>JANRGV010000051.1:87592187-87633445 GCA_024734035.1 Alethe castanea | reverse complement strand
GGGGGGGGGGCGGTTTATGAGCTTACCCCATACTATGTACTAATAATGAGAAGAGTGTTTCACAAAAGATGCCTTTAAACTTAATTGTGTCATGAAAATAATAGAAAAGGGTTCTCTGTATACTCTTTTGAAGTTTCCCTACTATGACTAATATTTTCTTCTTTATACCTAAGTTTTTTTCTTTGTTCTTTGTGTAAAACTACACCCAGAGCT
This sequence comes from Alethe castanea, assembly GCA_024734035.1. Lineage (NCBI taxonomy): Eukaryota > Metazoa > Chordata > Aves > Passeriformes > Muscicapidae > Alethe > Alethe castanea. The sequence continues at coordinate 87,633,232 of JANRGV010000051.1, read as the reverse complement.
TTCAGTTCCCCAAAAAAATAACAAAACCCAAAACAATACATAAGCAGATTTGGAGCAAAGTTTGGGGGCAAAAAACCAAACAACCAAACACGTGTATTATGCTTCCCTCTCTCTACATATAGTTCTCTGTGCCACTGGTACTCTGAACTGTAAAATCCTGCCTGAACAGTGTTGGTCAGTGAAAATTATATGTAAAAATTCAACTGACTTTATTGCATTTCCAAATCCAACATGAACACTGATATGAGAGATTATTGGGAACAACAGACTTCTAAAGATCTATTCAGAGTCTGTATTTTAATCTGATATTATCTCTGTAGTTACAAATATCACTGTTTTTTTTTGTTCCAGGGAAACCTGAATGAGCTGGGCAAGCTCTTAATGCAGGGATCCTTCAATGTCTGGACTGATCATAAAAAGGGTCACACAAAGGTGAAAGATTTGGCACGCTTCAAGCCAATGCAGCGACACCTCTTCCTCCATGAGAAAGCAGTGCTGTTCTGTAAAAAGAGAGAAGAAAACGGAGAGGGATATGAGAAAGCACCTTCTTATAGCTACAAACACTCCTTAAATGTAAGACACTGATCAGTCCTGATGGTCAAGGTACTGAAGGCTTAGCCTGTAGTAATAACAACATTCTCATTTTTTGCGTGCAAACCTGTGCTGCAGCATTGTTTGGGAACTTCACCCTTTCAAGCAAACCTGACTGGTGCTGCAGGTCTGTGTTAGTTTGTGTTGCTGTCTGTCCAGCTGAATGGCAGTTGCATGAATCACACAGAAAACGTAGGGAAAGGTAAGGTAAAATTCATGAAGGATTTGTTGGTCTGGCTTTTAAAAGCGACATTTTTCAAGTCAGTCTCAATCTAATGTACCTAATCCCTTCTTCCCTCCATGGTAGCCAGGTTGATACAAATCACTAAATCTCGTCTCCAACACGCAGATCACAAATTGTTAACTATTCTTTTCTTTCTGCAAGAAGCCTGATAGGTTTTTCCTTTTCAGAAATAAGGTACCAAAGAATACCAGCAACTGCCTTCTTCTGTTTTTAACATAATTGCATTTCAGTAGATCATCTTCTGTTCTCTTTGCTTCCAGATGGCTGCAGTTGGAATAACAGAAAATGTCAAAGGTGATGCAAAAAAATTTGAAATCTGGTATAATGCAAGGGAAGAAGTTTACATTATACAGGTAAATGACATGGCCCTACATTGGAAAAAAAAAAAAAAAAAAAGAAAGAAAAAAGAAAAGGGGAGCAGGAGTCTGACCCCAGAGAAGATCTGGAGGTTTTTTTTCCCTCTGTTATATCACTAATAGAGTGTGATGAGGAAATGTAGGGGAAAAAAAGAGAACCTAAATCACATTTCAATGGAAGAGTCTTCTGGGGGAAAAAAATAATCACGTCTTAACAATGTCCATAGAGAATATTGTGTACACCATCACTGCAGCTGTAACAGGAGATGGCATGGGAGATGGGGTTTGGCTGTAGCACATGCACAGCCTCTGCCTCAGCCTGTTCCACTGGCTACAACCAGCTTCTGCTCATGGAAGCACTGGAGAGGGAGCTTTGTCTCTCCCTCTTGAATGATTCTTCTGAGGCTATGCTTTAGCATGCAACTATCTGTGTAATAACTATTCTGTGCTTGATGGCTGATTGTATTTATTTTTGGGTAGGCGCCAACCCCTGAAGTTAAAGCTACTTGGGTAAATGAAATAAGAAAAGTGCTGACAAGTCAGCTGCAGGCATGCAGAGGTAAAATACTTTGGAGATTCTCTTTTTTCTTTTTCAATTTTTAAAAATCTATTTTCTCTTTGATCTTCAGATCCTGCCCTGTAGATCTTCCCTGTGTAGGACACAAATCAATTTTAATAGTTGTTTTTCTTTCCTCCATTTCAGAAGCTAGTCAGCACAGGACACTAGAACAAACACAGAGCTTACCTCTACCACTACCAGCATCATCTTGTGCAAGGTAAGGGTGTTGTCACATCAGCCTGGCTATCTTGTAAATATACTGAAACATCTGATTTGCAGCTCTTCATTGCTCCCACCCCTTAATACTGGTCCTTGTGTTTTAAGGTTTTGGTTTAGTTCTCTTCCTACTATAAAGCTGTAAAGCCTGGAGTTTAAACATCTCCAGAACTGTTAAACTGAGCAGCAGTGGCTTATGTTTTGCCAGCTGATAGAGAATACCACAGAAATGTAATTTTCTGCACCAGCCAAAATCCTGGTGGTATTATGTGTCTGCTTGTTGAGCAGCTGATTATATACATTATGGTCCAGATAAGAGTTTTATGGAGCAGCCTTTTTCTTCCTTCACTGTTCTTTTCCTTTACTTTTTCTTCCTTTTCCAATATCATGTTACCTTCTTTTTCTCTTTTTCACTGCAGTATCTTTTCTCTGTCTTGTGCTTTTACTCTAATTTACCTTTTTTTTTTTTTTTAACCTGAGTAACGTGTTAATTCCTCCAGTGTCCCAATTTCAGGATGAAGTTTTTTCTTTTTTTCCATCCTTCACCATACCATCCTATATATTCTTCTGTTCCCACCTGTTGTTCTGCCCTTGCCTGACACCTCTCTTTAATCCTCTGCTGCTCAGTCTGGTTTTTCATATGTGTGTATATACCTATCCATAAACTCATATCCATATGGTGTGTGCTCAAATATGTATTGGTAACTCTCTGCCCTGCATCTACTTATTGCTCAGGGAGAATTTCCCAGACACATCACATTTGTGGAATGTCTTTATCCCATTCCCAGATGAAGTTGTGATGGGAATCCACTGCAAGATCCCTCATTTGTTCCTGTACTAAGAGCTTCTGAGAGGCAGAGTTTATTCCTTTATCTTTCTTCTTTTATTCCTAGTACATTCAGGAGGAACCAGTTAGCTGCAAGTGAGTGGAAGTTGCCCTGAGCCATCTTTCCAGTAACTCCCACTGCCACAGCACATGTGATTGCAGTTAGTCAGGAGAGGTTTCTCATTCATATGTTGTCATGGTCTTTAAATGTACAATCACCAACTACTTTTTCAGTCCTGGAAGCTACAGTCTGGGAAGGAACAAATCAATGTTTTTCAGTCTATATATCTGTATGTAAAAGCCTGTGATTGGATTGATTGTCTTCGTTCTCTTCTAATAAACAGTCCTTCACGAAACCACATCAGAAATACCAAAAAAATGGAGGAGAAAAAAGCTGATCTCACAAGTCTAGAAGGTTGTGTCACTACTGTAGCACCAAAGTACCCCGAGAAAGGCAAAGGTGAGTTTGCCCATACGTGCTGTGGTGTTTAATTGCAAGGAGCATGCCTGCACTGCAGATGCACAGGCAGATCCACCAGCAGAGTAGCCATGGTAGTGCAGGGGAGGCAGCAGGACTCCTGAAAGAGCAGGGCTTTGCTCTTTCCAGCCCTAGGACAGCCCATCCACAAAGTGCTGCCCACGCTGCACCAGCATGCTGGTCCCATCTGCCCTTAGCCTGGGATTGATTTCTGCATTCCAGTGTGTGCTGTGGACAGGCCCAAAGCCTTCTCGAATGGATGGTAGCCAAAGGCAGGTGGGAACCATTTGTTACAATGCTTAAGTCTGCAGTAGGTCTTCTCTTAAATCTGCCCAGTTGCTCAGGGCTCTCTTTTCTCTGAAAAAATTTCTTGGCATTACCTGACCTAAGAGAGAGGGGTTTTTTGGTTTTTTTGTTTTGTTAAGTTTTTGTTTTTGTTTTTTTTTTCCCATCATGTAAATCATTTATTGAACCAGTGGCAGTACAAGCCCTTGCTCAGCAAGAACAACCAGACACTTGTGTTGTACCTGGACTTTCAGTTGCCCCTTCCCATCCTAACAGGCAGGTTCCCTGGCACAGCTGCAAATGACTTTTTGCCTTGATCTTTTCATGGCCTTCTCCCTTTTCTTTCTGTCTCTCTCTTCCTTTGTAGACAACACTAGCTCTACCTCAGAATGCTCTGTACTGTCAAAAAAGCGCTTTAAGCTGCAGGGCTTTACTAACCTCAAAAGTCAGAAAGGTAACTTAATAAAAAGGCTAGACTGTTTTTTGTGTAAGGCTGTAATTGAAGCATCACCTTGTATGTGTGTGTAGTGTGATAGGTTCTCAGTGTACACACTAGCTTGTTCTTCCAAGGTCAAGCTAGGTTCCTTAGTCGGTGCCTCTGGCAGGGTGATTTCAAGGGAAGCCAGCTCCAGAGTGGGAGGGGGAGATGCAGCTAGGACAAGGGGTGCTGGGGAGATGCAAGGGAAAGAGTGTGGTTTCCAGTGCCTCCAATCTCACTGTCAAGGCCAAGGACAGAGTTTATAGTGGCCTTTATATTCCTTTAGAAAACCTAGAGGAAGGAAGTTGTCTTCTGCCCAGACACCTGGCCTGCTTCTAGCTTCAGTGGATCTGCCCCAAATGCACTTGTACTTGGCAAAAAGGAATCAAGGTGATTCTGTGAAGGTTTTATAGAGGATTTTTTATTGGCATCCTTGCTAACAAAATTCTCAAAGCACAAATAACTACAGTAGAATGTGTATGACAATGTTGTTTTGCTGGATAGAAAAATAATTTAGAATTTCCCTATTCTTCCAGAAATGGTCTTTGCCTCTTTTTTTCTAAAACAGGCAATAAGAGTTTGAAACTTTTCTTGCTTCCTCCAGCCAAGTAATCACACTGGTACAGTCACTTCTTGCTTTGAAGGGCTGTCTTTGAACAGTCTGAATTGCATTAAGGTGATGGCACATGTTCAACAGCATGGCATTTTTTCCCTACAAGCATCCTTCCGGAATGCCTGTTTAAAACCCAATTACCTTTGAGTTCTTTCTGGAGAGACTCTAGGGTTGTGTATCTAATGCTATTGAGGTGAGCACTAATGTCCCATGCTTGCCTTGACAGAAACTCCACCTCCTTCTGCTAAAAGCCAGACATTGCCAATGATCCTTCTTACAGGACCAGGTATTGCTGTAGCACTAGATATACATAAAAATGGTTGCTTAATTTGGTAATGTTTGTCTGACATTGAAGTTAATTGTATTCAGTTGATATCTAGTCAATTTAGAAAAGTTTACATATATTTTCATCTATTACTGTAAAATAAATTTGTCAATTTATCTTCAAATAACTACTTATAAATACTGAATTCATTCTGCTACCATGCACCAGTGAAGCTAAAATTAGATTACAGAAATCCACTTGTTTTCCAGTGTAAACTCAAAGGTATTTAGCATGCAATCCACCTATTATCTTTTCTCCAGTTCTTCAATATCTCTCTTCTGTGTTTTTTACCTATTCATCCTCCTGCAGCTTCTCCTACCAGTCCTGACAAAAAAGCCAAACGGCATGAAGTAGTGAGTGACCCAACTCCTTTTGGTTTAAGAGGTACAGTGATGCCACATTTTCTACTCCACAAGTACCCACACATCCCTCATGTGATATGTTACATCAGAGTGCTGAGAATACCTGTATGATGCTGATGTGTGCAGGAATATTGACATCAGCTGTGTTTTTTCCAAGTGGATCTATATATACTGGTTTTAATAGCATAGCTGGTTGAAGTTTTACCTTGGTTTAAATAAAGTAGCATAGAAGACAGGGGGAAGACCATGTTTAGAAGACAGGGGGAAAGAGATCTGTTGCTGAAGAAAGAGTGAAAAGCCATGTGTTTAAAGGAATAATAGGACTGTCCAGCTGCCCTATGTTAGAATCCTTCTGTCACTGGGGAGCTTGTGGAGAGGATTTCACTTTTAAGAAAGGAGAAAAAAAAATTCCAAAACTCAGATCACTGTCATGAGGAATTTATTACTGCATTTATTACTGCAGACACAGCCTTGTTGCATCCTTCTTTGGGTCATAGAAGGCAAGTTTTACCACCCTGTGAACCCCAGATGACTTAACCAAGCCTCTTGCAGCAATTTGCCTCCCATTCTCCCAACTCAGAGCTAAGCAGAGAATATGAAAGTATTTCAAATAAATAACCCATTTCTAACCAGCAGGGCTGATGGTGAAAGTTTGAGTACAAATCCCTAGGGCTAATTAACTAGAGTAGTAGAGAGTACAAGGAGAGCAGTCCCTCTCCTCCTGACTCTTTCTGCCAGTATCTCTCTTAGAAAATACTAGTCTAAAGGTGAAGCTGTTTCAATCCCTACCATCAGCCTTCTCTCCAGGCTTCTGAAGGCTTTCTGTGGAAATGGTGCAAGCTCAGCTGCTGTGCTGGGGAAACTGCAACACCATTCACCTTGCTGAGCAGCAAGCAATTTAATCCTGGGCTGGACACCTGCAGAAACACCACACGGGTGGATATGAGTTACAAGGTTATTCTTCTGCAGGGAGCAGACAAAACTCTGAGATCTCCAGGCACCATGGAAATCCTGAGGGCTCAAAAATGTCTGAAAGAAAAGTTTTATGGCCTTTTCTTTGGGTACTGGAATTTTCCAAGGAAGAGAGTCCTTGATCATTGCTAATTTACAGTAAAGTTATTGTGTCCTCGGAACAGACTTATCTGATTTGGTGTTCTGTCCCAGAAGAATCTTACTTTATGAAACTGCTAAACCAAGTAAATTAATTTAAAACATCGACTAACTCCTCCTTCTGTCTTGCCCTTTCCAATCTCTTTCCTGGCACTTTATCTCCTCTCCTTCCCCAGCTCAAAGAGGGATAAGCAGGGTGCTGACCCAGGTATTTTGGGATGAAACTGCACCATGGGATGGCCACAGAAGAGTGCATGGCCCCCATTCATTTCCTTGCACTGCTGTATTGCTCTGATTTATGCTGAAGGGAGCTCAAGGAATATGAATTAGTGTCAGAATTACATGTTGTAGGCTGATCATAGCTCTTTGAAGAAACCTGTTAGATTATTTTTGAAGGGAAACAGTTAATGAATTATTTGTTTTCCTGGCATCATGTCTAAAATAATTTCTGAATAACCTTGTCTTTTCTCAGGACTGCCTACTCTTCTCCTGCCTTTCCTGCCTTTATAGGTAGCTCTGATGTAGTGCCACCCTGCAGAACACACACACACAGACTGAATGTGCATGCATAATTTCAGTCCCATCATTTGCTAATATGAATACTACCATGGTGACCACCTCCCTTCCCAGGAGGAGACGGGCTTTTATATAGACTTGTTAATTGTAGAGTGCCAGCTTGGGTGAGGAGGAGTAATATTATTGGTATGGCAGGATCAGGCCAGTCTGCTCTTAGCACATCAGCACAATATAAGAAGATAAAGAGGTGGAGGAGCAAGAGCTGTTACTCATAATGTACCCAAGCTGTTACCCAGTGAGTATGAGGTTACAGGCACTTAGAGTGATTTCACTTTCTTTTTCTTTTATGCAACTCATTGGTTCTGTTTCTAATGAGAGCTTGGAACAATTAGGAGAAACCAAGTTTTCTTTTGTTGCATTGTTCTTAACTTAGAAATAACAGAAATGGTTTCAGCTGTGTCCAGCAAGCCAACTACAAGATGTAAGCTTCCAAGGAAATTTGCATGGAATACAGCAGAAATTTATTACTCAGTTTCTTCACAGATAGACGTTCACTCTTAACCCTGGACAGGGCCAAATGGGTCAGTACTTCCAATCTTGTGCAGGTCACTCAGCAGCGTAGGCAAGGTAAAAGTCCCACTGCATTTGGTGTGGTCTGGGTGTGATTCCTTTCTATGATTTCTTTGGCTTTATTCTGATGCTGCCCAGCTTTTTTCCTAATGCACTGGCATGAACAGCTGTGTGACAAATGTCTCAGGAGCAGTGCAAAACAAAAATGCTGGTGCTTTCTCAATTTAACTAATATTACATAAAATGAGAGGTTTGTTCTTCCTTTCATTCTTTTCATTGAGTTTCACTGTTGTTACTATTTAGCTTGAAACAAAAGCTTGGTTACAAATACTTGACTCTTTTATTGTGCCTTTTTTTCATTATAAGCTCAAAACATTTATTAGTGGCTGCTGAACTTGGTGTAAAACATCCCATTAATAAAGTCTAATGTTGTTTTACTTGGAAGAGGATTTTGTGCACTCTGGATGTGATTCATCTTCATGAATAATTAAATGCTTCACCCTGAGATATTTGAAAAAGCAGTAAATAACAGGCAGGAGGCTTCTGTTGTGGTGTTTGGTGCAGTGACTTAACACCAAGATACTTCAGAGTACTTAAGTATTCTTTCGTCAGCCTGAACACTCTTAAATAATGGGCTACCTTGTCAGGTGAAGTGCAGAGTGCTTGTAACTTGTGTGGAATTTTTTGACAGTGCTTAACAGTGTGAAGGAGGCAATGCTTATCTATCCCTTATTCCAGCAAGTTGGTTAGATCGCTTTGGGTGACAACCTTGTGTGTTCAACCTCTTCAAAAAAAGTGAATATTCCTGTCTTCTGCTTCCTCCCAAGAAAAAAGACTATCTATCCCTTGTTTATCTTTGTATAATATGTATTTATTATACAACTATTATTATGTATTTGTTTTTCAGTCGGAAATTTGCATTCTCTCCGTTCATTTCCCTTTATATAAATCCAAAGGGCTAAATTCACTGCCATGCATTTCCACAACTCCACTTACTCAGATGGAAACAGGCCAACTTTTGCCAGCAGTGAATTTCACCCAGCGACTGTAATAACCTCCCTGTGTCAGTTTTTCTCCTGTTCATGTTGATGGCTTATGAGCTTCTCAGTGGGGAGAACCTTTTCCCTGTCAGTGGCTTACTGCTGGGAAATTAACTGTTGGCTGCTCCTTCCCCAAGGCTGGGCCAAAGCATCCCATTCTCTTGATGCATCCGAAGAAAATGACGGCTGGTCTAGTGCAGAAGAACCGCTGAATTCATCGGATGCGGAGGAAGAAGGAGGAGCAGGGGGAGGCGAGATAAAGCTGGTAACCAGAAATGCTTTTTGTGGAGCTAAGCAAGTGCCACCAGCACAGTGTGTGTGGCAGGATTCAGGAATGTTTTTGAAGCTGGCAGGAGGGAAAGTGTCTGCCTTGAAAAGCTCCCTTCTCTTAAATCAGCCCGGGGTTTGTACCTTGGGGAGGTCTCTTGAGTCGTGCTGCTTGTGCCATGATACAGCAATGAAGCCATGACAGGTTCAGTGACCTATGTCTATATATGACCTATGTCAATAGACTTCCGCACAGACACTGTGGCGTGGTTTGCTAGGTTTTCTGTTTCTTTTGGTTTTGTTTTCTGTAGCCGTATGAATTAATTGTTGTAGTGGAAACATTCCATTGGATATTTTTCTGGGTATGAGAATTAATGTATTGAATTTGCATGTAATCAATCAGCAGAATTTTAATGCTACAGTATATTTTCACCATTTTCAGCGTATAGGTACATGAGAAAGAAGGGAAAAGTATTATAATTACATAACAAAAGCTGTAACATACCTTAAAGTACTCAACAGAAATAATTTGTTTTCTTTCCTCTGTGTGCATTTAGACTCCTGGTAAATATACAGTTGTGACTGATTATGACAAAGGAGTTTCTGAAGAATTTACAGTGAAAAGTGGAGATCTAGTTCAACTGATTCGTGAAGGGGAGGATGGACTTTGGTACGCAGATCTGTGTTTGGAAATTTTTATACGCAGAACTGTGTTTAGAAGGCAGATGTTTAGGGCAAAACTTTCAAAGGCATTAAATGGAAAAGTCTGGCTTCTAATTTTTTTATATCTTTTTTTTAGGTTTGTAAAGAACCTGAGCAGTGGTAGAGAAGGCTGGATTCCAGCAAACAATCTGCTGATGCTCATAGGCAACTCAAAATCAGCTCAATCTTTAAGCAGTTCTGGTAGGCTATGTATTTTAAATGAGACGATTGTCTCTTTGAAGATTCCTATTATCAAAGAAAGTAATGATAAACAACCCCTATATAACATTTTCCTGTTGGTTTTTTTTTCTCCCTTTTCCCAGAATCAGGCACTGCCTCCAGCAATTTGAGCACGTCATCAAGTTGCAGTGATAGTTGCAATGTCAGTAGCACCAGCTTCTCTGACATTAAGGGCTAATATGAAATGCTCATCCCACCTCCCTGGAAGGTAAATCTGGAGAGTGTCATTTGCTGCAGAATTCTGGACATTGGACTTCATTGGAGAACCACCAGTGCTGTGTTGCCAGCTTCGAGTATTTTTGGTGGTGACTTTTACAGGTTCTCCCAGAAGATCCCAATGAAAAGTGCATGGAATGTGAAGTTGTAAATAAAAGTTAAATGATTTGAAATAGGATTTTGTAGAGGTCTCTGCTCTGAAGAGCTGTTAGCATAAAGCGCATTTTCTCCTCGACACACAGTCAGGTATCTGCAGAACTGTATCTTTTTGTAACAGCCAGAATCTGAATGTGAGCAAACAAAATGTGTTCCATGCTAAATGCTCATTGTAAACAAATAACATAGCAATCACTGTACAGGATAGGTATGAGGAAAATAAATCCAAGTTTACAATTTCTTCTCCCCAAGAAACCCTTTCTCCAAGGACATACCTCGATCAATGCAGTGAACAGGACTCTTATGGCAACAAGGAAGGAGGTTTGGTCCACCCTTTTCTCTTGGGTGTTCAGGATATTATTCTGCTCCCTAGCGGCTGGTATGCAGACATGACCACAACAACATCAAGAGAAACTATTACTTTATCCTTTCCAACATTTTTGTGACATGTGCAATGGAATAGCTCTTTTCTGAGGTATTTTGTTTGGCCTCACAACCAAATTCTTTACCAAGATCACTGTGTTTACATATCCTTGGCAATTTAGTAGTATCTTTTTCTTTATGTAGGTGCACAATGAAACACGAATGTTCTTATTCACTAAATTATTTTTTAATAAACAGTAATTGCATGGTTACTTTCAGCTCTCACAACATGCAGTTACAGGCAGAGGAAACTATTGTAACTGCACTATGGGTCCAGAGTCTTCCTTCAAACAAACCTATGAGGGCTGGAGATACAACATATTTTCAGTCCACAGTGTTTGTTCCAGATGAATTGAAAGAGAAAAAAACCTCAATGACATGATTTTTCTATACAAGGGGAGCACAGGAGGAAAAAAAAATCACAGAGAAGAGTCAGATTTGTGCTACAGATAAGTATTTAAAATTTTTTTAAAGGAAGGGTGATGCTGAATTTGCCATTTTTCAGGGTATGATGTAAGCCAATGTTGTAAATTTTCACTTTGTCAGATGTTCTGTACGCACCTTCCCTACAAACAGTACAAAACTAAGTGCATGTATAGAATACTGCATTCATTCCTGCCCATCTCTCAAATATTTTTGTTTGTATGAAAACAGGTTTTTAACTGGTTCATGCACCATATTATTGGAAAATAACGGGGACATGAAGAGCATAACTTTTCAGAAGCACTAGCACAGCAGATTATGTCAATGGGAACTCCTGTTAAGCATCAGACTCAGTGATGGCTGAGCCCCAAATTTTATCTTTATCCCAGAATTTTGTATTTTAGAGGCTGCAGATTAGAAAACTTAAATGATAAACACTCCTAAGAATGACAGAAGCAACCCTACCCCAGATGCAATCAAAATGCAGCTGACTATAGTCAGCACAAATTGAAGCATGTATATACACACACATATATTTATGCACATATCTATGTGCATGTATGTGCTTGTGTGTATATATCTGCTTGTGTAGATATGTATATGTGTGTAGATATGATGTATCAATGTAAAAGATGTATTTATAGTCTTCATGCTGCTGAATGTGTCACTTTACAATTCATAAATACTTAGTTTTCTTGCAGTACTGCAATATAAATGCTGATCAGGGTTTTACTTCAGGCATCTTTTTCAACATGGAAATCCTCTGATTTTTCTTTTTTTATTATTCCACATAATACTGTGCTATAATAATACCAGGAATATTTAGTCTGATATTTAACAATGGAATAGCAACATGAGATTCAGTTTATCTTCAGTTTATCTATCTGTGTAAGTTATTTTGTAAATTGTCTGTAACATAATTTACTTATATATTGCTGTCATTGCTTGGATGAGACTGTAGTTTCATTTCTCACTGCAGCTTCGTGTTATTTCAATGGTTTTTCCACATCGTTGCACTTTAATACAACCCATTTCACCATTTCCTTTTTTACTGATGTTGTGAATTAGAAGTTCAAAGTCAGAGGTCTTTACTGTAATTAATTTGAATAAATTTCAGCGCTTCTTGCTGAATGCCTTTATATAGACATGCTCTGGGGTTTATTTTGTCTCACAGTTTTTTTTATGGTTTTTGAAAGATTTTTATGGGTATCATATTAAAGCAGAGAGAGGTTCTAGGATTTGGAACAGAAAACCAGATCTGTGTATTCAAATCCTCAGCCTGCTCATTCTGGCACCATCTCAGAAAAACACCATTTCACCTTTGTGGCCATGTCTCATTTAGAATCATGTGCCTGGCACTAAAGAATTAAAGCCTGTCTGCAGGCTAAGGATAAAAAATGAAACCCAGTGCCAGGTAATTGGCTTGATTCCCTGTTTCCCACACACTCTTTTCTGAAAGAAAGCACATCAGGGTTGGGTTTTCCCAAAGAAAGCTGTGTATTCATGGATCCTGTGGTATTAGCGGAGCAAGTTGGAGGTCTGCATCTCACCACAGCTGGGTGAGAAAGGAGACACCATGTTCACCCTTTCTGCATCTGAAGAGGAACATGTTTGCACATTCAGTTGATAACTTTAAGGACCATCATGCCATGCCAGGTGAATTTCTTACTGACTGGAGTGATTTGGGCTGAGCTGTTGGCCATGAGCATTACACAATCCAGTTACAGTGTTACTGAGACTTGACTGCTTTTTGTTTACTCTCAATCTTGTCGTCATAGCAGCTCCCTCTTTAATAAGTAGTCCTGCTTTTCTGAGCAAATCCCCACCATACTTGTTAAAGCAAAAGAATGAAAGAATTCCAGCCCAAAATGTACATTAGTAAAGACCAAAAGTAAAGCATTTTCTATATAAAAACCTAATAATGATTGGTTTCTTAGATCACTGTCTCAAAGTTCAGGCTCAAACTGTTTCATGGATACAGAAACAGTTTGTTAGTTGGAATATAAAACATTTTCTCCATCCTGCACAGATGTTGTCATTGAGCAAAACTGAGGAAGTTGTACCACAACTTGTTTACATCACCTAACTCAAAATGGCAGGAGCTCCCCTTTCTCAGTGATACGTTAGATGTTACTATGAACTCCACCGTGAAGGTTGGAGTGTCCACACAAGTCCCCAGAATTAACAGCCTTCCTAGATGCGTGTGGCAAAAACTAGATCTGCCTGGTATAATGAAGCAACCCGAATTCAGGGTTATTCAGGTAAATTCAGGTAAAAATAATCAACTCTCTTAATTAAAGATGCAAAAAAAAAGAAGAGAGAACTTCTATTGCTCCCTAGGACTTTGTGTAAACTGTGTTTTGAGATTGTATTACCAAAATAAGACATTTAGCTACTGAAATGCCCTCTCTGGGGATTCATTTGAAAGGAGGTGAATTTTTATTTATTCCCCATCCATTGACAGGACAGCAAGGTCCCAAGCTACGTTTAGAAGACTATGGATTTGCTAATGGTGCTGTTGTAGCTGTGATACCCTCAGTCAAGAAAAGGTTTGTAGCAGAGTTAGTATCTCTCATTACCAACTGAGATATGTGGCATTAAACAGACAAACTTTGGAGCACTCTGCCTTTATTCTCTTTTTCTTCCTTTATTCTCACTGTATTTTCAGATATCCTCCTCAAACAGTGAAAGAACAGAAAAAAAATAACCCACATCAAAATGTAAAAAATACAATGTTAAGCTTGTATTCAGAGCTTGTCAAAAAAGAAAAAAAAATAATTGTCTTCCCATCTTCTCTTTCCTCTTGATGAGAATAATTGGGGTACAGAACTCCGTCAAACAGGCAGGTAGTTTTTGCCCAAAATTATGGTTCTATTTTGAGGTCTAAATCTCAAATAATTTGCTTTAAAGCATAACAGTCATATATTTATAGATTAGTATAAGAGAAATCATTAACTTGCTCGAAGTCTTTGCTTTTAGTCAGTCTTATAAATGACTGATGGCAAGTTGCTATTGTAAATTCAAGAAGCAGATTATTCCTAAAGCTTTCTGACTTAGATAACAGTTTTATCAGCTTACTCAAATAATCCCTGACAGCCTCTTCAAAATGGAATCAATATTGATACGTTTTATAAAATTGTTTCCTGACAAGAAAACTCATGTTGAAATGACAAGTGACTTGTTGGATCAGACCAAACTGCCCAGTTTCCAGTAGCTTCCATACATGTCTTCCACCCAAAACATGAAACTGAAACCAACAAAATTTTAAGAGCACTTCTTTTAAAAGAGCCAGCAGAAAACAAAGCAAATATAAAGGACACGTTCTGAGACACCATCATGTCTTCAGGCTCCTGTTTCTGCTTTAGATTTTATTTCATAGTCTTAATATTGTTCATGTTTAATTTTTTAATTTTCCTACTTTTTTTAAATAAAAAAACTTTGGCACATCAAAATGTATCCTAAATCATATTTTCTAAAGAGCTGTTCCCAGACTGATTCTAGTAGCACCCATGAGCAGCAGAGGTACATGTTTGCATTAATACATATTAATGTTTAATTGAACAGCAGTTAATTTTTCTTGGAATTGCTCAGAAAGCATAAACCGAAACTGAAGCCTGCACTGGCAAGGAGATTTATAGAGCAGAAGGGGAAATCTCCTGAACGAGAGCAAGACCACACAAGAAGGAAAACAAAGTAACGCATAGGTATCTTCTGGGGAAGAAAAGCAAACTGTTTGCTCCTCTGGCTGGTGATACGGTTTAACCCCAAACAGGGCATGACCATGCAGCTGCTCACCCCCTCCCACCCAGTGTGGGCTGAGGAGGAGAGTCAGGAACAGAAAAGTAAAACTTGTGGGTTGAGATAAGAATACTTTAATAACTGGAACAAAGTAAAATATAATAATGATACTACTACTAGTAGGAGAGAGGAAAAACAACAACAACAACAACAAAAAGAAAAAAAACAAAAAAAGCCCCAAAAAAACCCCACCAAAACCAAGAAAGGACAAGTAATGACGATACAATTGCTCAGCACCTGATGACCATGCCCAGCCCAGACCTGAGCAGCAATCATCCCCTTCCAGTTTACATACTGGACATGACTTCTAACAAAGGAATATCCCTTTGGCCAGTTTTGGTCATCTGTCCTGGCCATACTCCCTCATAGCTTCTGGTGCAGCTCCTCACTGGCAGAGCATGAAACTCAAAGTCCCTCACTTAGGGTAAGCACTACTGAGGAACAGCCAAAACATCAGTGTGTTATCATTATTCTCATACTGAATCCAAAATCCCAGCATTTCATTGAAGAAGAAAATATCTCTGTCCCAGCTGAAACCAGAACAGTAGCCAATCGTTATTCCGTACCATTTATGTCATGCCAGGTCCCACACCTCCAAATACCCCATCACTTTTTCCATCTTTTGATGGATACACACACAGATACCATTCTCTAAGGCCATCCTTATAAAAGCCCACTGAATTCATTTTATCCATGACCTCAGTCCTCATTTTTCATAATAGTTTTTCATGGCATGAAAGATGGCACGTGCTGTTGGATTGCTGCATGATGAAAACAGTTCTGATTCCATCATCACTGTGCCACCATGAGTTGCATGATGTGAAGAGGGGACCCTTCCTTCAAACATCCAATGCTAGGGTGCAGGAGGAGCTGTGCTTCAGTACCAGTCACTTCCAAAGCCACTTGAACACCTTCATCAGCTGCCAGTAGCTCTTTATCAGTTACAGTATAGTGGGCTTTCAATCCTCTGGAGCCAGTGTGACTCGGTATGGTTCAATCTTGAGTCTCCCCTGGTACTTTCTGCCAGAGGCTCCAGGTAGGACTGTCTCCCCTGACTGTGGTGTGAAGCACATTCTTTACATCTTGTCCTGTTCAGACTGGCTCAATGGCTACAGCATGAAGATCTCTTGCTTGACTTGTCCAAAGGCTTGTTGCTCGGGGCTCCAGTTGAAGTCATTCTCCCTAGACACTTGAGAGGGCTGACAATCAGACTGCAGTTTGAAATGTGCATTCTCCAGATACCTGCAGTGCCTAAGAAAGCTTCTACTTCTTTCTTGTTAGTGAGTGGAGACATTGCTGTTATTTTATGATCACATCCATTGGGATGTGGCAACATCCTTCTCACTGCTGTATTCCCTAAAGCTGTATCTCCTCTGCAGGTCCCTTTGACCTTTGCTTTGTTTTATGGCAAAACTGTTGTTTAGAACAAGCTAGACTAATTTTTTCCCTTTCTGAAAAACTTCAGCTGCATCGCCCGACACAATGATATCATCAATGTATCCTAGGTGTTCTGGAGCTCCACCCTGTTCCACTGCCTCTGGATCCATCCATGGCAGGTGGTGGGGCTGTGCTTCCACCCCTGGGACAGCCAATTTCAGGTGTGCTGGACATCCCTCCAAGTGAAATCCACCGGGGTGTGAGTAGCCCCGATGCTCATTTGCAGAATTTGAGTAGCTTCAGAGCCCGTTGCTGGAATCTGAATCTGTTTCCTCCTCCTTCGAGTAGCAGTGCTTGCCATGGGGATTGGGGTTGGGTGCAATTATTAACAGTTCCCAGTAGATGGCTCTCGAAATACAAAGGGAAGCGATGCTGGGAACACACCGGGTTAGTTTCGCAGCCAGCGGTTCTTACCAGATCAAAAGCCCATACGAGGAAGTACAACAGAACCTGAGCCCCGAAGGCGACAGACACCAAAACAGGAATAAATGCTGCAAGTAAGGCATTACATAACACAACCCTGAGAACAAGCACAACCACTCTGGTGGCAAATAAATCAGCATTGTGAGCAGTCACTACTAAACCAGTGCAATGAAGGCTTACAACAAACTTGTCTTTATACTCTTTGGGCAGATCAGTCATCATCTGAACTTTCCAGGCCCTTCATTGAGCACTAATGGGACTGTCATGGTTTAAACCCAGACATCAACCAACCACCAGGCAGCTGCTCACTCAATGCCAACTTCCCCACGAGATGAGAAGAATCAGGAAAAATAGGTTCAAATAAGAACAGAGTAATAATTGAAGCAAAATAATATATAATAGTATTAATAATACTAATGTAATAATATTAGTAGTATAAAAACAGACACACACAGAGGGAGAGGAAAAAACTCAAGAGAAACAAGTGATACACAATACAATTGCTCACCATCCACTGATCAATGCCCATCCTACCTTCAAGCAGTGATCATCCCCTCTCAGGCAACTCCTCCCAGGTTATATACTAAGCATGACATTCTATTGTATAGAATACCTCTTTGGCCAGTTTGGGTCACCTGTTCTGGCCATGCCCTCTCATTGTTTTTTGTGCAGCTCCACACTGGCAGAAGATGAGACATTGAGAAGCTCAGCAACAGCTGAAATATCAGTGTGTTATCCTTATCCTCAGACTGAATCCAATGAACAGCACTGTATAAGCTAGCTACTGAGAAGAGAATTACCTCTATGCCAGCTGAAACCAGAACATTTGGGGTCTAAGACTGCAAGGAAGAGGAAGTCTCCTTTAAAAACAGCTCTTTAAGCAATGAACAGGCCCAGCTGAAGTTAGTAGGAAACACCTATGTGATGAGATCTGTCAGCACAAAGTTCTTAAACAAAGAGTTGGAATGTAGCTCTGAAGTGCTGAATCCTCAGTGACCCTTCTCAGATTCATCCCAATGGAGCTTAATTGCATTAATTCTCTTGGAAGAAGGATGGTCCCCATATGAACTGACCCTTGTTCCCAGCACTTGGGCTTCTTCTTGGGCTCTAAAAATAACTGTTTGGCTGTATCCCAAAGAAATAAAAGCAAAACCTTTCTGATTTAAGGGACACCAGCAGAAGAAGGAAAGCAAAAGGAAGACACTGCATCAATCTCCTAAGGATGTACAGAATCTGCACATTATGAAGAAAGTGGAGGTTGGCAGAGGTGCTGCAATGCCACCGTGGAGTGGCAGCCACCCCACTGACCCTGGCAGGGAGATACCCACCCTGTGTAAGGAAATAAAGGAGTGAGGGGCATAGGTGCAGACTCAGGTGGCCTCAGAAGGCAGAACTTCATTCTCTGATCTGCATGAATCATGCAGATAGATGGGGCTAGATAATTTACAAGATGATGAGATAATAAGAAATTTTCAAGCTTAGTTTTGGTCTTGCTAATCTGAACATGCATTTGCTATTTTCAACTTACTGCCACAGGCAAGTGAAAAAGGAGCAAGGGCTGTGCTGGCAGGCTGAGAGGTATGGAGAGGGCTCCCAAAAATCAGCAGAGCACTGCTGTAGCTTCTTTTGCATTCCAGTAACTGGCTTCCTTCCTCTGCCTTGGACAGGACATGCCATCTATTCCCAGACATCCCAGGAACTGGGCTGCTGGGAATTAGCCAGGCTGTGATCCAGAGAAGTGCCTGGATACCGCCTCTTGGGAAAGTGATTTCAAAGCAGCTGTGTGTACTGCTCCTAAACAACAGGACTGCATGGAAACAACAGCCAGGAGCCTGACTTTCCTAAGCAATCACTTCTGCAAGGAGTTATAGTGAGTGTTGGCACAAAGCAAAAATCCAGCTGTTGATTTCCTTTGCTGTAGCATTCAGATGCAGGGTTGACCCTCCTTCCTTTCCATGCAGGAAAGGGAGAACAGTCTGAAAAACACACCAGCCTTCAGCTAATGCTTCACTTCTCATAGACAAACATGCTCTTTACCTTGCTGCTATCTTAAGTAAATATTTCCCCAAGAATGTTGTCAGCTCTCCAGTCTGATGCCACTAATTGATTTCCATTAAATCAGGGGACTGCTTATGTTCCAGATAAAGCACTGCCTGCAGAGTGGCCCCTCAAGCCCCAGTAGTTCCTACATGGATCAGGCTCAGTACCACTTCAGCTGGTACAACCTGTGCAGGCCACATGGGTCTGGCAGCAAAGATGGAGAGAACCAGTCTAGGGTGTCTCTTGCTGGTTAATTAGTGTCTGCAAGCAAATTCAGGCAGAAGTGCAGAGTTTCAACTGGTGATAGAAAAATGGGAATAGATGCCAATGGTACAATCATACTCCAAAGCAATGAAAGGCTTGACTGCTGATATGACATCACATCTCCCTGCATGTGGTGCTATGTGGCCAAGTTAATGCCTGTCCTATGGATTCAGGGTCCCAGCATTCATGGTTTTTTTTTCTTTTCTGGAAAAGATATGTTAAATGGAAAATGCAGGCCCAGGGTGGCAGCCTGTGTAACCTGATGCATAGCTTTTGCATGGGTCAGGAAAGCACACTTCAAAACCAAGCTCCCTGCTTCACTGAAAAGGGCACATCGCAGGATTTGCATGTGCCCCTCTGCTCAGCTTGCCAGGCTGTCATGGATCTTTTGTGTTTCCATGACTTGCTGGCCCCTCCTCTGGCTCCCAGCATTTCAAGCTGAGCCCTTTGGCCAAACAGTCCTTGCTGAAATGTCAATACACTACCAGAACACTGGCTCACAGGGTTCATCATGATTTCCAGGCAGTATGTGGCTTTGTTTCTCTGCTTTCTGCTACTGATCCCTCTTTCTCTGGATGCAGGTATGTTGTAGGAAATAGCTGTAATTATGTTTACTGGCAGTGGACCTCCTTCCTCTTTCCTGTTACTGATATGATTTCCACTGCAAGTTTCGAGCAGTACTGTGTTTGTCCTATCTCCTGCTGTGTCTGTACGTTATCCTAAAGCTCTAATTTACTCTCAGCAATGGCTTCACGCACTTGCTCTGCCAACTAAGGAAAAGCACCTCTAGATTGCTAAATTAATTTGTTATCTTGGTGCACAGACAGCAGGCAAACCACCAGCTGTCTGCATGAAGAAAGAAACTGAGAATTACTGTTATTTCAAGCAGAACTGGGACATTTTTCAAAGCAAAGCATCAATAGCCTGTCATTTCAATAGCCTGTCATTCAGCCAATGAGTAATTAAAGCAGGGAGTATCCAGCCTGTTTCAGTAGAAGGCAGAGAAGAGGTAGCTCTTCAGTTGCTCAGTATATGTCCTAAAACCAGATCCCATAATAATAAAGCAGATTCACTGCTCTCTGATTCCCCATTAGCCATTGACTAGGTCTTGTTGTTACAGTGAGGAAAGGTGGAAAAATAGGTAGCAAAGTCAGAAGTGATCCAATACAAATATGGATAATGTACAAATACAAGTGGATAATGCCAAAAATGAGTGGATGGAGGTCCCAAGCCACATGTTCATCCCTAGCCATGTGCTCAGGCATGCTCCTCTGTCAGAGTCTGTGCCCATGCACTGATACATGTGCCATGTACCTGCAGTATAAGGTTAACTAAAAGCCTTTACGGAAAGCCATATCAAATGCATACAGCCTGACTGAATCAGAGCAGAAAGACCCAGCTGACAGTCCTATAATGACCAAATGCTTATGAAGCACCCAGGGATAAATTCAGTGCACAATACTTCATTCTTCTAAGTAACTTGGAAATACAGGGGAAAATTACCACTATTCTGGATGTAATTCAGAAAATATCCTGAATTAGAGACAAATGTTTATGGAGACACCTCACATCACTTCAGACTGGAATAAACCCTCTCAGCATCTATGATTGGGTGTATATTGGTGACCACACATGAGTCTGTCTTTCAGCATGCCTCAAGGCCCTTTCAGCAGGTAGAAGATGACTCTCACTCTTTTGGAGAGAATGTCCTGGGGAAAGACAGAGGTATGCATCAGCCTCAATCCCCAAATCTACCCACAAGCAGAGGTGAAATAGTTAAAGCGCTGAAATGTAAGCTGTCATGAAGCTCCAGAAGCTCCCCTACAGATAAAGGAGAAAAAAGAAAAATTAATAATTTCAAGACTTTTTCTGTGTAGCACATGGAGCAAAATCACACACCAGCACTTGGACTTCTTGTTCTTTATCCTGAATTATATGGGAGAGCACAGCTGTGTGACGTGCTTATATCCTGAAGTTGAGGAGCACAGCAGCATGGTGACCATGACAGTGTTTCCAGTGCACACTTCTGCCAGTTACAAGTTGATGCAGTTCTAGGAAATGAGCTCTGCTAATGCCTGCTATCAAACCTATGTACCCAATATCCTTCCAAAGCATGGTAGATAGACACGAGAAGACCCCTTCATGGCTGTAGTCTGTAGTGATGGCAGGAGCTAGGAGCCATTCACAGGCTCCACTGGGAAATGCAGTCAGCATTGTCCAGCCTTCCTGTGTACCTTAACCTTACTTTTCCACAGAAGAAAATGAAAGATAATATATTAAAGCAGTGGTTCATAAATTGTGGTCTACTAGTGGTGGGATAAATCCCTTCTTCAGGTCCAACAAGTGGAGGGGTGTGAAATAACATGTGACTGTGGGTGAAGGCATGACTGTGATCCACCTGTCACTGTGACTGTATCAAGTACAAAAAAATCAGCTTTTACCATGTACACCAAGGCTAGGTGAAGTGACACGAGCTTTCCAGTGCCAGGTACACCAGTGCTTGATAAAGTGACACAGGCTCTTCAGCTGCTACAGCTATAGGAAACTGCTGCAGATGGTAAGATGCATATGACATGCAACAGTACCTTAGGAGTCACTGACATGCATAAGACACACACACACCCCCCACTGTTGTACATGTCCTCTTCTTCTAAGTTCTGGGATCTCTAAAATTCCTGTGCTGTCACTTTACCTGTGAGGCAGGCCAGAGAAAGGAGACTCTTCCACATCAGCCCATTTCTTTTCTGAAGTGCCTCAGCAAGAAGCTTGGCAAGTAGAAAAGCTTTCAGGGGAAATCATCCCCCCATCCTCTTTGGCAAGCGCAGTTGTATGACAAACAGAACGTGACACTGTTTTTCAGTCTTTCTAAAGCAGGAAGAGGCAAGCAACATTTTGCAAAGACAAAGACGTGCCAACAGCTTCTTTGAAGAGATAAAACTGGGGTCACTAGAGCGAGAATGCATAGAAGAAAAGTGTTCCTATGAGGAAGCAAGAGAGATTTACCATGATACTGAAAGGACAGTAAGTAACACAGGGCTGTTTGCATTTTTCTATCCTATTTACAGGGGTACACAGTGAGTTGCAGGAGGGCACACTGCATGGGCAATCCCAAGCAGTAACCATCTAGGGGATGGTGGGAAAATGGATGCTCTCTAACACATCTCTCCAAACCCCCAGTAATGTCTGCCCTGACAATACTTCAATTTGTTGTATTGTGAAACATTTTTTTCAGTCAATCCCACCTCAGCTATAGAGGGCTTATTTATGTATGACACATTTATGTGCGTTAAACAAGGCCCTTATCTATTAGTATATGAAAATAATGTATAATCTAGAAAATATAATATTTTATGGATATTAACTGTTACAAGTTATTAAGACAGAAGTGGCATCACTCTGACTGTCTGTAACCCATCCTGTGCACCAAGGGCTGTAAGACTTGAGTTGATTCTTCTTTAATTAAATCTCACATCTTTTTCTTCCAGGAAGAGTTCTGGCTCATTTATTCCGGTACGATCATTCAGGATGTTCTAACAGCTGTGGAACACTCCCAATGCTGCAGCCCTTTTCATGAGCTGGACTGACACTGAATGTTTTACAGACCCTAACCAGTGTGCCTCCAACCCCTGTCAGAATAGTGGGACTTGTGATGACCAGTTTCAGGATTATGTTTGCCGCTGTCCCATCGAATATGAGGGCAAAAACTGTGAAAAAGGTCAGCTGTGGCATAACTTAATAAAAATGCTGTTATTAATTCAAATGCAAGCTATTGAGATAAAAAGTAGCAGTGATTATAGTTCAGGATTTGGAGTTGATAATCCTCATTGGTCCCTTCCAGCTTGAGATATTCTATGATTCTGTGATTCTGCATCATTCTAGCTGTGACAGCTGCTGTTCATACCGCTTTTTGTGTTGCGTGATGGATCTAACCAGATAGCAGTCAGGCACTGCAAGGCAGCAAGATACTTATTGCCCTATAATGACTTTGTGAAAAATAAAGAAAAATTGCATTTGCGCACCATCAGAGAGAAAAGGAGGAATTATTTCCTACTCAAGTGCTGAAGTTATTTTGACTTGGAAGCTCCATGCAGTATGTGAGAACCGCACTGCGTATGCACAGTACAAAGCCCAAAGGGAAGGATCCAGAGGTTTATGAAGTTAATACACACCTTTCCAATGATTTCAGAGGACTCTGAACATTGAGTGTTACATCCTCAGAACATGCAGAGTCTGGACAAGGACTAGGCACTCATTAAGTCCAGGCAGACAGTCTCAACAGCTGCCCCAGAGCATCCTCCTGCTAAATGGCAAAATGTCAAAGAATTAAAATTTTTCAGTCATATTTTATGATGGTTACCACACAATTACAATATCTCCATTCTTGAGACAGCTCAGGTACTGTATAAATGCTGATTGATTTAATTTTAGGTATATATTTCTTAAGCAAAGCCTATTCTTCCCTAATCCCTGGAGATCAAGGCCTACTCAGCTTTTAACGGAAGGTGCTTTTGATTGCTCTACATAAATCACAGAAATCTTTTTCCTGCCTTGCTGTCCTGACAACATTCCAATTGCAAATTGTC
This sequence comes from Alethe castanea, assembly GCA_024734035.1. Lineage (NCBI taxonomy): Eukaryota > Metazoa > Chordata > Aves > Passeriformes > Muscicapidae > Alethe > Alethe castanea. Next base: position 87,609,691 of record JANRGV010000051.1, on the reverse strand, counting down.
AGTGTTAAGTACAAAAATCCAAGTCTTGAATTCTAAATGCTCTTTCTCTGACTTCAGCTGTGGATGACAAACTGAAGTGCATTTTTGACAACGGTGGCTGTGAACAGTACTGTGCTGACAAGCAGTCCAAAAAACGACTGTGCTTCTGTGATGATGATTACACTTTAGCGAGTGATGGCGTGTCCTGCATCCCTCAAGGTAAGACACTACCAACCTGCTGCTAAGTCTAAGCTTTTTTTCTGGAAGAAAAGTTTTCAATGTGTATATCTCAGGACATGCAATGCATAACCCTCAGATATCAGCTCCTCACCTCTTCTCCATGGGCAGAGCCCCAGATCGTACATTCAGCTTCTGGTGAAGCTAGCCACCCCAGAAAAGCAGTTGTCAGCATGCCCACCAAGCAGAGATCCTTTTGGACTTCTTCCTGGCCCCACAGGTCCACTCCTCTGTAATGTGGGAAATTCAAGTTTGACCATCCCACCTGCTCAGAGCTAGGAGGGAGCTGAACCTGTTTCTTTCTCTGGGAGCACACTCACCACTAGTTCTGTAGAAAGGAACTGAGCAGTGGAGACAAGCTCCTCACTCCTCACCAGGTGATCTAAACAAAGCAGGGCAGCAGGTGGTATGGGATTTGGGGTCATGCTGAGGAGTATCTGGTAAGTGGAGGGGCTCTGGGCCTCATAAGTCCTTCTTTTGTATTAGCTTACACCCACAGTAGGAAAATACTTCAAGGGCAGACTTGTTTTATTGTTGTCTCTCCAATCTGAAATTTGACTAGATTTTATTACTATATTTGTTTCAGCACAGGAGTCAAAAGAGGAAGAGGCCTATTAAAACCAAGGAAAAACAGTTAATCTCCTTTCTCTCTTCCTTTCTCTCTTCCTTTCTCTCTTTCTTTCTCTCTTTCTCCCTTCCTTCCTTCCTTCCTTCCTTCCTTCCTTCCTTCCTTCCTTCCTTCCTTCCTTCCTTCCTTCCTGTCTTTCCTTTCCTCAGGAAATAAAATTCACTATCACTTATTTGATTATTCTGCAAAAGATCAGTTCAGTTTCACAGGACTGGTACCATGGGATCATCTCATTTGCCTTTTATAATATTTCCATTTTTTTGGCTTCCCACCAGCACCCCGGATCTTCCCCAGTGTTTCAAGATGCATTGAAAATTGACATTACTGATGCAGAGAGCCATTCATCAGCTCTTCTGAAGCTGCTGATTACAAGTTTTGTGGATTTTAGGAGCGCAGAGAGAATAACTGCTGCTTAATATTTTCCTTGGTTACTTTTTGAATAAAAGGTGTTCTACACAGCTGAAAAAAATCACTGTGGTGTCTGTCTTTTTCTAAATACAGATCAGAGGATACAGCTATTAAATGCCCTTTCTTGCATTCCTTTTGCTGCTGGACCAGGACAGTGGTTAAGATTCCTTAAAATCTCGGCCTTGTTTCCACTGTTACCCACTTTCTGAAGAGGCCAACCTGATGAAATTGTGCAGTTTATTTGGCAAGAAATCTGGCACGTACATGCTAGTTCTCCAGGGACAGTGATACCTACATCTAATGCTAATGAACTCACTGATCAGCTTAATCTAAAGTTCAGATCAGTCCAATTTGAATCAAGAAACCTCCACAGACTGAGTTTTTGAAAGGGATTTCTGGTGGTTAAAAAAGAAAAAGATTTTTTTTCCCCAAAGCAATTTTTCTGAAATGGTTCTTTTTGCTGAAAACTATGGTGTTGGCTGGTGCTCAACTTTTATTCTTTACTGCATGTTCTGCATGTGCCCACAATACAATGTTGGCAAGTATTAAATATTCATCTTTGCTCCTAAGGAAAGCTGTCTGAAAAGAGTTTGCTTAAATCTCTGCTCTGCTTAGAGCTTGCACTGGCTCTAAAAGAAAAGTTAAGACTAATACATCACATAGCCATGTAGCACCACTGTTATCTTCAGGGACTAAAGGCACAAATTACAGCTCTCTCTTTTAAATGGTTTCTGAATCATTTTGAAGTATTGCATCATATGTTCCCATCAGGAGCAGCATAAGTCGCAGAACAGTCTTTGCTTATGGAAGGTTCACATCTGAATTGCTGGGGCATTTGGATTAAATTGCATTTAACTGCTTAGCAGAGCCAATGAAGGTGCTAAGGGAGTTGCTAAAAATCTTTATGGCAGTAGGAGTTTGTTCCACTGTGTCTAAATTGCTAGCATCAAAATCCTCACACCACTCATGGAAACATGCCTGGTTAAAAGGAGCTATGGATAATGGATTTTATGAACAACCACTCCAATTGAGAACAGCCCTTTTGTTGCCTAATAGCCATTACACATTTGTTAAACTAGACCTGCAAGCTATAAGGAGTTTCTTCTCTGTGACGAGTGATAGGAATCAGCAAAATAGAGATATTGCTGAGGAAAAAAACCCAAACAACCTCCTGGAGTTCAGCTGTCACAGTAAGACATGCAACAGAACGGGAAATTTCACAAGTTGAGAGGCAGTGGCAAAAGAGCAGATTGTGATGGAAAATCTGTGCAGCCTGACATGCAGTTCTAATGACAGTTTGAGAACTTATGCAGCATAATTTTGTGCCTGCACACCTATGCTTTATCAGTGTTTTATTTTTATTCTATTTTCATGTTGAAGCCCCACATTGAAGCCCCAGCTTCAACCAGTCTATATGTCATGTGCTCATATGTACAGACAGATAATCTGCTGTGGTGCTGGTTGAAATAAGCAGACAGCAGAGGAGGGAGAGGGAATAACTCCTTACAAAGGAGAAGTGAGGAGCTGCTGGCTTGGCTCACCCCCCCAGAGAGAAGCAGGAGCCACACTGCACAGACAATGCTGAGTGGCACTGAATGGAACAGGTTTCACCTGCCAGGACTTCGTGAGAGTCTCAGAATATAAAAAGAACAGAATAAAATTTGTAACTTTTTATTTAAGCCCAGTCCAGTGCAGTGAATTACCCCTCCATAATTTTTGTGCCCTGTGACAGCATAAATGTTTACCACTATTGCTGGTCACCATAAGTCTGGCCATGGCAGTTTGCAGCAGCTGAGACCATGCAGTGGCCACTCCATAAAGTGATCAGAGTTTTACACTCTCTAGAGTGCACTAGCTGCTTATGGGAATGTGAAATACTGCACCGTGGTGCCTTTATGAGAAGCCCAGACTAAAGAAAGTTCCCCATCCTGCATTGACAGGCAAGGCCCTGAAATTAGAAAAATAAATTCAAATTGAACAGAAATGTGCCTTTCAGAAGGCAAAGGCATCCTCCTGGATGCTGGGGCTCCCTTTGGACCTAGTGTTGTGGAATTGCATTTTATAAGAGCAGACCCAGACACGCATGGCAGCAGAGGAAAAGGAGCTTCCAAGCTTGGATTTGGAGCAGTGTGGAAGATCAGACATTGCATCTATCTGGTAACCTGATAGAGCACACCTCATTTCTCTAGTAGCAGCAAAAACAGCATGGGCCTTCCAGAGCCAGGACCAGGCAGGGGCACTTCTGTGAGCACACTCTTGGGTGTAAGACCTAGAGGGGTAAGGTCACTGAGAAAACAAATTACAGAGGAATGCAATATAAGAGATATAAAGATGTATGGTGAGAGTTGAAACACCAGAATGAGCAGTAGCTTAGAGGCATGATGGTGGGTTTTGTGAATTAACATTTTATTCGCTTGCAAGGATGGTGAGGAAGTTCCACAAAAAAATCACTATCTTCAAAGCCAAACGGTAATTTCTTGATACGAGAGAGTAGGGGCCTTTCACTCAGTCTTGTGTTCCAGACATCAGGACATCCTTCTCAGGCTGAATTTTTCTGTGAAATGTGTGAAGAATTCCATCACCAACTTCTTACTCTCTGTAGAAGGTCACAGTTGAAAATATTGGCCTTTGGGCTTTGTGTTTTCTCTAAGAGTAAAATACTATTTAATCTATCGTATATTTGTGGGGCTGAATATCCGCAAACATCTTCAATATTAGAAAATCTGCAGTTCACAATATTGCAGGTATCCCAGATGCTGAAGAGCTGAGATGGTTGCATTATTATTTAAACACTGGAGCATATAGGACTGCATGTGATCCTACAGTCTTATTCAGAAGCCTCGGTGTTCTGCATCCAGATTTGTTGCAAATCAAATATGAAGGGCTATGAATGTGAGTGTGTTAAGCCATCATGAATTGCTGCTGTGGAGATAGCTGCTATTTATCATTGTCTCCCACTGTGAGGATGGAATAAGCAGTCTGAATGTCACATATACTGTATTTATAATGCTGTTTTAAGGTTGTCTATCTGTACAGATGCTCTAGACAGAGGAACTTACAAGTACAGATGTGTCTGTTGTGAGGAGCTGAATAGATTTGAGATCATTGTTTTGTAGAAGCTTTATTTTAGCCAAAAACTCTGCTGCAGTCCCTCTGTCCCTGGCAACTTTCCAGTCACCAACAGCTGGCAATTAGCACTTACATAAAGATGCCTAAACATTGCCCAGCCAAAGGCTTCAGTGGTGACTTGCCTGGAGCTTGAGGACTGCACCTATTTTACATAAAATGGAGCAGATTGTGGCTGATTTAATCTTTCCAGTGGAGCTATGGCCCACAAAAGCTTCTGCTTCTGGCATGCTTTGCTGTACCCTGATCAAACCATTGCCCTATTGTGGAATTCAATGGGCCACATTTAGCCTCAAGGTTGTATTCTGGTTTTCCGTGAATTATGTTAACTACTTACAAAGCCCACAAAGCCTTTCAATCCAAGTGTGGAAAGGCAGCAGTTAATCACATCTCTTTGTACTCAAAGAGAGGAAAAGACTTTGCCAAGATATAATAGAAGTTCTGATGATATAATTTTAACAGTAACTATGAACAGACTGCTCATCATTTGCACTGAACATTATGCAAGAGAGAAAGTTTCTGACCTGAAAATGTACAAACTCATTATAAGGCAAGAAAAGACTTTTATGAGTCTAATTTGACTCATAAAACTCCTGAAGAAGAAGCCTAGCAAGGAAAAAATGCCAGTCACAGTGAGAGACAGATGGTGATGTCAGACCCCACCTGGAAGAGTAAGGGATGATCCTTTCTTGGCCTGCGCTCCACTTTGGTGATCGTGGGGCTGGGTTCACCCTCCCAGGCTGGAGATGGACTGAATCCATGGCTCCTGCTGACTGCATGGCTGGTGTATTGCTCTTCCCCTGTTTGAAGTAAGGTGTGGGAGCTCTCCCCCAGCCATATTTTTGCAGAAAAGACTGGCACTCCTCCTCCATCCCTCCCCCAGCTGTCCTGTTGGAAGGGTTGCTTAGCTATCTAACGCAAACGAGAATTACAGACTGTGAATCCTGGTCTGACAGATTGACTTCCCTGCAGTCTGGAAATAGATGTCTGAACTCCTAAGAGGGGTATGATTTAAGAAGCAGCCTTTCCCTCAGAGTCTCCCAATGGCTGGCCCAGACACCTCCTGGTCACAGTGCAGGCTGCTGGGATGTGCCTCAGGGGTTGCTGGCTCTGCAAGTGGCCCTAATTCCTGACAGCCAAGAAGTTCATGCAGGGCAGGAGCCCGAGCTTGGCAACCCCAGGCTCTGTTTGTGTTCTTACAAAATCTGTCACCATGCAGGGGGTAAGCCCAGACACGTGGCTATGATGTTTAAGACAGGCTGGATGTTTAGGGATTCTCACCTGACTTTTGCTTGGTTTGGCAGATGTGCTTTTTTTACACAGCCACTTCTTCCTTTATAGTGCTAAAATATATACAGACACTATATTCAGTGCTGATAAATGTAAATTAGAGCTCAAGGGAAAGTGCACAAGTTTAATTCCATGTGCCTGACAATTGTCTACAGACTATTTCTACCTTTCAGGAGTGAGATCTCGAGGACAGGGAGAGAGCACTCCTGAAATGGCAGGTCGATATTTGGAGAGGTCAAGAAAGTAAATAGAGCATAAGAAACTAGGAAGAAAGGAAAGAGATAAGAAATCATGATCCATTTTTATTCTCTTGAATAAATACAGGGTGTACTTGCATTTTTTAAACTGAGTGTACATCTGATGGCCCCATCGGCCATGGCAGAAAAGGGAAGATTTTAGCAGTAAGAGAAGCTGAGATGAATCAGTGTATGAAAAGGATGTGTGAAAACATGTTAAATATAAAGGGAATCCTTGCCTATAAAAGGGGTGGTTTCAGGAGAACATTGCACGTGTCTGTAAAATCATCAGGTCACTCAAATGGGACATTTGTAGAACTCATCACTTCAGTCACTTCACAATGTCCTTGACAACAAAAAAAAAGACAAACTCACAGAAGGTGAGTCTATTGTGGGTTACCAAATACAAGGATACTATTTGTCACTCCTGAAGTAGTGACGATGCAGGTCACTGTGGATGAGAATGAAAAATCAAGGCTCTAGCTCTGCACATCTGTCCTGTTCCTGCATTTTTTCTCTCCTTGCTAGGAGTTGTGACACTAACAGCAATGGACACAGAGCTGAACCAAATTTATAATAAGCCTCCAAATATCTTTTGCCTTTCTTGAAAAGACTTCAAAGTGGAAAAAAAAAATCAGCTGAGACAGCTGCTTGCATCTCTTCCCAGATAAGGGAAGAGGTTATTCTCCAGACATGTCCACCTTTGCTCGAATGTGTTGGCCTTGCGCATTGTTTTCTAAGACAGATACTTCAGAAAACACTTCTACACACAAACATGCCATATGATTTTCTTTCTTCCCTGCTTGCAACAATTAAATATGTAAAAACAATCCCACACAAACTTAGCAAAACCAGATCCCCCTATGCCCTGAAGGACAGAGGTTTAGGGTGGAGAGATAAATAGGGTGACAGGAAGAGTCAAGTACTTGCCCAAGCTTATGCACACTCCCTAGCAAAACAGTGACCTCCAGAAATCCTAACAATCTTTACTAATGCCACCTCTGCCTCTTCACAACCACCACATGCAATCCACTTGTCTTCCATCCCGCTGGTTGGAATAGACAGGCATTTGTTTTGTTACCAAACGTGAGCACATGTTCACACTATCAGTGCCTCAGAGGGGTCCTTGCTGCAGTGCAGGTGGCAATTGCATTAAAGGCTCCCTCCGTGCATCCCCTGCACTCCAGAGCCAGGAGCTGTTGCCCCTGTGCCCAGGGCTCCCTCACCATGGTGGGGCAGAAAGCACCAGAGCTACCTGCATCTGCTGGCATTCAAACCTCACCTCCCCTTTGTCAGCAGGGCACCCAAATTACCTCTGCAGTTGCAAGAGGTATGAGCCTTTTGTGATCAGTGCTGATTTAACTCTTGGAGGCAAAGAGAAGCTCAGAGTCAAGCAGAAGAAGATTTTTCTCTCGTGTGAATCAGTGTGTTGGTGGAAGGAAAAGGAATATTTTAATAAATTATTCACAACCTCTCTCCCCCCGGAATGGGCTAAGGAGTAGAGATAGGCTTCCTGCTGAACAGGTTGAAAAGAACTCTGTTTTTCAGTAGGACTGAGCCACCTTTCTGCTGAGCACAAGTAATTCAATTCCGGGACATGCTTTAAAAGAATACTGGTAAAAGGGAGGAGGGAGAAAAGTTAGTTGCTAGTAGTGCACATCTTAAAGAAAAATAGCAACCAGATGATGATGCAAAGTGTAAAAAATGTGTGCATAGAAGCCCTCACAGCTTCATGTGCCAAGATTATTTCATCAATAGTTGGATGAAAATGCATTGCCTTGTCCTGATAAAGGGCTATAAACCTTGCAGGGACTCCATTGCTCCGGTAAAGCTGATTTTCAGAGTCCTGCTTGGACCACGTCTTCTCAGGGACAAGCTGAGGGCAGCGTGGCTGTGCTATGAGATGGAAAGGGTGTCATGGGGACTCTGGAAGCTGAATTCCTGGAGTAGAGACAGGCTGCACAGCTCAGCCTCGTGTACCAAACTGCCACAGTGATCTAATTACTGGAAGTGAAGTGTGTGACATCTGGAGAAGTGCCCAGGCTTCAGAGTGACTGAGGCAGGCAGTGAGCCGTGCCCAGCTCACCAGTGCTGCACTCACCTACCCACCCTTCAGCTGCAAACACAGGCTTGGTCACTGGCTGTCGGGCTGGGTGCTGCTTTCAGCTGAAAATGCAGAGCATGGTGCTTGTGACAAACACCAACCTCTGCAGGATTTTCCCATGCACTCCAGTAGGGAGGCATTAATTAAGGAAGGGCACACGCTCTGGTGTGACGAGGCTGCTGACATCTTCTGTGCAGCCAGGGGTAAAACACTATTAGGATTTCTCAAAATTACAGGAGATGATTTCCACACATGTCAGGAAAGGTATTGCAGTCACCATGAGATAACCCTCTTCTGGATCTCATTAGGAAGGGTGAAGATGAATTAATCACTTGTCTGGAAGCACTGGTTGCCTAGGGATCAGTGATCGTGACCTGATTGCATTCACTGTGGGCAGACAAAAGATGGCTGCTCTTTGGTTCTTCTAAAGGGCTAATTTCCCAAAGTTGAAGAAAATTACCAGTGAAATTAATTGGGAGGAAAGGTGCAGAGAGAGAAATGGGAATCCTTGAAGAGAACTAATTAGCTGGCCAGAAAGCCACACTCTCACACTCCAGAGATAGGAGAGCTCTGGCTAACAGACCTCCTTGGCTCATCTGCAAAGAGAATGCAATTAGAAACAACAAACCAAATCACACTCAGAAAATAGATAGCAAGGGGTACAAATAAGTAGCTATTCAAAACACAAGGCAAGGGACAAAGGGAAGAACTAGAAGTGTGTAGACAAGAATAAGGCCACTTGCTAGATAGGGATGATAAAACTGTTAGCAATAATGAGGAAGAGGCAAAAAGGGGAATAAACAGTCTATGAGGGAAAAAGCAGAAAATTGATACATATTACATGAAACTGAGTCATTTAACAGAGTTGTCAGGTGTTGTGTCAACATTTTTGTCAGATTTAATATTAAAATTTCACAGAGCATGAGAAAAGAAGACAGAAACAATTTGAAGGCTTAGCTACAAGAGCTATTTTATTAGAAAGTTTGTTTGTTTTTTTTGCAGGCATGAAAATGTTATTTATTTGGCAGAAGAATGTGAACCAATGGCTAGAAACTGAGTACAAAGTGTATCTTTTTAACAGTGAGTGTAATTAACCATTGAGAGAGCCAGAGAAAATCAGTGACCCACTGGAAAGCAGGTTTTGGCCCCAGCCGTGTTTGGTCTTCAGCACCTAGCCAATACTCATGAGGGGCTGGTGAGCAAAATAAGAATGCTGGATTCCATCAAAATATCATGGAGAAAATAGCTTTCTCCAGCTGCAGAGAGAGAGTCGGTTGTGGATTTTGGTTGTGTGGACTGACTTAAATATCTCCTTGTGACCACAAGCAGAGATCCTGAAACTAGAAGGTCTGTAAGTACAAAGAGAAAAAACAGCTTTCCCCTGAGAAAACCAGGGACTCAAAGCTGGAGGTAATTTGGGAGGGCATGAATAATTGTTTAAAAGGTGCATTTTTCTTTCCGTAGCACCTAGTGTACTAGGCACTGAGAAAGTAAACGTTCATTTAAGGAGAAATAAAGAAAAGTCACAGCCATGATTTGACTAATAGCAAAATGCAGCAGGGAGCTGGCTGGGGTCAGCCAATGCCACAGTACACCCTGCATACTCTGAAACCTCAGCCTTCCTCATCAAAGGCTTGATGATGCCAATCCATTTCTGATGCCCCTAGCTTGCTGGAACCAGGTCTTAAAGATTTAGCTTTGGTTGCAACCCAGTCTGGTTCACTACAAAGAGCATATCTAGTCCTAGTGCTAAACAAACCTGGCAGTACAAGCATTTCCTCCTCGTTGATGAGGCAAGAGGACGCAAATTAACTCCAGTCTTTAAATATTTCTAGTCATCTTCAACAAACATCCATATTGAATAGGAGCATTATATGCTTACCATGAACCATTACAAAATGTGGAGGTTTTATACCCCAGAAATATAAGCAGGCTCTGACTACTGGTCATAGTACTGGTCATGAGCTGGATGGGGACAACAGCAGCATCTCTCTAGGCAGTGCTGACAGCAACCTGCACAATCCATAGGCCATGATTTTACAACAGCCATATCAAAATTAGGAAAATACCACACCATCTTATTTGCATTTTAGGAGACGGAGACAGAGTCTGATCTAAATGACATTGATATTTTTAAGAGCTTTTCTAGTCAATTAAGTTTGAAACAGATAAGGCACAAGAACAGGCACAGAATGCAAAACAAGAAGTATTCAGCTGAATGAAAGGGGAAACCTGATAAGGAAAGGCAGAGGGTGAATCATATTAAGTGCTCTTCAGGGTGGAAAAAATAGGCTGCTAGTTACCCAATGGGAGCATGTGAATTTTTTTTGTTTGTAATGGTTTTTTGTCATTTTACATTGAAGTGTGTTTTCTCAAGATAGAAGCATCGTATAGCAATGCACAAACATACAAATATTAAAAAAAAACAAAGTGCCTACTACTTCTGAAACAGGAACCCAGCCTAGCAAGGCTATCTCACGAAGGACCCAGGAGCAGGACCAATAACTGCCTGCGTTTAGAATGGGTCCAGTGTGAGTGAGGGTCTTGGACAAAGAAATGTGAAAGCACGCCTTCAGAAAACGTGCAGAATAGAATTCTAACCTTTCCTCTTCTGATCTCTGCAATGCTTCAGAAAGGCATAGCAAAACCTGCCACCAGTCTGGCATGTTTACAAAGACTCAGGGTATTATATGCTACAGCCTCTAGCACTGATTTCTACAGCACAAAAAAAATTAGTGCCCTGACATTGAAAGCATTGCACAGGTTACAGCTCAGTAGTGGATCAGAATGCTGCATTAGTCTCCAAATGCAAAATGTCAACACAATTAATAATATTTTCTAGATTGACACTGAAAAGTGCTTTGCAAACCTCTGTGGCCTGATTATTATTAGCAATTTATTAAAGACCCTGCTTTGTGGATGGGTGATTGACTCCTGGGAAATGGAAGACTACATGTACAGAAATTTGTATTCTGATTATGACTTGCAGTCCCTTGTTCCAATTGCTGCATCATGCTTCCTGTGATGGGGGCAGCACAATGGCTTTGTGCAATCAGTGGCCCTGTAATTAGGAAGACATCCAATATTCTGGAAAATAGCTGCACCTTTTCTGTAAAGATTTCTCTCATGGGTGTCACTGAGTTTAACTCACATGATCTGAAATCAGCCTGAACCCAGCCTGAATTTGATCCCATGGGTATTCATCTGCACAGCTTCAGTTACTTTCATCAGTCATTGCAGGAGGAGTTATATTCATGCAAGGGTGTCAGCACTTGGCTTGTGATAAGATGCAGCAAGGAAGTGAAATGAGGTGCAGTTATTGGCTGATAATAGTGCTCTTGACAATATATAACTGTGGTGTGGACAAATGAAATATGTTCTGTGAAAATGGGCTACTGTCCAGCACTTAAAATAAATGTTTTTGAAGTGCTAGTAGACCTCTCTATAAAACACCCCAAGACTGTGCAAGGAATGCTAATCCATGCTGGCCATCAGGACAAAAAAAAAAAAAAAAAAAAAATTAAAGGCCATGGAACATTTTGTGAATGTGGGAGGAAAAGCTGTTTTACAGCAATATTGTTTCCTCGGTTGAGAGTGGTCTTTGCATACACAGTTTTCCTCAAGTTTCAGAATCAACTGCACCTTAACATTGAACCTGTCAGTTCAATTACACATCCATCTTATCATGCTAAGCCAAATTTAAAAGGGCTCAACAGGGTATGCTGATGATGTTTTGGAGTTTTTTTGCAGGGCAGTAGTGCCTGCAATAACTCCCCTGTTTTGTCAGTGTGACTTTCCTAGTGCGTGTATCCTGACACATATTAATAATGGTTCATGTTTAAACAAGTCACACTGGAACCCTAAAAAGAATGTTTAGTTGCATATTCTGCATCAAATTAAGCCCACATAGAACCAGAGATCACAGAGGCCATGACCTGGTTGAAAATAGACATGTTTGCTCTGGCAGGAGAGGGTCCCTGAGGACCAATGATCACATCCAAGAGTCTTTCTTCCAGACCCTCCTAAATTAAATTAGTAAATATGGAATCAGGCTAGACAACAGTTCTACTTCACTCAGAGAGCTGCCTTCTCTGGCATGAGAGCACTATCAGTGGAAAGAAGTCAAGAGAAGTTTCATTTTTAGAATGTAAGATTTTGTTTCATAAAAAGGAATTAAAAAATGCAAAATTATTCCAACTATTGCAGCTATGTGACAAAACCTGTGTTTCTATAAATGCACTGAGTCTGCAATACTGTCAGTAATAGTAAGATGGAGAGACTTGGAGAGCTATGCTCTTCTTTATCTCTTTAACAGGCATAGCGTCATTGACTGCTGCAATTATTTCTGATTGACACCTAAGTGAATCAGAAACATGCGCTGCACATCTGAACTGCACATGAATTACTGCCCTGTGCTAAGAAAAAAAAAACCTGGAAAACCCCATTTTTCACCTCATGGGCCTTTTCGTTGTACCCTGAGGCCATGAACTGAATTTATAAGTTCCCACGTGTGAAGCCACATCAGCTGTTGTAACATGTGACATCTCATCTTATTTTGTAAGACAGTATCATCTAAATTGGTTTTTGGCTATTTTTTAAAGTGGGTTTTTTTGTTTGGTGGGGTGTTTTTGCTTTGTTTTGGGTTTGTTGTTGTTGTTGTTGCTGCTTTGGGTTTTGGAAGTTTTTGTGGGGTTTTTTGGTTTTGTCTGTTTTTTACTTTCTGGATTTGTTTAACCTCTGAAAATATCTGAAAATGGGTGCTGTGGGCAGACAGTCACAATGTCACTTTGCAAACACCATGTCCTGTGAATTCCATGGTTTCAGACACCTAGAGCTTTTCACCTCGGGAACTGAGCACCGACTCAACATCAGCCCAACTTCATGGCCATTAGCCACGTGTCCCTGTGTCTGTACAAGGCACCAGTGTCTGGGACAAAGAAGGACAGTCCCACCCAAGGAAGCCATGGGTGCCTGCAGCCTTCAGCAGCAGCAGGTCTCAGCTGCAGACCAGTCTAAGGTCTGAGGGAGGAACCAGCTCTCCTATACTGCAGAGTTAACTCAACATTAGCTGGAATGCTGGTCCCTCTGGGGTCCATCGCACACACAGATTTGCCCCTTTGGGCTGGGAGGGAACTGCAAGCATCAGCCAGCTGGCTGGTGGAGCTCCACCTCTGGCAGCAGTCCCAGCATCCAGCCATGGGGCACTAATCCCTTCCTTCATCCTGCCTGGTGATGCTCCCCATCATCCCACGCTATTGAAGACCAGGCTAAGTCTCCTGGAGAAGCCTTGTGCCATCCTAGGAAACTCCTGCACCCAGAAGGCATGGGCAGAGTGGAAAGTCTTCACAGCTGGGCTGTGACAAGAGAGCTTGAGGTGGCTTCTGTCCTTCCACAGGTGCAGCACCAGGTGGTGCCAAGCTCCTCTGCCATGCCCAGCACCACCCTGCCTGCCTGTGCTGCTCCTCCCAGGTGGGGAAAACGCTGGGCAGGTGCAGATGCAGGTGTCACACTTCTCCCCTGAGCACTTTTGGGTGGCCTTGCCAGCTTCTGCTGCCCTGGGTCCCTCAGCTCCAGTCTGCTGTCACCTCACATGTGGAGCTCCCTGTCTGGGATCCGAGCTTTGCTCCTCTCTTGGGTGTATTCTGTATTTCTCCTCTTGGTGAAATAAAAGGTATTTGTTATCCTGCCATTTTCTATCTGACCCATAATTTATCAGAGACCATAGACAGTTCAGCTGGGCCCTTAGGATGTCTGAAACCTTTATGGTAATAAAAAAAAAAAGTCAAACATCTCTGAATGCTAGGTGAGGACACTTAAAACTAGCCGCAATGATTTGATTAAACATATTTAAACAATTGAAGAAATTTTCCATATGGGATGTTTTTTCAATTTTTCAATTATTATGAATTTGTGAATTATTATTATTTCAATTTAATTTTTCAATTATTGTGAAATTGGGGAGGGGGTGAAAAACAACATGCAACAACAACAACAACAACAAAACAAGCCAGTTTATTTTAAATGGAGAATTAGGGGGGGGAATGTGTGAATTTCTTTCTGGTATTTTTTAATTAAAGATTCTAATATTCATTCTGGAGTACAGTTTTAATCTAAAAACTAATCCACTTTAATGATTATATTTTAAAAGGATTAAATCAAACAAGGTTTATATAGGTCCGTAATACATCTTTTGCCCATAACAAAAGTAAACTGATTATCAGTCTAAATCAAATAATTTTTTAAATTTTACTTGACAAAAATTCCTGAACGTATTCCATATGCTGTCTGTCTGTTGAATTAATTTTCTCCTCTTTTTCCTCTTTTTTTTTTTTTTTTTTTTTTTTAATTATAAATCTGAAAAAACAGCTATTTGCTGAGCTGTGCTCAACAGGACAACACATACTTTGGTTTTTTTCCTATACGTGTCCCCAGGTCTTTTTCTCTAATTTTACATAATCTATACTCATGAACAATTTTCATTGTTTCTATTGGATGTTAGTCTGCATTAGGAAAGTAGGAGCAAGACCAAAGGCTAAAGGAAGCTTCTGAAACTGAAAATGTTGACAGTACTCTGGACCATTTTCAGACCTCCTTTCACAATGTGTCTGTGTAGCCATCATCTCACAAAGAGCTTTTTGTGCTTTATACCTAGAGGTGTCACTCGAATCAGTGATGCTACCCAGGGGGAGGTTGTGATGTTTTCAAAATGATGTAGATCTGTATTTTAATATGACCTACATATAAAAGAGGAGCTAAGTGATAGAAGTGTCATGGTGAGAGGCCTTATTTCAATGGAGTTTTCTCTCTTTAGGGAGAAACATTTAATGTTTTTATTTCCATAAGGTCATACTACAGGGAGTTCAGTTTGGGGAAATGTGAAAACTAACTTCAGGTTTTAAATCAAATTTCAGTCCTTGTGGCTTCAGTTCTGCCAATCTGTGTCTGAATAACAGGACCCAACACTCTGAACAGCCCAAATGGAAATATATTCAAAGCTGACAGTTCCTGCTAGTTTACAGCCACAGGCTTGTCAAATTGAACTTGAAATCTGACCTGAGCATACTCAAAATTCATCCCAAGTTCTCCTAATGCAGCCTGATGAATTTTGCCTGGCAGCAGTTTTTATTACAAGGGGATTTCTTGAAGTATGAGAAGTAGCTCCAAGCCATCTCCAAAACAGTAATTATTTCAATGTTTCCTGGTTGCTAGATGGAATCCCAGATCCTTGGAACAGTGCAAAAAAATTAGCAATTTTGTGTCAAGTCAGCATGAAAATGCTTTAGTTTTGTCACAGAAAGGGGCCTTGTGTAAAATGTGTTTAAGATTCAACGAAACACTTTGTCCAGCCCAAAACAAAATGTTTTCTTTCATGCAGGACAGTTTTTATGCTTGCAAAATGAATGTGGGTCAGCAGTATTTAGCAAATTTTGTTTCATAAGATAACAGAACAATTTCCCTTAGTTTCCCAAAGCTTTCCACAGGAGGGAAAACTGGGAGATGTGTGTGAAACTTTAACAAATTTGACTTCATTTGTAAACAGTTTCCTCTCATCTGAAACTGTTTAATTTTTAGGTGAATAAAGATTTCCACCAAGCTGTTTCAGTCAGCTCTATTTGGAGTCAATATGCTGTGTAAGCATCCCTCACCCTTCCAACTGCAATGAAGTCTCGTGACTGGCTGCCCTGTGGAGTTGACCTGGGCTATCGAGGATGTGTTTGTGGCTGATGTGCCAGAAGACTGCTAATTGTCTGATTAAAGCTCTTTTCCTCAGTTTTGGGTCGAAATGAATGATCAGGTGTGAAAGGCTCATGGTGTGAGGAAAGAAGAACAAATTTTCTTGGCGTTTCCTCATACCCAGCTCATGGCCCCATGGACTCATTCCTACAGACGCTGATAGGGGAATGAGATCTAAGGAATGAAGAATGACTTCAGGCTTTGTTATTTTTCTTTTGCTTACAATAGACTAGGCTTTATTTCAGGCTAAAAAGTTGGCCTCAAGGAGCTCACTGTGTTGAGGTCACAAGTACACAACCACGTGAGAATTCTCTGTCAAGTTTAGAAAGTATTAGTGGCATTTCATGAATTTTATTTAACAGCTACCTTGCTAGCAGATTAATTTAGCAAAGTGCCTCCCATGTGGAAGAACTGCAGAAGAAAACACAAATCTGCCCTCCTTTTAAGTTGAAGGGGCATTTGAAGCCATTTCAGCTCATTTTGGTGGAGCAGCTGCATTTTGGTGGAGAATGAGGACAGGGTGTTGTGGACCACACCTCTCCTTGGGGCAGGATGACCAGAGGCAGCTGACTGGGAGCCACTTCATGGCTGGTGAGCATGTTCCCAGCAAAGCCACACAGTGTAGAAACATCCTCTCTCTCAGACACATTACTGAGGATATTCTGTTTCACTCCATTGTATTGAGATGAGTAGCTGGTGCAAAGAAACGTGTTTGGCTTTGGTTTCTGATTTTGCCAACAATGTAAATAACAAATGTATTTACATACAGAAATAATACTGATGTTCAGAAGAATCAGATAAAACTCTCTCAAAGGTTCTTAGTAAACAACATTTATACCTTTTTTCAGATGTTTCATTAAGCACAGTTTCTGTAGCTTTTTAAGCCTCCTGCAAGTCTCTAAAGTTGACAAGTGAAAAGGATGAAAAACAATTCTAAGAGAATCTATTCTTGTCTATCTCTAATGGCTTATAGATCCTGCTATTTCCATAAATGCTCTTTGAAGAGAAACTGTGTGGGATTTTAATGGCTTTTCGAGTTCATGTGGGTGTCACTTGCTTTGATGTATGCCAGATAAAAAACAACAGTATGTCTGAAAGCAACAATCAATGGGGTTTAAGGTGAATGGCAAATACCATGTTTAGGAACACAGTTATCTTGGTGTTATTGCACCCTAGTCATAGGAATAGCATTGAGTTACCACTGTTTTGTGTGTAAGGAAGAGTCTCTTTACTGCATTTAAGAGGGCATATTAAAGATGTATTATGCTTTTATAAGCAAGATATTTTTTCCCATGACATGTTGCTTATTACCTCAAGTTTAAAAGAAATGTTTTGGGGCAATGATTGTACTCAAATCTAACCTAGAGTTAGATTTTCACAAGCCTTTTGACAGGAAAAAGTCATCTGGAGTTATCTGGCTAAGGGACAGAAAGGTTCTATAAAAGTGTTTTACTGCTGCAGTATTCAAAACAAGCTTTAGTTGTAACACCTGTGGGAGAAGCAGTAAGCTCTAAGGTAAAATGATATTGGGAATGGTTCTTGGATAATATTCTGTGAGGAAATAATCAGGTTAGGGTTTCTCTTTCAGTCTGCTTTCTGGTTGGGAGGGACTTGAGCTGTTACTTACTGTCCTTCACAATCTGTCACCAGTGACTCTTCTACCCCCAGCCCAGCTGTGCCACCACCCTACTGGGCATCACTGCACCATGTACTCACTTCCAGACTAGCTTTGTCCATGAGTATTTACCTCCCTGTGTAAAAT
>JANRGV010000051.1:87580603-87592087 GCA_024734035.1 Alethe castanea | reverse complement strand
TCCTTCCTTCCTTCCTTCCTTCCTTCCTTTCCTTCCTTCCTTCCTAGGAATAAAGCACTTTTGTTATTCCTATAGACACTATGGCTAGATATTTCTTTCACCCAGCAAGGCAAATTTCAACTGGGACTAGGGTAGTGCAAGTTAATCTTTTTGCCAACACATGAGCTAGCACCTGACCCTTTTGCAGATGCCTACTTGAATTACTTCATTAGAGGGAAAAGGAGACCCCTGGGGATTATGAACATAACAACACAATGGACAGAACCACAGGGAGCATGCAAAGTAATTCTGAGGGATGGTGCCCCCCTACACACACTACAATTGAAGCACTCATGCAGAGAGCTGGTAATGACAAACTAGCTCTCAACAGCAGCAATTTCATTAAAAAAATGTGCTTATCCCTTATTAACAGATTCTGCAATAGCATGTGATGGGAAAGCTGTTTTTGATAAAAGCTGAGAACAAAGAATTCAAAATTCCTCACAGGCTTTTCGGTGCATCTTTCCCTGAAAGGAAGATGCATTTGTTGCTGCTTGCTTCTTGGGGACTGAAATAACCATGGAATTGACCATGTCTTGCAAGTAGAAAAAACTGTGTAACTGCCAGGCTGACAGTCCCCTCACTGTCCCTCTGTCATCTCCCACAATGGCCCAAATTTGTGTTGCCCTACACACAGCATTAGAGGCTATGGGTGTTATGTGTTATGTCTGCTTAATCTTTCACCAGCTGCCACCAAAAAGCCAGTCCTGTTTCTCCACACCTTGCGTGTACCTGTAAAACCTTGATGCTGTCTTCATGTCAGCTGAAGTACTCAGAGCTCCATGGAGATGTTGCATGCAGCTCAGTAGAGACTATAGGACCCTGGCTCCCAAAGAAGCAGAAAAAGAGCACTCCTCCTCACAGTGTTATCACAGAGTGAAGTGACTGCCAGACAGAAGGGATGGTGTGTTCAGTTACAGCATAGACACGTGGCACACAGGCACCCCCAAGGGCTGACCTTCTCCTTTACAGGAAGACACAGTTGGGTGAAGGATGTACTGAAAACACCAAGCCTTCCTCTACACCACAGCTTAACTGCAAGTTCAGTCAGGGCCTGGTTCTCTTTATTGCCAGTCCTCACGTGGTGGCTCAGGCAGAACAGAGATGTGCAGTATGGAAGAATGCAGCAGGTGGTCCTGGAGAAGCACACCAGAGGGCAGTATCTGCTCTTGGGACATCTTGGCTCTGCCCAAACAAAGGATTGCAAGATGTACACCCCACGATTAAGCCTCTGTCTCACCTTGCCATGGATGCTGTGCACTTGGTACAACTGACTTAAAGTCAGCAGGGACAAGGAAAATTGTAGACTACAGAGCTTGTCAGGGTCACTGTTGCACTCCAGCCTGCAGCCTACCTCATTGTGTTGATGCGTATCTTAAGCAGGTTTGTTGTTTGCAAAGACCTATGGTAGGTGACTATGTGTCAACGATGCTGTAAGGGCCTGAACTCGAATTGTCAGAGCATTTTTGTCTGTTTTCAAACAAAAAAAAGACTACTTGCCTTCTGAGCTGCTTTACATTATTTGTGAGAATTCATGCTCCTAGACTAGAAATCAGCTTTTTAGCTAACACAGCTTCACTGAAGACATTACACATTTTGCTGTGAATTCAGTACAATCAAATCCCACTTGCTGACTTTTGCCATTTCGGGTTTTGGTGGTTTTTTTTTGTTTGTTGTTGTTGTTGTTGTCTTTTTTATTTTTTTCAGTGAAATATCCATGTGGAAAAATACCAGTTCTGGCAAAAAAAAATTCAACTGTACATGGCAGAATAGTAGGTGGTCTGATATGTCCTCCAGGTGAATGTCCATGGCAAGTGAGTTTTCAAAAATCTTCCACTGCTTTTATTTTTTAAATTTCCTTAAGAAATCACTAACTTAAATTCATTGCTTTAATCTATTAGGTTAAAAACTGCCATGTCATAAGAAAATGCCATGTCTTGATAGCCAAGTTCCTTCTTCATCCATAGCCAGCAGATCCACCTGTTTCGTTTAGGCACTTTAGCTTTGTTCTTAGCCTGGTTTCATAGGAGTAGAATGGCAGCACAGCTGTCTCTATCTCCTGACCTTTTAGTCCTTAACTTTACTGCCAGCAAGAATTTTAATTGCAGCTTCCAGGGATACACTCTGGGCCATAATATGTAGGATCCATACTACAAGATGAAGAAAATGTCCATGGGAAGACTTCCCCTGCTAAGTTGTCCATGCAGTCAGCATGGTATTGTCAAACACAGTTGCATAAAGGGACAGAAAGAAGCAATATGAAACCCATCTCTACTGAGATTTATGTCAAGCACCTTTGATGTAAGACAAATTTTCTTTATGTTGGCAGGCCCTTATAATACAGGATCAGACAGAAATGTGTGGTGGCACCCTGCTTTCCCCAGAGTGGGTGGTCACTGCAGCTCACTGTTTGGAGCATATTCACCCCAAACAACTTCGACTTCGGGTGAGACTGGGTAGGTATCTTCCCCTCCTCATCTTATCAAGGTGGTGGTAGCTTCTCATCCTGATAAAATCAGAGTAGAAGGCTTTGGCAATACAAGGTATTTGTCCTCAGAGGTGTCAGACTAGAAATACCCTATACCCTCAAACTTCTAAGGAATCAAGGAGCTACCTGACATGGCCAGTGATTAATAACTTTTCCAGGTGAGCACAAAATAAATGTTGATGAGAAAACTGAGCAAGAAAGGCGAGTCGCCAGGATGATCATTCACGAAGAATACAAGAATGGACAAGTCAATAATGATATTGCCCTCTTGAAGCTGGAAACAGCGGTGAATCTCACTGACTATGTGGTGCCAATATGTTTGCCTGAGAAAAGGTTTGCTGTGTTTGAACTGTCCACCATCAAGTTCTCCACAGTAAGCGGATGGGGACGCCTAATAGATGGTGGTGCCACCTCTTCTGTTCTGATGAGAGTTGATTTGCCACGTGTAAAGACACAAGAATGTGAAAAGGAGACCGATTTAAATATTACAGAGAATATGTTCTGTGCAGGAGACCTGTCTGGGGTTAAGGACGCCTGCAAGGGAGACAGTGGTGGTCCTCATGCTACAAAGTACAAGAACACTTGGTTTCTGACTGGGATTGTCAGCTGGGGAAAAGGCTGTGCTGTGGAAGGCAGCTATGGGGTTTACACAAGGGTATCCAAATACATTGACTGGTTGAGGAAGCACATGGACTAATGATGTTGAGCCACAGCACTTCCAGGTTGTGTTATTGCCCCCCAGTCCCTCTGTACTGTTTTCTCATTGAAGGATTCCTTCATTACCTTAGGCATTTGATATAGGCCATACCCACAATACTATTAAAGATCTGAAGTAAGCCTAAGGCCTACCTGAATACATAAAATAACTTCCCTCTCACTGTTGTTTGTGAACTTGTGTATCTTGTCAAGCAGGCAGAGAATGACCATAACAAATATGATACCATGTCCCTCCTGTCCTGCATCCATTTCTGCTGAAGGTCAGAGCTAGATGCTGAGAGAAAAACTGTCAGCAAGACATCATGCAGACCATAAGCCTTCCTCCAGCTACTCTCTCAGCAGCTTCTGGTAATCAGTGAAGTACAGACTTTCTGAGCCAGAAGTTGCATTAGATCGAAGAGTCATGAAGGAAGGTGTTGTCCATAATTGTGCCCAATCTCCTTTGAACACATTTATCCTTCTGCCTTTCATAACTTCCTATGCTATGGATCCTGTAATATAATGATGAAATACCAGAAACAAAAAGAGAAAAGGTGTTTCTCTTAGCTTATGTTAAAGCAGTTTTCCCCTACGGTTGCAATGGCAACAGGGGGATTTGAAGGTGAGGAACTGCAGACACTCTCCAGGACAAGAAATCTGGGGAAGGGTTGATTCCATATTTACAGGTCTGCCATGAAAACTTGATTTAAATCTTCTTGCACCAAGCATTATTGCTGTAAGGCTAGTAAGTGCAATATTTAACCCTATATTTATGAGTTGTAAAGAATACCACTGATTTAATCTTACCTTTGCCTTGCTATTACACTCGTTGATACAAAGAGCACAAATGAAAGAGAATGTTTATCAGTTGTACAGCATAATCTCGATTGTACTCTCTATCCTGAGATCTAAAACCAGAAGACGATAATTGTCCACCCCTCTGCAAAACGCTGACCAAAGACCATTCACTAAAGTCTTAAGGCATAAATGATAGAACCTGAAGCTCTCAGAAAATATATACAGCTCAAAAATGTACTTTCTATCTTACCACGAAAACACTGAAAAGGTGAGGAAAACGGAACTAGATTAGAAAACAGTTTAACTATCTCATGCAGAATTAATGCTCACTGTTCAAGTAATTGTTCAAATTATGCAGAATATCAATCACAAAAGCTTATCAGCAAGTAGGATACAATTGATCATACTCTATTATTAGGGGGAAACAGTGTGATCGTATGGTACATATACCATGCAATACCGAACATCCTATAACCTGTTTTACCGACAGAGAAGGAAGTTTTACTGTTCATTTAGGTAGTGAACTGAACTAGGAAAGGAAGCAAATTTCAGAGACCTGAAAAACAGAGATGTTACAGTATACAATTACATACACGCACTAGAGGTTCTCCTTAAAGAGAGTCCAGTCTCAAGGAGAAAGGTGACTCTAAGGAGTGACCAGCAAATAAAGCCTCATTTTCATTCAGATGAGGTGCTCGGCACTGTAAAACCATCCCTGACGACCCCTCAAGGTGTTTTTCATTATCCACAAGATGATTTCTCCTCTGTTAACATTCTAGTGAAAACACAGACGTTTATGAACAAATCATCTTGAAGGAAAAGGGTGAAACACTGAAAGAGATCAGTACTAATAATAGCCGCACAAACTGACTCTTTCAAACAAATCTGAGTTTTAGATTATATTTTTAATACAGCAGCCTGCTTAGGAAAGCCGCGAAGATGAGGGAGACCTGATGGCTGGCTCTGGAAGCACCTCAGACGCGGCCTCCGCAGCGCACTGACAGCTCCCCACGAGAAAGGGGAGACTGAGGCAGCTTCCTCCGGCCGAGGTCACGGCTCCAAAGCGCGGAGCCAGCAGGTTCCAGTGCTGGATGCGGACGGGACATACGGCCGGGAGCGACCAGGGCTGCTGAGGGCTGCGAGCCCGGCTTTGCCAGCGCCGGGCCGCGGCCCCGCCAGCTTACTGATGGGACGATTCACTTCCTCCAAAATAAAAGGCGCAATTAATAACAAAACAAAACAAACCCCACTGCCTCGGGCTTTAAAAACATAAACAACAAAAAGAAGAGCAGCCTCATTCCCCCGACTGAGAAATCCCGCCGCGGCTGTCTCCCTGTCACGGCGCTTCCGCTATTTCTGGGCAGGGTGAAGCAACGCGGCTGCAGTCTCACCCCGCCCGAGGGGGTGAAGGCTTCGGCTCCCGTCAGTCCCGTCAGTCCCGTCCCGTCCCCGGCAGTCCCGTCAGTCCCGTCCCGTCCCGTCCCCGTCAGTCCCGTCCGTGCCGTCCCGTCCGTGCCGCCGGCGCGGCCCCGTGAGCGCCCTCAGCGGCACCGCCATGGCCGGGCGCCTGCCGCTGCTGCTGCTGCTGCTGCTGCTCTGCGCCGCGCTGCCCGCCGAGCCCCGCGCTCAGGGAGGCGGTAAGGCAGCACCTTTTCCACGTTCCTGGGAGCGGGGAATCTCCCTTCCCAACAGTCTCCGGGGGAGGCGGGCGGCTGCCGGCTGTACGCCGGAGGCGGTGGCGGTCGGTGCTGCGGGCCGGGGGCGCGCCCCGGGATCGTGCCGGGAAGGAGAGCGGGCACCCCACGGCTCGTCTGCCCCGGCAGGTTCGCTTTCCACAGGGCTGAGGGCTTATCGGCACCTGTGCCGATCCCGCACACCGCCGTAGAGCGGGGAGCTGAGCTCCGGGGGTATCTCGGGACGGTGCGGGGAAGGGATTGCCCGCCGTTCGCACCGGGAGAACAGCTGCCCTGAGGTGCAGCCCGAGGTGCTCCCGCGTGAGGGGAGACCTGGCCAAGGCTTGGTTGGATGCGCTTGGCCTGAGGAGCTGGAGAGGAAGCAGGTCCTTGCCCTCTTGTGCCTCCAGAGTCAGCGCCCGAGTCCAAGGCAGCATCAGCAAATAACTTTTCAAAAGCTGTTAACTCTTCCTTCAGTGAGTCCGACTGCTTGGGGTTCAAAACAAGGTCTTTGGCATGTTTCTGGGAATATCCTGCTTCGGTTGACCAATGCCTGTTGCTCCGTAATGTCTCTAAAGAAGGAAGTGTGATGGAGAGCTTGGGAAAAGAATGAGCAGCCTCAGAAATAGGCTATTTCAAGTTTACAAAACATCCGCTTATGGGTGGCGTGAAAGCAAAGGAATATGGAGGTGATAACCCCACCGGCTGTGTCCTGTCACTTTCCTGTCGCTGGAGAAAGGGATTTAAGGACAAATAAGATAGTGGGTGAATGAACTAACAGTCGCCTAGCTGCAAGTTAAAAGTCCTTTCTGTAAGCCTTCCTTGAGAGAAGCCTTTTCAAACTAAATGGGGCTTCAAATTATGGGATTTGCTTAATATAAATAGCACAAAGAGAACTTGTCTCCCTGTCGATGATCTGCCAATTTCAGTGAAAGCAGAATAAGTCTCCTCTGTGCTTACTCTGAGGGTATTAGGGTGTATAATTACTATTAGCAAGTTTATTTGTCATTGAATAATTAAGCTGCATGAAGAATGCTCCAAAAGGAATGTGCAGGCCTCCCAGTGAGCATAAGCCATTGTCCTTGAAGTCACATCTGCAGCACGCTCTTCCACACTCCAGCCTGTGATTGGAAAGTATTTCCTCAATGTAAATTCCAGGTGATAGAACTTGGTTAAATGCCAACTTCCAAACTCTTCACACTTTCCTAGAACATATACTCTTTACAGGGTAATTGGCAACTTATTTACTCCAGATTTGTTTTTATTTTTCCTGGTAACTTGAGAACAAGGGACTGGAGAATAATGCTATTGTTCACAGAAGGAAGTGCCTGCAGTGAATTTAACGATTTCATGTCTTTGATCCTCCAGTTTAAATCAACAGCTCCCTGAATCTTGAATTGAAGGCAGCAAGTTTCAGGCTTCTGTAACACCAAGCTTTTCAAAAATAAAACGACTCAGCAAACTGACTTCAGGCTGTACTTTCCTGCTAAAGCTGGTGTTCATTTACTCCTGCTCTTTGTAAACTCTTATAAGGCAGCTGCCTTAGCTCTACATACACATAAATCAGGAAGGTAGGAGCATTTCTACAGGCAATTGGGAGGTGCTGTTAAGAAGGCAGGAAGATACCAGGGCAGTGCAGTGGGATTTCCAGCTGCAAGCAGGTACATTGCTGCATCCTGAGTGGCATTTAGTTTCCTCAGCACAAGCCCCTGGAGCAGACAGTGGTGTTGCCTGGTGGTCAGCTTTAAAAACAAATCAAGGACTGTAATCTCCCCAGCATTATGGGAAAGTCATTCTATTTAAGAATGGGTCTTAAGCAGGAACAGCAGGAATATAAGCCCTCATTGGCAACCTTTTCAAGATTAAAAATAGTAGGAGAGAATTTTGGGGTCCTACATTTTGTTCTGAGGCTACTGATTCTCAGAAGGACTTCTCTGAGAGACCCTGGGATGTGTCAGCCTATGTGAGGACTAACCTCACAGGTAATGTTGTGTACAGGTAGTTTGGTCTGTTTTGGCTTTATTTCTACTTCACTCATTTGTTATGACTTTTCCACAATCAAATGTTACACACTTGTATATCTTTTCTATGTTATCTAGTATTCATCAAGAAAGAAAATGCTGACAAGTTTTTGGAAAGAACAAAACGTGCTAACTCTTTCTTTGAGGAAGTGAAGAAAGGGAATATTGAAAGAGAATGCAATGAGGAGCGCTGCTCCAAAGAAGAAGCAAGAGAAGCTTTTGAAGACCAGGAGAAAACTGTAAGGATGAACTAATATGAAACATAGGTCTATATATTTCATACTATTCAAGTCCTTTGAGCTGAGCATCAAAACTCACAAGTTGTTCCAAATCACTTAACACAAAGAACAGTGATTGACTGTGGGTGGAATTGCTAAGGCAATAATCATCCCATAGCAGTCTTAATTTAGCTCTTGCATGGCCAGCCCATGTTAAATCCTCCATTCTTTTGCCCGTTCTGATCTGTTTAATTGCCGTTGGAAGTTATTTGACCTTCAACGGCTTTCTTGCTATCAGTGTTGAAAATATGGTCATCCTGTCTGGGTTATATACCTAAGTGCCATGTGGTCAAGGCAGCCCATGGGAAGTGTGAGAAGGCAAATGCTGGCATGGAACCTCATGAGGGAATTTCACTGAACTTATCTCAAGCAGTTTTGCTTGTAATTTTGTAGCTCTCTTTATCTGAATTGAGAGAATGTATACTGTGAACATGCCTTAATGCGTTAAATGCCTTAATGTTGATTGGAATGATGTTTGTGTGACTCTTGTGTCACCTGTCCTACCCCAATGGCTTGCTTAACTTTAGACAGAAATGTGGTTTGTTCCCAAGCTGAAGGGAAAGTTAGAGATGGGGCAACTGTGTGGCCTGGAGTAAGTAGAAAAAGTGGTATTACAGACATAGACTGTAGCTATATGGCTGTTTAGAACTACCCTGAAACTAGAGCTAAGGCCAGATTCACTTCCCTTTAGCATTACTTGATGGCCAGAATGTTCTTGGAGTGGCCCTGAGGTGTCCTGGATGGGGAGTCATGGGTGCATCGCCAGTGTACTTCAGACCATAAATGTTGACTTAGCTATAGAAGAACCGGCACAACCTGTTCTGCCTGGTGACCAGATGTCACTGGAAAGGACTGTCGTGGACAGACAGCATCCTGGAGTCCTCAGTGCAGACAGAAAGGAGAGCACAGATCAGACAAAATACTTTTAAATGTCAGGGTTTGTGAGGTCCTGATTGATGGGAGTCTGGGGTGGGGATCAAGACTGAGAATGTGGCATTACGGGAATGTAAGTAAATTCTGTCAAAACTGGTGTAAAGATGATTGTGCAAGAAATCAAGTGGTTTATGCTGAACAGGTCACACTGGAAAAATTCTAAGGAGTTTCCGATGTTTCTGAAAAATGCATGAAACATTTTTCTATAGAGCTGAGCACCATATGGATCATATGGTTTTAAGTTATTAAATGGTAATGGTGGACTGCAAGGCACTGTATGCATCTATAATGTAAATATTTCTTTAACGGTTGTTAGCTGCAAGTATCCTCTGTATCAAAAGTCTAATATTTTTCTGAGGAATTCAGTAATTCTTACCTATTTCCTTTTTTTCTCCATTTCCCACATTTACCTGTAGGAGGAATTCTGGAACATCTATGTAGGTAAGAAACACTCTGTGTTTGTTTAGAAGATTAAGCTTCCTTATTGCAAGGTTTGAAAGGATGCACCTCTTAAGTTACTTCTTCCCGCTCCCTTGCTTTCTCTCTTTTCACTCTGGGCACCCTCATGTTGTGCTTCCTCTGAAAAAAGAATCTGTTTTATTCCCTGTTGTTGCTTGAACCCAATTGCTTCGTTTGAAGGCAAGGTTCAGCTGTCTCCAGTTGCTGGGATGACCTTTGTCCTCTAAAAAAAAGAACAGTGGTCCTTTGCATGCAAAAGACAGTGAGGAGCAGAAACTGTGTGTGGGACAGCCAGATAGTTTTCCTTCAGAGGGGAGAATTCAAGATGCAAAGAGTCACAGATAAGGGTGTCTCTCAAATGCCATAACCAGCACAAAGTTAAATTGCATTGCATAGTCATTTGCCAGTTTCCTATCACCTTCCATGCCAAAATGTTGTTGATTCCTGTCTTAAAGAGCACTTTTTGGGTTGTGTTTTTTACAGAGCTGTTTGGCATTCAAGGAAATATATACCAATAGACAGCAGATACTACCTAACAGTTTTCTGGTTTTTTATCTAAATATGTGAGTTTTATTTATTAGGGTTCTAGTGTTTATAAGCACTGTGCAGGGACAGTTTTTTAATGTATTTGGTGTTTGATAACATGTTCTCCAGAAAGTATATGTCCAGTTTGCACACTAGGAAGAGTACCTCCAAAATGTTGACCAAAGGCAGCTCAGCTTTGTCTTTTGGAATCTGCAGAAAAAATGAAGACTGTTGCTATGAAGAAGACACAGACTTTCACAATCCTCTGAGCAGGGGATGAACTCTGCAACCTACAGACTAAAATTTTAAGCAAAGGCTGTGTCAGTGTTACAGTAAACAGGATTTGAATATTTCAGATTTTCTTCTGAGAATACAAGCAGCAGAGTATCAGTGCCAATGCTCTTCGCAGAAATGTTAGTTTTCATACATTTTAAACCACAAATGCTTTATGGATGTTCAGTATTGAAAACCACAGCTACATTCAGCCAAGTTACTAGAACAATTTGTTCTTGCTTCCTTTTTCAGTACAGGATTCTGCAATTCATGCAATATTGGTATAAAACTCATTACCACAGATGCAACTACAGTGTAGGGTAAGACTAAATAAGTATGTTTTCTAACAATAGGATGCTGCTTAGCTAAGACCGCTACAGAATAGAGTGCTGTTCTGCAGAGGAGGCACAAACCAGAAGATCTAGGCCTTCAATCTGTCTTTTTTTTTTTTTTTTTGGTTAATGTTGGTCTTGCCTTCCCTCTGTTAAGCATGGACATCAGTTTCTAGAGCCTCCATGGCTGAAGCATTTGGAGAGCTATTGGTTTTGGCCACATGCAGGTAGAAAAGGGATCTTGATGTGTGTTTGCAGTACACAAAGCCCAGCAACTGTTCCTGTGGCAGGCAAAGCTGCAGCAGATGAGGTCACAGTCCAGAAATACCATAGAGGGAGCATGCTGGATCCTTAGGATGAGTAACTTCTTGCATATTGTTTCTTCTATGGGCATTGATGTTTCAGCTGCTCCAAAGAGGGGCAGAACAAGTGGTAAAATAAGGGGATGTGTTATCTAAAGCAGCAAATTATCCAGCATCACTTTTCTGGATATCCTGCATTTTGTATGAAACTATAGGGAAATACAAGGCAGAAGTTCAGAATCTTGAGGCAATAATTGCAATGTAGAAATGTCCTGTAAGCTCTTACAGGCTTCACTGTATGTATATTCTGTCCACAATCCCAGTATCAAAGAATATTGTGAGTTGGAGGGACCCACAAAGATCATTGAGTCATTGATAATTCCTAAATGAATGGCCCATACAGGGATCAAATCTGCAAACCTGTCCATATTAGCAGCATGGTCTACCCAACAGAGCTAATCTCTTTACCTCCCCACAAAATAAGGCTTGTGAATGTATCATCATACAGTGGCCACTAAAAAGAGATTGCAAAACTGAGGATATGTGGGTGAATCATTGCTGGTTTGAAATTATTGCATTTATATTGTTTATTCCATCTGGAATGTGGCAACTCACAAAACCTGTATTTTAAAAGGAAGGATGAAAGATGGTTTAAGGAAATTAAGAG
>JANRGV010000051.1:87547293-87562664 GCA_024734035.1 Alethe castanea | reverse complement strand
GCTGAGGCACATGGGGAATTCCATTCTGGACTGGCAGTTGTGTCAGTGTGAATTATGGAGTCAGTGTGTTGATATGTAGTGTTTTCAAATGCTCAGAACAATTAGTGGCCTATTCTTTATGTTCTCAAGAAATGTGATAATAAATAATCTTCACTGACTATTGATAAGCTACTGAGGAACATAATGAACCCCACAATGTTTAACAGTGTAGAGGTGAATGAGATCCCTATCCCATCCCCCACTGTAATTTTGTACGTCTCCACAAAATCATCGCATCTCCACTTGATATATCATCCCTCCTCTCCTTCAGGTTGGACCCTGACATCCTCTCTACAGAGTAGGTTTATCAATCATATTGCAGACATGATGCATGCCTTGTGCTTTAATTTTGCTGTTGTCTGTGACTGGAGACAACTGAACAAACACCTGAGTCATCACCATTACAAGACCTATGAGTTAGAGGAGGATTTTGACATCCCAGAGATGAGATGGGAAAGGTACTTAGTGGGACACAGTGTGCCCTGTAAGCCTTCAGAATGTTTCAAGGAAAACCTCATATAAACATGTTGAAAGCAATTTTGAGGTCACTTATGTGCATTTAGTGTTAAAATATAGACTAGAAGTTGCTTTACAAAACAAAAGATGGAAGGTAACTTCTATAAAAGTTACTGTAAAATGGCAGAGCTCGTTAGTGAAGATAAAGAACAAGAGAATAAAATTAATGTATTTTTAAAGCGAGAGTACTTCTAAAATTCCCACAAAACCCCAAAGTGTTTAAGGCATATGTCAAATGGTCAGGAAGTACAGGAAAACTGTGAGATCTTTCATGACCTGACCTTCAAAAGCAAGTGTAAAAGTGCCTAGCTATGTATAAAAAGAATTGCAAATGTCCTGACATAAAACCAGAAAAGCTGAGGAGTAAATGCAATAAGATAAACATGATGTGAAAATGAAGAGCTGATCTAAGTATTTAAATAATGAAAGAAAGACTGTGAATGTTAGTCTGTGCCCAGTGGAGGAGAAAGTCTTTCTTCCTTAAGGTACCAAATAATTTGCACCCAACAAGGAGGAAAGAAACTGCTGAACTGCACTATTCAGGAAAAAATCACATCAAATTTCTCCAAGGGGAAAAGCACCTCAGTCTTCCTCAAAGACAGGATAACAGGCTGGGTGGCTGCAAAACATGGAGTAAACCTCAGGTCTCTCCTTTAAGGGAGGCTTCTAACATCATTTTATCTGGCACTTTTATTGCAACAGGAACATCTGTAAGTTTGGTGCAAATCTGGTCAAGAAACTGCTACTTGAATGAAAGATTATAGTGAGTGCAAATCTCCACACAGGTGGGCCTGAGGACCTCTGACACAGTGACACGCAAGACAAAACAGAGAGTTTTTTCATGGCTTTTTTGCATCATTCCAGACTGGAAGGACTACCATAACTTGAGATGAGCATTCAGGAAGTCTTGGGAAACTGAAACACTGGTCCAACGCAAATAGAAGGCAATTATGTAAACACAAAACCAAAATTTCACCTCTGGTCTCACACCACACAGCCACAGAAATTTGTATATGTAATAAAAGCAAGACTTTGTTTTCATGAGGATGAACAGCTAGGACAAGAAGTAATGAGATCCCATCAGTCTAAGGGCTACTCAGATTAGATGTTAGGAAACACTTTTTAGACATTATAAGGCTCATTAACGAGTGCGTTTAGCTGTGTGGGTGAGCAGTGGAATCTCATTATGGATCTGTAGGAACAGGTTAGACAACATCTTTAGGACCAGTTTACTTGCTCTTGCACTGTTAGAGCCAGGAAGAGCTCTCTCACTCTGCCTGTGAACTTGCAATACCATGACTGAGCTAAGGTAGCATGAGCCTTATACAGATGGAAGAGGAATAATGCAAGGGTCTACCAAGACCCTCATTTTTTATTGATGCTTTAGCTGTTGATATTTTTTGCCTCTTACCCACATCCATGTTCATCTTTGCCTCAGTGCAGTGGTTGTTCTGGCAAGTACAGATTGCTCCTTGAACTGCCCTCTGAGAGCTGTTAGTTACAGCTGGGAAACACAGCATAAGATGTAGACTAGTAGCAGTCTAGCCAATGTTGACAGCTTACCATTTTTAAAATAATAATACAACTACTGTTATTATTAAGGCCTTTTGCAGGAATTGAACTGTATTTACTAAAGTGGTAGGGTGTTTGCCTAATGTTTGTGAGCCAGATTTTATAAGCTGCTTGTGTTTTTGTGAAGTCATCATGAACTTGTAACCTGCCTGTACATTTGTCTCCTTTGTGGTCATACCAAGTGATGCAAGGTCAACCTGAGAACTGTGAGCAGTTCTGAAAAACTGGAGATGCAGGAATCACGTGTTCCTGTGCTGCTGGCTACGTCCTGGGCAATGACAAAACCTGTGTTTCTGTAGGTACAAAGCACATTTGTAGCTCATTCTATGGGACACATCACATCTGTACCACATTTAGGAAGTGCTGCTATGTTGCAGTGCCACTTTAGCACAAAGGATGATGTTGATTGTTCAGGCCTTTCACATGGCTTATTTGAGCTGTTGATAAAAAATTTAGTAAGATCTTAGCCAGAAGACAGGATTCAAGTAACATCAAATTATGCAACTGTGAGAGGCGTGTGGTAGCAAAAATAGCTGAAGAAAGTATTCTGTTCAGTTGGGTGTGTTCTCCCAGGGGACTGCAAAATCCATGTCCCAGCAGGGGGAAAACCATATCAGAAACTGGTGATTACAGCAGGGCTCAGGTTCCTCTTCTCCCAAAGACTGAATCAGGCCTTTCATGCTATGTAGGATTTTGTTAGAAAGTAACAGGTTAGATTTTTGATTGATAAATATTGGTGTCTAGCTTCAAGGCCTCTGGGACATGTTGAATGCCTACAGATCCAGGTAAGTAAAAATCCAAGAAATTTCTCCCTTTACAATATACAGTTCACAAAGACTATTATCAGTAACATCATGTAATGATTACATGAGTAATATTTCACTTGCTTCTCCTCAAAGACCACCTGTTCCATCTGGAAGAAATACAATCTGCCTTTCTCTTTTCTTCTAACAACAAGTTTTCTGCAGTTAACATGTGGCAACCTAAATAGATTAATAACTACTGACACTGAATTTAATTCAATCAGTTTTGCCTTCAAATTGAACATTAACAATTACAAGTCTTCGTCTATTCTTCTGTGTCTAATATATGTTATAATACTCTGTAAATTAATGCCAAATTACTTTCACAAGCTTATGATTCCAAGCATAGAATACTTTATTTTCCAATAAAGAATATTTATTAATAGCAGGTACATAACAATAATTATACCAATAATGGAAAATGTTTAACTTTTAAGTACTTTGAAAATGCTGAATCCACTTCCTACTTGCTCAAAATGGGTACATTTTAAAAGAAATTGTAATTATTTTTATTTTTCAGACATTCCAATCTTATTGCATGTGCAAAGTTTTTGTTAGTATCTTGAAAAATCTAGCAGAGCCAAACCTGACAAGGACACATGCATATCTAATTAGATTGTAAAAGGCTGCTGTCAAGGAGTTTTCCTTGAAATAAGTGTTAAGCAGGTTTTTCTCTTGTTTTTATGAAGGGTTGATTCCCTAAGAGTGATCTGTTTCCCTGCAAACCATTTTCCTCCCCTGCAGGTATCTATCTGTAACTCTAAAGGCTGCTTTTGACTGAGAAACCTGCGTTCAGCAGGTTTGAATAATGGTGGTGAAAACCACCCCAAGATGCAATGGAAACTAGATGTACTTTCCTGACCATAGAACTATTCTTTATACCAAGGGCTCTGTCAAACAAGCTCTGCTGGATGCACTTCAGTGGCAGAAATTGCTTTCAACAGCAGCTGTGTGTCCTTCTGCTCTACAAGGTTCCTTGCATGTCACTCAGCTTGGTACCTCAGGGACAGCACAGGCACCATCCCCTACAGGGATGCAAGACCACAGTCCTCCATTTTCTATATGTTGGCTTAAATCAGGTATTCCTGAGCTCAGATGGGGGCTGGTGACATCAGCTGAGCATTCACAGAGTGTGTTCAGTGTTCTGGACAGGGACCGTTGGCTGTCAGCATGCAACACAGGCTTCAAAGTCCCAGCACCACACATACATCAAGCATTTTGGTTTTGGCTTTGCAGTCCAGTTGCCATGTGAGGCTCAGAAATCATGAGCTAGATGGCAGAAAGTCACAGGAATCACAGATGCCCATCCTGAAAATGAGGAATCCACTGAGGCCTTGAGCAGACAGCTGGAGGTCACCAGGGAGGCTGCCACATCCCTGTGGCAGGAAAGGAGCCTGGACTGGCAGCTGTTTTCTCCTCATTGTGCTCCTCCAGCCCTGCTCCCAAGAGGGCCAGGCTTCCCTGGTGTCAGCATTTTGGGTGGGTTTTTCCACTCCCCTGAGTACTGCTCTTCTGCACAGGTCTCCAGCCCTGAAGGATTTTGTGTCTCCATTTCAGCATCAAGCAGCCTGGAGAAGAAGTGGGTTGCAGGTATGGGATTGTTGGTAAGTGCTCCTCATCTTGCCCTTTACTACAAAAATGAGAAACTGTCCCACGTTTTATTCTCCATATGTGAGACACTGAATTCCAGCAGAGCTTTTCTTACCCTCTTGTTGCTCCTCACTGCCTCATTTTATCTTTTGACCAACAGTGAAGTATGTGGCAAAATTTATAGAATAGACATTTTCCTTCAGGTTGGCTTGACCTAGTGTATTTTATGTATGTTAGAAGTCAAATATAAACTAGTGAGTTATGTGGGCAGGTAAGGCTGAGCTGAGGTAGTTAAATTGGTTTAATATTACAACTTTATGCAACTTCCTGTGTTGGCCAAACACTGAAGAATTCCAGATGTCTCATTCAGATATTAGCAATAACTGTTTCGACAGCATGTAGCTATTATTCTGGGACTGCTCCACACTTGAAACCTCAAATACATTATTTAATATTGTTGCTTATTAAAAAGTAGTTTATCATAAATTCTAGGCACTGAAAAATAGGGTTCTGAGTCATAAAATTTGTACTCAACCTACCAGAGTAAAACAAAAATTGTAGTTGCCTTAACTTCAATTGCCTGACCATTTAATTCCCGAAGAGACTTTACACAAATTGAGGAAGACCAAATATATATGTGAATTTGTAAATTTTTGTATACAGAATGATGAAGTTTTAAAAGGCAATAAATACCTATTTTCTGTTTATCTGATTATATTGCTCTACAAATGAGGAATAATTCTTCTGTGTTGAGTCTTGTCTATCATGAGTGCCACAGGCATACTCTAAAGAAGCCCAAAATGTTTTGTCAAAGTTTTCATTTAAAGCATTATTCTGATTGAAAAGTTCTGATTTTCTACTTGCCTAGCGTTTTTTCAGCCCTCTAAAACCTCTCCAAAGTGGGTATGAATTGCTACAGCTTCAGGATACAGAACTGGTCAATATTATTTGTATAGCACCTTGCCTATATAGAGTGCAAGGAACTTTGGTCCCTTCTATGATTGAAATGCCTTAGACTTGTTGGTATTGTCTTATTAGCAGCTGCTTTCATTATCTGACACAGGGATGGTAGTCAAGGAAAGGTATGAGCCAATGCACAGTGTAGAAAAAATAATTGGCCATGCTGAATTTGATGCACAAACTTTCAGCAGCAGCACAGTCTTTCTCCAATTGGAGAAACCTATCACATTTTCTGAGGATGTTGTCCCAGCATGCCTTCCAGAAGATTTTACTAGACACATTCTGATGAATTAATGGGAATTTTCAGTGGTTTTAAGAACATGTTTGAATGTGCATGGCCAGTGAAAAGATTGAAAGCATTTCAAATCCCTTATGTGGACAGGGACATCTGTAAACTCACCCTTCATAGCCTGGTCACAGAAAATGTGTTTTGTGCTGGTTAGAATAGATGGAAAACATGTCTGCCATGAAGAGAGAAGAGACACCCATGGAACCCAACAGAAATGGTGTTTGCTTTGCTACAGGTATCATCACTGGGGAGAAGGTGTGGGAGGTGAGAAATATGGGATATACACCAACTTGTTAAATTTCCTACCCTGGGTGAGAAGTGTTTTGACAAAAAAATTCATGATTTTGGCATTTGATAAACCAAGTTGCCTTAGTAGATCTGATTCCTAAGCAATATTTTCTTTTGTTTCTGTTTGTTTGTTTGTTTGTTTGTTTGTTTTGTTTTGTTTTGTTTTGTTTTTTAACATGGTTGCTAAGATTCAGACCATTGGTTCTACCTTTAAGAAATGCTATCTATCTATTCCTGGGCTAATATCTGGTTTTCAGAAGGTGGGCTTGCACTTTCCAAAGAGCTTCCTGGTTCCAGATAATGACACTTCTTCAAATGGTCCAGGAACTCTTCTGCTCTTGCTGTTATAACCTGGATTTATTTATTGAAGGCTTTGCCTTTGTGGATAAGCCCACCTCCCACTGAAATGAAAGTTGGAACTACCTCAGTGTTTCTATGGCAGTACACACTTTACAGAAACAAGCTGCACTAGGATAACATCAAAGCAAGACAGTATCTGAGTTGGACAGCATTTTAAAAGTCTCAGAAAAAGCTACCTGATTTTCTAGATCTATAAAAATGTATACAGAGAAAAACCCTAGAAAATGCAAAAATCACTCATGTATCTGGAAGAGTCTAATTAACTGTGCATGTCACTGAGTGAAATGAGTTGTTAGATGAAGTTCCTTGAATTGGAAAGGCTTGCTTGCTGTCACCAAAATCACTGCTGTTCTGAGAGCTTCCTGCTTTCTTTCTGAGATACTTTCTTCACCAGCATTATTGATATAATGATTTTGGCTATCAAAAAGTGAATGCTTTGCATACCCTACAAATTGCAATATTGTTATATGTTATTATTTATATGAAGTATTGTTTATTTATAACTGCAAAAAAAAAATTATATCTGCAAGGGTAACTAATATTTCAAGACTAATAAAAGCCTAACTCTCTTATTATCTGAACCTGACATCTTCTGTGTGCCTTATTTCAATCCAGAGAAAAAAAAATTTGTTTTTCAGCCTGTTCAGTGACATGTAAAAATTGTAAAGCAGATAATGAGATATTTGAGCCTCTACAGAAAAAGCACTCTGTGTTGCACTTCAGAAAGTGCATCAGAATATTTTTTGAAAGAGAGAAGAAAGATGTTACAAATTGGATTGTGGCATAAAATATACAATATTTTTCTCATTCCCTAACTTCACCATATCCAGTTTTCTAGTGTGAAAGTCACCATTTGCGGGTGATTTTTATAATGGAATTTGTTGATCAGTTTGAAAGGAATAGAGCAGTCAAGTTTGTTCTGCAATGATCACTGTTTGGTTTTCCTATAAAAACTCAAAAACCCCACCCTGGAGTCTGTCCCATTTGCATTATTTCCCTGCCATTTTTCTCTGACATGTCCTGAACTACAGGCTGAAGATGAACTCGATTCAGGAGTGACAGTGCATTGCAGGTCATAGTGTTCAAGCCACAGACAGAACCTCAACTCCTGATGGCTGCATGTCACTCCCTGACATCACTGCTCCAAAGGATATAGCCCTGTTGGAATTCCCATAGGACCTCCTTTGGAACCTCTGATTATAGTTCTGCCTTAAACTATAGAGAGAGCCAGCCTGATACAGGGAACAGTGAGCCATGCTGGGATGAGTCCCAGACACTACAGGGAGGCCATAACACAGGGCTGGCACTTGCTGACCCATTCCCTCATTGCCATCCATCTCTCCTCCCACCCAGCCCTCCATGACCACTTGTCCCAGTTCTGCAGCACTCCTAGTTTATTCATAACCAATTTCAGAGGGCACAGACACCTCTGATGGGCTTTGATTGCTGTCTTTGTCTCAATATATGTTCAGAGGAATCAGTCATCTGAGCTTCTCCTTCCTCACCTCCCAGTTTGCATTGCCAGGCATGAAACATCATCATCAACCTCCTCAGATACTCAGCACCAGATAAGAACAAATTCTGTCTGCAGGGACACTTACCACAGCTGCTTAATTGCACAGAGAACTGCAATCCTCACTCAAGACATGTAGCCAGGCACACATCATCAGTGCTCTGCCCCTTTGGGTCTGCACAGACAGGATGGAGTTTTAATTGAGTCATCCTCAAGATGCACTTTGAAATTGAATAAGTTTTTTTTTGCCATCCTATTTCAATATGGATAGAGTTTTTTTCCTGTCATAAGTGCAGAAGTCAATCTCCAAAAGCAGTCCAGCAGTGTGGCAGTTGCACAAGTCCACAGAATCCATGTCTTCCACGGCTTGGAAGGCAGGTTGATGGCAAAAGCCAGTTCCAGCACCCAGTTACCTATGTCTGGGCTGTGGGTGGAAGATGCCAGGTGCAGTCTTTGCACTGGTACTGCTGAGGTCATGTTAGGACTTCCCTACTGCAGAATAAGTGACTGATTGGTCAAAGGAATAATTTAAATTATAGCATCTGGACTCAGCTGCAGGGCTGCTGCCCCATGTCCTCAGTGGAGAGAGTCAGGCAGAAAGACAGAGGAACAGGAAACTGCATTAAACAGTCTGAATTCTGGGTAAAGTCCAAATGCTTTCTTATCTCTTCATTGTCCACTTCAGACTGCATCAGTGTTCCAGGAGTTGCCTGAAAAATCGGCTGTTTAGGTTTCTCTGAGAGCCATCCTTAATATTTCTTATCTTGGACTCAAGGTTAGAACAACGGGGAAATGTTACCAGACAAAACTGGAGCAGGGGAAAAGACTCTTCCTCCAAATGGCACAGATTCCAAAGTGATTTTGGTTCATTTTTCACATGGGATGAGGGGATATTCCTCATCTCAGAGCAAAATTAATCATTTTAGCAACTCCCCTCATCTGTCATTGTAACTGGGAGCTGAAGTGCAATGATGCTGTCTGTGCACGTGCTCTGCCATCTTCTGGTTCTTCTATAGCCAGTTTTTTGGGTTGGAATTTTGATAGGGAAAAGAATTTTAATATATAAGTTGAGGGAAAAGGTAAAGAAACACGAAGGTGGAAGTAAATAAATAATGTCTTTTAATAAGCGAAATATTAACAGCCATTGCTATTTTTAACAATATGTGCATGGAAAATATCAGAGCTTGCATCTACAGAGATCATAGAATCATAGAAGGGCTTTGGTTGGAGGGGCCCTTCAGAGATCATCTTGTACAACACTGCCTGCCATGGGTAGGGACACCTTCCACTAGACCAGATTGCTGAAAGCCCCATCCAGCCTGGCCTTGAATACTTCTGGGGATGAAGCAAATGTCAGAGGAGTTCCAAGGTGGCTTTTATTTTCACTGCCAGGCCATCAGGACATTTGCACATTCTTGAGGGTAGGCTGACAGTCTTGTTGTGAGTGCAGCACCCAAAGGAGAAAATCAGAGCTCCCTGGGGTTACATTCCTTCCTTTGGTCTCTCCTGCAAGGTTTCCTGCAATCTGTAACCAAACCACAGAGTGCTGATGTTCTTTTGAAACAGCCACAAGTTTCTCCCACATTTAGAAATGCTGAGGCACTTTGGATTTGGCAAGAAAAGCTTTTTTTTTTTTTTCCTGCAGGTGGTGAACAGACCTGGCTGATCTCAACCCAGGTGTTTAGCTGAAATCAGTACTCATTTTAACTGCATTAAGCAGCTCACTAGCTGAGGTATGCATTTCCAAAAAACATGTGATGGGTTACTCAGGACAGCTGCCCTTGGCACATCATGCTGCAGCAGGGCTGATGGCCAGCCCATAGCATGAGGTGGGTGGCATTGACATGTCCCCACCACTGCCCCACCACTGCCCCACCACTGCCCCACCACTGCCCCACCACTGCCCCATCACTGCCTGGGCAGCAGGTCTGCAAACTCACTTCCTCTGGGTTGCTGCACTGGGCAAGGAACAACTTCCACATGAACCAGTTTCTAAGCAGGACTAACTCCCTCAGCTGCTCCAACCTGAGGAGCTGCAGTCTGACACTGCCTGCAGGCTCCATCCTGGAATGAGGAACCCTTCCAGAGGAAGGCAATCCCTAAACAGGGCTGCAGGAAATGGGGTGCAGGACTCCATAATGAAACACATCACCATATGCTCACTGTGGTAATTAAAGGAAGGGAAAAAATAAATCCCAGTAACTCTTTGTAAAGAAACACATGAGGAAAGGACTGCCCTTTTAAACCCCTCTGTTTATGAAGTTTTCCATAGTAATAGGAAAGTTAAAATGTAAACCTGTTGCATTGATGTCAATACAGAAAAAGCAAAGTCAGTGCCATATGTACTGAGTGCACTGTGTTCCATTCCCAAGGACGCAGCTGCTCAGTCAAGCGATATCTTCTGTAAAAAACGGTTCCACAGTAAGAGGAAAAAATAACCATGTAAACTAAGATATTGTAAGAATACAGCTTCTGAAGCTTTCTGTTATTGGTATTAAACCAATTTGAATGACAAACGTATACCTGCAAGAGTTCCTTAGTTGACAAGGTTTTAGGTTTGTGAAATGTAAACAGTTTCTTTTTTAAAAAAAATAAAAGTCTGCAGATCCACATTTTTGTGCTGGGTTCTGCAAAGTCCTGTGCTGACATCAAGTGGTGACATATTTTTCACGCTGCAGGGAGCCAGACTGGCTGTGCTGTGTGTGCAGGGGGTGATACTCATTATCACAAGGGTAAAGGCAAGTAGTGCCAGGCTACTGGGGTTCTACAGCAGCAGCTCACTGGCAGGTGCTGCTATGGGGAGGGACAGCCAGAGCAGCGAGGAAAAGCAACACAGCCACGGCCATGCAAGGTGAGCGGCGTGAGGTGAGCCTCCACAGTGACTCCTGGGCACAGGAGGAGCTGTCTGAGCCCCCAGCTCCCACCAAATGTGACCACTGGCGACAGCTCTCCCTTCCCTAGCCAAGAGAGCTCTGGCTGGGAGAGGTGCAATGGGGCTTGGGGCCTCAGGGGACTGAGGAGAGCATGGAGAGCTCCTTTACTAAGGAAAGCTGGACACACAGGTAACCAGAGGATGGCAGGCTGTCTTAATTAGTTCTACAGAAATGTCAAGGAGGGCAAAACAAACAAGGTCATGAACTGGCTGTGAATAATATTAAGTTTGGTATTAGAAGGGTTTTAACTCCAAATGAACTTCTGGAACAACAGCCCAGTGGAAACTGCAGGAAAACTCTCCCACAATGGAGTTTCAAAGTGCAGGTTGATTATTTGCTGCAGGTATTTGGGCCCATGATGTGAGCTGTAACATCACCTCTGGGTTGGTAAGGTCTGGCCTTGGTGAGGGGTGTGGTTTGTTTCCCTCATTGGCCTCAATACTCACTGAAGCTTGTTTTTCAAAGGTGCAATTGGTGGGAAATGAAGTTTTATTTGTGGATTTACACATGGATGTTCAGATCAATCATACTTTGTTAAAAGAACTGCATACTCCAGTAATAGCTGGGTATTTATGATATGAAAACATAGAATGGTCTCAGTAACTCAGATTAAATAAAAAATCACTCTTCCTCTCACTGGTTGTTGCTCTGAGTGTAGAAATGGTTTCCTGCTCTTCCCAGGGGCCAGCCTGTTCTGGGAGCCCTGCAGCAGCACTGCCATTGCACGCCAGTGGGTTTATCCTTCCTCTTGTCCAGGCTGGGAAGCAGGGTCACCCTCTCCACAGGGTGCATAGCTCTGCAGCCCAGGGAGTGTTTCTGTCCTCTCCATACCTACACCTCCTCTCACTGACTCCATCTGTCTGTGTGTCTGTGTGACTGGAATCCTGACGTCAGGAAAAGTTTTCCTTGCTCCCCTTCATGGCTGGGCATTACAAACCTAAGACTGGAAAAGAAAACTGCCATATCCATTCAGATGCTGGTAGGATTTGCCCATTGCAGCTATGCCTTGGTAAATGTTTAGTGGGGACAACATAGAAAAGGGCCACGTCCTGTAACTGGTCCCTGAGGTCATTGCCCAGCCTGTGCTTTGACAGGGTACAAAGAAATGTTGGTGCTGTTCGTCTCCACCCTCGCTGTGTTACGGGAAGTGAACGCTGGGGCACAGGAGGAACATCCAAATCTTGGAGCAGCTCTCAGTGGCATTGGCCAAGAGCCTCACAGTCAACCAGGACATGGAGAGAAGGGGCACTGGTGCACTACTGAGCTGGGCATTGGTTTTTTTGGTTTTGGTTTTGGGTTGGTTTTTCGGTTTTATTTCCCCATGTGTTGACATTGCAGCCAGGATTTGCCCTTAGAGGTTTTGTTTTCCCATGAGCAGCTGGACTTTAAAC
Organism: Alethe castanea; assembly: GCA_024734035.1. NCBI lineage: Eukaryota > Metazoa > Chordata > Aves > Passeriformes > Muscicapidae > Alethe > Alethe castanea. The sequence continues at coordinate 87,550,410 of JANRGV010000051.1, read as the reverse complement.
TTCAACATCTCTCCTGTAGGCATTTCCCACAAGAGCTGCAGGAATGCAGGCAGGCACCATTAGGCTCAGAGCGTAACAATGGCAAGGTGCTCTTGGATAATATTCTTCCTTCTCTCTGCCCTTTTCCTTCAGACCGAGCAGGCAGGTATGGCTTCTGTTTTGTTGCACCTTTAATTCTGATTTGTGCTGCTGCTTTTCTAAAAACACCAGTAATTTTGTACCTTGTATAATGTTTACTTGGTAGCACAGAGTGAAATCAATGAAAACACTCCATTCTTTATTTTCTCTAATTTTCTGCTGTTTATTTCATGCAGCTAAGTGAAAACTGCTGTAGGTTAATGGGGCAATGTAGTTTTGAAGTACCATCATTTATGCCAGGGAAGTATTTTGTCTTTCCTTACAAATTTTAGAGTGTCCTAGATATAAAAGAGATTTTTGTTTTGTATTTCTAGTTGCTGCTGAAATAAAGATGAATCCTATGAAAAAGGCCAATACGCATGCTTGTTAGAGCTTAAAGAAATTTGTGGTTCTGTATTAATCCTCCATGGTTTGTCAAAAAAAAAGGAGGAGCCAGGCAAGGAAGAAAAAGATGGTGGTCTCTTAAGAAAGACAAAACACCCTGCAGCAGAAGTTCACAGCCAGCTGTGCTGAATGTGGCAGAACCACTGCATGGCAGAAATGTATGCTGGGGATCAGATAACATTTAAAATGCAGAACAGAGTCATGGAGCTTTTCCTTTTTAATATCATGTGCAAGTCAGTTCCTTATGGGATATCCTTCAAAAAGATAACTATCTGTACAGTTTCATAATAATTTTGTTATTGCTCTCAGTTTTTCCAGTTCTATGATTATTGATTACTTCAACCAGCAGTGTTGGGTCCCCAAACACTGTACAAAAGATAAAAAACCCTGAATATTTCCTGCCCCAACACATTTACTTTCCAAGCACAGAGAGTAACACATAGTCTGACACACACAGTCACACATTGCTTCATGTGGAAGACAAGGCTCCAGCTGCCCAGCTGGCAGGCAGTTTTTGATGGAGGTATCATTTGCAAAGAGGAGTTTTAAGATCTGTTGACTCTCATGTCTCTGGTGTCTCCTTCTCTTCACTCAAATCCGAAAGATTACAGTGTCTTCCACAAAACAGTGGTATGGGATATAGCCCTCTTAACTATGAGCATTGATGAGGGGTAGTTTTTATTTACTCTCCTTAAGAGAGAATTGATTGAGAACTCAGCCATGTCCTTCTGAGTAAAAAAAAAAAAAAAAAAAAAAATTGCCATGAAGTAAGACTGAAGAGCATCAGTTTGGATCCACCACATAACTTAATCCAACTAATACTCACTTCTACCAATGCATCTGAAACCCTTATGCAGTCTCACAAAATAGCCTCTGCCTTTTATAATAATGCTTTCCCCCCTTTCCCTGGCTGTGCCACCACTCTCTGCTCTGTATGTCTCATGCAGCAAAATAATGTGCCAGGAAGGGCTTCAAATTCCCCCTGCTTGGAAGCGAGTCAGGCATTCCCCAGAAGTAAAAAGTCACAAGTCTTCAGTTTAATTGGGGCTAAGACAGTAGAGCTCGTTAAGTACATAAGTTTTACGTTGCTGAAACCCCAAATCAATCAAAATTATTTATCTTTAAAAAGAAGGTAAAAGTATATAAGGAAATTAATCTAAGTACTTATGTTAGTGTTTTGTCATACAATGTTCCAGTATTTATATCAGCTGCTGATGCAAACAGTATTATCAAGAGACAGAGACGTGGCAGTTCCCTACTTCTGGAGGAGGTCCTTCAAGGCAGCTTGGAAAGAGAGTGCCTAGAAGAGAGATGTACACATGAAGAAGCAAGAGAAGTATTTGAAAATGATGAAGTGCTCGTGAGTATTTTGTTTCCCTGCATGCACAATAAAAAGTGCTGCCATGATCCTTTACTTACAAAAGACTGCTTCATTTGTTTGGGTTTTTCTCCATGTGAAATCTTTGCATTTGCCATCTCAGCAGGTAGCAAGCAGGTTCTTCCACAGTAAAAATGGACACGAGGAGGTCAGCTCTGAGATTTTTCAAGTCTTCTCCTGAAAATGACTGGTCATGCTGCTTATATTAGTAAATCACGTGGCTGCTGTCCCATCCTGACCACACACAGAAATACAGCTTCAGCATCCCTTAGGGAGCAGGAGGGGCAAAGGGGTGTTGGTCAGCAGAGGAGCACCTGGAGGGCAGCACAAAGGAACTCCAGCCACTCCAGCCAGTAAACAGGCTTCAGAAGTTCGTCAGCTCAAACACCTCTATGCAAATGCATGCAGCATGGAGAATGAATGAGAGGAGTTAGAGCTGCGTGGGGCACTGGAACAGGCTGTCCAGAGAAGCTGTGGGTTGGATACCCCAGCCCTGGAAGTGTTCAAGGCCAGGTTGGATGGGCCTTTGAACAACCTGGTCTAGTGGAATGCTCAAAGCAGGAGATTGGAACTAGATTATTTTTAAGGTCCCTTCCAACACAAACCATTCTGTGATTTTATAATTGGGACAGAGAGACTCAATGCACCAGCAAGTAGTGAGACCTATAGAAAGAGGCTCACTTTGTGAGTAGCTGCAAATTCCTTTGCACCAGGGGCTCTCTGGACATACACAGGTGGATGCTGGGCTCTTTAATGGAATACAGATGGAGTGTTGCTCGCGGGGAAAGCAGAGGAAACAGCTGTAGGGCTGCCATGGGCAGCTGTGGTGCTCTGGGGAAGGGAGGGGTGGGCAGAGGTGTGCCTGGGGGAAAGCAGCTGCAGGGTGAGCTGCAGCACCCAGGGATGTGCAGGGCACATGGTGGTGGTGACCAGCAGCGGTGCCCCAGCTCTGCTCTGTGCTGGCTGTGAAAAACATGGTTCACTGTCTTGGGAGAATTAAAAGGTTTAATAAAAAAGACAATAGGAGACAAATATAAAGCAAAGGGTTAAAACGGCTGGGTGCCTGGCATGTTGCCCAGAGCACACCGCTGCTGCGGGAACACCCCTTTATATACGTTTTACAGTCCATTCATTTGTTATATATTCATAGACCTTCATGCATAGTTAACTGTTTCTGGGAACTGTTTAGCATGGCCACTCCTTGGGTCCGCCTTTTT
>JANRGV010000051.1:87526441-87547193 GCA_024734035.1 Alethe castanea | reverse complement strand
GCTGCAGGGTCCCCATCACCTGTTCACGGGCTGTTATCTTGACTAGGCAGGTAGTTTAAGCATACTATCTCTAAAAATTTATGTCTAACTTTTACTATTTGACAAAGACTATACCCATATAGAAATGTTATTTTAACATTATACATATAGCATTTATCCCAATACTTGTGAAGAGCCAACATGTCATACATTTATAACACTGGCCACTCTGCCTCCAGCTGTACCTGCCAGGGCCAAGTGGGATGGGACAGGGTGGGGTCACATCCCAGGCTGCTGCACGCCAGAGGGACAATAGCCAGACAGTATTTCAGGAAGCTGCATTGCTAAAGGATCCAGCTCTTCCTCTCTGGCCTGTGAAGTGTTTCTTTCCCCTTACAGCTTCTTAGGAAACAATAAAGTAAGCAGTAGGCAAAGCCCCTCCCTTCTCATGCATATTTTGCTAGCAGGGCAAAAATTATAGTTGTGCAACTTTGTAAACATTAAACAATTGTATATATTCTCTCATAACATGTTTTTGGTTTAGCAAAATATTTATGACATATGACATTAATTGAGAATTAAAATCTAATTTCCTTTTTTTTTTTTCCACCCAGAAAATGTTTTGGGATATCTACTATGGTAAGTTTGCCTCTTGATTTCTCTCCTTCATAGTACTGTCACATTATGAACATTATGATTCAGTCTAATACTGGTTTTCTAAGAGTTTATTCTATGAGAAACAATCAGTCCCTATTTGTCATGTCTGTAGCAAAGCAGAAGGAAAATTCTTGATGTGAAATGATGTTTTAAAAGTAATATACAGGAAAAATAATTTAAAGTTTCATAAACAATAAAAGTAGAAGGTGAGCAAAGGTTATCATAGTAAATAGGCTACTTCTTTTCCTGAATCTGAAACAGCCTGGGACATGAGAAAGTACATTTTGCTGATACAACAGAGCAGCACAGTTTTACCAGCAAAATCTGGTAAAAATACAAATACAGAATACAGATTTAGCACTTAAACCTGAGCAAGATAAATAGATATTAAAAGCTACTGAGCTGTCTAAAAACTCTGCACACTGGGATTGCATCATTCCCTGTCAGCTGCCAAGGCAAGAAACAAATCTGTAGAAGTTGATATAACTAAATGCCACCTGAACAAGGAGCCTGTTGCACCAGCTTATGGTGACTATGCCCTATTCCCTCCCTTTTTTCTGTATGCTTCATCCCAAGTTTTCCTCTTGTTTTAAACTTAGCTATTATTAATTTCTAATCATAAATTTAAAGAGTGGATTAGGAGGTGACAAAACCAGCAGTCAGTAATCATTTTCTGTACAAGCCACTAAATCACTGAGTTCTGGGAACCATTGCATAGAAGAATCCCATCAGTGCTATAAATGTTATGAAGAATGATGCTAAATATCTGGCATTTTGTTACTTCTGTGAGAGTGGGATTAATTTCTAATTTGAGTCACTGGATATTTGTACTAAGCATGTAATGCAGGCTTCCACTCGTGCCTACAAAGAGAGAAGGGCAACCAGTTCAGAGTGGTCCCTGCAAAAAAGCTTAGCCACAATCAGGACGCATTGCTGACTTCAGCCTCAGAGGTGGCTTTCTTGCTATAATTAAAAGCCATATGTTTTGTCTTCTTTCCAAAGAACAGCAGTGTGTGTTTCCTTCTCTGCGATGTCTTCTATAACATTTTGAAGAGTGTTGCCTTTGAAAAGTGGCTTCTTTCCTCCTCACTAAACAACCACATTTTTTCATCCTGTCTTCCATTTATCTCATTTTCTGAACCTCTGGTGTCCATGTGGCTTTCCCTTGAAAGTCCAGGGTGCAGTGGATAAATCTGCATTGTGAATAAAAGAGGGCTGGGCAGAAAGGCTGAGCACCCACCTAGGTTCTGGGTCACCCACCAGCTCTGTTTTGTACTGTTGCACCTTTGTCCCTTCAAGTCAAAACTGATGTAGTGGCATCTTGCTGGATGTCTGCTGTCAGGACACTTTGCCTGAGGTCACGCTTGTACCCAACCCTCTTTTATCAACAATATAAACTTAGCCACTGATAATCTCTCTTTAAACATCACTTTCCAAATGTTTCGGGCATGCCTTATGGCAGACTGCTCATTTAATGACAATGTTATTGGAGACCTTTTTATTCTGTGATGTTCACTGATTCCCCCTAGGTCCCTTATCCTATAATATGATTAGATTTAAATGGTTTAAATTATTTGCTCTTGAAAAATGTGTGTTGTTTTTTACATACCACCTTTTTATATTGCTTGGTGCTTACAGTTTAATTGTTCCAGTAGCTTGCCAGCAACAGAAATCAGGCCAATCTCTGTATTTCTTTGAATCTTCTCTTTCCTCGAATCTTCTCTTTCCTCCTTTAATAAAGCCAGGTGCTGGATTTATTTTCTTCCCAGCATGTATTTCAGAGGCTTGAATCTGTCTAACTGCTTCAGGCTGCAGGGGTAACCCTTCCCTAGCTCCAGCTCCCCAATTCTGCTCAGCTGTGTAGGTGAGATTCCCCTAACTCACCCAAAAACCCTCCCGGGAGGCTACGTTTGGCTTGGATGTGCTGCTGGCATCTGACTGCAGATGGGTTGAAGGTGATAACTCTTTCAGCCTGTATTTTAGTACACCTAACACTCAAAGAAATGTGTGCCCATAGCCTGAGCAGATTGTGATTTTTTTTCCCAGTATCTGGCAGAGTTTTCACTTTTCCGTCCCAGGAATCAGCTAGGGCAGCTTGCTGACTGAACTTTTCTGACAAGGTGCAAATCTTTAGAAAGGTTGGACGACATGTCCCAGGTTAGGCTCTTCTGGCTTGCTTACTGATAGCCTACATCTCCAATAAGCAGCTGTTACTTGGAGCGTGTTTTCAAACTCTTTAGGAGTCATTCCTGTGGGCAGCTTGAAGGGAAACTGGCAGCTCTGTCTGGTGCTTTCCTCACAGTGAGGACACCCTCTCATTTCAATCTTCAGTTCATCAGAAAGAGTGAGCTTGCTAGTGTCTGAGCTGCTGCATGATAATTGTGCAGATATATAAAAGTTACATTTCCTCCTATTTTGATGTTGCTTGCTCTACAATTTTGATTCCAGCTTTTTCTATCCAGTGCATATCAATCTAACAGGGGAGGCCTAAAACACCAGTATTATATTACATTTGTTAAAAAATAGGAACTGTAACTCAGTCCTTTTCCCTGAATCAGAGCATCCATCCTCCAGGAGGCTCTGCCTCTGGGCAGCTCCCTGCCTTTCTGACAGGGGCTGCAAGAGTGCCTCTGGAAGCAGATTTGAGCCGAAATGACCCCTGAGGAGCAGTTCAGTGACACTTAGCCCATTTCCTTCCAAACTGCTCTCACAACACTTCTCTGAACAGCTCATGGGAGCTGTGTAATTTGGGATCAGGGGTGGTGGTGACTCCTCCCTCTCCGTTTCTTCAGGTGGCAGGAGGTGCTCCTCGAGCCCCTGCCAACACAACGGGGTGTGTGAGGACAGCATCCGTGGCTACACCTGCACCTGTGCCGAGGGCTACGAGGGAGAGAACTGTGCTTTCGGTAAGGCACTGCCCCCCTCGGAGAAGCCCCATGTCTCTTGTCACAGGGTGTCCCCATGAGACCATACACAGCTCTCCCATCACGCAGATACCATGATTTTGGTTAAAGCACACACTTCTGGGCAGAGCAGGGGTGATGTGTGCTGCCTGTCTACAAAACATTATGGCACCCTGAGATTCCACGGGCTGTCCCTGTGCCCTGAGCCTGCAAAAGGGCTGCAACCAAAGCCCCTCATGGGTACACCCCAAAGCCAGCCCTCCACTGCCACCTGCACTGCCTGGCTGGTCCTGCTGTGCTCCCAGGTCTGTGTCCTGAAGGACCAAGGCTTCCCAGCCACCCTGGTGCCTCTGAGGCCACACACACCCACAACAGCCCCTCAGGACAGAAGGGCTCCAGAAAACAAACCCTTTCCAGTGGAAGCAAAAAGCATAAAGTAAAACAGATGGGTTCTGGCATGGGAAAACCCTGGGCCAGATACTGCATTTTTGTATCTGCCAGGTTCTACTTTCCAGCCCTTACATCAGTATTCTGCTGGTTCAGAGGTCCCCTGGGGTGGGAGACGCCCTGGCTGCAGCAAGGCAGGGTCATTTTCTGTATAAGGCGCGTGACTGTGACCAGCTTCTGGGGAAGCACAGAAGGTGACACAGCTTGGACCAGTGCTGGGAACTAGATCATCTCAGTATGAGCCTTAGGCAGCCATGTTACACAAGATTTTTTGCTACCTATGAGCTAAACCAAATAGCTGTTGCTTTGTGCTAAAGATTAAAGTATTCGCTCAGCTATGGAAAGTTGAACATGTTTCAAAGTTCATACTACCTTTCTTTTTTTCTTATCTTTGGTGGCTGATAATTTAAACAAGTGTGCAGAATGAGAGCTATGGGTTTGTTCTCTTCCAAAACCAGAAGCCTTAGCTGCCTTCTTCCTCAAGCAATACTTGTCTTCATAACATGTACAACAGCTCCCCTTGCTGCAGATACTTGGTGTTTTGTTTAAAAACCCACGGAACCCTTTCCCAGGACTCAGAAATGCAGTGCCTGGTGCAGGGTGGAGCACAGTTTGCAATGAGTCTGTGAATGCTGGCAGAGACTCAGCTCTCTCCAAGGGAGAGAAATCCCAGTGGTAAATACAACCAAGCCAGAGTCCCTACCACCTCCACACAAAGTGAGCAAAAAATAAAACAGAGAGGACTCAAGCCATGAAAGAATACTCTATATTTTTCTTCTGCTTGCTCTGTTTAGCTAAAAATGAATGCCACCACCAAGCAAAGGTAGGATGTGATCACTTCTGCTATCCAGGAAGTAATTCCTACCGCTGTTCCTGCGCTGATGGCTATGAGCTTGGGAAGGATGAAAAACAGTGCATTGCATTAGGTAGGTGTGAGCATGGAGCTGCAGGGGGCATCTGCTCAGAGCTGGGGTGGGCAGGCCAGCATCTAACATCTAACACATTTGGTCAGCTTGCTTTGAGCCTAAAGCAATATTACCGGGTAGAAAAAATAATCTAGGCACCCAAGATGCCAAAGTAATGGTAAAAGAAGGGCTATTTCATCAAAACATTGAAATATTAATCGGCAGAGGGGACTTGCACCACCCTACATATCACTCACTGGACCAGGCTTTCCACTCCTGTGCTTGGTAAAGAGTAATTCTGCTGAACACCTGTTTGCTTGGGAATGAGATTCAGTTGATTCCCATCAGGTGACCAATGGTCTGATAAACTAAGAGAAACACTTGCTGCCATATTAATTAGCTTGAAACAGTAGCCCTTTTTATTTCTTCAGTCTCCTATTAGGTATCCCATTCCATTTCATCCCTACAAAGAGGGTCTACTAAAAACACAGAAGAATTCTTAGACCTGTGTCTGTTATTAGCAGAAGTGGGGCAGTGAAATTGGAGTTCAGCTGTAGAGCCACGCTTTTGGTGGTGAAAGACTGATGTCCACACTCAGTGCACACTTCAGGTGGGCTTTACATCAAACTGGCTTAGTTCAGCCTTGTGGACTAAGCACCAGTCAGCTGTGAGAGCATGTCATGTGTGCACCTGGAAGGTGTCCTGTGGTTTAGCTTCATCTGAACAGAATCCAGTGTGTGTGACCCAAACCCAAACCAAGCAGAAGAGAGACAAATGCAGACAACCAGGTAATCGAATCAAAAAGCACTGTGTTGTTTGAACCAAATGAGAAAGGCATGCATGTCCCTAGAGTGACAGCTGTAACAAGGAAAACCCAGGATTCCCCTTGTCCACACCGGGCCACAGCTATCAGGTATTTGACACACTTTGAATACAGGATACAAAGAAGCTGTGCTAATGGTTGGCTGGAGAGGAAGCCTCATTTCATTAGTGACAGGCACAGTGAAACCTGGTCACTACAAGCCTAACACAGTGACCCAAAATGTTCAGCCCATTGCTAAACTATTATGACTACAATTGCCAAACCAATAACTCCAACTTTCACCAGCTGAGAAATTGTCATTCTCCTTTTCCTTTGTGCAAAACAGAATCCCAAAGTCTAGGTGGAACAGTAAGGCGGTTGTGGGTATTAGTTATCTCACAATGATACAGCATGAAGTTTTGTTTTCTTTTTTTAATTCATTTGTTAGATGCATGTGCATGTGGCAGACTTCAAGACAGAGATAACCTTCTAAGTGAAACCAGGAAGAAAAGTGATGAGCGATTTCCTTGGCAGGTATTCCTAACAATTAATGAAATCCATTACTTATCCTCATATGGACAGCGCTATCTATTGTCTCTTTGCATTTTCTTAGGCACTGCTGCTAAACTCAGAAGGGAAAGGCTTCTGTGGAGGAGTGTTGCTAAAAAGTAACTTCGTGCTGACCACAGCAGAGTGTGCCCTTCTGCACAGCCACTTTCACATCAGAATTGGTGCTGGTAGGTGATGCAACACATTTTTTCTTGCTGCAGCACATTTTCAGCTAAATTTTAAAAAACCTTACTAAACTTCTTGCTGCATAAAAATATTGTTAAAGGGAGCAAATATGCTGTCATTTCATTTAAGCACCTCAGTCAAGTATCTGAGCTAGAACTACAGCTACCTCACATTCCCCTTTACAAGGCAAGCAGAGACAAGTGCCTCTTGAGCACTGAGTTCAGAACTCAGCACCCAGAGATCAGCTAAACATGGTGGATTTACTGGTGGCTTTAGCTTCATGCCAAAATTCAAGTCAGTGCTGGGTATTTATCCTTACCGCTGAAATTATTTGTGCTCCTACCAGCATTACAAAGCTGTCAATGCATTATTCCTCTTTTCCCTTCACTGCAGAGGTTTTGAGGAAGAGTGCCTTTAGCTCCTCTGCTGCACGTGTTTCTCAGCACAACCAGGCAGCCTGCATGCAGCTTTCAGGTCTCTGATAAACTCTTGCTAAGAGCAGTGAAATGTCATTGCTCCACAGGCCCTAATGGAACAAGTGGAACGGGGAAGATAATGGAAGTTAGTGAGAAGCACATACACATCCGGTATGACGAGGACACTGGAGAGAACAACATTGCATTACTACAACTTCAGGAGCATGCTGAGTGTGACAACTACCACCTCCCTGTGTGCACCCCTGAGAGAGACTTCGCAGAACACGTTTTAATTCCAAAACTGGCTGGTACAGTCAGTGGCTGGGGAATGGAAGGGGATCAACTCCAAGGCCAAGAGCTGCAGGTTTCATACCTTCCTGCTGAGGACTGCAAACAAATCCTCAACATGAGCCTCACCAACAGGCAGTTCTGTGGGCACCTCCAGGAGGCCGTGGACAAACGCCTGGCTGGAGGCAGCTTCTTGGTTACTGAGTACAAGGGCACGTGGTTCCTGACTGGGATCCTGGGATCCTGGCCTCTAGGAGACACTGACTGGGAAACACTGCTCTTCACCAACACTGCAAGGTATATGATATGGGTTAAACAAAAAATAAAGTGAGGCACAAACACAACCAACTCTCAAGCACCAATCATTGCAAGGAAACATGGATGCAGCCAGTACCCCCATTTGACTCTACTACTATTTGCAGCAATGGAAGTTGCAACAATAACATGTATTTAACTCCAGTTTATACAGAAAAGCCTGTTTGTCTTTCCTTCTGCTGATACACAGTGCTGTCAAAGTCACGATACAGTAAACCTAGTTACTGAACTAAAAACTGATCTAATTTTAAATTTCCTTGAACTGCTTTTCCTAAACCTCAAAACATGCTGAATATTTTCCTGTGATTTTAGATGTTGCTAGTACCCTGAGGTTTGATTCAGCAAATTCATATTCTTATTTCAGGATCCATACAAGTTAAACTTGCAAAGACATGGGGAACGTCAAGCTTTTAAATGTCTATGCTGAGGTAGGACATTTTCATCCCACCAAAAAATGCTTCCCCTCATCCATGCAATATGTTTTCCCTTATGAGTGATGCCCATGTCAGTTAAAGGGTAAAATCCAACTGCCAAAGACAGAAAAAAAATACATGTTTTATTTATTTTATAAATAATTTTAAAACCCCAAACCTACAATCTCATCAGTTATATTGTACCAGCCCCAAACAAAGCAACCAACCCCCAGGTTGTGACAGGGTAGTAACACTTAAAATACTGGATCCAGTGGTAGTGTTTTTCCCAGAAGCAAAATATAAGAGTATGGATAAATCAGTAACACAAGTTTTTGTTCATCATAACAAAAATTAAACAATAGGACCAGAATTTTAAAAAATCCCAAAGCCATCTGTAGACACCTACCACATTTACTCAAACACATAGGTATTACTGACACAGTAAAACTTTAGGTATCAAACACTTCTCTATCTTTTAGAGACAGTTTGAACAGAGTATTTAATACCAGCAAAATTATTGAGACTTAAAAAAAAAAATTGAAACCATGTAAGAAAACATTACTTCCACTCTGAAGAATGGATCAACACAAGTAACAAAGGCTATACTTCTCTCTGAAGGATAAACACAGAAATAGTAACACGAAGTACTTTATAAAAGCTTTAAGTAGTTTGGAAGGAATTTGGAATGCTTTTGCTTTATTTCTTCATTAAATACTCTGAATGATCTAGAAAGCCTGTGGAAACTGCCATTTAAAAGTCAGCATTTCATTTCAATGCACTTTGTAACATTGGCAGCCTTGGCCATTCTGGGAAAGGAGCCACAAACAGTTCCTGGTATTTCAGTCCTGGACATGAACCAGGCCATTTACAGTGTTCTTGGGGTCACTGGCAGCAGTTCCACTGGGCAAGTGAGTATCTGAAGAGTACTTGCATGGCTAAGATGCAACACTCAACAACACACTGTTGACAGTGGAGGAAATGGGTTCTGCTTGCTGACCACAAGCTTCTGATGCTGATGGGATATGTAGCCTTTAATGTGACCCTGGCAGAAGGAGAAAAAGGCAGTGTTAGTACTTAGAGCTGGTAACACAACCCCTACAACCCAAGCAAACACCTACCAGCTAACCATAGCAAAGCTGTGTATGCTCACTCACCACTGCACTACTGCACTTAAAAATCCACGAGGGTCCAGTTTATGTAAGCAGGTCACCACGGAGAGCTAAGCAGAAAGTTGGAGCCACCACCCTGTTTGAGTACTAAGGGTCCTGTCAGACTGAGAGCCTCTGCCAGGGCCCCCACAGGTCTGCTTACACTGCCTTGAAGAGACAGAACTCTACAGAACTGTTTCTAAATTCACTCCTGTTCACATTAAAATAAGAATTTTAATCAATTAGTATTCCACATCTAATAAACTAAATGACATAGTACTTCCTTTTCAGACATTATGTTGTAACAGTAAAAGAAATGTCCCAGTGACCTAGACCACACCAAATAATGTTTAGGAAACAGAAAAGTGGTTCATTTTCCTGCTGACACTACAATGATGCCTCTGATTTAATACAAATATTTAGATTTCAAGCTTTTATCCATTCATAAGCAGTTGAGATTTACTTAGAGTAAAAGACAAAAAAAATCTGGCTCTATTTTTTTCTAATTTGAGAAGACTCCTACTTCAAATGCAGAACAAATCCTTTTGGTGCCACTTGAAATGTTTGTATTTTTAAATCAATGTTTCTGCATATTAGAAATGTCAGTATTAAATTTGTAATGTGAAATTTAACTTCAATTTTAACTGATTCCTGCAAAAAAAGGCAGAAACTAGAGGAAGTCCTCAAGGCAAATGAAAACATTTCACTTTGAGCACAAGTCCCTCAAAAAAACCACAAGAAAACCTGGGATGTATATTTTGTCATAAACTGTTATTCTCTATCTAATATTTTTCACTGTTGGAAGTCTGGAAGCACCAGACAACAAGTGGTCAGCACTTACCAAATATATAAGGTTAGCTAAAATACACTGGACTTCATCAATATCAACATCATCTACTTGCATGAACTTCAGAGCAATCAGAAAAGCATCTAGAGATAGCTGATGAGTTTTGAGTAGTAAATATCTGAAAGAAACAACAGGAAAAATGTGTTATTGAGAAATAATCACTTAAAAATTCTATTTCTTAGAAAAAAGGCCTTTCTACAATAAATTCATCTTAACAGGAAGTCAGCTCCCTCAGAGAGAACTAAGGAGCATATACAATTCTACCCCTGTTCCAAGTGAAACCATATTAAATCTGCTTTTGCAAAAATGCAGGTTTTGTTATGCTTACACTTTCTTGAAGAGATTCCTGTAAGTGATGATTTTCAGCTTCTCAAGGATAAGAAAGATTCCGCATCGAATAAAGAAGGTCTCATGCTTAGTCAGAGCATCATTCAGTAGGAGAAGATTTCCTTCACTGAAAGAATAAAGAAATGAAAAACTGAGAAGGTCTCACCCCAATGACAAAAGAAACTACGACTTAGTAGGAATATGCCTCCCCTGCCTTCCTCAATCACCCCAAAGAAACATTTTTTACTTAACAGTTTTTGAACACAAAGCAGAAAAACAAGCATCATACCTCACAGACTTTGTTACTTCGGCAAACTGCATAAGGTCATACTTTTTTAAGAGCTGAACTGTTGGCATATGGCCCTGAAAAATAAATGGTGCCCAAGTTTCCCAGGGTAAAGTCAAATGCATTTTAAATAGAACCTAGTAAGCTAAAAAAAAAAAAATTGTTAAGAAAAAAAGAGGAATGTTTAACCACTTTTTTTTTTTTTGCTAAAGAATAAGAATTGAATAAAAGTATTTGTAAGACAACCCCTATGTTCCTCTCAAACACCTCATAGCACAACTCACAATAACTACTGATTTATCATGATTTAAGGACAATTAATACTTAATGTTAGAGAACAACTATCAAACTTGCAGAATCAAGATCCTGTAAAATGAGGCCTTGGCAGATTCAAATTTTATGTCACAGTTATATCATCTATTCTACAAACAGAACTGCAGGAATCCCAAGCATTTCCAAGGGAATACAAGCAGTGCTTCAGCCTTGTTGAGTGCTATCTCAATCTGTAACAGATTTTTTTCTTCTCTATGCCTCCACGCAAAAATAAAAATGTTCTCTCAAAAAACAAACACGACCACCATGCCCCCCCTCTGAAAAAAAATAAGGGAGAGAAAGGTTAAATTTACAGACACAAAATTAATTGCTACTGCTAGATCAGGTAAGACTGAACCATTTTACAGAATCAAAAGGGAACTTTGTCTTTTATCCCCTGCACAGCACAGATCAGAATGCACATTGACTTGTCCAGACTTTAAATTTAGTTACATCATGCTATGCTGTTGCTAACTCCTTTCCTGGATGAAGGATTAGCTGAGAGCAGAACTGAGCTGCAGGTTTACTGAGAGCTGTTAGGAACAAAAAAAAAAAACAACAACACACAAGCTATTTTAGTAGTTTGAAGTTAGTGTTAGTGTTTGGGCTCAGATTTAAAAAAAGCAACTGTAAATACAGTGACCTTTATCTAGTTTCTCTAATGCCTCTTGTACACTAAAACAGCTTTTGAAAAGCCACAGTAACTCTAGGCAGAATTACTAACAGACCCACCAGTTTAAGGCACCCAGTTAGGGCTGGGACAAAGCTTTCAGGAAGACTGTTAATAATTTTCCTTTATCAACCCAACCACTGATTGATCTGAAAACAACCACTAAGAAAGTCAACAAATAAAACATGGAAAACAGAAGCCAATTACCATACCAACTATACTCCCCCTTTACCCAGCTGATACAGCAAGGGATTGGAAAGGGAGCACAAAAGGGAAAAGGTGGGGAGGTGACAAACAGGTCAGGGGGAAGCTGGAAAATGGCAACTCAATTAAGGCAGACGAAAACATTTTCCATGGGTAACTTTGGTAACAGGACCAGAACAGGAAACTCTAAAATCTAGTTCCTTTCCCCTCAGTTACAATGAATGAATACTCAGCATAATCCACTAATTCAGAGATATACAAATGTTAGCACAGCACATGGGAAAGGACAGGAACAAGAAACAGATGTGTAATTCTTTTAATAGAAATATGAAATGATCAAATAGTAACAAGTCTTCACTGATTTTTTCAGAACCAAAATGCTCTGCCTCATGACCCTTCTGACATGCCTTGAATGGGAAAATGTACAAGGTACAAATAAAAAAGACAAAGGCTGTATTTGTGCCAACCCCTCTCAACAGTCCTCAGCCGTCTGTTTGCACATCCTTTTTTCTTCCAACATATGAAAGAAGTAGACAAATTTATTCTAGTGAATCAACACCTTCCCTGGCTTTTATGTGCAGTTGATCAGCAGAGAGGCACTGACACAGTGTACCAAGACAGAAGTTAGTTACACTGTTGAGTGCTTCTCCAAAGAACTCAAATATACCTTTATTAAAGTAGTAAGATCAGGCTGCACCTTTAGGAGGCGTGGGAAAAAGGTAGGGGGAAAGAAGGGCCAGGTTGGTTTTGTTTAGGAGTGGATTGTTTTTTGTTTGGCTGTGTTATTTACCCCCCATCTCCTTTCCTGTGTTGCTATAAATGACAACTCAACACTTTTTGCCCTCACATAACAGGGTGTGCATACATTGGCTCTTATGAGGGTAAAACAGCCTCTGAATTCCACTAAGGGAAAACCAAGAAAATACTGAGCATCAGTTTTACAATCTGCACGTGTACCCCCTTGCCCTTATTTAGGAAAGTAATTTCTACTCACCAGCAACATTTTCACTGGCAGCAGGTAGATCAAAATCATTCTTTTGTTCTTCTGGCTTGATCGGTGACAGTGCTCAAAGGCAAATGACAGATACTCCTCAGCTGCAAACAAGAGTAACATGAATCAACCACAAGAATGGATTAAAGCTGTAACCCAAATTCTGTGACCAATCCTCATCTCTAACTCGAACATGTAACATTTGGAATGGAATAAAAAAGAATCACACCACTCAAAACACATAAAGAAAAATTGAAGATTCACACAAAATACAAAGTATTTCCAGAAAGGTAAGTTCTCCTTCAGAAAGTCAAAGAAAACTTGTCAAGATCTTGATGTCAGACATTGCAGTTACAAGTAATATAGGAATTTTCAGCTCCTTTCAGTAATATTACTGTTCTCCTATTACAGAAGCAGAGAATCTCAAGAAGTGCTGATTTATTTCCTAAATTCTTAGGAAATTAGATTCTTCAAGAGATGAAAGCTGAATGCAATGCACACATCTCCTGAGATGAGGAAACATGCCAGTGAGACCACACAGCATGAAAATCTCCCAGCAGCTTCCACTCACAGAGAAAAAAATTATAAGCCTGACAGGCAGAACACACTGTTTGGAGTAACAGAGCCAGCTCCAGAATAGATGTTGGTCAAGGGATTGAGTTAGTGATGAAGCTGTACACCTTAGCTCTAGAAGCATTTCTGTTAGTGAAATCCATTAGAAATCTAGGAAATACAGTTCGTACACCTTCCAAAATAAATGGATCAAGAAACTAATTCTACACTACAGTTCACTGAAGATTTCCTCCGTGGCACACAGCAGCTTGAAGAGTTGAAGGCTCCCCTGTGAAACTCTTACAAACCTGTTCTTTTGGATGCTCACACATTTTGTAATGCACACATATAATGCATAAGACTGCAGGGAGCTTCACTGACAAATATTTTAAAGCTAGGCATACACTACAATTAGAAGTGTAATCTCATCTCTGTTTGAAGTCAGCCTGTGGGACTTGTACCTTTCAGTATGGCTTTTCCTTTGATCAATGCAATTTTGAGTCACACACACACACAACTTCAGCAAGATTTCATGCCAAGCAGTAAGAGCTTAAACATGCCTTACTGGCACACAGTACCTTGCTTAAAGTCACTGTCAAACATGGCCTTGCGTCCAACATAGTATTTGTAGGTAACTCTCTGTGCCATACTATACTCATCCTTCAGAT
Source organism: Alethe castanea (assembly GCA_024734035.1). NCBI lineage: Eukaryota > Metazoa > Chordata > Aves > Passeriformes > Muscicapidae > Alethe > Alethe castanea. The sequence continues at coordinate 87,533,328 of JANRGV010000051.1, read as the reverse complement.
TTGAGCTGTCAATTGCTCTAATTAAGGGCTTACAGAGATGGAGCTTGTTGATCTGTTAAAAAAAACCAAACAAACAACACTTTAATCAGAGTGTAGATACATATAGTGTAGACACATCGCATCAAAACAGGGTGAGTTTGACTTAGAATATGAAATACAAAGCACAGATTACCAGACTTGAACCCTACCTTAAAATAAATTTTAAACAGCTGATTCACAAGAAACAACATGCCCCACTTTTTCGAGTCTTCGATGCCTGCTCGACTGCAAAAGAAAAAGAAAAAATCTGCTAGTACTGAACATTTTAAGAAAATAATGACTTTGTCCTCACAGTAAATTCATTCCATAGATATTCACTCCATAGCATTTTTAGGGTAGACATAGGTGTAACTCTGCTATATATCTTCTCAACATAATGGAAATATGTTATGCAGAATATTATTCATCTGCATCAGGGTCCTCACTCCAGTCTGCAGATAGCATACACAAGCATAGCATTGGCTTATAATACTTGAGGTGAAAGAAAGACCTGAAAAAAGCATTTTTTCCACTTCAGAAATGTTAAAATTGCCAACACCGGAAACCAGAGTCACCTCTTCTCCATCTAATTTATTCTAATGGAGAAAACTCCACAATAACAGGACACAGAAGCATTAATCTTCTTTCCTGAGAAGCAGGGACATAACCAGTCCCTCCCATCAATCCTTGCTAGGAATGCTAAACCTGAAGTGAGGGCTCTCCCTCTGTAGTTAATAGTCAAAAGAGAACAGACTATAAATGAGAACAGACAAGCCTCAGAAGTGTTCATTCTAAGATCCATATATGGTCTAAGTAAGTGGGGAAATCTAAAGCAAAGTTCATTAAGTGCTTAGTAATTTATTAGTGCAAGTTCAAGAGAGGGTTTTTCACTTACGTGTCACTGGCACAGACTCGAAAGCAGCTCATCAGCAGTTCTGCTGCTTTTTCCAACATGTCACCAACTTTGCTTTTCCCTTTCTTCACAAGCTGTTGATCTGCCTAGCATTACACAGCAAGAAACAATATGCAATTCTACATTGTGGTTCACTGGGCTGCAAAGTTTAGTTATTTAATACGGCATTTTATAAAGTATTATAGCAAGAGATCTATCATGGCTGCTATCTCCCAAATCTAGGAGGCAGACAAGCATACAGAACAAAAGAAAACACTCAGGGAGGCTCCTGGACATGAACCAAGCCCAATGTAGAGAAGGACAGTCCTTGGAAAACAGCACTGATCACTATTACCTTTCGTATCACTAAGCTTAATGCAGGTCTCAGAAACCTAACTTCAGGTTTAACCCCTGAATTGGAGCATTAACACTTCAAAAGACCAAGAGCCTGGAAAAAATTATGGAGTTTGAGTCTTAGAATTTATAATTCAGTTTCTCTCCACAGCCAGAAAGACTAGATTTTATTTTTAAACCATATTCAACAGTTTCCAGTAGTAACACACACTGTTGAGACCTCAGATTTCCAGAGAAAGATAAAACATATATGTCATAGCAGCAAGAGGAAAAAAAAATAATTCAGTTGTCAACATACAGGAAAGATTCACACACTGACTAATGAAGAACTTCAACAGAAAAAATACAGCAAGTAGATATTTACTATGTGCTTTCTAAAAAGTTTTATTATAGTGTTTGCATTCTCACTAGCTGAAACATAAATAAATGGAAATGTATCTTGCTGCAGGAGTCTTCTCTAAAACCAAATCCTCTGAATACACTAAGGTTAGAAGACAGAGTTCAAACACTTCCAGCATGACTGATTTAACACTTCCCTTTCTCATGCATCTCAGGGATATGAATTTCCCTCATTCAAACTGAAAATTGAGACTTGCTGCAGAGCAGTCACACACATGAAAGGTACTTCCTTGTGCATGCATTCCACATGTGTGGTTTTGGGGGAAAGTGGGCACAAGAGAGTGATGAGGGGATGAACACTGACAATACTGGATATTGTCAATTCCTAACCTAACTTGAACTCTAACTTCAACTCTTCAGGTGAATTGACTAGGAAGAAAATCACAACTCTGTCACTTAGCTTGGCCTAGAAAATCTCAAAGGATCCCTACACAAGCTAATTCAATTTACCAGCTTGAGAAAAATAATGTAAATTTGGGGGTTATTTGCATGTCAGCAGTTGTATGGTCTCACCAAGGGCTCCAAAGAGCATCAGAAGGGGTGCACACATCTGGAAAAAGGGAGCAGAAAGTTCCCTCTTCAGATTTGGTGAAGGGTTAGATCAGCTTGATTGTCTTTGACACCTCCAATTTCCACCAACTTCCAGGGATAACACAGAAATAGTGACAGAAGCCACATGCTACTCAATAAAGAAAATATTTATCCCTTCATAAGTTCTAAGAAACTGTTGGGAGTTGTATTCAGGTGCTCAGAACCCCTCTAGTTCCATCTGCAAATACGAGGTGGACAGACTGAGCAACCTCATTTTTCAGTAGGACTGGATGAATTTAGCGTGTCAACAAAATCCTAAACAATGAGTTAAAGAGAACTGAGCAAAATTAGACTGTGTAGTAAACTCTATAAAAACACTTCTGTTGTGAAAATACCAAACAGATAAAAGTAATGAGGTTGTTAATCAGATCTACTTACATTATTAGCAAAAATTCGAAGATCAAGGGCTACAGAATACATAATGGGTAAGGCCCTGGAAAGGAAAATCATAGTATACTTAAAAAGGTACAAATCAAGCAATAAGTAAGACATGAGAAACAAGCAATTTATATTCTTTTGTTAGCTGGTCATGCAATTAGAAAAGTATATATTAATCTTTAAATGAAGAAGGATGCATTTCTTAAAAGGAGAGTTCCTCAAGATCTCAGCATTTCAGAAATCCTACACTACAGTAATTATTTCTAAAGTCTTTTTTACTGTGTTTTTAATAAAATTCCATTTCTCTTTGAACAAATCCTTTATGTATTTACACATGGATCACTCTACGTAATTAAGCTCAACTGTTTAGTTTTCACACATTGGACATGAAAACTCAACCAGGCAACAAAACCAATTAGGGTTGATTTTAGCATCCCTAGGGATAAATAAAAATATAGGTATAATTTTAGTTTGACTACAATGGTATTACACTAGAAAAAGAGGAGTCTATTTACTTGTAGCTTTTTAATATGTACTCACCAATTTTCTTCTTTATGTGCCTGAAATGCTCGCAGGAAAGATGTATTGTATTTAGGAAAATTTGAAATGCCATGAAATGAAGCACAGATTTGAGAAACAGCTGTTCAGTGGTACCACATATGACTTCATGAAAGACTAGAAATCAAAACACCATCAAGAAGCTGAGGAGCTGAGTTGCAGTATGGAAGAACATGAGCACAGCCATGCACTCCTTTGAGTGGCAGCAGCAGTAAGAAACACTGGCCAGAGATAAGGTAGAAGCTTTTTTGTCATTATCTTCTCCTCTAGCCAAGTACAAACTGCATGGTATTATAATGATTTGAGACTCTCCTGTATTCTGGGAGAAATTATTATTCTATTTTAGAGCCAAGTAAAAAATTCAGTAAAAACTGAAGTGTATTGGGAAGCAGACCACATTCTATTAAATTTTTAAAAACCATGAAGAGAACTTATTCTGCAAGAAGTCAATCTGAAAAAAATATGCAAGATTTATGGAAAAGGATATTGGACAATAACTGTTTGGCATTTGTATGCTTCTACAAAGTCATGGTTCGCAACAGCATAAGTACACCTGTCAAAGAAAAGGTGCATTAGTGCATCAGAAAATATACCAAAATGAAATATTTATTTTTGTGTCCTACCAGGCATGAAGTTTTACAGTCTATTTAAGGCACTAAGAAATCGGACTAAAAGCATTCTTAAAAAAACTGGCACAAGTATTTTAACAGAGTGCTAAGCTTGATAATTTTAGAAAAGAGGTCCTAGAGATGAATAGGTATTTGTTTCATATAAGCTAATGCTTATAACCAAGATTAAATTTGAAAAATTAAAGACTGTTGAAAGAAACTAGATGCAGAAAATTATTAAGTAAAATCCTTGCAGAATTACTTAGATACTAAGCTCTCTTAAGAATACTTTTATGATGAAAATTTCCTTTTAAAAATATTTCTTTCCCTTACTTATTTCACTCTGAATTCTTGTGCAGCTAGTAGGCAGAGCAAGGGAAACAGCAACTGACACCAAAGCTGTGCCAATGGCCACAGAGCAAACTTTATGTGGATAGGAGAAAGTCTTTATTTCCTGCAATTCTAGCATTTTTATAAGAGTAATAAATACCAAGTTTTCAGGTGTAAGCCTTTTAAAATAGGCAAGTAAGCTTAAGGATATCCTTTCCCATCCCTGCTGTACACCTCACAACTGGCTTTACATTCTGTGTCCATCTTTACCTTAAGTGGGCTGCAAACATTTCATCATAGGGCGATTCCAAAACTTGTTGACACTTCTCCTCTGGAGATGGAAGCTAAGTGTAGAATAAATCAATAAAACGTTAAAGGAACATCCAGTGCACCAGATTTGTCATAGCAGTTCTCACAGATTTGCTAGGATTGGAAGGGACCTCTGGAGATCATCTAGTATGCATCTACCAGAATTTTAAATTATATTAACAATCATATCCAAAGTAATGGATTTCTTGTGTGCATTTTGCCTCCAGAACCTGAACAGAGCCAGCCTTAAATAAAAGTATCCAAAACACACAAACACCAGGACCTTACTAATCACTGCTTTTTTCTCTATAGTGCTTTCCACCGTGCTATGCTAATAACTAATGCAGACTTGGTCAGAAAGGACATCTGTATCTATCCAGAAAAAAAAAAAAAAAAACAAAGTAGAACATAAAGAGCCAACCAGAAAACAAAAACTATATATACTATCATTGTAAGAAAAAAAGGGAAGCGAACCTACAAGGGGATCCTACTTCAGCCTGTGAAACAGATTTCTGAGGCTTCTCTCCAAAGGAAAGGAACCCACATATAGAGCCAGGAAAACTGAAAGTAAAACAAAAGGTCAAAAAGCAGATCCTCACCTGCAGCCTTGGGTTTGCAACATGTGGATGTTTAAATGATACTAATTCAGCACAAAATGTACCATCTCTGGTCTCAATGGCTTCTTGTACCTACCAAAATAAACAGTCCCATTACAGAATAAAATCCAGCAACAGGCACACAACATATTTACACAATATGAAAGCCACCACCTAGTTACCACTGTTCATACATATTAATATCAAATCAAGTGTGAATTTTTAAAGGTTTAAAACTGAACAGATTTTTTTTTTTTTATTTCCAATACACCTGTTGTTCAAAAAGGTCTCAGGGAGAAGGTAGCACCATTGTGCTTTTTTCCTTATTTGTAGAATGCAAGTATACATATGTACATGGGTTCAGCATCGTAAAACAGCAGTTGAGAGCCAGAATTGGTTAAGCTTTTCAAATTTCTTGTTGGACTTATAGGCATCAAACACAGAGGCTCATTTGAGAAATGCTTTAAAATGAAGACAAGCAGATTTAACATGTAGCCATCATTCCAAAGGCAATGCCTGATGTTAGACTGATATTCTATCTGTATCAAATGCTTTTGAAACCTGCCAAGACTGTGAATGTTATATTTTGTGGAAGAATGGTTTAATTATGCTTCCTGCTAAAGATAAATCCTTGTAAAAAACAGTCTGCTTGGACAGGTTACTGTGACATCAAGATGGAAATTTCTTCACTTACAGAAGTAGTTTTAGGTATTACTTCTTAAGAGTTCCCTTCCCATTGCTTGTGCTTTGTCATATTTTTGTGTGCCAATATGAAAAAAAAAATATCTTTTCTATGTACGGAAAGCTCATACCAAATGGGAAAAAAACCCATAGACCAAAATTGCAACAAAAGAGTGAAAATCAACTGTTTAAATTCTTTCAGAAATGTGTGTTTAGTTTTTATCTCAGGAAAAAGAAGAGATAATTTTATGTTTGCTAGATAGTTTTTCATATTGAATGCTCAATGGAGTGTCAACTGAACAAGACGCGGACTTTTGAGAGCAGACCGCAGTCCTGGGTGATCTCAGATGCTCCGTTTTCGGAGACTAAAGCCCAAACAACTGCTTTCTTTCTGTGCCTTAACCAATACCGGATGAAGCACGACGGTAACAGTGATGAGAGTACAAGGCCCATGCAGAGTGGGCACACAGAGAGCTCGTCCCCGCCAGCTCCGTCCAGCCGCAGTCCCCGGGCTCCGCTCCTGCCTCTCCGGCCTCCGCGTCAGACGCCAGTCCGCACTTCTGCGCGGCTCAGGTGGCTGCACTGCTCAAACCCCCGAGCTGCGCTGGTTCCTGGGCACACACACAGCCCCCGCGCCAGCTCTCACAAAAAATCACCTCAGAAACCCCCACGCTGTTCAGGCGATCCCGGCGTGCGTCCTCGGCACTCAGCGCGTGCTTCACGCACACTGAAGAAACACATTCCCCGACCACATCGCTCACCCTACGCTGATTTATTTCTTAACCAAGGCAAAATATTTACGGCAAAGGAAAACACACCGCATACTCAAACAGGGCCCACAGACTAATTTAAAAAAAAGATAACAAAAAATCTTGCTTACTTGCTGCAAGTACTGATTTATGGTGATGTGCGCCATGAAAGGGCAGGGAGATGAGGCGGGAGCCCCACACCGGCGCCACCCCACGAGCCCCGGAACTCCCTCCGCGCTTCCGGATCCCGGCGCGTCCGCGGGCGGCGGGAACGGCCCCGACAGTCACGTGACAGCCCCCAGCTTTGCGGCGTGGCTTCACTCGGGCAGCCAATGGAAGGGAGCGGTGAGCGGGACAGCCAATGGGAGGGAGCGGTGGGTGGGACAGCCAATGGGAGGGAGCGGTGGCTGAGCTGTGTAGCTGC
>JANRGV010000051.1:87507088-87526341 GCA_024734035.1 Alethe castanea | reverse complement strand
ATGGGAGGGAGCGGTCGGTGGGACAGCCAATGGGAGGGAGCGGTGGGCGGGGCAGCCAATGGGAGGGAGCGGTGGGCGGGGCAGCCAATGGGAGGGAGCGGTGGGGGGGCAGCCAATGGGAGGGAGCGGTGGGCGGGGCAGAGGGCGCGCGTCAGCGGTGAACCGCGTGCGCTGGGGCGCGCCGCGCGCTCGTGGGTGGCGGTGCGTTGGGACCGTCGTAGCTGTCACTGTCACCCCGTAACGCCTTGCGCCCTCGGCTTGTACGGGAGGCGCGTGGTGGCCTCCCCGTGGCGGGACACCCCAGTTGCTTCCCCGAGAGAGCGCTGGAGGCTCGCCTTCCCTCCCTTCCCGCTAGCTGCCCGCGGGAGCGCTGGAAAGGGGTCTCGGTGAACTTGGGTCAAAAAAGTTGAATCGAGCTCGTAACCTCCCGAGCCGGGTAACTTCTAAAGGCACTGCGGCCAGGGAGATGTGTGAGACAAGGACACGCTCCATGCTCCTGCAGGCTGGGCTCGGTGGGGTTTGGGGGGTGCCGGTGAGCAGGGCGCGGAGGCCTCTTGGGCTGGTTGTGCGCGGGAAGCGCGGCTGCTCCTTGGCTTTCGTTCCAGCCACCCTTGGGCGGGCACCAGCGAACAGAGCCAGGGCAAGCGGGGGACACCGGGGGGCTGCTGTCGCCCGCAGGAGGGTGCCCCGGCCCGGGAGCCATCTTGTGAGCGGGGCCGGCGCTGCCTGAACGCCGCGGGCCGCCCGGACTCGGGAACGGGCCCGGACCCAGTCCCGGATCCGAGCCGGCCGCCGGGGCGGGCGGAGGCGGGCGGGCGGCTATCGGTGCCTCCCGCCCCGGCGGCACTTGGCAGCCGCCCGCGGGCAGTGGGGGAGGGCGGCTGGGTGGTGGCGGAGGAGGAGGAGGAGGAGGGGAGCGGAGGCGGGGACCAGCCGGCCCCGGCCCGGCCCAGCCCAGCGCGTTGCCCCGGCCGGACACGGCGCCCGGGGCGGAGATGGCGGACGAGCCGCAGAAGAAGCCGCAGTTGTCGGCCTTGGTGGGACACACGAACGGGCTCACCAAGCCCGCCTCGCTGGCCGCCACCCGCTCCACGGGAGGGGGAGGAGGAGGCGCGACCGCCTCCTCCAAGAAACTCGTGATCAAGAACTTCAGAGGTGGGTACGGGGCAGGCCGGGCCCTCAGTCCTGGCAGGTGCGCTCGGCCCGATCTTTGTTTACGGCGGCCCCGGCCGCTCCCCGCCCCTTGCCCGCGGCCGGGCCCCGCCGCCGTCACCCGCCCCGCCGCCGTATCGGGGCGAGGGGCGGCTGCCGCGGGGCTGATAACGCCGCCGGGCTGATAACGCTGCCGGCACCGTGCCCGTGAAGGGCTCCCGGGGACACGCGTGGGGCTCCGTGCGCGGGGGCAGCGGCCGGAGGGAGCGGGCAGAAAGCCACCTTAGTGTCAACGCTGATTAAAGCCAGGCGAGGGTGGTTGCCCCGCTAAAAGTAACACGGGCGTCAAACGCAGCAGCCGGGGGGTGAAGCGTGTCGTGCTAAGGCTCGGGTGGAGTTAGTGACCCCTCCGAGTGTGCCAGAGTTACATGGCCAAGAGCAGAGTGGCTTGGCAGAACTTGGTGGAGCAGCAGGGAAAGCGGCATTGCTGCAGGCTCCCGTTGGGTGGCCCTTTTAAAACTACCTGTGTCTTAATTCACAGAAAGACCCAAATTACCAGATAATTATACTCAGGACACCTGGCAGAAACTTCATGAAGCGGTGGGGGCAATACAGAGTAGCATTTCTATTAAATACAACCTTGAAGAGCTCTACCAGGTAAGCCTCATAAAAGTTTAGCTTTTTTTTTTTTTTTTTCTTTTTTGCAAATAAACTGCTTTGGCACATATTCAACATTATATATTTTGATTTGTTAACAGCTGATTGAATACTTCACTACATACTCTGTTTTTAGTAAGTTTCTGTATACGCATTCCTCAGAGAGCTACCAGGATCTGGGCCCATGAAAAAGCAGTTTATGTTGGGAAGTACAGAAAGCTATTCCTGGACAGGGCTGAGATCTAAGTCTTAGTATCTTCAATACTCTGCCCACTCAACATGCCGAAAACAGGATGTTACTCTAACAGGGTTATGAAGTTCCATATTTTATGATGATTTTTGTACATGCTATGGTCTCTTGTAAATAATAATATTTTACATTATTAGATTTTTATTTTATATTATTAGATTCTGTACCTTTTGGGGAATTAAAAAGGCAGGCAACAAACTGGCACTTTACCCACATTTCTGCTTACTATTGCATTTTCATGATAATTAGGATCTTAGTTTTTCTGTTCAAGTGGTGAAAAAGCATTTCTGGAACACCTGGACTACTGGAGCAGGAGTTAGTGAGGATAAAAGAGAGATGGACTCCCAAGCCTTTTTTCTCTACTTTCTCCAATTATATGTAGCTTAGTTCTACATTATTTTAGATGTGTGTGCTTTGAGGTATTTAGCTGAAGTAGTAGGCTTTTAGAGTGATAATGTTATAAAAAATTACTGATGCACTAAATTGTGCTACGTAACATAAGTTAGTTACGAGTTTTCTGTGGGTGCAGGTGTTTGATCTGTAGATTAATGTCCTTGCCAGACCAGGACTGAAAACACTATTATGCACACCTAATATTTTCTAAATGTTTGGTTGAGGTGCAAAGGGGAGACGGTGAGAGAGGAGAAGGCCAGTAGTTTGTACTGGGTCCCTGTTCAGGAAAATCAGGATGGATTTCAGACCTGACTGTACTTGTCTCTTTAGTTAGGGTATGTAATAAGTGGGTCTAAAATGGCTGATTATGAAATATATGTTGACTTAATGAAATTATTTCTTTTAAATAGAGAACTTGAATGCAATATATTTATTAGTACTTACAGATTTGCAGAGTTTGAATGACATAATGCATTTTATTGTTTTAAATTCAGCATTTGAATAACCCTGCTTTTTCATGTCCACCAAAAAAAAAAAAAAAAATAACAAAAAACAGCCCACAGATGCTTTGAGTGTTACCTAACTTGTTTTCAGAGGCTCAGAAATGAGATTATAGTAATATGGCTATGAAATCACTAGGGTACATGCTTGAGTTTTGGCAGAAGAGAATAGAGATTTCAGATAAACTGTGAAGGGAGATGTGTACTTCTTGCTTCTTCTCTTCTCTTGTGCAAGGCTGGTCGAATAATCTGTAACGCAGCAAGTGAGGAAGATTTCTGCACAGGGGTGGTGGTGCTCAGTGTGCCTGTGCATAGACAGGTTCTTAGTCTCCTACCAGAGGAATAAAAGATGAGGTTCAGCGTCCATTGGAAACCTGATCTGTATTTACAGATCATTTTAACTGCCTGTTGGTGAGCACCGAATCATCCACAGGGGAAAATATCTCTGTGTGCATCAGTTCTGACTGTAAGGCCTTTTTGGTGGGTTTTTTTGAGTCTTTATCTGAATTATGGGAGGAAGTGAGAGGGCTGCTAGAGTTCAGTGCACTCAGTGGGCTAGTGTACCAGCCTACAGTTGAACCTTCTGATTTATTTATTTAATTTGGCACAGTGGCTGAGAAGAAATTGAAGAACAATGATGAGGCTGTATGGGAAGCTGAAGGATACTCCTTTCCAGGCTTTAGAGGCAGCATGGAATCAGGCATGAAGGTGCTTGGCAGAGATGTAGTCAGTGAGCAGTGGGAGGGTGGCAGCCAATTTTTTGTGACTAAAATAGAAATGATGTCTGGGATTGGTGGTAGATTGCACAGATTTTGATAGAAGTAGCTTTTATACTTGATGGGATAGAGAAAGTGGGGCAGTGCAGAGAATTGCTGAATGAGGAGTGAGTGATAAAAATAATGGAAAAAGAAAATTAACTTTGCAGTGAGGTCCTAAATAATCTGAAGTGGGGCAGCGCTGCCCTTCTGGAGGACACAGAACAGGACAGTGTAGTAGCAAAGGAAAGACAGTAGAGCAGTGAAGGAAAAAATTATGAGAGTCCTGACTAGACTTATATTTGGGTGGGTGGTTAGGAGTGGCTATAACACTATCTGCAAAGTGATTGTCTGAATACTGTGTGTTGCAAGTTAGCATTTTACTTGCTTTAAGACCAGATGAAAAACATATTATAGGCACTGTGTTATAATTTTGTTTGTTTGTATGCTTTAATGTATCAAAATTGTGTAGGCCATTTTTATGAGCATTTAAGTAAAATTAGGTTAGGTAGGTTAAAATCCTCTGGAGCAGAGGAAAACGTTCTTGGGTCAGTTTTAGTTTCCCAGGTGAAATAGTGCTTTAAATCCTTGGCATTGTTCTGTGCAGTATTGGCTCATAATATTAGGGCAGTTGATATTAATAGTGACCACCAGAACATTTGGTTTTGGGCAGAATTGGCCTCCTTAGTTAACTAAGAATAAATACGCAACTAAATCCTGTGAGCTCCCAATAAATCAGTTCAAGTCTTTATGTAAGGCTTAATGTGGGGTTGGTTTTTGGGGTTTTGTTGTTGTTTGGAGTTTTTCTTAATTTTTTTTTCCCAACAATTTACATACCTTAGCATGAGTGTGTGGAAATATCTGGGAAGAAATAAGTTGATAAAAAGACAGGAAAGTAGCCATTTACCATTTAGACAGACTGATTGAAACGTCTACCTTAAAGTTAAGAAATTAAAATATTTTGTATGATTGTGTTGCTGCCCCAAAAAAACACTTGTGTGCATACTGAAGGATGAACAAAATGGACTTTCTGGAGGAGTTCTACTGCTGAGCAGTATTGAAGGAGGCAGAATTCTGGTAGTTTTTAACAGCACATCTGAAATATGACCCAGATTGTGATGGTGGATCTTGTTTGTGACACAAAAGCTAGCATAATAAGAAGGGACTAAAATCAGAAAGGACTCGTGAAGTCTTAATTTTTCTGCATAACTTCATTTTGATGTTTTGGTTTTGTGCACAGCTTGAACATATAACTCTGATTTTTATTTTTTTTTTCCTTTGTCGGCCTTAATTACACAGGCACAAAAAACTAAGTTCTTTTTTTTTGTCTCAATCATAATCCTTTTTTGGTTTTTAGGCTGTTGAAAATCTCTGTTCCTACAAAGTCTCTGCTACACTGTACAAGCAGCTGCGACAAGTCTGTGAAGAACACGTGAAAGCACAAATCCTTCAGTTTAGAGAATATCCTTTTGTTTTGCATGGAAGTAGTTAGAATGGTTAGTTTACATCATTATTTTTCAAAACACGACTGCAGAAATTTCACCAGTAATTGTCAATGTGTTAAAGAGGTTCTTTGACTGCTTGCATATTTTTTAATCTGTCATAGGCAACTTTAGTCATCTGGGTGAATAACTTTTGCATATTTATGTGTAGCATGCTAACAAGAAATTATTTATCATTTTAATACAGATGCAAATTTTACACTAAATCTAGAAAATGTCAATAGCACTGTGAGATTTCTCAGCAGGTGTGAATTTCTGTGGCAGGTGAGTAGTTATGATGCTTATGACAGCAATAGCTTAAAAAAAAATCTCAGTGATCGTCAACAACAATAAAATAATTTTCAAATGTAGTGCATCTGTTTGACCAAAAATAACTACTGGTCAACAGTGATGTATCATAGAGGTATTCAGCAAGCCTTCACATATCTTATGTGTAACCTTGGGAGGTTCTTGGAAGAGAGCTCTGAGTTCAGGACATCATTTGGCTGCCTTGGGATGCGTAGAAGGATGAAGCTTTATGGTATATTTCCCTGTAGTTTACTGAAGTTACATTGCTGGACCTTTCTTCTGGCTTAATGGATCACAGAAGTACCTGTCGATCTTCTGTGGGCACCTGGCTGTATCCAGGTCAAACTCTGCATGCTGAGAAGGTGCTTGTATCTAGGTGTCTTTTCTGTAATAGCCACGGGGTTGCGCTTGTTGGAGCAGCAGATGAGTAGTTTATGTTCACCTTGCTGTCCCTATATTCCTGGAAAATTCCTTAGCCAGCAGATGATGGATAGAGAGTGCCATATTGAACAGATATTCCATTGCATTACTGATATACAGCAGCACTGCAGCTGCTGACATTGTTTCCCAGCTATGGAATTTTTTTAGCAGAAAATTATAGGATAAGGTAGAAAAGATAGGATTAAGTAGAAAGAAACAAGGGGCCAGGGCCCAGTACAAACCTCCTTTCCAGGGGAATGCTTTAAATATGCTTTGGATCGTGACTCTCAGTTTCTTGGTTCACTGCATTCCCCAGGTAGGTGGAACTCAGAATAATTTGGGATTTGTAATGGTCCGTAGCACCAACATGGTTTTGGTTTTGTTTTTGTTGATGGTTTGTTTTTTTTAGTCCCATTTATGCTAACTGTCTTCTACATAGCACATTAGTACAGTAATCTTTAACATTCCTGGTTTTGGAGAACCAAATCTTCTAGTCTTCTTTAAAGCAGTGTACAATCATCTTTTGCATTCCTGCTTTTTCAGACTTTAGATGATGTTATGAAAAAACATTTTAAAACTAGTGTTTTCAAACTGCTTTCACCTTGCCCTCTTGACAGGGTGATGGTGGATTGGAGAGTTGAAAATCTAGTATTTTACAGGTGTACCACTTTGTATCCCAAGGACATGAGATCAGATTAATCAGATTTGGCCAGAACGAGTTGGAAATGATAATGTGCAGCAGAGGAAGGTAAAGTCTCATTTAGATTTACTTGTGAGACACGTGAGAATTCTATTAATTGTAAATAACAGTTGGATCTGTTGTGTAATGAAGAAAACTCTGTAGATGACTTAGAGTGACCTGGAGATGTATACGAAAAGAGTGGTATTTGGATTTGTTGAGGATTATTTAGAACTGTAACTGCTTTTAAGAGATTAGGGTCACTCGTGTTGTGCTCAGTGTGAACTCATTAAATAAACAAAATAACCTCTCCATGCCTCTCACCTCAGTTGGTGACAAACGTGTCACTGGTGATGCTGGTGGGATTTCTTGTTTAAATCTATATTAAGGTTACACAGTACAGCCACTAGATGGTATTACTGAAGAGCTGTGAGTGTTATTCCTTGAAAACACAGGGAGGCCTTTTGGAGAACTGCCAGCCACTGTGCTGGGCAGCTCTGCAATTAACGGTTTATCCCTGGCAGGCACAGTGGCATTGGAATATCCATGGAGCAGCTTTGCCTAATGGCTGGCAAAGATCATCTCCAGAATATGGCCTCTAAAGATACTGGCAAACCAGTTTTCCTTAATGGGTGCTGTACAGATTCTCTGGATAGTCTTTTATTTTTAAAGAAGATAAATAAATGCTGGCAAGATCATTGCAGACAAATGGTAAGTTGAATGTTTGTTCAGATTACATATCCTTGAGGTGGGAAATCTGGCTAAAATGAGTTTTTCATAGTTTTAACTCGGGACTGCTCTGCATCTCTTTTCCAAGTTTTAGCCTTGCTTTTCACTTTCCCCTTTGCTGGCTGAGGGGACTTTTGTTGTTGAAATGTAGGTCCTGTTAACTCTGACTTTCATAGGTTCATACAAGGTTTGAATATCACTCAGGAATATATTGACACCTTTTTTTCTTTGGGTGGAAAGAAAAACTAAGCAAGAAATGCTGAAGTTGTTTGCTGTTCATGATCTAAAGTAATTGGAGAGTCTGCTTCTAGGTGGCTTCAAGAACTAGGTTAGCTTGCAACTTTTTTGTTTCAAGGCAGAGATTATTATCCTGACTATAGAGCTAAGAAATAGAAAGGATAAAGAACTGAAAGTTGCTTTCTAGCTACCTTTTTTTTGTCTCCTACCTCCACAACAATTTGTTACAGAAAATAGTCCTCCCTGAAACACACTCTGGAAACTTGCCTTTAAGAAGGCATCATTATAATACCAAACTAACATTTTACAATGAGTTTTTATTGCATTGTCACTTAGCTTGGACTGCAGATGCCCCATATGGTTGATTTTCTGTTTTCATTCCTTGAATGCACTGTTCTTTCCTTTCCTGTGAGGTTTGGGCAGAGGTGTGTGATTTTTTTCTGAATTAAAAATGGAAAGTGTTAGGGAAACTATTTGAATTCAGCAGTCTGATGAAAACAGAGTTGAAGATACTGCCATGAAAATGTAGTTAGCATGAACCTGTGTTTTTATAAAAGGGCTTTTGCTGTGAGAATTGTTTGCTTTAATTACTTCTAAGCATTCTTTTTTTTCTTCCTTCAAGCAACAACCTGTAGCAAGTGGCTTTCTTGCCCATATGCTGGGTTAGCACTTGGTGCTATTTAAGAAAAAAAAATCAACCTTACTGCTGTTTTACTTTAATATGCTTGGCCAGAAGCTATGTCAGCTTGAGAATTGCTTCAGAGGCAATGAAATCTTTTAGAGGAGGGAGTAGGTGGACAGCTGGGAATAGAAATCTCTATCTGGCCTGGGGGTGAGTTACTGACATCCAGAGTTACATTAATGCTAAACTGGGAGTTGGGCAGCCTTCTTATGAGCAAAGTTAGAAATGGATTTTGAATGTAAAAGTCTAGTAAGCTACAAAACCACCTCCTCCTCGCACTGTTTTAATTTAAAAAGGGATAATACATTTTTATACTCTCTTTTTACTATTGGATTTAATGTATCTCTATTTTTCTTATGAATTTTGGCAGCTAACTTTTATTATGAAAAGATCTGTTGCACAGCTTATTACTGTCTCATCTTAAACCTTTGTTCAGGTGGTTTTTTTTTATTTTTAAGCAAAGAGCATAGCAGCATGCTATTTCAGGTTGTTTACTGACTATATTGGAGGTACTGTTTGAATAGCTTGTGTGTCAGTGGTATAAAACTCCTGATAGGCTAATAAAACTATTTAGTTAATGGTCATGAATTTGATAACTGTCTTGGATGTACTTGGGAATACCACCAATAGTACTAACTTCAATAAATTGCATACCCGTGGCTGTACAAGTCACCATAAAAGTTTAAAATACCTACATCAGTAAATGAGGTGCATGTCTGTGATGTAGTTTTTCAGAAGTGCTTTATAATTTAAAATATCACATGGAGGTGAAGAGAAAAATTTTCTTTATATTTTCAGATCATGATCAGAAGCATTTTCTTATTTTTGGATCGTACATATGTGCTTCAGAATTCAGTGCTTCCTTCTATATGGTAGGTATCCATGTAAGTATTCCTATAATCTTTAGAGTGTTGACTTGCTAATTACATTTGCAAGGATTGAAAATAATTTTTTCACATAATAATTGAGCTATATAATAAATCTCTAAAATTTTGTGTCAATTTGTGGAAATGCATGTGTCAGCATATGCGTGTGTCATGTCCTCCTTTCCTAGGAATATTCACTGTCAAGTGGGAGTAAAAGAACGTCTATGAACATGGGCTTAAAAGTCAAGGCATATGTGTAGCTGTAGTTGTCAGAGCCTGGGTGAGGCTGGTCTGTGGGAACCTCCTCTTGACTGCTGCCTCCCACCTTAGCACTGGCTCAGCATTACTGTAGGTGCTCCTGGTTTTGACAAAATTCCATATTCAGCTTCTTACTCTGTTTTTTTAAGTAAGTCAGGTACAGTGACAAGGTGCAGATTATCTTTCCAGCACTGGTCACTTGATGTTGCTTTTGTACTTTCAGCCCACCATGGTCCTATCTTTGGGCATTCTGCTTTAAAGCATTCCCCTGAGGGGCATTTGACATCATTACCTGAGCAAACAAACCCAAGCATTGCCAAAAATTTCTGGTATTGTTACTACTTTATCTGAAGTGCACTTCCAACTGCTCCCCCCACCCTCCCCCCAAAAAAAAAAAAAGAAGTAGGTAAAATACTGAAGTAAGAGCATGTCTTTTCCCTGCCTGCCTGGCTGCTGTGCTCTTGTGAGTTCCTCAGCTGTCTGAAGGGTCTGACATCTTTCTCCAGCCTCTTGCTTGTGCAGTGGACATCTCTTGTTCCCAGCTTCGGCAGTTTTCCTCCAACTCTTTGTGTTAGGCTTCCTTTTACTAAACATTGTTGATGAGGTCTTTTCATACTTTGTCTTATTTTTCTCCCACTGGGAAAATTCCTTTTATTGAAATCCTGATGCATATGAAGAAGTTAGAGGTAACAAGTTCTATCTAAGATTTCTCAGTTTGAAATATTTAACAATTAGCTGCTTCATGGTGTAGAGGCACCCATTCCTCATCATCTTGGAATGAAACAAGAATCTGATAGAGGTGATAAGATTCTAAAGATACAAAGAATTCATGCTTTTGAACAAGACTTACAAATTACAGATGGAATGTCTGATCCAGGGAATTTTATGTTAAGGTACATTGATCAGATTTTTTTTTTTTTAATAAGCAGAGAAACTTATAATCTATTATGTGAAAGTTGCACAGGGTGGTAACAATTCTCTACTGAAGTGTATGCCTGTGGTAGCATGTGATCTTGTATTTTTAGGATAATTCTTGTTACGGTTTTGTTAGAGGACAGTGTCAGAAAGAGTATAGACACTATTAATATATTAATTTTCTATATAATATATATATACACTATATATTTTAAATGTCCATATGATTTTTCAAAAGAATCAACAGTGTGACTAATTTTCAATATTCACATAGGGATATGGGGCTAGAGTTATTTAGAAACCATATCATTAGTGATAAGCAAGTTCAGACCAAGACTATTGATGGAATTCTCCTGCTGATCGAACGAGAACGAAATGGTGAAGCTGTGGACAGAAGTTTGCTGCGGAGTTTGTTGAGCATGCTCTCAGATCTGCAGGTGAGTACAGCCAAGTTCACTAGTAACAGCTTTGTTTAGGAACACAGTATGGACTGCCTAAGTTGTGTCTTGTGCAAAAATTACTCTGTTCATCTAGTAAATGTGTGTAAAATCTAGCTATTACATTGGTATGATTCCCTCTTCTTTACCCCATGTGCAATCTTGTACTGTTTCTAGATGAGACCTCTTCGCCTGTTTTCCTTAGCAGAGGTAATGGCCTCAGATCTTAATAAATTTACAGGTCTTTTAGTATGTGCAGTATTGTGTCTGTCATAATCACTCGTTGTCTTGTCCTAGTGCCATTTAGTGTAGGGACAGAAAAAATTCTCTGTCACTGTAAAAGGTGTCACTTTTTGGAGTCCACACAGATCTTGGGTCTGTATCACAAAAATCTCACTGTACTGACAACTTTTTAGAAATGCTGAGGATATCATGAGATGCCATATAAGGCCAAGGTTTTCACATAGATCATGTCAAGCTGCAACTTACTGGAACTTTCCATGAGCAGAGATAGTAAGTAACCAAGGAGACTGGCAAATGCTGTGCTTCTGGCTTCCACATGGGCTGTCCTTGAGTTAATGTTGCAGCCTTGTGTGATGTGCAGTGGAACTTTTGGAGCTATCCTTCATTCCTAAAACTTGGTGAGGTTGCTCCATTTCAAAGTGGCAATACAGCATTACAAAACTGGCTGAAGGTTTGAAAGAGTTTGAAGAGGCAGACTACATTAAAAAGTCCTTTCTGGTTAGGCAGCTTACCTGTTTTTTTGCCTTTCATGTTAATCCTCTTGACTTTAATCTGTAGCTTCCTCTATCATCCCAGAAAAATTAGTCTATTCAAGAGAGAAGCCATGGAGAAAAAAAATTAAGCTTTTGAAAGCGATAAAATGGTTTGAGTTGAAAGAGGCCTTAAAGATCATCTAGCTGCAGTCCCCCTGCATTGGGCAGAGGACCTTCAGTTAGGAGTCCTTATGAGACAAAAAGTGGCAGAATGTAACTCTCTGTAAGATGTTTTGGAAGAAATATTTTCTTCTGTTCTTCCACCACACTCAAGGAATTTTCCCTTTCTCTTTTTACTGTCCCTCTGTTTACATATTAATCCCTAATTCTTCAGATTGTTAAAAATTTTTCTTTATGTAGTTGTTTTTTTTGACTTATTTCCGTTCTATAATTAATGGTTAGTCATGATGCAGAAGTTTTTTAACGTCTCTGATTGTTATTGGTGCCCTTTTTTGCACACCTTACTTGTTCTCCATAGAGAGAGTTCATCTTATTTGATACAATTCATTTCTCCTGGGCCACTGAGAGAAACCTGGCAGATCTGAATATTAATAATTTACTGATGAGAATTACCTGTTTTGTGCCAGTGTTTCACTAGTTGGAAGGGGTTTTGTGCCACAGAAAGTTCAGTGGGAGTTTAGATCTCAGGTGGATTGGGTGTCATTGCTGTGTTGTAATGTTGGGTACTGGTGTTGGGCTGTGTGCCTTAAACAGAAGCCTCTTAATTTAGGCTGTTAAAGTACTGGTGACTGAAACAAACCATTGCTGCTTTGGGAAATCAATTCTGATCTCAGTCTTTCTGAAACCAGTGGACAAACAGATTTGTTAATGTAATGTTACACTGACCTTTCTCACAGCTGTGTACATCCTTAAAATTTTACTTGCCCTCTTATGCCTGACAAACAAAATTGCTGCTGTTTCTGTGAGCTTAATGTAAGTAACTCGATTTCTTGAGCAGGTTTACAAGGAATCATTTGAACAGAGGTTTCTGGAAGAGACAAATTGTTTATATGCTGCGGAAGGCCAAAGATTAATGCAGGAAAGAGAGGTAGGTGCGTGTGGTAGATGATTGCTTTTATGTTAGTTTTACCATAGTGCCGTGGTGCATTAATGTCCAGTGAAATTTACTGGCACACAGATACTCATGTGTTTTGATATGGACCATGGTATTGTGTCAACAGGGAGAGCAGGCCCCAGGTTGCCGTGGAACTTTGTAGAACAATTGTGTAGTAACCCAGTGACATTTTTGTGGCTAAAGTCACATTACCAACTATAACACATTTAATACGAAATAACATTGATTAATAAAAATACAGATTATGTAGTGCGTAACAACATTCTGGAGGAATAGTCCTTTCCAATTCATGTTCTCTTTAAAAATGTAGTTTAATTGTGATGGAACAAAATTAGCTGCCTTTCTTACCTTTATAGCTGAACTGATTGTTCTCTTGTAGGTCCCAGAATATCTTCACCATGTTAATAAACGTTTGGAAGAAGAAGGAGATAGAGTAATAACATATTTAGATCACAGCACACAGTGAGTACAAATGTTATCATTTTTACTGTAAGTCAAGCATTCTTAATAAATGAGTATGATTATCTGTGGTTGTAGAGACACTATGATAATCTCTTCATTATCTTACAGATACTATCTTGTTGAGAGTGCTTGTGAAATTTGTCTTTTAAAGACTTCAGTTTTATCAAAAGTTACTTCTTTAAAATAAAAGTATATTTTCAGTAAGAAAGAAGAAATTTGTTCACAGATACTAATTCTGTACACTTCAGTTAAAAAACATTGCATAAGAACTCAAATTTCCTTAGCAGCTGATTTTAGCCATTCATGTTCTGATAACATCTTTAACCACAAATCCATTGAGAGAAGGAAAGACTCACAAGCAAAACCACAAACAAAATAAGCAAAGACCCAAACAAAACCTAAAAAAAACCCAGAAGGGCAGAGAACATGAGTGTAATTTGTAAACAGTCCAAGATGTGAGCTTAACAGTACATCAGCTGCTGCCAGTGCACTGTGTTAGGTAGCTTATCCTTTTTTCACTTGGGTTTTAAGTAATAGTTTGTGTTTTGTTGAGTTAACACATTCCTCCAGAAGCTGACACACTACATAAATCTATATATAATTTGTCCTGTAGTAAGCTGTTGCTTTTTTTTCTTAAATTAAAAATGTGACATTAAATTTATTGAGTTTTGGTCTTCTGGAGGATTTATTGGCATTTCATTTGGTGTCAAAAGGATAACTGAATAAAAATTATCTTTGACTTCTTAATTTCTTCAGACATTTTACATAGATGTACATATATACATGTATGTGTGTTGCGTGTCATGGCATATATTTGAACTTGGATCTTCTTCCTGTAAATGGTGATTGCAGAGTGATTAGCTTTTTCTGGTGAAATCACTCATGTTGAAATATATTGAACTATTTCTGTTTGTAAAGTTATAGCAAATACATGTATTTATTTACTCTTTAGGTTAAAAAATAGATTGATACCATTACATTTTCAGTCTAGACAGACATCAATTGAATCTTGCCCTTAGTTAAAGGCTTTGAAACGTACTTTTAGAAGGCTTCACACTAATTTCCTTCCCTTGCATTAAGAAACAGCAGTTCTTGAAATTGGAGTACTTGAATTTTCCTGGGGTCATACTGTTTCTCTGTGTGTGCATGAAAAGAGCAGAAAGGATGCTATTTAGTTGCAGCTGGCTTGATCTTGAGATGGAAATGATGCTTTTAGGACAAAGCTATCATGTGAAACACCATTCCATATACTCCAAACTACACCTGGGAAGCGTGGTGTTGCAGCCCACAGAGGGTTCTTTCAGCCCAGCAGTACGTGCTGTTCTGGACAGCTGACCAGATGAAGCGTATCTCCTTGTCAGTCAGTAGATGACCAAGGTACATGGCTTTGAGGTCATACAGAGGGTGCCTTCTGGCTCCTTCCTCAGCCAAGATAAATACTCATGTTGTTTGCTTGCTAGGATGTAAGTGCTTTGCCTCTTGGCCTCAAGCAGACAAATTGTCCCCCCTTCTCCTGTACTCAGAATAGGTCTTCCAAGGCAAGGGATGGTATTTCAATACAACCCTGACTCCTGCTGTTGGAAACAGCCAGCAGCTGCAGATTGCAGTAGTTGGAAATGGCAAGGGATATCGAAAGTACCATAAAAATGGCCGTGTATGTTAAAAATAGGGGTCTGTCTAAACAGTCTTTCATGTTCACTTATGACCACTGAAGGGAACAAATAGAGGAGGTGTATGTGATGCCCTGATACTCCCCTGGTGTCTGCCTGTTTCCAGCTCAGTGTATTTTCTGAACCTGCTGTGGTTTGTATCTCTAAAATACTTGTAGTTTCTCATGGGGATTCCCATCAGCTTTTCTGTCTGTGTCAGGTACCAAAGCGTTCCACAAGTGATAAACTGCCCAGCCACCTGGTGATAAAGTGCCTCCTTTTAAGTCTGATAGCCAGTACCACTGTTAATGACCCCAGTTAATGCGTTGAAAAGAAAAGTGATCAGTCAGTTCCCTTCACCCTTTTCCTGTCTGTTAATGGTATCCCAAAGTCATCTCCTTCCCAGAAAGGTCTTGACATATGCAGTTGTCTCTCTTGTAGCTGCTGCTGCATATTTTGATCATCCCTGCTTCCTTGAAACCTTTCCAATTGAAGGACCTAAACTGGTGTGTTGTTTGAGGGTCTGGCATGTTCAGGAAAGAGTGTTAGCAAAGGTACCCTTTTGTTTTAGCATTAAGTGTATCCTTCTACAGGAAAGGCTTCCATCAATCCAGGTTGAGCTCCTCTCTTCTAGGAAATATCAGTTAAGGCTCTGAGAACCAGTTTTATGAAACTTAACTCATAAAGATATTGTTGGTCTTATGTTGTTCCATTGCAAGCAGGATAGAAGTTTAAACACTGGTATTAATTATGCCTTTTTACTTCAGGCATTCATTTTATCTTTAGGCAATTAAAGATGTAAGTGAAAACTTCCCATTATTTTTCGGTCCTGTCTAAAATGCATGTATAACTGAAAAAAGTAGGGGATATTCAAGGACAAATTTAAAAGCTTTTGCAAATTTGTGTCTTATGGCTCTAGCTCAATTTATGCTTGTGTACATATGTAAGACAATTAGCTGAACATTTTGCGATTAGCTGAATTTTGAACATAACTAGTGTGTATTGATTTGGTTTGAAGTTCAGACCCTTGGTGGTTTTTGGATTGTTTGCTTGTTTGTTTCCAGAATTCAATATGACTTCTTTCCAGTTAGGCTTTTGTATTGACTTTTGCAATGTGAGCTTCTCACTTTTACTGTGTAAAGAATTTCTTTTTATCAGTTTTTTTTTTTAATTACATACATAGCTTATTGTTGTCTTTCTTATATCACGTGATGGTTTTTGTCTTAACCTCTAAGTTAAGTCTAAGAAAATTGTTGGAGATTTTTGGATAATAACATAAATTATACATAAATACACTGTGACAGAAGGCAACTCCTTTATACTCTAGTGCTTCTAATATATTTTTCTTGCCTAATTCAGGAAACCACTGATTGCTTGTGTGGAGAAGCAGCTACTAGGAGAACACTTATCAGCTATTTTGCAAAAAGGTATTTTTTTTAAATTGTAGTCTTTGATTAACAATGGATTCTCATACTCTGTAATAGCTATAAATTCCACAGCTTTTACTTTAGGAGGTATATTAGGCATAGGAAAAACTTCCACAGACACAGAAAGCCAATCCTGTGATTGTTACCCTCACTTTGACAAGTAAATAGTATATTAGGAAAGAAATGTCTAAAACTAATTCCATATATGTAAAGGTTGCTAAGCCTCTAGGTCTCCTTTGACTTGCAGCTGTGGGCTTAGAAATTAAACCTTTGGAACTGCTTCTTTTCTAGAGTGATAAAAACTTCTAAATGAGAGCTGCAGTTACTGTTGTAGCTTTTTAATGTGATAATCACACAGCTCAAGTACAGTAGTTTCACATATTCTCATGATTGTGTAGTTTAAGAATTGTGGGTTACTGGAACTGGCAGCATTCAAGGCAATGAACTTTCATATGCTTTTGTCTGGCAGATAAGAACTGCAGCCTTCTTAAGAAGTCGTTATTCAGACATTAGTGTGTTCAAATTGCCATTCCTTTATTGCTCTTAAATTTTAATCTCTCCTTTTTTACTGAATTTGTGTTTGTTCAGTATTCCATGATATTTTAATACTTTAAATGATCTTTTCCTTCTCTTGCAGTAGCCGTATTTCAGGTTTTAGATCTTCTAGCAAAATTGTCCTTACATCTGTGTTTTCTTTTATGTTGCAAAACAGATGGCCCTGGTAGTCTGGTATCTTCAAGCTGCATCACACCCAAGTGTTTAACACTTTCATGTTATGCATGCCCTTTCTATGTCTTTCTTTGTCCCTTTTAAAGATGACTTACGCTCACAACTTTATCTCAACTACCCTGGGAATAGCTTGTTTTATTGTTTTCAATACATTTATACAAAACAAGCTTGGTCACTTTATCTTAGCTATTCTTAAGCTTATAAATAGAATAATTATATTATGCTGATATATGTCAATTTTGCTTGCTCTTTAGTTCAAGTATGATTAAGTAAATTTTCCAGTGATAATGCTTGTGTATCAAGTGGCTTAAACAGGAATTATGTGGTCTTGTTTTAAACTGAACTTTTCATTGGCATACAGTGTGTATGAGCCATCCATGTAAAGATGGAGAGATTTTTACATTTTTCTAGTGTTCTGATTACTGTGCTTCAGGACTCGAATATCATTGGATCAGCTTTTGCATTCTATGTCTCCTCTGGAAAAAATAGTTTAAAAAGCTTCTATCATCACTTGACTTGCTTAGTTTTCTGTATTCGTTTGATCTAGGACACATTTTAATTTGCTTATGACATCTTAATATTCTGTTCAAGTAGAAGAAGATGTTGCCTTTTGCAAGGTTTCTTCATTAAGTCAAAAAAAAAAATCTCATGAAGTATTTATCATTACATTAAATTTAGGGTAGTTTACTTAGCCTCCTGTTTTCTTTAGAGGTTCTTGCTAAAACTATACCCTTGAAGTCAACCTCTCTTCATAACCATTCTGAAAAAGGCTTATGATCATCACCTTGTTGGGAGAGTATTTCAGTCGAAATACTAGTATATTATCTAATAGATATATTCTCTAGTAGATTTCTAACTGTATTTATGCAACTGTATTCAAATTTGCTCTTTTTTCTAATTAATTTTTTTTTAGGACTTGATAGTCTTCTTGATGAAAATAGAATACCAGATTTGACCCAGACATACCAGCTGTTCAGCCGGGTAAAAGGTGGGCAGCAGATCCTGTTGCAACATTGGAGTGAATACATCAAGGTATTTCAAATATCTATTACTAATACAAAAATTTATGCTGTTACAAATTTCTTTTGTCAAAACTGAGAATTACACCAAGGTGTATCACCAAACATCTGTTTTAAGTAAATACGGGGAGGGATGTTAATGTTTCTGCCTCAGTAAGAATCACATGATGAGAAACAGCAACACCTGCTTTGGTTTTAAATTTCTACTTGGAAATTGCTTTCCTTATAGGTTTGAACATTATACAGGATGTTTTTGGTTGCATTGCTTTTACATAGAACCACATGCACATGTGTTTAGACTGTGCTAGACTGTACTATGTGTTGTTGTGCTGCAAATACACTCAGCTGTTCAGGTACCTGCAAAACCAGTGAAACATCAGATGTTGCTGTTCTTCTGCAGCTTAGGCAGTGCTACTTGTAACCAACCTACAGCAATGCTGATGGGCGTTAAAGCTGTTGGGAAGGGAATGCTCCTAATGAAAATAATCCATCAGTTGTATTTGGATGCTTTGGGTTTGTCTGTTAGGCATAATATCCACACAGTATGTACCCCAGAGAGCTTGCACTCTAGTGCTCTTGGAAGATGAAGGCAGGAAAGCTGCACAGAAGACTTTTCTCCCTGGAGTTGATGATTCCCGATGTCACAGCTCTCCCCTGAATTGTCCATGTGTTCATCAACCTTCAGGACTAAATGCACATCAGTTAATTCCAGAGGTGTCTGTTCTCCACATCTATGCCTGGAGTTCAGCACGATCCACCAGTGCTGCAGCTCATAGGAGTGGAACATGGTTAATTTATTCCAGAACCAAGGTTAAGTTTACTCCTTAGCATGTTGCCCGGTTGAATGGTGGTGCTGTGGCTGAGAAGGATCATCTTTCTTCTCCCTTTCTCCCAGATCACGCTCCTCACTTAATCCTAGTGCTGCCTGCCACTCCATAGCTCTCCTGTGATCTGTTTTATCACAATTCCTGGGCAAGATTAGTTTAATTCATGGTTTCGTGAGCTAAAGAGGCTCACAGAAAAGTCCACGTGCTGGTCCAAGGAAAGAAGCAGGAGTTTAGGACAGTTAGAAAATAAGGAAGGGAATCTCTCCTTTCACAACAGCATGTTGTTAAATTGGCTTATCATACCCTGTATCTTGCAGAATCAGGCCTCTTACAGATAGTTGTGTACATGCTCTAAAACCTAGAAAACCTTTTCTGTAGTGTCAGTACATCTCCTCCTTCAAAACATTCTGTGTGACAGTGAAGAGAGGCTTCGAGAACTTCCGATGTTTATCTTGTGGGCCAGGTTACTGTGTAAGGGTCTGTGCTCTGTTGTAGTCACCTTTCTGTGAATTCAGAGATGCCATTTGGCTTTTTGTATCTCGGTTTGCCGTTTGCAGAATGGGGGGACA
>JANRGV010000051.1:87487897-87506988 GCA_024734035.1 Alethe castanea | reverse complement strand
CTCCTCCTACATTTTCCAAAGAATCCACTGAATCTGTAATCAGAGTCCCTTTCTTCAGTCAGCTTTTTCCCATGACTATTGGCTTTTTGTATCTCGGTTTGCCGTTTGCAGAATGGGGGGAAAGCCCTGCAATTTATGAATGTACCTGATAGAGAATGAGATGCCCAAATGCTGTGTTACTGAAGGGGAAATTGTGACAAGTGGAAGATCTGGTGGATTAGGTGATTATCAGAGGTCTTTTCCAGCCCAAACTGTTCTGTGATACATGTGTTGAATCTAAGGACCTTTGGAGCCTTGTGTTCAGCTTTATTTTGGAATGGTACTTGAGAGAGATCTCCATGAAAGATGACAGTGGCTAATTAGATAATGCAGTGGAAATTCTGAGGCTGGAGAGGAATTTCCCCCTATTTCTTTTACTGTTGTTTGGTAACATACTTGAGTTGGTGAAAATATACCAATTGAATACTGTTTTGCTTTAGCTTGTGCTATGTCCTCTTTCTCACCTTGGAAAACTGATCATTCTGTTCAGGGCACTGATCGGCGTTACTAAGCAAATGTAAATTGTCCTGTTGGTGGAAAATCCTCCCTTATAGGGTATTTTTGGTTCATTAGACAAATGGTGTTCTCTCTCTGAGATACTAAATGTAGGAACAGGAAGAGAAGGTCAGGTCTGTGGCTGCTTCTTGTGCGTGAGAAAGTTTTGTTTTCTTGCAAGTCAGCTAGGATCGTTTTGGTTTAGAGCCCTTGATGAAAAAGAAGTCTTTGAGGGCTGAGCAGCAGTTAAATTTTTGTTACCTATTTAATCAGTTAAGCTCTCTTGTGGGTTTTAATAAATGTAGTGCAGAGTTTTCCATTATATTTAACATTTCTGAGGTAGTTTCCATTTAATTTATTTTACATGAATCATAGTTCTGTATCTCACTGTGAACTTGCACATCATAGTCATGTCTACTGTGTATTTTTTTTACTTTTGTCTTAAATGTAAATAATCTTTAAATCAAGCACTAATGTTTGAAATCCATTAATGTGTGTCTAGTTTTTATTTTAAATTTCAATGCATCTCATTTTTTAAATATTTGAAGTCATAAGTAGTTCTGTAAAAAAAATTCCTTTTTCTCATGATAAATTTTATAAGGGTAAATGTGTCTGTTGTGGGAGATAGGTAGCACTCTAAAGTATTTTACTATCAAAAGTGTTTGTTTTACAGAACTTTGGGACAACAATAGTGGTTAATCCTGAAAAAGACAAGGATATGGTGCAAGAGCTACTAGATTTTAAGGATAAAGTGGACCATATCATAGAAGTATGCTTTCAGAAAAATGAAAAATTTATAAACTTGATGAAGGAGTCCTTTGAAACATTTATCAACAAGAGACCAAATAAGCCTGCAGAATTGATAGGTACACAAATATTTTTCTGTAAAATATTTCAAAAATCTGTAGAAAGCATGATGATGCTGCTGAGTGTGCTAGTGCAATAGTGGTGCAGTCGCATCCTGCTTTAGGAGACTGGTTTTGGGACAGGAGGCAAACATTAACCCGGGCGCGTGGCGGGCCCCGAGAGCTTGGGAGTGCTGTCAGGGGTGCTGGTGGAGCATGTCACCCTCTGTCCCTGCGCTCTGCTGCTTGCACAGAGGGGCTGCTGCTAACAGCTGCTCGTGGAGCACTGGGGCTGCCACGGGAGCACACGGTCAGGGGCACGAGCAGCGGTGGCAGTAAAGGGGAACGGGCTGTAATTGGGTAGTAGAGGAGTTCTGGATCTCTTCAGAACGGAGTTAAGTACAGCCCATCCATCTGCTGTGAAGGCTGAAGTTGGGATAACAATTTTAAAGCCTTCAGATACAAGGAGTTTTAATAGAGGGAAAAAACCCCACTGCCTTGACAGAAGAATTAGTGCTGATTAAGGGGAAAGATAATAACAAATAATTAAAAAATACTATTTATTTAATTTATTCCCTGATCTGGCAAAAGCTATCCTGGCAATTTTGCCTCCTGAAAAACTGGAGCTGTGGTATTTTACACCGGGAGAGTATCCTGCTCCTTGGTTGCTTGTTTTTCCTCTGTATTCTTTTGCCTTTATTCAGCTTATTTTGTGTCTTCCTTCTAAAATCAGCTTTATGTAGGACAGATTGCACAACATAGTGATACAGGTTAAAACTATAATATGGGCTGTTGTCATTTGTGGATCATGGTGTTCCAGCTCCCACAAAGGTTTTCTTCTTACATAGGAGGTTGTATAAGGATACTAATGTGGCTTAATAAATACTTAGCAAAACTCAAGGCTTAACCTTATTTCTGGCATTCTGAAACTACTAACTGGAAAGCATTGCTTCTGTTTAAATTTTCATATGCTCCTACCAAGGAGCATGAGCGACATGGTACAGGTCTACAAATATATAGTCCTCTTTATGTTGTTTGTTTTTGTTTCTCATAAAATACATTCATATACATTATATGCTTCCAAAACATTGTCTTCCAACAAGTATCGTGCTTGTATGACTAGAACATAAAATGTGGGAATTTCTAATGTATTAATTTTAATTATTTTATTGTATTTATTTTTTGCCTTGGACTATTCCTTTTTGCAGTACTTTTCCATTATATATAGTAGGGCTCCAGTAACATTCCAGGAATGCAGTAGGGCTCTGTCATTCCACTGAACATAGGGGTGGGAAAAGGGAAAATAGCCAAACAGAAAAAATGTAGTGCTTATCCTATATTTTAACATATAGTGGTATTTAACACATAGTGATATTTCAAGCAGGAGATGCTTAAGTCGGTTATTTTAAATCTATTTTTAAGCTGTTACCTAATTTTATTTATTTGTAGCAAAATATGTGGATTCCAAATTAAGAGCTGGTAATAAAGAAGCAACAGATGAAGAGCTGGAAAGAATCCTTGACAAAATCATGATCATATTTAGATTCATTCATGGTAAGAAATGGCAATTCACTGTTGATGCAATTAAAACTGTTCCCCTTGCTATTAGCACGGCTGTTTTCCTCTGAATGCAAGAGATCTTTTTCAGCATGAATTTCTGCTCAACTCAGTCTTTAATTCAGGTTGCCTTACACCTGAAGGAGCACAATAAATATACCAGGGAGGACAAATAGTTCTGTGGAGATTGGCAAGTTACAGACCTTTCAGAGTCTTGTGAGTAGATACCTAAGAGTTAGAGGTGTTGCTGGAAGTTTACCGTAAATTAACCATGTCTGTAACCACAGTCTCTCCTCTAATGACAGTTCAGACTTTCTCTTTCCTGTCCACTTATGTATGTTGTAGGTACAAAGCATGAAAACCCAGCAACTTTTCTTGATTTCTCTTATCATAGCTGAGAAGGAACATAGAGGAGGGCTCAGAATGATAGGAAAAAGTGTTATTGCTGAGTTTTACTGCCTTTGAAATGCATTTCCCTCATGTATGTCTCTGTCTGAGCAAAACCCTTGAATGTGTTAGGAATTTTTTTTCTAGATTGGTTATCAGAAAAACCACTGGTTTAATCCAATACAGATGCATGGTCACTGTTCTGAGGGAAGTAGAATGTGTATCTTGGATTGGGGTGGAATGGCAGGAATTCTGTATTAGTTTGTCTGAGATCTATGGGGCTCTCTCCTCATAAAAATCCCAAACAAGTTCAATATGATGGGAAAGCAATCAAGTCATAAAACAGTATCATTTGCATAATTGCATCATTTTTGTCAGATGGAGATGGTGAATGAAAACAGTTGTACCGGCAGATTGTCAACCTAAGAGATTAATTTTTGTTAATCTGAAACTTTCACCAACTCTTTTTCTTTTCATATTTTTGGTAGTACTGAGCTAAAAGCACGGATTTTATTATGAGCTGTCTAGTACATAAGAACTCTTCTAAGAGCAGATGATAATTAGTAGGGAGTTTATGGGCATTGGTCTTTTCGATAATATGTTAGTGCAGCTGGTTCATGAAACTTCACCAGGACAGGATGGGGAAGGAAGAAGACTATCATAAGAAGCACTAAATTGGAAGGTGTTTTCAAGGAATTACGAGGGCCTACTGTAGGCAGCACAAGTAGGGGCTTGGGTTACAGTAAATTTGTTCCTCTTAGCACTGTCAAACAGGAAGAAGCTTGGGTTAAGGGTATGAAAGTTTGTGGGTATCTGTATGACTCTTTTAATTTCAAAAGGCTATTGGCAAACCATGTGAGAAGACTACTGCTAAATTTTCTTCTCTCTTAGGCTTTTAAAATATATTCCTTAATATATAGAAAAACTCCCCCTCTTTTTTTAAAAAAAGTTAATCAGATCAGTGGAGGGAGAATATTCTTTTGAACCTCAGAGTAATTTCATTATATTTTGCAGCTGATGTAGTAGGAAGTACAAGGCAGCTCAAGTTCCTGGGACAGAAATAAAAAATAAGTAAATATTTTGCAAAATATGTTAAAAACTATTAAAATATAAAAAGAACAAAATGTCTACATATTTTTCTTCGCTGCTGCATAATGAATATTGTTCTGCTAATCAGCTTTTCATAGGGAAGGCTTGTGTCACAAACCTGAAGGGCAGTGATGCAGATAGAATGTATATTTTAATTTTATTTTCTTTTTTGTTTCAATTTCCTTACAGGGAAAGATGTGTTTGAAGCATTTTATAAGAAAGACTTGGCCAAAAGACTGCTGGTTGGAAAAAGTGCATCAGTAGATGCTGAGAAGTCCATGTTGTCAAAGCTTAAACATGGTAGGTGTCTTCAGATGTGTTAAATTTGTATTACTTCTTTGGCGTGCAAATTTTGAGTCCCTATTTTCTCATGCTTTTAAGAAATGACAAGCCAAATTTTAAGTAATAGCTGGACAGCTCGTAACTTAAATACTTTGGGGGGTGTGTATATATATGTATGTATAAACATCAGACCTTTCATTGTGCTCAACAAGAACTATTGGGCTGATTTATTAGGTATGAGGCTGGTCTACAGAGGAGCAAATCGTGAAAATGTACCTATTTGTAGGTGCTCTGTAACCTGGTAAATCAGGCTCAGCTCTCTCAGGTTAAATGTTTGTCACTTGTTCTGTGCTTCTTTGTAATTGTGGGATCTTTCTCTTTCTTTTTTGTGTGTGACAGAATGTGGCGCTGCTTTTACCAGCAAACTGGAGGGAATGTTCAAGGACATGGAACTGTCCAAAGATGTCATGGTACAGTTCAAGCAGGTACTTTTAGCTTTTGTCTGTATACTAAATTTTCCACAGTCATGAGGGGGGCATTTAATGGTGCTATCCCTTGGATTAAGCTAAAATTAAACAAAACAGCTTTTGAGCAGGTCCTAGTCATAATAGTAGTGTCTACTTACTGTTCTGTGTATACAACAGAATTTATTTATTGTGTGCAGTCATTTTACAGTTTTATTTGATTTCTTTTAAAGTAAAATAGTCTAAATACCACATAGTAATTTAGTTGACTGACATCCTTGGAAGTCTGTATCCCTTAATTCTGTAAACTGGTGCTGCTCTGATGAATTTTTTGTCAATGGCCCACACCAGAGAAACCCCCTGAAGGTTGCTAAGTGCACAGAAACTGTGCATATTTCAGCCCCAAATTTCCAACTTGCTGGTGACCGATGAATGCTTGCAGGAAATGCTGTACATGCTCACCTTGCTGTTGCACTTCTCTCTGGGTACTTGTTTTGGGGCCTTACTGAAGTCAGGATGCTGGGTTAGAGATCTGATCCAGGACAGCACCTGTAATAAAATACTGTAATGACTCTTCTGTCCCAGATTTTGCAGTCTGGCTTGACTGATACTCTACTCCAATTATATAAAAACGTTCTGTCTAACAGATGCGAAAGCCCAAAGGGATCCTTTTGATCTTACAGTCCTTGCCATGGCTTCTTTGCTTTTGCTTCATTTGCATGTGACTGAAGTTTCTTTGACCTTAGCACCCTGTACAGTGGACTAGGATATTTCAAGGCATGTTTATCTTTTCTTTGTTCTCCCAACTGCTTGCTGTGTTTTGAAGTTGGGGAAGTGGTCATTAGATAGTTACTCAAAATCCTGGTACAGCATGCCTAACCAAGGATGTGGCCTGTAAGAATTTTTCATTGCTATACAAAGCCTAAATTTCTAATTTAAGTATATACATTTTCTAACTTAGTATGCAGATAGTATACTTGAATAATTTATGTCTCTTGTGTTTTAGTATATGCAGAACCAAAGTGACCCAGGAAATATAGATCTGACAGTAAATATATTAACTATGGGATATTGGCCAACTTATACACCTATGGAAGTCCACTTAAATTCAGAGGTTTGTACTTGAATTCTTCTTCTAAATGCACTTTACAGAATGGAATCAGTATCACAGGGTGCATTAATGCCCTTCATTTAGTGTTTTTTGCTAGATATTTAAGGGTTTTATGTAATTTTAAGGATTCCAGAATTGCAAAACATAAAATGAAGTGGATAAAATCCACTTTTTTTAGATTATTATTTCACTCAGTGTGGGGTTTACTTGGCATTGCAGTCAGTTACTTTAAAGTTTGCAATTGGTCAGTTCACCTTAATTTAGTCAATCTTTAACTACATTGGTTAGGCACTTTGAACTAATCAATAGTTATTGCACGTTCCTTTCTTCAAAGATCCTTCCTCTGTTCTCTGCAATGTGTCACACAAAACTGGCCCCTGCACTTAAATAGTATTTGCCTGAAAAATGATTGTTTCCAAGTTGAGAGATTTTTGCAAAGCTTCTTCCAGTAGTGATTTAGGTTGAAATGTGTATTTGGAGTCCCTGCTTCCTACAATACCTTGCTTGATCAGAGGTGTGGGAAGCACTTCAGAGGTCAGAGGTGGTAATGGGGTTCCCACTCAGTTTGGAAGATACAGAAGCTCTTGTACTCTTGTTGCTGAGCTGTCTCTTCCTCCATGGCAGACTACTTCTGAAGGATCCAGCCTGAGCAACACGTCATGAAAATGGAGGGCTCGAACCCCCTTATTTGGAAGTAAGAGGGCATAAAGTAGTGGAGTTGGACTGGAGTTCCATTCCATCTACAAACTACAGGAAGAATTTAAGAGCAGATGGTACTAGCCAGTGTAAAGGCGTGAGATGGATGTTTTTTGTCCTGTGACTTCTAGGTCAAATTGAAAGTCTAGGACAAAACTAGTATTTCTTTTGAGGTTTAAAACCCTTTACAGGGAGTTTATTTTATTTAAAACAAAACAAGGCAATTAAAAACCAGAGGAAAATTCAGATATTTTTGAATTGAGGCTTTCTTATGTGCATAATAGTACCAGTGTACTTGAGAGCAAAATTTTGCTCTTAATGGATTAAGTTTTTCCCACAAAAGAACCTATTATGAAACATGATTCAGGAGAATAAAGAAATTACATGTGTGAAATCATTTGGTATCACTGCACTGATAAAATGCTAGTTTTTTCTCTTTTCTTAACAGATGATAAAGCTTCAAGAGGTATTTAAAACCTTTTACCTGGGAAAACACAGTGGTCGAAAACTTCAGTGGCAGACCACTTTAGGGCATGCTGTCCTGAAGGCAGAATTTAAGGAAGTAAGTTTGCTTGCATAATGCTTTGCCTGTTAGGTTAAAATTTAAGTAAATTATTTGGAATCTAATCATGTGTTTTATTTTTTATAAAGGTAGTAACATTTTTGTGGAGGACCAATCACAATTCAATACTGTTATTTTGTACAGAAAGTAGGCTTTTTATTAGTAAACTGAAATACTACCTAGCTAACAAAACAATGTGATACTTTTTGGTTATATTAATTTGATAGGAATTGTTGCTCTTTCAAATAAAGTTGTAATAAAGGAAGAAATTAAAGCAAGAAAAAGAACACAGCTTTTTTTTATCTTTAATATAGAATTGTTTTGATTGTAGAAATCCTGTTGATACTTTTAGAATGCTTGACATACATAAAGAGACTGAAGAGTATTAGTCATGTGATGGCTGTGGTTAAAATTTAAATCTTGTTGAATTATTTAACTGTTAAATAACTGCACTGTTTGTTCATGTGGTTTTGTTTTGCCTCATGCAGTATCTTGCCTTGTAATAGTGCAGCTTCACTGAGCCACAGCAAAGACAAAAACCCCTTGAATTCTTTTACTAACTAATTCTGAATATTAATGACTTAATTATGGACAAATTCACTATTGATGGTGGCAATACAAAAATTTCATATATTGTAATTAAAATGGAGTGAAGGATGTGAAGTAAATACCAGGGCATTATAATGAGTTTTTGCTGTGTATTGTTACTATTAGAGGAGCAAAAAAAAGAGGTTTAAAAATATCCTGTTTCCTCAATACTACATTCAGGCAGATTCTTCTGTGTACCAGGCATTCTAAAATGCATATACATTCTTCTAGAAATAGGAAAATTATTGTATATTTTCTGTAACTGTCAAATGTAGGAGTACAGTAGAAAATTTTCTAATACTTCTATTTGTTGTTTCTCTTTTAGGGAAAGAAGGAGTTTCAAGTATCACTCTTTCAGACATTAGTATTGCTTATGTTTAATGAAGGAGATGAATTCAGTTTTGAAGAAATTAAAATGGCTACTGGTATAGGTAGGAAGAATACTTTTGATTCTTAAATTTATTCATTAAGTGATCAGCAATTATGATTTGGTATGTGAAAGCCTAATTTTAAGAAATTTGTCACGATCATTAGGACAAACTTTGTTCCAATAGTGCATACGCACACCAAAAGAGATGAGGAAAACACACTGCATGTATTTCTTAGTGTATTTTTTGGTGTGTAAAATGTATTCTTCACAAAATTGTTAGTAAGAGCTGTGTGGAATGTGATACTACTAACAACCTACCAGGTTTACAAAATGTATCACTGAAATTCTTAAGATTTAAGTGGTGATAAAGACTGTTGTGTGTACAGATTATTTTTGCTCCTTTTCAGTTTCACATAGTATATTTTGAAAATGATAGGTTGTAGAATGCTGTCATCTGAGGGTGATTTAAGAGAGTATTTTCAGTTCAACTATTCTGAGAGCTCACCTGCCTGTTGCCCATTCCTGTCACTGGGGTGCCTCTTCACAGCACATCTGATTTGTTCAGAACAGCGGTGTGTGCTGGTTTTGTAGTTCTCTGCCTCTGCACTTGAACCTGAAGGACAAAGAAATCTGAGGAAGAGAACAGTTTTCTTTTTAACCATCTGCAGTATCTGTCTTCTGTTTTTATGTTCTTGGGTGGGTTTTTTTCCCCCAAATTCTTACACGCTCTTGAAATAGTTATAGCCAAAACACTGTCATCATTACTCTCTGCAAGGTTTGCATCAATCAGCAGCTTACACCCAGTAGTCCTTCACATGTTGAAACTTAAGATCAACCTAATACAGCAGTATCTGATAGAGTATTTGAGCCCTTACAAGTACTAAAATATTGTAATATATTTATTAAAAGATTGTAAAATGGGGATACTGAGTCCTTGTGGTTCAGCATGATGCACTGCAGAAGGAAGTACAGCTTGGGTGCTCTATTGTCTCAGTGTCAGTGCTTCAAGTTACTTAGTCATCTTCTCCCTTAATGGTAAGGAAGCTGAAGAGAATCCATGCCAGTGATAATAATCATCAGGATAGTCTGGAGAGGCTCATTAGTTTGGAGTACAGTGTTTACAGAACAAACACAGGGTCCAGATCCTGCTTTCTTATCTTGGATTGCTGTCCTGCTTTCTCATCTAGGATTGCTGTCCCTTGGAGCTTGCATTCTGGCTGCCTGACAAAAACAGATAAAATTTGCTGCATGGAAATCTATTCCATTATAGCACAAAATAAGGAATTCAGTAAACTGTTTCTAAGGCAGGTGGCTGGAATTGATAGTTGGGAGCTATCTATGTATTGGTCATTGCACTGAGCACCATGTCTGTATTCTCTTTCCTTTAGAGAAGTAGTTTAGAAATTTAGGTAATAAAGGACAGTTAATGATCCACAGGATTCCTGTGAGGCCAGGATGAATAGCGTAGAATCACAAAATGGCTTGGATTGGAAGGGATCTTAAAGATAATCTAGTTCTAGCCCCATGCCCTGGGCAGGGACACCTTCCAGTAAACCAGGTTGCTCAGAGCTCCATTCAGCCTGGTCTTGAACACTTCAGGGAAGGAGCATCCAGAACTTCTATGGACAACCTGCTCTAATGCCTTGCCACCCTCACAATAAAGAATTTCTTTCTAACACCTAATCTATTCTGTTTCAGTTTGAAGCCATTCCCCCTTGTCATGTCACTACATGGTCTTGTAAATTTACAAGTTCTTCTCTGTTTTTCTTGTAGGGATTAACTGGCCGTGGTTGGAACTTGTGTTTTCCAATCACTGTTACAGTAAATTATCATCAGCCTCTTTAATGAGATTGTCCCTGGTACATAAGGACAGGGAGAAAATGCCTAAACTGTTACTCAAAGAAAGAATGGTCGCAGTCTCTCTAATTTTGCTGCTTTGAGATGTGTTATCAAAATACATTCAGTGTTTTTACTTGCCTTATTATCAAGGAGGCCCTCTAGGAGCTGTAGTTTTTACTTCTGCTTCAGGGATTGATAGGGAATTGTAAATTCCTTCCCTTTGGCATACTGTAACCTGTGACTTCACATGCAAAGCTCCAGTGTTTCAACAGCAGCCTTGTGTTTGGACAAAAACCACAGCTCAACAATCTGCATTTACTGAGGTTGAAACACACAAAATGTCTCAAACGTCATAAATGTCTGTTTAGCCCACATTGTTTAAAGGGATTTTTTTAGAAATCATAGAACAGTTGGAAGTTTAAAAGAAGGAAAAGTTGTTCTGTGTAAAAGCTTAAGTGTTTTTAAAATAGCAATTGTGTTAATCTTTTACTCAGCTGTACTTTAGCACTAGATTGCAAAACCTTTCAGTTTTTAGACTAGAATTCTGTTCAGGAGATCCAACACATTTAGTGATAATTTTGTACTGTGAATAAAGTATTCTAGAGACTGCAGAGGCTGTTTTCAATGCAAAATCTTGATACAAGACTTTGCAACATAATTAGAATGTTTAAGACTTTATTTTATCTTCTTGTCTAAATGCTTTTAGCCTTAATTATTACTAGATAAAGTTTTCCTCAC
Organism: Alethe castanea; assembly: GCA_024734035.1. Classification (NCBI taxonomy): domain Eukaryota; kingdom Metazoa; phylum Chordata; class Aves; order Passeriformes; family Muscicapidae; genus Alethe; species Alethe castanea. The sequence goes on along the minus strand of JANRGV010000051.1, from coordinate 87,495,926 downwards.
ACACTTGTGTCTACTACTTTCCTGTTTTGGGGGAAGTTTGACTATAATAGCTGTCAGCTCTACCCTCCCACAAAACATCTTCCTGTCAATTTAGGCTTCTGTATTTTTTATTCCATTATGTATTTTTTCCTCTGTGATAAAAACATTCATCAAATCTTAAAATAGGTGGCTTTGAGTTTCTTGTCATACACTGACTCTTTCTTTTCCAAAGTCCTGTTACTACCACATAAAACTAAAGCAATAAAACTAAGTTTGTGTTAATGTGAAATCTTTTCTGAAGCCATTTTGGATTGAAAGCTCACTGAGATGAGCCTAAATCCATCTTTCTGACATATATAATCCTGTGCATGCTCTCAGCATTTAACCTGTGAAAGACAAGACCAAATTTGAAGCCTGTGAGCTACTTCCTAATTGGAATTTAGTTGTAAGAAAGTATTAACGTAAGACCACTAGCTTTTCAATTTATTTCTAGATTAATTACATAAAACTCTTCATGTTAATGTTTTGTTCTCCTTTCTCCCATATTTGAACTCCTTCACAGAGGACAGTGAATTAAGAAGAACCTTGCAGTCTTTAGCATGTGGAAAAGCACGAGTATTGATTAAAAATCCAAAGGGGAAGGATGTAGAAGATGGAGATAAATTCATCTTTAATGGTGATTTCAAGCATAAATTGTTTAGAATAAAGATCAACCAGATTCAAATGAAAGAAACAGTACGTACTTTTTTGCATTCATTCAGTTTATGAATTAAGTGTTTATCTACATATCCCATATGGAAACACATAATCTCTTGTATTTTTTGTACATAAAGAAATGCATATTTAATTTCAAAGGACATTTAATTTTTAGAGTAGTCAAGATGACTCAGAGAGGCAATAAAGACTAAAATCACTGAAACTGAAAACAACTTAGGTTGCCTCCTGTGCTTGCAAATTTAAATGCCTATATATTAAACTAAAAGGATCTTGTAGATGTTTCAGTCCATCTTAAAGTTTGTGGTATTGCTGAAGTGTTGGTACTATGTTGAAGTCATGAATCAAATGTCACCATGCCACTTCTATATTTAGCAGGTAAGAGGGCTATAAAAGTCAGAGTTGTCCCTGATTCTGCAGTGAAAACAAACCTTTTTTGTTGTATCTGAATCCCCATTCTTGACACAAGGTGACATATTCTAATTAATATTGGCTTGTTTCTTTTTTGGCTTTGCATATTAAATTTCCTGAAAGTCAAACTGGAGGTTGACACAAAACACGGCTATATTTGGGCTGTCAAAGTGTTATGTGTTCTCTCAAAAATCTGAAGGGAGTTTCTAAGATTTACCTTAATTTATCAAATAATGTAAAATAAGACATTTTTTCCTTTACGTTATCCTTAATTTTCTCTTTTACTTGCTTTAGCAGTACACTTCAGGAATCACTTAGCTCTTAGAATGCAGTAATGCGTGCATCCCTCTCAAGGATGAATAAGAATGCATGAATTTCATTTTATTGTGAAGGTCAACTATAGAGATATAATTAATAAAAAGTAGTAACAGAGGGTGATATGATTTGTGGTGTTGTATTGTTCTTTAGGTTGAAGAACAGGTCAGCACAACTGAAAGAGTATTTCAGGACAGGCAATATCAGATTGATGCTGCTATTGTACGAATAATGAAGATGAGGAAGACTCTTGGTCATAATCTTCTTGTTTCTGAATTGTATAATCAACTGAAATTTCCTGTAAAGGTAACTTACTTTTTTTTTGTCAAACCATCCTAGATTTATATAATATATTCAGCTTATCTGTTAGAGCAAGAAATGTGAAATATCATAGAATTAAACCCAAAGATTAAGGTATTGTGTGAACAGAAACAAGTTGGAGTATCACTAGTATTTTGGTTATATACTATGGTGCATATCCTATGTAGCTTTTAGCAGTATTTTTTTTTAATGTTGGCCTTTGTATTACTGTTACACTAATCTCATCTTTTCTTGTAGCCTGGAGACTTGAAGAAGAGAATTGAATCTCTCATTGACAGAGACTATATGGAGAGAGACAAAGACAACCCCAATCAGTACCATTATGTTGCATAAAGGAGAAGAAATTGTTTTATTTTAAAGAAAAAAAAAAAAAAACGAAAAAATAAAAACCAAAATCATCCACATATATCTTCAGGACACCAAATACCTATGCTGTTCAAGACTTTCCTTTTAGCAGATTTCAGGTTGATGTATATTATTCAACCAGCTGCATGCACTGCTGTGGAAGAGAAGCAAAATGACATGTTAATTAATCATTTTTGTCAAGACTTACTAATTTTAAATATCCTGGGGTTTTTTTCCCCTTTAGCTACTCTTCTGTTCTCTTGAGTTCCTCAAAATTTAGTTTTACAGTTTTGTTTAACAATGTCATTGAAGTTGGATGGAAAGGTAAAATTACCTGTGTGAGAAATACTTCTGTGATGGATGCAGGTCTGGTTTCTTCATTTAGGTGTTCCTAACTGCATCCATAAAGTCCCTAAATGCTGCATTCTTTAGCTACAGAGACAACTTTGGGTAACTTTTTAAAAACCCTTCATTGATGAACATGTATGTACAAGCAGTGTTGTTGAAATACACTGAAGTTTTGCACCATGAAAACCCTTAAACTTGTGTTAATTTTCTTTCAAGTTATTACAAACTTCAGTCTGGTTTGGATAAATCAGGTTTTGAAGTGAGATTCTTGAAGTGCCAAGAGGACAACTGCATTCATGTGTGTACTGAGCTGTTGGATTATTTAGCTAAAATATGAATTGTTCTATTATTACTACTTCTGCTGGCTTGGGTGGCAAAGATTAGATCTGAGTCAGAGGCCCTACCTCATTTTAGGGCAGCAGGTGTATTTCACTGTTTCTGTAATTGCCGTAACATTTAGTTCTGCCTTGAAAATAACATCCAGGGAACCTAGTGTACAGCATGCTCCACTTTAAGAAAACAAAACCTTTTTTAAAAAAATACTTTTATGGTCTCAGTATTGGGAAAGCATAGCTTTTTGTCTTGAAAGACTAAGGATTTTGTGAGTACTTTGTTACATATTGTACATATGTAAGTTGATTTGAATTAAAGAGTGAAAGACACTGTAGATCCGTTAGATAACTGTAACTATGACACCTTTTCTGGTGATACTTGTAAGACTGTTTATTTTCCTGATGTCTACTGGTATGTTTCATTCTGAAAAAGAGCTACCAAAGGAGTTTTGATCACTACATAAATGAGAACTTAACTGAGCAATATTTTCTTGAGAGATACCTTACTAAGTTTATGTAACATGGGGTTTGTGCATCAATTAAAAGGCCACTTAAAGTAAACAATGCTATGAGGTGACAACTTGTGAAACTACATATTAAAATTCTGTCCTCTGGTGTCATTAATTGTATTGCAGTCTGAATTATTTTTGTTCCCTTTGTGTTTAGAAATTAAACACGTTTAGTTGATTGTATTTAAAGCATATTTAATATTATAATTTAATGTAGACTTATTTTAATATTTGAATCTGCAGTTAATGCAAATAAAATCTTTGATGCATATTAAGTATTAATTTCTTAGCCTTTGTGAGAATGTGGCACTTCAGTTTGTTTTTGTGATTGGATTTTTAATGTTAGTTATATTATTCACTGTGTAGTTCACTTTTTCTGTATATGGAAACCAATGAGCTCCATCTTACCAGACTTCTAAACCAAAAAGGACCATGTGTCTCTCAGAAAGGTAGTGGCCCAGAGTGGCTTTATCCACACTGAAAGCTGGCAGTAGTGTGCAGTAAGAATGTTAGGAAGCAGTGAGAACATACTCCCTGCCCCTTCTGAACCTAAATGTTCTGGTTCAGTAGTTTTAAACAATAGCTTAAAGCCACTGCTGTTATCCTGAAGATGACTGAAATGGTTCTGCCTCAAGAAGCAATGTTAATTAAAAGTGCTGAGATGTACAGTTTTTCTTAATTGCCACAGACTAAGACCTCTTTGGCCATGTTATTCTGGTCTAGCAATTAAAAATGAGTTGTTCCACAGCAGTGGAAATTATGAAGCCTTTCTGTGCTGTATTCCCTTGGTAACCCAACTGTATCATCCCCTGCAAATAACCTCAAGTACTCCGACGGGTTCTCCTTGGTTCTGCCTTTTTGCTTGTGGGAGTAGGGGTTTTGTCCCTCATCCAGCTGCTGATCCCTGCCCATCCCCTTAAACCCCTGAACCTACAGAGAATGTCACGATCCCTGAAGACTTTTACTCTTCCGTTCTGGTCTGTAAGTGGCTTCAGAGATTCAAAAGCTTTGCGAGAGACTGACAGGCCACGTAATTGTGACTCTTTTTCTCAGGTCCTCATTTTTAATTTGATTTCCTCCAATTTTTCTTACTGGGATGTTTTATTTGCTGAACCAAAGAGGTAAGCAGTTACTTTATGACTCAGCATGGAAATCACTTCTCTATAGTGAAATAGCTGCAGTTTTTGGGTAGCTGGTGATAGAATTTGGCTGAGCTGTCTGCCTCAGTTAGTTCTTTGGGGTCATATTGCCCGAGTGTACCTGTACCTACAGGATTGTTAAACATTTCTTCCTAGAAAATCACCTAGTGTTGAAGATGTTCTGCAGTAGCAAAGTAACAGATTTGCTCTACAGAGCATCCATGTTCAGGTTTGTCTGGGAAACCTGGATCTTGGCAATTCAGTGTCCTTAGAACAAACCGTAGCATCTTCCATGGAATTACAAAAATAATGGCAGGAGCCTGAATGCAGCTGTGGGCTCTTAACTTACCCAAACATATTTTATATACATTTAAAAAGCAGTTTTCTCAACTGTGACACGCTGTTATCTAGCCCAGCATTTCCTGAGGGAAATTGAGTGTGAGAATGTAGGCTGGGGGCTGACTTCAAGGTGCTTCCCAAGCCTGGCAGTTGTAGCTGTCCTTAACCAGCCTCCTTTCTGCCCTTTCCTTGGTCTTTTTTTCTTAGTTCTGTATTTTAGCTTCCCCTTGATTCCTTTATCTGAACCTGGGTTTATCATTCAACTCTCTTGATCTTCTGTAGTTTTTTTCATCCTTTCTTTGTGCTATACATCTTAGGGGGAAAAAAATTACACTTCAGGTAACTTCAATGTCTCAATTTATCATGCAGATCTACCTATACACTGCTCCAGGCAGGGGGACACAGTAGCTGGAAAGCTGGAAAAGGACCTAGGGGTGCTGGCTGACAGTGGCTGAACGTGATCCAGCAGTGCCCAGGTGCCAAGAAGGCCAATGGCATCCTGGCCTGTATCAGCAATGGTGTGGCCAGCAGGAGCAGGGCAGGGATTGTCCCCCTGTACTCAGTACTGGTGAGGTCACACTTCAAATCCCGTGTTCAGTTCTGGGCCCTCACTGCAAGAAAGACATTGAAGGGCTGGAGAGTGTCCAGAGAAAGGCAGTGGAGCTGGGGAAGGGTCTGGAGCACAAGACCTATGAGGAGCAGCTCGGGGAACTGGAGTAGTTAAGGCTGGAAAAAAGGCTCAGGAAGGGAGCCTTATTGCTCTCTACAACTGCCTGAAAGGAGGCTGTAGCCAGGTGGGATTGGTCTCTTCTCCCAGGTAACAAGTGACAGGATGAGAGGAAAAAACCTCAAGCTGTGCTGGGGGGGTTAGATTGGATATTAGGAAAAATTTCTTTACTGAAAGGGTTGTAAATCAAGCTGCATTAAGCTGTCCAGGGAAGTGATGAAGTCACTATCCCTGTGAGTATTTAAAAGACCTAGAGATGTGGCACTTAGGGACATAGTTTAGTTGTAGGCTAGGCAGTGCTGGGTTACCAGTTGAACACAGTGACGTTTTGAGGTATTTTCCAACCTAAGTAGTTCCATTCTGTTTGTAGGTTTATTATCTTTGGCAGGTATGTTCAGGAGAGTGGACTCTGTACCATAAACTTGGTTAGCCATTCCTATCAAATCTCTTCAGAAAGGAAGTAACCATGTGAAGTCAGGCAATACTCAGCAAAACACTATGGGAAAATAGAGTCACATTTTGTGGAAATTCTCTCCTGGTAAAAATTCCTAGCCTGAACTCTGTCTCCCTTGCTTGTACTCTGCCTTGACCTCACAGGACAGCTTTCACTGTAGTAATGGCTCCTAACTCTCCCGGGTGCTTCCCATGAGCAGCCCATTCTGCATCCATGGCTCTGCAGAAAGGCCAGGGAATGCATCATGGTTCATATCTGGGCCTGTGGGATGCTGGCTGGCCAGCAGCTCTGTCAGATGAAATGTGGAGGGGCTGGGTATGGACTATGATTTCCCTCAGAGACAGCACTAATTTGGACCTCCAGGCTGTGTATACAGCAGCTTTTACAGAAGCTGTAATTCTATTTGTTTATGTCTTACCCTGCTATCGTGTTTGATTGATGTCAGCCAGCAAGTTACCAAGCAGTGGGGCTGATGGCCAACATGGTTGTGCAAGACTTGATGCATTTGTTTAACAAACACCCTGGTAATACCTGTACTGAAAGGAGGTGGAAATTGGTATGGTGCCTTCTCTGCACCATTAATAAAGGCCTAATGAGCTAATGATCCACAGCATGGAAGGTCAACATCATTCTCTGCTGATAACCTTATGTTCTTTATTTACCAAATTTTACCACAATATTGTTGCTTTATGCAACTTATACATATATAGTGATGATTTTTTGGTAGCAATCCAAGCATCTGCCATTTTTCCATTCATAGATGCCTACTGATTTTCCAGCAGAGAGGCAGAATACTGCACACCAAGTTTAAACCTGACCTTGGGCTTCCCTCTCCATTTGTCTTGTGGCAAACTTTGTGTTCCACAGACCTTCCTCCGCTCCCAGTGCAGGTTCCAAAAACAGTCATCCAAAATGAGAACAACCCATGTCCCACCTCCATTACCCTCAACTCCTCTGCAGATGAGTCATTCAAACACTTGACCAGAGCTGCTCGTTATGTCCTTTTCCAAACTAACTTCTGCTTTTGGCAATGCGTGGCAGGAATAAAGATTGCTAGAAGTGTTGCAGTGAAAAACAAACAAACTAAAATAACACAATACTGTGTCTAAAAATGCACAGAAAAAAATACAGCATTAAAAAACAAGTATGTGTTTATAGCAATAGCATTGAAAATGAAAGGTAGATCCCCATGCTAGTATAAGGAGCAACTAAACTTGCCCAGGATGTTTTGGGGAAACAGGAACTGTGAGTGAACCGAGACAAAGAACAAGGAAAGGTCAAGTACACAGCAGCTGAACTTGATTTTAGCAGCTGGGAGTAGTTAAATTGCATTTCAAATGGGTTCAAAGTAAAAATGTGTGAAGGCAGCTTGGGAGCAGAAATCATTCTGTCTCAGAGATGATTAATCTGGAGCAGCTTGTAGTGAGGACAGGGAGTATATGGCAGTCATTGTGAGAAAGCAGAGGCACACTGCTATTGACACACATTCCAATTGTACTAGAAACAGGATTTCAGGGCCAAGATACATGCTTCTGAGGTTTCACATGAAGTAAGCATATCCCTAACAGTATGGGTAAGAGAGAGCATTGGATTACAACGTGATCAAATGACCTAAGCTGTCCATCTCCATTACATCTGAAAATGTTTACAAACTAAACCTTGTCTGGTTTTAAAAAAAAAGAAGATAAGATAAGGGATTCTTTAAAAACCATCAGACATCTGAAGCTTTGTGAAATTGCAAGTTTTACCCATGCAAGCACAGGTCAGTAGCAGCCCCTGTCTTGTCTTGGAACACACGTGACTCGTATGTAAACCTGGGTATATACAGACAGAACAGAGATAACAGACCAACAACTTCAATGTTTTTATGTAGCTGGGACTGTATAATTCTCTGCGAGGCGACTGTACTCACCTCAGACTGCCTTTAGGTTGAGTCGCAGGAAGCGTACTGTGGAGCAATACAGAGCCCAGCAGGGTCACTCGGAGACCCGAGTCACTGCCCCCTCACACCGCTCCCCCGAGCCCCCCGAGTCACTGCCCCCTCACACCACTGCCCCCGAGTCACTGCCCCCTCACACCGCTCCCCCGAGTCCCCC
>JANRGV010000051.1:87446872-87487797 GCA_024734035.1 Alethe castanea | reverse complement strand
ATTGCTTTTGCTATTGCCTGTTGAGACTGATGTGCTTTGTAATAAATAACCTTTTTAACTATTAGCTGCTTTGCTTAATTAAGATTACCCGACAAGTAAGAGCCTAAGAGCTCAGAGTGGGAGCCTATAGAGCTCTGTGAGTTAGGTGCCTAAGAGCACCTGGGGGTCAGAAAGAACCCCACACCAGATACCACATCTGGTGCATGTGTGGGTAGCCACAGAAGTTTAATACTGTCACTAATGCTTTCTATAAAAATGGGAGAAGGATTTTGTCCCTCCAAATGACAGGCATGAGTTTCTGGGAACAAGGGTGCAAGCTCTTCTAGAGAGTGCTGAGCAGGTAGAGTTCCCATACTTTCAAGTTCCCCAGCCTTGAGTGACCTATGGAGAAACATACAAGCTAGTGTATTTCATCCTGTTTCAAACAAAAACCAAGTCTGAAGCAAAACCATTCCACCACTCATCAGAACATGATTTTTGGCCAATTTCCAGTCATCCTTGCTGATACTTTTACCAGGGATTAGAAAATCAGGTTATTGAAAGCCTTGGAAAGGCTTAGGTATAAGTCCTTAAATCTAAATATGACTTTTTCTATCACACATAGTATGGGATAATCTAACAGAACATCATGAAATAAACATAATTTCCCACCATCTGGATCATGCTTTCCAGCCTAATATGCTACTTTATGAGGTTGCTCACCTCACCACAAAATGTTTCCCTTAGGGATATAAGGCAACTTGTCAGTGGAATATTTTTGCAGCTACCATTAAGTCACAATCCATATGAATATGAATTCTGGCCAAATACAAATACAGAAATCATTTAGATCAATTTTTCCTGGCCTTGTCTGTGCATCCTGTATATTGGACCAAAAGAGGTGTCAGTACTTAAAATGTAAAGGGACTCGAGGTTCCATAAGACAAAAAACCCTAAACCTGAACTGTGACCCTTTCAAGTAGGCTGGAGCTAAGAAACTTCTCAAAAGGGCTGTGTATTCCAGCGATTCCATCGCTGTGTTTTTCCCGGTCACCGCGGGGGCTTCGCCCGAACCCACCGCCCTGTCCCTGGTGCTGACCGGGCGCGGCCCCGCGGCACAGCCGGCCCGGGACCTTCCCAGCCCGGGAATCCTCGCTCCGGGGCAGATCCCAGGGGGCTCCGATGCCACCGGGCACCGCACGCCTTTCCAGCGGTTAAACGCTTGGGAACAGGCTTCTTTTTCTTTTTTTGTCTTTTTTTCTTTTTTTTTTTCTTTCAGTTTTTAACATACTTATGAAGCAGTGGCTCTGTCATTGCACTGAGAAAACAGCTGACTTTCTGCGGGCTGCTTTGGGGAGCGTAACATAAGCCAAAAAGGCAAACCAAACAGAATTGCTGAATAGAGGGATGTATGGAGCGGGCTGCCTGGTCCTTGACAGCACTTAGCAGGACCATGTGAAGGCACCAGAAGGCTCGATCTCTTAACTCATCTCAGCATCAGTATCCTGGTGAGCAATTAAATTGATCGTTCTGCATTTTCTGTCTTCTCTTTGTCTCCTCTCGGGACGTCGTTTTAACTTTCTCACTTAACTAAAACGACCATTGCTTATCAACACCAGTGAATCAGTGGGGGGAAACAACCTCGCTTCCACTTTTCCTAGGGGTCAGTGAAAGGAACCATCGTTCTCACTCGTGCCCCGGCGGCGAGCAAAGGGGCTGAAGGCAGCGGGCAGCGAGCGAAGGGGCCGAAGGCTGCGGGCTCCAAGCCCGCAAAGCATTAACGCACAAGGCTCAAGAGCTTTTGCTGAACTTGGGCAGGACAGCAGCCCCTCCCGGCCGCCCTCGCCGCCTTCCAGAGCGTTCCTGGTCCCATCCGCGGGCGCAGCCCCCCCGCTCCCGCCGCCATTTCATCCCTCGCATCCTTCCCTGAGGGCTCAGACGCGGAACGCCCGCCCCCCGGGATACCTGCTGCCCCGGCGCTCGGCCGAACCGCTCCCCACAGCTCTGTGTCACCTTCCTGCTCTGCCACCACGGCCCCGAGGTGATCTCGGCCCAAACTCGGATATTTACACGCCGCCGGCAGCGGCTTCTTGCGGATCGGTCCCTGCGCCACCGCCTGAGGCAAATCCCCTCCCGCGCCGCCTCGCCCGCCCAGCGCCCCCTCGCGGCGGGACGGGGCGCGGCCGCCTCCCTCAGCGCGGCACTCCCGGCGGCCCGGGCGCTTTAAAGGCTCCACCTGCGGGGCAGCGGCTCTTCCCTCGCCGCGGGGGCTGGCGGGGGGGTCGCAGCGGCCTGAGGTGGCCCGGGGCCGGCGGCACCTGTAACTGGAGAGCCAGCCGGCCGCCCGGCCGCTGCCGCCTGCTGTCGGCGTTCCCGGCGGCTGACTGACCCGCGGGGGCTCAGGGTTCTTGGGGGGCCATCCCGCCCCCGCCCCGCGCCGGGGCCCTGTGGCGCCCGGGAGCCTTGAGGGCCGCCCGAGGTGCGAGGGCAGTGGCGGACGCGAGGCGGCGGCGGCCGCGCTCGGCGCAGTGAACCGCGTTGGGGCCGGCCCGAGCACCTGCGTTGGATGTAGGGACAGCGCTCCGGGAAGAACCTGGAAACGCGCCTGGAGCACGAGGCGTGGAGACGCGGGAGCGACTGATGTCATTGCTAGGAAGCAGCGCTTTTCTGACGGGCATGTAGTCCTCCGTTGTTTAATGGCTTTCTTCCTGCCATATCTTGAGTAAAATACGAAACGTGTCTGGAATAGAGAGATTTCAGTGCCTTGATGAGAAGGTTTGTTAAGGCGGCACAAGGCTGTTCTACGAGGAAGTGTGTCTTGCTTGTTTACTGATAACTACCTTGCCTTTGGTTTCTTGTCTTGAAAACCACATCACACAACGCTATCAGGTTTCTGAGATGTGGCTTTGGCAGCAAAGGAAACTTGTTCAGCAGCTGGCCAAAATATTTCCCAAATAAAGTAGCAGTTGAGAATGCTTATCTGCCATCGTTTTTGAGATAGGACAGTCTCTGTGACTCCTGTAACGTCTCTTGGTTTATCACCATTGACCGTACTTCAGTTTCACTCAGCCCAAAAGATGCCACTTGCAAAGGGCACTGAGCAGTTCAGATATCCAGCCCTCGTGAGCCAGTGTAGCAAGCACAGTGATTTACAGAGCTCCTTGACTTGCTTTTTAGGGCTGCCAGCTGAAATGTCGTTGAACTGGTATTATAGTGGGAATTACATGAATAGTTAGTTTGATATAGTTATGGCTGAAATAAATAATTGCTTTATAGTTTGCTTTCAAATCAGCTTTTATGATTATGTGGTACCACAGTTAATACTTTCGGCCCCTGCAGTACTCTTCCTCTGCTAAATTGGCACTTACAAACATCATTCGGTGCATTATCTTTGTCTCTTTCTGGCATGTAAAATGGTTTTTGCAACTGAGGCAACAGAATAGTTTATTGTACCATAGAGTAACTATTTACTGATAGTCGGGACTTTGTACCAGTGTCTAGTAGCTTAGTAGCTGGTTGTTTCTGCATAATTTTATACTACAATACCACAAGATTTTGTGGTGCAAATAGAGACCCCTTTCTTGCTAGAGTGTGGGGTTTGGGTTGTAGGTGAGGAGAGAAGAATAAGAGATAATGATAATATGTGGACTGAAGTCTTCAGCTATTTTAGCTCATTTGCAATCTTGTAGTCGTCTGAGTGAACTCTGATTAGGATAAGGTCATGATCACAGGAGACTGAAAAATTAGCATGGGTGGGGCAGATGTGAAAACTTGTTCAGTGATGCCTTGACTTTTGGACAGCAGAATTTTTTTCCCCCCGAATACCTCACCATACCTCACTTACTGTTTCAGTTTTTTATTTAGATTAGATTTAGATTTATTTAGAAGCAAGCACTAAGCTGACTGTTTCATGTGTCAGCACTGAGCATTTTGTAATTAATTTCCTTGTTAACATCATATGGAATAAAGAAAACATTTAGGTAGTGTATGGTACATGCAAGGAAAGAGGGCTATGGGAAATGGAAACACCTCCCCTAAACTTAGCTGCTGCTTTTTGAAATACTGAGTAAGATGGTGCTTGTCTGTTGTTGAGCACAATGAGTCAGTTGGGTTGTGTGCCAAAGCCAACAGTGCTGCTCAAGCTCTCTGAGATCTAGAGCACCCGAACATTTTTTCATTACTGAAACACAGACACATCAGAGAACACTTCCCTGAAAATTTAAGGTTAGAATCAGACATGGGTTCAGTGTAGTGAATAAGTAATGAAGTGTTAGAGAGTTGCTGAAGGGAAAATTACTTTTTCAAGGTAGAGTGATGCCATTTCAGAGTCACTGACGCATAATCCACATGTTTCTATTGCGCAACTCTAGGCCAAAAAGGAATTTCAAACCTTGCTACCGATGTAGAGATAGTTGAGAGAAACTTGATAATGAATTCCAGCCTGTGAGCAGTCTGGTGGTAAATTGGTTTTTTCAGGCTTAGTATTATCAGGTGTTTGGAACTGAGACCAGTATAACTTGGTTTTCACAAAATCTAACTGCTTTAACGTTGAGCAACTTTCAAAACATTGTTTTACCAAATGCTGCCCGTGACATAGTGCTTGCTTGATAGCAGCTTGAAGTGTGTTGACACAGTCTCTAAGGATCTGAATTAGTGTGCCAGTCATCATGTGATGGGTTACTTAGGTTTGACTTCAGCAACTTTTCTGACTTGTGAAGTAACTTCTTACTTGCTAAGAATCTGTAGATTCCCTGACATGCTACTTTTCAAATATGTTTCCAAGATTTCTGTTCAGGCTGACCAAGGAGTTTTATTTTTGGTGTAACCTGCTTCTAGATTGTTCTGTAGCCATTAGGATGTTTTCTAATCAGTAACAGATAACAAAATGAAGAATTGCTTTTAAGTGCAGAGGAGACTGACTCAAAAGATTCATTTTCTGTTGCAACATTAACTGCTGTTGTTACCTCTGATGAGCCTTTCTAGGTCTCAAAGATAAGATGCTTTTGTTTCTAGCAAAAGGCACACCTCGCATTTGCTTGTTGCAGCTTCCAACAGTTTGTCTTTGCTCTCAAGTCAGCCATGATTATTTGGAAATTCCTTGAGAAAGCTTGGTGCTGAAATGGATTTCTTGGTATGTGTTCTCTTAAGCTTGGCAGAAGACACTTTTGGGCATGTGACTGGTGGGAATTACAACAGCTGTTTGAAAACTCCCTTGCATTATCTTGATTCTATATTGCATACTTTTAAATGTACCTTATGTTTTGGTAAATCAGGATTCCACAGTTCTTGGGCATCTGACTTCAAGATGGACTGGTCTTAGTCCTTTCAGTCTTAGTATAACAGTTTCTTAGCCTTCTCTGTCGTTTATCAGCACCACTGATTATCAGTACTACTTTTTCTGCTGTTAATTCCGAATGTGAGAGTCTTAGGTGCACCCTGGCATTAAGGGCACAGTTTAAATGTGCTTCAGCTCTGCACAGTGGGTACTTGTTCTCTCTCCAGTGTTCAGCCTTGAGCACAGAGTTCACAGTTAATACATTTGGTTTTCTTATATTAAACTTCTGATGACATCTGTTTTCTTAACAAGAATTCACTCCATACGATATGGGAAACATCTGTATTTTTACTTGCCTTGACAGGGTTAAGATGTACTCTGTAGGACTAGGAGAGTGGTTTTACTTAGGCAGTTAGCTTATTGCCTTATTTCCAGTATCCTCTCTTCTGGGGAAGCTTTCTCTTTAAATTGTCACACAGTGCTCCTTTCTTCAAAACATTGTTTGGGGCTGGCAGCTGCCTTGACGAATGTGTGTTAGTTGTGTGGTGTGATACAGCAGCACTAACCAAAGCCAGGGTAAAATGGACTTGTGTGAATGCTGAAAAGGGTTTGGTCAGGGGATTTCAGCTCTCCCAGTGTACTCATGCAATCAATTGCTGCAGAGCTATCCCAAGACTTCCTTCCTCTAGATAGGAAGCCATAAAGAAGTTTCATGTGACTAAACTTGATGCAGTTGTGCAATTCTCTGGTCAAACGGCAAGTGTATGGCTGTTAGATAACCTTTAATTTTTAATGCTTTTGTACATGTATAAAATGGTTTATAAAGACAAAATTTATTAATCTGCAAATTTGAATTGAAAAAAAATGTTACTGCCTTAATTGAAGCCAAGAATATCGAAACCATGATCTGAGATTGCATGAATTTGTCTCTTGGTGAGCAAGGATGCATATCCTGGGCTGGATCAGGAACTTGATGTGATCAGGTGCTGCACCTGCACGAGTGCAGCTCGTTCTCTTACCCCCTAAAGTACTGTCATGCATCTTTGAATTAAGCTCTGTTCTTCCTTTCCCCATCACTGTGTGTGAGTCCAGCCTTGGCTTTTTCTGCCAGCTTTCCAAATAGGTAGCATTCAGTCTCATATGTCTGTTGGTGAAAGGTAAGTATAACATAATTTTATGGAGACCATCTTGCCTCTTGCAACGTGTTTCATACATCAAGCCTGTCAAGGGATTTTCCTGCTTTCAGTTGTAACTGTCTTTTTCTTTCTGTATTATCCCGAGGTGGTAAAGGTTCTGAACTGTAAGGAAGTGATTTCGACTTGGTCTTCTGATAAAGGACTTGGACCTGGTGTCCCTCTGGGAATGGTGCATGCATTAGAAGACAGAGTATTGTAGAAGACCAGAAATCCTCAGGATTTTTTCCATTCTATTCTCTGGCATAGATTTAGGAGTTTAAAGTGGTGACTAAGGTTACTACTGTTAACAAAATGGGACTGAGACAACAGGATCTTTCTGAACCATCAGAATGAGTAAATTACTGGGCAATTTGGTTAACATGAACAATAGAAAATAAACTTTCTTCAGATAATAACCAGCATTTCTTATCTCCTTGGATTGATGCCCCACAGATAGCAGTGTTTGCTGTGTTTGTCATCAGAACACCTGGGCAAAGGTGCAGGGCAACACATGAGTGGTGCAGCTTAGGTGCAGAACCATGAAGTAGGGCTGGCATCCCTTACCCTGTCGTGCTGCTGCACAGTAATTCCAGGGCGGGCTGGAGCCCAGGGGAGTCTGAGTGTGGCCAGGCTGTGGGATACTCTGAGCCCCGCCCCAGCACCTCCAGGGAGCTAGCAGCTGCGCTGTGCTGCAGCCGTGGTTTTCCTCCTGAACACCTTATGCAGTTGATGCAACTGCAAACAGTCCCATCCACTGGACACCTGCATGGCTTAAAGTACTGATGATACAGGATGTGTGCCCAGGTGGATTTGGATGGCTTGCTGCCCTTTACTCCAAGAGGAAAAAAATGCTAAAGTTTTTACTTATGCAGGAAACATGACTGTAGTAATAAACCCCAGATTATACAGAAGTAGCTTTTGTGTTTCCTTATTGTCAGTGTTCCATGTTTCTAATAAAAATTGGAGGCAAAGTAAATCATTAACTGTAGTAACTGCAGCCCTCTTTGCAAGCAGATGGTGTACACAATTGCCATTAAATATGCTTGGTTTTCTAGCACACAACAACCATTTGTCTCTGTCCCTTAGTAGGTTTCCATTATATGGGAGAGTAAATCATGGTAGCTGTGTTTGACTAGGAGGATTTCAGTTATAAGAAGATTGAAACCTGACAGCCTGTGCTAGATTGTTTTGTTAGCTTTATAGTTTTCACCTTAAAACAAACAACTTTATGAGGTGGATTTCTTTATGATAAATTGCTAGACAATCAAGGAAGTATTTGTTTTGTTTGACTTACTTATTTTATCTCAGGCTGTTAATATACTTCGGAGTCTTATGAGGTAGGTATGTTAGATAAAGAAGGATACTGGATTTAATTCAAGCAACATCTCTAGTTGTTGCTTTAACAGTTACCTTAAGTGTTGTCTCGCATGAGACTGTAATTGCAGAAATGAGATATAAAGTGAGAGATTGTCATATTGTTTTCAATTGAAAATATGCAACTAGAATAAATATTATAAGCAGTCTTTTTTTGGAACTCAATGGAATACAAAGGAAGCATCTGAACCAAGTGAAATTTCTTTGATATTAGTACATTTTTGATAATTCCTTTACTAGCTATCCATAATGTAGTGTTTCCTGCCAAGTGAATAATGAACCTAACAGAACTTACGTTTTGCTATTGAAAGGTCTTGGACTGCTTCATTTAAATCTGAAGTACTGCACTTCCTCACAACTGTGCACAACTACTCAGATAATTGTCATAGAGGGCTCTGCAGTTTATTAAGAAGAACATTTAAAGCCTAAAGTTAAGAATCTGGAGGTTGTATCAGTTTTTTGTTTTGCTGCAAATAATGATACTGTTCTGAAATGTACAAACAATATTCTCAATTTGTAGATATGCCCTGATAGAATTAAGCAATACATTATGTAACTTTGTTAGAAATATTCCCAGGATAGATTGATTCAACGTCAGTTTGCTTTTCTGTAGTCTTGACATTTTGTCTGTAGACTTGTAGTATTTGTGGGCTGGTGATGATTCATGCATTAATCACTACTCGACACTGCAACTGCCTTCACAAAACTCAACAGTTGCTTTCCTGCGAGACCCAGCAAGCTGTTCCTCTGCCTTAAACGGAGACCTTCTTTCCTTCAGTCTTTATTTGTTCTTCAGTGGTTTTTTTCTAATTTTTCTTTGCTCCTATGTCCCATACGTTTCACTTGGTTTCATTTGCATTCCTTCAAGACTTTAAGAGCAGATGATGCTGCAGCTCAGTTCTCTGTGATCACCATCCCTGTGAGTGTTGCCTTACTTGCAGTGAAACAGCTCTCACCACACTCCATCGAGGACAGCTCAGTGTCTCGTGCTGGATGTGCCTGTCTCGTCACTGAAACTGCAAATCCAGCCACTGCTGAGTATTTCTGAAGAAGGACTACAGCATTTGTTCCACACTAATGAAATCAGAATTCATAAAATTACGTGATTTTAACCTTACAAAAATCTAATAGTTATGCAGGTGTTACTATTTAATGTTTATTCATGCCCCTTATTCTTTATTACTTAAACTTGCTGAGGGTGATTTATCAGTTCTTCATTACCAGAATTTGTCTTCCATTTGATGCTTTCTGGTACCTCCGAATCATCTGTTGTTCTCTGAATCATTTGTAATGGACAGGTCTGTCATGTTTTCATTTAGGTCAGCAACATTTTTCTTAATTGTTTTTCAGTCTTTTCTTTCCCCTGCATTTCTTTTTAAAATTATTTTTCTTTCATTCTTCTACTCTGTTACTTCATTATTTTTAGCTCCAAAATTGCTGAGATTTTAATAGCTATCACACAATAGCATGCACACCGAGGGTTTTCTTTCTAGCACATTTTTCAGTCATAGTGTTAGTTCAAGGAGCAATGGATTCTTATTCCCTGCCTCTACACTTTTCTAGGCTATGTTAGAAATCTTCAGGAAAGTGTAGGCAGCTTGCTTTGGAGAAAACTACTGCTTGCATGTAATTTAAACAAATTCCAGATGTAAATGCAAATTGAAGGAAACGTTGCAAATTGAAACTTCCATGTAGATAAGCATGTTTCTGATACTGCTCTGAATTGCAATAAGTAACATTTCTTTGTGAATATGAGGTCCTTAATGAACATACTATGCTGGACATAAAGGCAAAGGTAGGATAGTTTTCATTTGAAATAAGTTTTCTACACTCTCTGCTCTTAAGCTTTTAAATTTTTCTGTCCATATCTGATTTCAAGTCTAGACTCCCCAAAAACTGGGTAAAGTTGAAAGAATTTCAGTTTCAGCTTTGCCTTCTTTGGTGCTGGGAGAGGGTGTGATGTTGCTAAGGGGAAGGCAACAAGGGAAAATGCTTGCTGGGTGCCAGAGAAATAGTTTCCAGTGTGTTCCTGCAACTGATGTGCCTTTTACTGAAGTCCAGCTGACAAAAGTCCAATTTTTCCTAATAATTGTCTTCATACAATTGTACACACCAGTTTGCAGTGAGAAGTTTTAAGGTTTGTTTTTTTGAAAACTTCTCAGGAAGGGGAGCTAGCTAATGGATAATCCCTCACCTGGATCTCTTTGCTATTATCAACAGTTGAATGGATTAGCATGTTTAACTCCTTAAAGCTTATTTGCTTGTGATAATGGCTTATGTCTTGCAGCTGTTTTTTTATCAGGTTTTCTGCAAGACTGAAGTCGCAAATGCAAACTGATAAAGTGCTAGCATGAGAATGATGCAGGCTTTTTGCAGTGAGGTTCACTTGGGGGTTGGTGGTGGTGACAAATTGAGAATCTGAGAAATAAAAGGTTCTAAAATGAAGAAGTGGTCAGGTGCAGGAGCACTGTCAGGTATCTCTTGCCACAAATAAAGTAGGAGATAACTAGCTGTTTCCATGCTGCCATCAGAGAAGATGATTGTGTGCTCCCCTTACTGCGTGTTCTTGCCCTGTTAAGTTGGTACCTTGGGCATTTGTACTCAGCATGCTCTGAGCATAGAGGCTGGAATGCAACAAGGGGCAGAAAAGCTTTTCTCAGCAGCTCAGTCTGAGTTTAACTTAAACCAGTCAGGAAAACATAACCCCAGTCTGTGTCAAGGTCTTGGCCTTTTCCTCCTCTAAAGTGTGGAGGGCACGAGGACGGTAAAGAGAAGTTCTCCTGGCAAGAGTAGCGTGCTCTATCATGCTATTTTTGGCTGTGCCTTTGAAACATCTGCAGTTAATCCAGGCTTTCTAAATGCTGCATTCAGTGCTTGTACAGCTGAGTGTCCTGGTACAGCAGGAGTGAAGGCTGCATGGTGTGCTGTGGGGGGAAGGCAGGGTGTTGGAGGCATGCAGGATCAAATAAGCTAAGTCGGGTCTGGCTGAAGATGGTAAAATAGTTTCTGTGTACGGAGAACACTGAAGCTGCCTTGAGCCCTATGACTGGTGTTTGTTGCATGTTTTTCTTATCTCTTAGGACCCAGCATGTCAATAGTTTTGGTTTGGGTGGCTTTGCATTTTTATAAATGAGGTGTTTAATTTGTCTTCTGTTTGTTTGTAATGCCGAAGCTAATCTAGAGACTGTTAATGCCCAAGCTTCCAAACTCAACTGATGCTTAAGTTGGACTCCCAAAATGTACAGTACAATGTCTCTTTGGGATTAAAAATGCAAATTTATGTAGCACCAAGTTAACCACTTTTTATTTTTATCAGGCTTTTTACAGGTTTCCTCTTCATTTGAAGTGAAAGATCCAAGTGGTAAGGTCTGCATAATTGCTGATTTGACAGTAGCCTTCTCAGTGGAATACAAAACCAATGGGCAAAAAGAGGTAAGGGCAGTGAGTATCTTACTGCTTGTCATTTATTAGTATTTTTAGTATTTATAAGATATGTGGTATCTTTGCATATGTGCAGTATTTAAACTTTCACCAAGTATCTATGCATGAAAACTGCTTCAACAGAGATTTTTAATCTCCCAGTCATGTTGCATCAGCTTTTCTCTACTACAAGTGCTTCTTCTAATTAAACGGCAAGGTTGAGGCTGCCTGAAACAATCACAAACAAAACATGTGGAATTACTTTTGTGACTGAAATTCCACACCTGTCCTGCTGATAACTGAAATGGTTTTCACTGGAACTATAAAGGCAAAAATACTACAACTTCTCTTTTGATAACTTGGTCACACTCACATGGACTAAGTCTGAACTGAAACAGGCTGTTGACACGTAGCTTTTGAATGTTTTTATACTCTGGAAATCTGACTTTTTTACTTAGTAAATCTCTAGATTTCATTGTATCGACAGACTAGCGCAGTGCTTACAAATTATTCCATATTAACAGCAAAAGCTTGGAAATGGAAAATTAAGAATTTGCATTAACAACTATGTTTTGGAGACTTTTGAATTTTCACTACTGAATAGGAATTGGGGATTATTTATAGTCTTATTTAAGTTTTGTGTTGTTGAAGTTGATATTTTTTCCCCTAGCCATCAGTGTAATACAAGGTTAAAAAAATCCTGCTTCTTTACCAGTGGTGCACTTGCTATGTGGGATTTGAGCTGAGCCTTATATTGTATAATCCATGTTTTCAGTGGTGCTGATGGCCTGAAATCCTGCTGATACTGGTATATGTGTTTGCATTCAGAACTGACTTCTTTCATAACATACCTTTGTCAGTTTCTTCTTGTAAAGCAGTAAGCTCAGAACTTCCCAGAAAATGTATTGGTCTTCAGATATCACATTTCTTCACAATGTGTAATAAACTCAAAGTATTACAGCCAATGTAATGTAGGATGTACCATTCACTTTTGTTATTGCTCAGTTGTACTACAAGAAGTGAAGCTTAAATTCTCCCATTTTTCACATGTCCAGAGTTTGTCAGATTTGATTCGTGCAGTGCAGAAGTACCTGCAAATTCATATTGCTGGTTTAGGAAGAAAAAAAAGTCTTAAGAGGTGCTGCAAGTATGTACTGTTTTGTCCTCCAGTTTCAGAGAGCAAGATTCTCAAACTTGAATGCCAGTAGCATGCTGCTTGCTATATACTGGTATATAGCAATATACAGTATATATTAATGTCTGCTGTATGTTTGTAACAGTTTCATAGGATATTTTAAAAGCTGTGAGGTTTTATTTTGAGCTGTGTATTTTATTTTCTACCCCACAGTTTGTACACTTTTTTCTTCCGCAAAATGCTTCAGTAGCCTCACAGAGCTCATGTGGTAAAGACAACACATCTCATCCAGTTCTGGTATTGGATTTTGGGGCAGGACATTCGTTAAGCCTGAATTTCTCAGAATCTGCAGACACATACCAAGTTGAAGAGTTAGCTTTCCACTACAATTTGTCAGATGCAACTTTATTCCCAAATTCAACTGAAGGTAAAATGAAAACTTCCTGTTATTATTGTGAAACTCTTCTAGATGTAATGCCGAGTCCTTTCTTTAAATACTGGTACATACTAATGCAAAGTATCTTTTTACAGGAGAGGTGAAGACTGCATCACAGAAAAGTGTTATTCAGGCACATATGGGCACAAAATACAGATGCATCAACTCCAAGCACATCAATATGAAGAATTTGAATGTTACTTTTAGCAACGTCACTTTGGAAGCCTATCTCAAAAATGGCACTTTAAGTGTGAACAGTAAGTATCTTGTAACAGAAAATGTACTCGATGATCTAATATCTCCAGTAATAGGTTATTTCTTTTTAAGTCCTGACTAATCATATTTAAGGTGGTTACAAGCTGGATATGAAACTCTGATAACAGCATCTTTTTGGAATGAATGGACTTGCCTCAGGTTTTCTCTGTAGGGTCGGAATCTGTGGCTTGGGGGTAGTGCCCTGGGTTCCCATGGGTGTTGTACTGGGCTCTTCATGAGTTAACACATGCTGCAGGAGGTCAAGTGGACACAAGGCCAAAATCCTAGTTTAAGTAGTATCTGGTAACTTCCAAGCAGTATGGCTTCTATCAAAGTAATTTGAACTAGTTACTCTGTGCTCTGGGGAAAATCAGTGAAATAATGGCAGACAGTAGAGATTTGGTCTGTAGAGAGCAGAAATGTACATCTTCCTACAGGAGGTTTTATGTCAGCTGTAACAGGTTTTTCTTTTTCAGGCACAATCACAAAGTCATGTTCTTATCCTGATTGCTTTTGAATCCACAAAATACTTTAGTATTGAAAAGAAGTGTGGTATTTTACTTCAAATTATTAAAGGCAAATTACTTCATGGTGTGTTCATGTCCTTTGCTTTTGTGGCAGCAGTCCTCAAACACAAAAGAGTGTATAAACTGATCACCCATACTGTCTAAATTAGTGATAAGTCTTTGCCTTACTCTTAGTCTTCATCTTCCTTCCCTGGGAAATGTAGAACTTTTCTTTAGCTGTTAATCCCATTTATGCACCTGCTAAGTTGAAACAAATATTAAAAACTAAGCGAGTACTAGCATGGAATGGATACAATGAACAAGTGCCTTCTACTGGAGTATCTCTACCTTGTCCCATTTCTGTGAAAAATACCTTGCCTGATGCATGGTAATAGTGGCATTGACTTCCTTTATGGCTGCTTCACATGACTGGCTTAAATTTGTATGTGTCATTCCCATGATCAAACCTTTCCATTCAGTGAACTAGTTTGGAGTAAAGATGCATACCTACATTTATGCTTAAAAAACCCACACCAAACCCTAATTTCTATTATTGCAGCCTTCAGAACTATATATATATATTTTTATTATAAAACTTTGATCTACTTGTTTTACCAGGTAAGTGTGATAAGTGATCATTTATCAGCAGGCTCAAACATAAGACATGATACTGGGAAAAGGTGATTTTTTTAACTTCTACAAAACTTCAATGAAATCTTCCTACTGTGTAATATTTTTTTTTTAAGACCTTAAGATCTGCTCTTATATAGTCCTCTGATTCCATTCTTGCAGGCTTGAGCCTTCCCCTGTCCCTTAGGCAGCTAGTTATTGAACTTTAGATCTGGAATTTTTCCCTAATATTTTCTTTCTCAAATCTTTAATGGAAGGATATTTCTGTTGATGATCTGTACAAGACTCACTGAAGGAAAGAAGGGTCAATAGTCAGTGCATCTGCATAACTAGAAATTGTGACTTCTGTCATTGTACTAGAAGTTGGTGACTGAGGGGATGGTAGTGGTTGTCTGCAGCTCTGAAAGGAAGACTCCCATTTTCTCTCTGTTGGTAGCTTTGCCAGCTGCTTTCCTGTAACTGTCAAGAAAAGACATAAGAATTTGTCTCATCTTTTGATCTGTCCTGAAGAGCTACTAGAAACTGTTCTAAATCAGTTCAGTAAAAATAATGTATCAAAACTCCAACTAGGCTAAACTTCCACTCAATGTGATTTGGTTGTTTCCATCTCTGCCAACTTAAATAAGAGCCTCTTTGTGTTGAGGTCGTGCAGATATAGGGTAATTCTCCATTGAAGTACCCGGAAAGCTGCTTTTTGGTTTGTTAGGAAATGATTGCATACAAAATACAGGATCACTCCTCCTCCTCCTTTTCCACCTTCATTGTGCTCTAAGGCTTTCCAGCAGTTGAGTAGAAATAGGAAAACATGCTATGTTGGAGTGTATGTGACTTCAGATGGTGTGATTAGAGTTCCTCTTTCTGAGCCATAATCAAAAGTTAAGCTGCTGTTTAAGGCTATGTATTAGGTGTCTTGTGTCTGCAAGATATGTATGCATTAAATTTTAGAAGTAGGCTCTTTGAATCAGAGTGGATTGTCACTGCAGTTGTGGTTGTCCTTAAAAAGTTGCAAGTTGTTATCCCTGGCATGTGCAGATGACCTTGGCTTGGATCATGGAAGCCTCTACTTTAGTAATGTCTTTGTTATGACCTTTGGTTTTGGCTTAGATGTTCAATGCAGGAACCTTCTTGGCTCTCAGATCAAGTTAAGATCTTGCTGCCACAGGTTTCCAAGTACTCTGGCAAATAAATCAGAGTCACTGTTCCCTTGGAAGTTGTGGCTAGACTGGATGAAAAGAGAAGGTGAACTTGCAC
Source organism: Alethe castanea (assembly GCA_024734035.1). Taxonomy (NCBI): domain Eukaryota; kingdom Metazoa; phylum Chordata; class Aves; order Passeriformes; family Muscicapidae; genus Alethe; species Alethe castanea. The sequence goes on along the minus strand of JANRGV010000051.1, from coordinate 87,472,361 downwards.
ACCTTCACAGCCTTGTTAACCCTGTGGACGGTGGCTCCTCTTGCAGGGCTGAAGGGAGGATGGATGTGAGAGGATGCAGAAAACTTGTCATCAGAAGCAGTGTCTTAGAATCCCCTTGTTAAGGACAGAAGAGCCACAGCAATATCTTAAGGCCACTCTGGGTGTTGCCAGAATAGTGAGTGAGGGGAAGGAGAATACGTCTCCTGGGGGACCAGTTTGAGCAGTGGGCAGGAGAACTGTTCCTCAGCTTTTCCCACATGAGTGCCCAGACTGAGGGATAGAGATCCCAGCCTGGCTGTGAACAGACAGTGGGAACGCTGGCTCTGTCAGATTTATCCTGACCTAATGGCAAAGTGAAATGAGGGATGTAAATGAAAGAGTGGATGTGGTCACCATGAACTTCAGTACATTACCAGCAGAGGTGTCATTTTCACATGCCAGGCTTTAAAAGGGTCTCAGACTTTGCAGCAGGAGTTTAGGTAATGCTTTACCATTGTGTTTCTGAGCTTTTATTATCTTTTATTAGGAAAACTACTTGAAATTGCATCTTTCTTTTCCTCGAAGATTAAAAAGGTAGATCATCTCACAGCTTCATTTTGTTTGATAATGACTGTTTTCCTTTCTCTGCAGAGACAGAATGTGCTGAAGATATGATCTCTACTACTACTATAGTGCCTACAACTCCTAAACACACTACTAGCCAGGTTCCAACACTTAGCCCATCACCAACATCATCACCCCCAAATCCTGCAGTTGGTAAATACAATGTGACTGGTCCAAATGGAACCTGTATACTTGCCTACATGGGCTTACAGCTTAATATCACCTATCCAAAAAAAGATGAAAAGGTACATTTTGATTTTTGTTTCTTCAAAGCCTTCAAATTTCTTCTTTGGGGAAGACTTGGTAAATTATTATAAGCTAACTTTTCTTTAAAAAGTCCAGGTTTTTATGTTGATCCATCACTATCCTCTATTTAAATTGCTTAACCTGGTCTAGACTAGTGGTACTTCAAACACTTGAACCGAAAGCGGTTCTTAAGGATTTTTTCATTCACTAAAAGCAGTATTAAACTTGTCTGTTGAATCCAGGAAGTGTATATATGGTCATTTAAGAGAAGTAGTAAAAATTACCAAGATATGAGTAGGGGAATCCTGTTATTAAAGTTGCAATCAAAACAAAATTTTTAAACTGTTAAATAAAATACAGAAATTTGGCCTGAGGCACAGAAAGAGTGAATGACTAGTAGAATGGAAAATTACTACTGTAGAACTGGATAGGCTTGTGACTTTACCTTCCAGCCAGCACTGAAGACATTTGGGTTTGGCTTTGATACTTAAAAGGTACTTAACAGCTGATTTTAATAGTAAAAAAAAATAAATAAAAATACAAGGTTTATGTAAGATCGAGCCCTGGCACAGGTTCTTTCCCTCCTATTGGTGCAGAGCCTGGCTTGCCAGCCCTGTTGACAAACCCAGAGTTCCAAAGGGACTGTTGAATCCCCCCAGTAGGAAACAATGGTGTTACAAAAGGAACTACTGCATTTATTTATGATGTTGATCACTGAAAGGTAAATCATGCGCACTTACAGCTGGTGTGTGGCTGTACAGTGGCTTGTTGTGGCAGTAACTGTGATTTAGCCACCTTAATTGTGTGAAATTCCCTGATTCTGGTGTTCTGCTTCTGGTGGAACAGCTGATTTCTAGTGTAATGACCAGTAAGGAGGTGGCAGATAGGTTTTCTGGTCACATGAGGATCAGCTAAGAGCTAATGAAAGGGTTTCTATTTAATTGTTTGGCAAGTGCATTTAACCCACAGCCTTCTGCAGATGCAAGACGGTGTAAAATCATGAGCCATGGACAAAACTAAAACATTTTGAATTGAAATGACGTGCAAGATGATTGTGCTGACAGGTGGTCCCCTTAATTGCTTCTACCTTATGTCAAAGCAGTATTTTATAGCATCTTGCCCTCTTGTGTAGTGTGGTGGTTCTTGATGTTTTTCCTTATGCTGCAAGGACCAAAGCAGTTTGTGTGGAGAAAGCAGGGAGTTCTTGGCTGCAGCCAGTCAGGGTTGCAGAAAGCTTTGTTAAATGTGCCCTTAGTTGTCTGTCAGCCTGGTAACTCAGGTGCAGCCTGCATAGATCTGAAATGTGCACGTGGATGTGCCCTGGTGTGTGGAACATAGGGCAAACACAACACTGTAGGCACGAGACACAGGCCAGCTACACCTCCACTGAGGGTAAAGTGATGTGCTCAGTCTCTTCAAGTGTTGTAATTGTTCCTCTTCTCTCACAGATGGGTTTGGATTTGCTGAATTTCATACCACATAATACAACTTCTTCTGGAAAATGCGACAATACACTTGCCTTGTTGAACCTGACTTTTGAGAAAACGAGGGTTGTCTTCTACTTTGCATTGGTAAGAATCTTTGCACCAAGCATGTAGGGTCTGCAGTACTTTGCATGTGGGAAAACTAACTGGGGCAAGTGCAAGAGGGGAAGAGACAGCTACAGGAAGGGGAGTAACTAGTTCCTTTGGTTTTAGTTCAGGATTTAGCAGATTTTATGCTTGGTAACCACTGTGTGAAAAGAGTGTGTTTATGTATATATGCACACATACATATTTGTGCACAGAAAAGTATTTTGTTTGGAGTGGGAACTTCCTTGAAGATTGTGTTGCTTACTCTTTTAGGCTTCTTGCAGAAACTGGGAGCAGCCTGTGACAAGTGGGCATCTCATCTAATTTTAAGCCTGGAGCTAGATTTAAGTCCTCATTAATGTTCTGTGTACAGTCCAAAGGCCAAGTATGCTTGTCTTCTGGTCTCCTATGATGATTGGGAATCCTGTTTCCCACAGCCCTGCCCCAGGTGCTGTACTGGAGCAGTGTACCTTTGAGGACTGAATCCACTGTTTGTCAGAGCTTCATGCTCCTTTTAACGCTGATCACCTTGAGCTGTTACTGTTAGATGACTCTGCACTCTGTGGGGTACCAAGTTCACTGCAAGTAGGCTGCTTAAGCAATGGATGGGACTATGCTTGCAGTGTGGAAGTTAAGTCAACAGTTTGGGGTGACAAGGCCTCCTTTCACTGCCTCTCTGCCCTCTCACAAAATAATCTTCCTTAAGGTGCATATTTTATGTAGCTTTTCTCTCCTAAAGTCCAGCTAAATGCCTGCTCTGGATGCTAATCCCATATGTCATCTACATTTTAAAACCTTTCTCAAAATGCATGCAGAATGGAACCCGAACGGCTTATGTTGTACATCATCATCTTAAATGACGACTACTCATTGTTGGTTTTTGTTTTTATTGAAGAATGCAAGTGCTGAAAAATTCTTCTTGCAAGGTGTGAGTGTAACAACAACCCTGCCTTCTGAAGCAAAAAGTAAGAACTTCTAAGAAATCTACTGTCTGTGATTACTTCTGTAAATAGGATAGCCTGCATTAAATAATGTATGAGAAATGTTGGGGATGAGTGTATCAAATTGCAGCTCTATGAGCTTACAGCTCCTTCAGATTTATATAATAAGACTTTCTCTTACACAGATCCAACCTTTGAAGCATCAAACAAGAGCATGAATGAGCTGACAGCTTCAGTAGGGAACTCCTACAAGTGCAGTTCTGAGGAGAATCTGCAGGTCACGGACCAAGCTCTTATCAATGTATTTAATGTTCAGATCCAGATTTTCAAGATTGATGGAGACAAATTTGGGCCAGGTAAGAGGTTTGCATTTGGCAGCCCCTGTCAAATCCAAGATTTGTGAAGTATACTTTGATATAAATACAACATTCTGTAGTCAAATGTCAGCTTGTGGGTTTTATGCTTAGTCTCTGCATGCCCCACTACAGATGATGTGGGGGCTGATTAAGATGTCCAAGTTGAGGCTAGTGTGAGAAATGTGTAAAAAACTTTGAAACAACTTGGACTTGTTCCTGATGGTCCAGAGAAGAGTTAAGGAAGGGTGCTACCTTTCCCTCCAAACTGTGTGAAGACAGTTGTGTGACCCTTGTGACTATGATGAAAGCAAAATGACTGTGGGAAGGGTCACATGGATATTTACGATGGCTAATTTTGTGTGTAATTAACAGCTCCTAAGGAGGAAACAATCAGTATAATCTCCATATTGTGCATGCAGCTGGTACTAGAAAGACTTCATCCTGAATGATCATAGCTAGTGGACTTACTGTTGGCAAGCTAGCTGAGCCAGTTTTATCTACGTGCTGAGAGCAGAATGCTGAAGCTCTGGATGTAGCCAACTGTTGGTGCACTAGTACCTAACATGGATCTTTTTCTCTCTCTTCAGTGGAAGAATGTCAACTGGATGAAAATAACATGCTGATCCCCATAATAGTTGGTGCAGCCCTTGCTGGTCTTGTTCTAATTGTCTTGATTGCTTACCTGATTGGCAGAAAGAGGAGCCATGCTGGATATCAAACAATTTAATTACTTGCACTAAAATCCAGCATAGATGAACAGCAATTGCAAGAGGCTGGGGGGAAAAAAATCCCCCTTCGTTTCCCCTGAACTGGTTGATATTGTAAGGTAACATCTTTTCTTGCAAATTACTTCCTTAAAGTCTGCTTTATTAAATGTGAAATCATCTTGCAGCATTTAACTATGCACAAAAATAACTTCTGAAAATTCTGGTGTTTAATTTTGCTAACTAGTTTTAATATTTACCCACTTAGAAACAAGCTAAAAGTTTTTAAGGGTGCATTTTTGGAATTGGTGTAAGATCATGTCAGCTACAAATTCCAGGGAAGGATGTTGCTGACTCTGACTCAGTTTCAGAACTCTTAACAAAGGGAAAAGGTTCATTATTTGCACCGCTGCCATTGAGCGATGATAAGTATACTGATGATGTGTTTGAAAAAATTTAGTAACAACTGACAAAATTGAAATCTAAAATCTGAACTTCACCTTGTCTCTTAGGTGTGTATTTTTTACTAAGCTTTAAACTCAATGCCTGGCACATGCAGGGTGTGAACGACGCAATATTCAAACCTTACAGGAACTCTTTATGATTGGACAACTCCCCTGTTTGATATTTTTGATGCTATGCCAGTTTGTTAGGAGCTGGTACTTTTTTAAAATGGGTGTTATTTTTATTTACTTTTTTTGTAAAGTGATTTCAGTCTATTCTGTTGGAAGGTTCAGAGAGATCCTGTTACTGCACATGTGTACAATATAGATCTCAATCTGCTGATTCTATTGCTTTAAACTTGGCTGGGGGGTTGTACACTTTAAGGATCAGTTCTTATGTATGCATTGCCTGTAACAATGCTAATAAAGACTTTTTTTTCTGTATTTCTTAGTATTGCTGATGTCTCTTAAAACCATTTGTTGACCATTTATTGAGTGTTGAAGTCATGGTTTGGCTATACTTGGAAACCTTCAAACATTCTTTAGTGTGGAGTTAAACAAGTGCTTAAGTTTTTTCTCTGTGGGACAAAGGAAGACCTTAAAGTGTGTGTGCTGGAATCAGGTTCGTTTTGCACTTTGTGTTTGGAAACAAGGAAAGCTATGTGTTGGTAACCTGAGACCTGGAGAAGTTAACACTTTAAACTGCCCCTTCCTGAGACGTGTCAGTACAGCAGTCTGCCTGGCTGAGCCTCACTTTCTGACTGTGCTGCTAAGGCTCTTAGTCTAAGGACTGTGTAAATGACATTTCATGATTGATTTTGAAGTTGGCCTCTTAGCACAAAGTAGGAAACATACATCTGCTGAGGGCAACCAGGACACACGAAAACATTGCACAGAACACTCGTGACCAAAAGAACCTAATGCAGGGCAGTAAGCCTGCTGTACTTTGGACCAATGCCCTGTGACCTTGAAGGTAGCTGGAGCTATGAATTTTGCTAGTAGTGTATAGTGTTTCCTAATACCTGCTGACATACTCCTAGTATGTTACTGCTACTATCCTTATAATACATACTTGAGGAAAAAGGTGTATGTCTGGTATCATAAAGGATAGGATAGCTCAGACTCACTGCTGCGTAGCAGTCTTTAGTTGTCTAGAAGAGCACTCTTCTCCTTCCTCTGAAACAGGCAAATTTTTTTTCCTGCTGAGGAATGAAAAAAATCTCAATTTGTGGGATAGGGGAAAGCCATGCTTCACAGGGAATGAAGAGAACTTGGAGTGAAGTCTGAGAAGGACGGTGCTGTTAAAAGGTGAGGCTTTCCACAGCAGTTGTTGCACAGGGACCATAAAACCCGACACGGTGCTCCAGTTGTCTTCCTTTCCCCAGCTGGAAGGAGAGGATTTGGCCACCAGAGGGCTCTGTATGGACGAGAAAGCAATTCCCAGACTCCTGGCCCCAGCAGGGCTGGAAGTGGCCTGGTGCCAATGCAGACTTTGGAACTACCCAGTATCTTCCTCTGTCAAAGAAGTCTGTTTGTGAATGTCTTTACAAGTGTTTCTCCTCAAATTTTTAGGGAGACAGGTGTGGGAGAATTGCACTACAGCTGCTCTATTTCACACTGCATAGATCAACTGCTAGTGAAGATCACTGATTGCTCTCTTGCCCTGCACTTTGCTGTATTTGAGTTCCTTAAGTGAGAACAGTGAGGGCCAGCCAATGACTGGCAGTCAGGACTCAGATCACATATTTTACTCTCTACACCAAGGAACAGGTTCTGACAAATTAAATTAATTTATTTTGTACAAATGGTAATGGTGTCACAGTTAACACAGTAATACATAATTTTATACATCTGTTTGTTTTTAATATTACAAAATTCCCTGGGACTATTCTTTTAAAAGGAGGGTCCTGACACTGATCACATTCTAGTCTGAAGATACCTTAATTCTTAAAAAATAAAAACAACACACCACCAACAACACTAACAGAACCACCACTTCCAGATATCAAATCTGACATACAGTACAAAGTGTTAACACACTTACTTGAAAGGCAGGAAAAATTGGTCAAGTGTCAGTTAATTCATGGAAAGCTTAAAGTGTGCTTTAATCAGTGCAAATAGAGGAATGTGTCAATTGCTGCAGTATCTGACCACCTGGTTACATCTGGCACGTTATCCCTGAGAAAGCAACTTCTCCCTGCAAGTCTCTCGGAGTTTGTTGATTGTTGCCATGGATAAGCTTCCAGGATCAGTGAATATTTTCTGAGGGCAAACAAAGAAAATTCTTAGTTAAACTGCTAGCTTTGGACAGCACGCTAAAATTCTCACATATTTTCTGAGATGTGAAATCCCTGTTTCGATGTCCATACTGTGAAATTGCTCTTTGGCCTTCATCTACTGAGCTGCAAACATACAGTAAACCTGCAGCTCACAACAAGTGCAGTAAATGACACAAAAGCAGCAATAGAAAATCTGGTTTGAATGGGTGTCCAGTTGAGATTATTTGAGATGGCAGGTGGTGGAAAGTGGCATATTTAGAACATATGAAACTGCCCTGGGTAATGTGACGAAGCGCCAGTGCACTTCCTGTGTGGTGCTAGCAGAGGTGGTTCAGGCTCTGGAACACAAAGAAACCAGTGTCTTCCTACTGCAAAAAAACAGTTTTAATCCCTCATGACACTGCCTTTGCTCCTCTTCTCTACCACGCTTTCCAGGGGAGTAATGGGTATGGATGTAAGAACTTGATGCGTTCTGAATGCCATCACACGTCTTCAGTGACTTTTTTTCTTTTGTTTTCACTTGTTCAAGAACAATACATTTGTTTCCACTGCTTCACCTAGAACTTCTGAGTGAACAAAACTGTGCAGCAAAACCTACAGGTTTATGCACTTCAAGCTACAGTTAAGGTGTGTGGGCACCTCAGTTCCCTGGAGCTGTTAAATGACAGCTCTAGAGACAAGACTGTAATTGAACCAGTTCAGAACAGCTTTCTGGCTAAAAACTAAGGTTCCCTTACCTGTCATCACCTCTACTGGTACTAATACCTGTACTGCTGAAAAAAACCCCAACCCAACGAACATCCAAGCTCAGAAGTACATGTTTCAAAGTTACAGAAGAACCTGACCTAAATTGTTTATCTAACTGCCTTCAAAGCCCCATTACTATGGTAAATAACAGTTAAAATTCTTCTATTCAGGGTAACTGCAAGAAAAAGATAGTTGATTTTCTAAAAATAGCTGGTGTAAAATTTAACATAATTAAAGAGGGGAGAGGGAAGGCCTTTAAGGACAAGTGTTAGCATCAGCCTCTGAACAGTTGTTCTTAAGGCAGTTAACATTTAATAAAATTTTTATTCTAAACTGTTTATGGAATGGAAAAACCCCTCAAACATCTCCCTTCTAAATTAAAGCTGTACCTGTGACTTTTTTTCTTGCTCCTTTAATTAAAAGACTTAAAAGTGTCAGTAAAGGAAGCTAATTTTTCTTCTATGTGAACAATAATGAGAGTTAGTATAAATGATATCCTACTGTGACTGACCTATGCAGAGAGATGTGCCATGAGCATGAAACACTTTGGGGGTAAATGTCACCCTCCAGAACATGGTTTTGTGCACACTGAGCAAACAATGATAGTGGAGTTGACCACGTGATTTATGACAGATATGCTCCTGTTACTTGGTTTGCAGCTTCCACCGTTTATGTTTCCATCTTCCTAATGTTTTGTACTGATGTGGTACCCACTGTATTAGTAATTTAAAAACTCTTAGATTGCAGACTGTCATAGCACTTGGACATTTAACTTCATGGGTTTTTGTTTGGAAATGGGAACCTGCTGCTACCATCTTGTTTCTAAACAGAATGCTGTGTGTTTGGGCACTACAGCCATTTATCAGTGCAAGCTTAAAATTCACTTCATGCTTATTCTAAAATACTGCATTTACAGTTTATCTGAAAACACAGGATCAATAACCATAGTTCACTGGAAAAACACACTAAAATTATTTTCTCATCAGACTTCCTGCCTTAACTGGTAAAAAGGGTGAAGAAGAATTTTCTTCCCTGTATGACAGATGGTGTGGATGGATTGCTATATATGGAATTAGATAATAACTATTAAATATATTATATAATTGATCTTAATTATTAAATATAAATGATTTAATATATTCACATATTTATTAGAAAGAATTGAGTTTCTTATTTAAAAAACAATCCTAACAGCTGTGTTTCTCCTAACTGTATCCATCTTTTGCTCAGTGAAGAACATTTCTAAGTCAGACTTGGTTTTAATTTGGAATGACTAAAAGCTGCAGAGAATTTACCTGCATGAAACTGTGACACTCTGTTACAAATGTTCCTTTGGTGATCTGCTTAAATTTATCACAAATGTCAGGGAAATTCGTGGCTTCCAAAATAAAAGCTTGGTTTTGCTTAATCAGTGTTAAGGCCACACGGAAGATGATCTTTGACCCTTCATAGAATAAACAATCCCATATTCGGAGCACAGTCTGCAGGAAAGGAGAGAATTCAGATTAACCTTGATTTCCAGTAAGCAATTATTACTAAAGCAGTACAAATGAAATAATTAGGGGTGTAGTAAGAGAACTTTATATTACCAATTACCTCCACTGGAAGAATGTCAATGAACAGGCATATAAACCAGCGTGACACCACAAGGGTCCACATGACTCCATGTCTTTCCATCAGCTCTCCCACAGCTGGAACTTTCATTTTCACAAGTTCTCCAAGAACTTCCTGATCAGTTTTCAGGCCCAGCATTGCAGGACTGTAATAATCTTGGAGAGAAGAAATCAAAACTCTGTTATCTGTGTACATGATCTTTTTATGAAATGGAAGAAAATGTCCTCTGCAGCTGAATGTATAAAGGCACACTGAGCCTAGGAATCCTAAGGTGAAGTAAATCAACTCACAGCATGAAGATCTCTGCACTGTGGTCATAGTGTGCTGCTCTTTCAGCCAAGGCTGATCCCTCTGCACAAACACTTCATTCATGCCTACTGAACTATCTTCTTTCTCTCTGATGTTTTTTGGCAAAGCATTCTTCCTTCCCAAGGAAGGATTGGTCTAGGTGGTTTTTCACTGCCTAGCTTAAACTACAGAAGTGTTACTAATACTTAAACAGTTCAATACAACCACCACCTCCTTCCTGTGTGTGGGGGCTGCACAACTCCCAGTCCACACAACACCCAGACAGGCAACAAAAAACCCAAACCCTCACCATAACCTGTAGCCTTTAGACCAGGTCCAGTCGAACTGGAAATGCAAATTCCCCAGAGCATCAGCTGTGCAGGGGTGCTGGAGGCCAGATACTCCCCCATCTTCTAAGGCGTGACCTAGCCATTAAGGCAGGAGTTTTTCTCTCCTTTCTCTGAGCCAAGAAAATCCCACTTTTCATAGAATAATTCTGAAAGGAAGTGAATGACAAATCCCCTCAGGCAACGTCTCTTTCTACTTAATTTACCTGTAAATCAGGGATTAAAATAAGACCCACATTCCTGCACTTCTGGTCACTGCAGTAACCAGTAAATTCACAATTAAGAACAACAGAGCACTCCCTGGCTGTCAGTCCACAGCTTGTTTGTCAGGGTAAGCATTTTCATTACCAAGGTGCAGGCTGAAAAACAAGTGTCTCAGCTCTATAAACAAGTAGCTCTGGGTATATTTAAGGGAAGAAAAAGATGTGGTTTCAATTCATAAGTATTCAAATGCCCCAGTATGACACAAGAATTAGACAGATGTTTAAGGAATTCTTATTTTGAGTTTATATGTTGACAGAAACATTTAAGCTGGACTTGGCCTCTCCAGTCCTGGGAAGCAACTTTTGATAGTTCACAAGCACTTTGCTGACAAGACCTATGTTACTAACTTTTGTTTATGGAACGAAAGCAGTGGTAACACAAATTCCTTTCTATGCCTTTCTTTCCTTCACTGATTCTGAAAAGCTGCAATTCATATTTCTGTCTTACATGGTTTCTGCCAATGTCCCCAGACACACACAGCATAGGCCAATGGTTCATGTAAAGGTGAAGGAATCAGAGAAAGTCTATTTGCCTGAAATAATTCTAATAAAACCTCCCAGTGCCACAGGCAAGTTTAAAAATATCTGAACTATGCAGAACATGTATAATCACATTTCTGTAATTTCACAAGAGCAGTTTAATATTCCACTCTTTCCTGTGCCAATGGTTTTCCTGAACAGACTTCCCACCCCATGAGTTATTTGCTCTACACTTGTTCTGTCCAAACTCTAGAACATCTACAGGAGTTTTTAATGGTACTGCAGAGCATGACATCCAACCTCTAGGAGCTAGCTTTCTGTCTGGGATCCTTTGTTCCCCCTGGAGAGTGAGATGTAAAAACTCCTCTACAGACCTGAGTCACTGCCACTCACATATTCTTTAACCATCTGCCTTTCAATTGCTTGTAGGGAAAGCTCCAACAGCTAAAACACAAGTAATCCCATGGAAAAGTTACTGAAAACACACCATGACCTCTGAGCCAAAACAAAACCCTCTCTTTCTCCATGTGTTGTATTAGTGCTGTGCTCATTTTTGTACTGGAATGCAGTAACAGTAACATTAATTGGCTGAGTACATCTTTTTTTTTAAAATGTTGCTTTAATACAAGTGAAATTTAATCACATCTCAAGTAACAGAACAAGCCTTTTCCCTTTCCCATCCTTCCTCCTCCTCTCATACATTCACAAACAACTTTTTTTCCTTTTTATTTGGGCTCCTGAAACACGTGACTACTGAAAACTTCAAGTTACCACTGGCAAATGTCCTCAGGAGGAAGGACAACAGTCTACTCACACTGCTCTGCTGCAATCATTTGATATGCTGAAACCAACAGCAGCTGCTATTTTTAATCTGTACAGCAAAGTAAATGTCAGGATCTCAAGAACACAACTGGACACCTACCCAGCTCTCTGAAAGCTGGGAAGCAAAAAGTTAACAGTCACTCCACAAATTCCTGAAGCAGCCAGGAAGCTTTGGTGTAAATTAAAATTTCATTCAAGTCTGTTAGATTGTACTACTGGACAGAAAGGAAAAAAGGATCCATTCATCTATCTGGGGCAGCCCCCTGCTGTTCCTCGTGGCGCAGGAGCAGCTCCCATGTGCCCTGGTACACAGCACTGCAATGTTCAGCCCAGCGCTGCTGCAGGAGCAGTGGGAGGAGTGATTAACCATTTATGCAAATGCCAATAACTGAGTAGCAGGGGTTTTCAGGATACTAGCTGCCAGTTCACAACAGAAGTTAGGTTCAAAGAATCTGCACTGAAGACATTTTACATGTAATTCTTGTGTGTTAATTATAGTTCATGTGGGTATTATAATTATGACACATAATTAATATGTAATTATAATTTTCTCTTTATTTTTCCTGTATACATACTTTTATACATAAATGTATGTATATAAAATTAGCTTCTCAAATTAGGAAAGCCACACTTTCAAATCCTTCAGAAACATTCCTGGAGGACCTTATATTTGTGCACAACTTACCCGCAGATCACTTACAAGGACCACCTTTCACAGTCCACATCTGGTTTCACTAGGGAAGATGATTTTGTAACTTGGTTCAGTGCCTAAGTGCTTGGTAACATTTAACCTACACGGCTCATCTGTTCCCTTCTTATTTACGAGGGATTCCCAGTCATTAAGCCCTCTGAAAATGTCCCCTCAGCAAAAATCCTGCAGCTCTCCCTTGCTGCAAATGCTTCACTGTGTGCCCTACTTTCCTAATATTTTATAATTGGCTGCTCTGCCCAGAAGTCAAAATATCCTTGTTTATAACCAACTCTACACAAGCCTACCTCTCCCGCACACCACAAAGCTGTTTTTCACAAAATACAGGGCAGTCAATTATTTTTACTCATCTACCATTGAAACATATTAGCTTTATATTCCTTACATATCTTATATCTTACAAGTTATTTGAAATTTCTAGATTTGCATGATCCACAGTTAATTAGCATCTTAATTATTTTTCCCCTCTCAATAATCTGGCAAAATACTGCACAGTTGACTCAGAACAAACCTGAGTCAGTAATGGCTCCCAATCTACCACTTACTAATTAAAAAAATAGGCTAATTATATTGTGTATCTGTTGATCTAGGTGGTTTATAGGAATGTCCTCTGACAAAATATCATTGCCCTGAAAAAAACCACATAGCGAGGTTGTTTCCTTTGTCTCTTCAAATGGTCAAATGGAAGTCATAATTTTTAGGTGAACACACACTACATTATTTTTCATCACCTTTTCTGGAAGGCAACAAATAAAATACTGTATTATTATTTGATTACTAAATTCCAGAAAAACATCTAGATGAAAATAAAGTTTCTCGATATGCAACTTGGCATTTTCAAGTGCTTTTGTCAACTGATCCAAGGCTTTCTGTACTTTCCTCTCAGCTTTCCCTTTGTTGCTTTACCTGTGTGCTTTGCCCAGTCTGTTCTTCCAAGTATCTGCCTATGGATTTTGGATGCCTTGCTAGGTTTAGGAGTGCCTGAGAGAGTATCAGAGGGCAATGTGAGCAGCATCCCACATGGAATTCATCGTGCTCCTTCCTCATCAAAGTCCTGGCCCTGAACAGCAGTGTAGCCCTGTGGCTCTATTGGGATCACCAGCTTCTTCCTCTTGGAGTCAAGCAGCAAACAGGAAAAGCCAGCTTCACCAGTTGCAGCTACTTTATTGCTGCTGTACAACACAGGTGACTACATGAAGGGACTTTTTTCCTTGTTCAAAGGGCTTTTGGTTACTAATACTGCACTGCCTGTGGCATGCAGTCACTGAGCTGGAAACCTGTCCTGGCAGAGACATTCCTAACACTACGTTTCACTGTCTCCCTGTCACAACAGTTAACACATCTCTGGATCTTACCAGAATATCCAGGACTCAGACATAACTGGCTGCTTGTGCTCCAGTACCAGTAATAAGATTTGTAGGAAATAAGGATAAAGCTTGTAGGGACTCTATGACCTTGTTCTCTGTTACAAATAGATTAAGAGGTTCCAAAAATAAAAGTTTAAGAAGCAATACTCTTATAGTCTTAAATTAGGAATCAAGAGCTACAGAAGTTAAAAAAAAAAAAATCCTTCCGTCTGTTGTGCCTATGTCAGATTAAATATGCATATTCCTAGTGGAACTAAATTCATAAGTGTTACAAAAACACCCCAAACAAGACCTCAGCTCTGCTGCTTATCTTCCAGCACTTCCATTATTTCAAGAGCCTACACAGACCAGCCTGGGACAAAATGTTTTGTCTTGGAGATCCAAACCAACTGGAAAGTTAAAAACTGGCTGGTTTAACTTTTCTCACAGACTAAGCAATGCAAAGTATTTTATTCAGAAGAATATGTTTATAATGTCCATGAGAACTGGGGTGGGTGTGTGTGTGTGACATGATGATGATGTTCTGTCTCCTCCCATAGTAGTCCATTTTTATACCACCAAGCAATATTCAATCTCTCCTTGCTGGAGATTCATTTGCTACCAGACCTCACTGGAATCCAGGAGGGAAATAGAGTAGGCAAGAAAATTCAGAGGCTTCCATGAACAGAATTTCATGAAAAGCACTCAGTTCTACATATTCTACATTTCAAGTCAAACCCAAAACAGATTCCAACATGTGCATTTGTAGGGGGAAGAAAATAAACATTTAAAACATATCAGCTTTTTTGTCTTCTAAGTATCTACATCATGAGCCTTAGTTAAAAGCTGAACAACCTACATTTGGGAAGAAATCAGGAAGCCACAACAGGAAAAGGAGGAAACCCAAGAGTACTGCCAATTCTTTTTGCAGTATCAGATCAGAGTGACTCCTGCAGGTGTCCTGGCCAGAGTGATATCTTGCAGGTATGTGGTTAAATGGCAAGCTAAAACCTCTTAACTGCATTATTTTTAAAACACAAGTTCCTAATTTTCCAGGGAACAAAAAAAAATCTACCAAATCAAGCAACCCAAACAGGCTCAAGCTATATTTTATCTCTTCCTTCAGACTAAATGACTGAGAACTTCTGTCCTGGGCTACTGAACTCGCATCACAACCAGCATCAGCTGTATCATTCACAACTGAACATCAGCTTTAACATAAGGAAACCAAATTTATTTTGGATGGCAGAACTATCTTAAAAAAAAATGGAATGCAAGCATTTTATAGATCCTTATTGGTTGAGATTACACAAAATTTAGAGTAATATAACTTGAGAAATAACTTACTAACACCTTTCCAGCAAGCACAAAAAGGCAGTGTTTGTTTCTACATAATGCCATCTGCCTGTATTCATCTTTTGCTTCTGGTCCCAAACTTGGAAAATAGATCCCAGGGTGCTGAAAGAGCCTTTGGTTTCCCATTTCACAGGGCACAGTGGGATTCTGAACAGATGTAGTAGCTACCTGCCATTTGGAAACTGAAGAAGGATGCTTGTTAATTAGAAAGACAATGGAAAGGCAGGCAAAGATGTCATCCTTCCAGACATTACAGACAGCAGAGATGAAATACAAAGAAACCAAGACTTCATGTGTAACCCCTCAGAGAAACAAACTGAAGTTAGCAGCATGCTGGAAAACACAAATGCAACTTTCAGACATTCTAGTTACAGAGAATGAAACTGGCTATGTTAATTATTTATTTACACACCAGCTCTGCAATGTGCTGCTCAGTAGAGACTTAAAACTATTCCAGCTTAAAGTTATAAACCCAAACCACTCTAATATAGCTCAGACATAACTAAGCAAAATACTGTTGGCCAGCTCTCCTCTCTCCCCTCTTTGTCAGTATTTGTTGATAGTGGTTTTTCCACAGTATCACTGAGCTGACAGACACCAACAGACACAGCACACACACAATATTCCCCACTTGGCTGTTTCCAAACAGCCTGGCCTGACTCCAGTCATTGCACCCCATTAATTGTGCCTGTCTGAAAAGCTGCATGCTTTGGAGAAGTCTGCAGCTTATAGGGCTGACAATGACCCCAGGAGCCAAGGCTTTTAATTCACAGAACCCTTTGACAGACTTTTATCACCAATTTCCTCAAAGTGAGAGGAAATTCAAGAACAAGCATTGAAAACTACAACTGCTTATCATGCCTGTTGAGGAAATACATTTTTAAAATAGAAAAAAAAAAGCTTACAATTGTATAATAAGTCTTAATGACTGATGACTTCAGCTGAATAAGGATTCCTGGATCTGTTTTTAACTTCACGGCATTAGAAATAATAGGTATTTTATCTGCACTGACAAGATTATTCTTAACACCTCAGCACGAAACACAGCTGTGATATCCTCTCATGCTTAAGAAGAATCTCAGTGTTACATTCTCCTCAGGTCTTCACAAGAATGCTGCAGTCACACCAAGGGGACCACTGAGCACATTACTTGAGACTGGGACAGAAGCACCTTAATCTCTGATTATAACATTAGCAAAACTGAGAAAACTCGTAACATTAGAAACATAAAACATTAGAAAACTGCACCCAGCTCTGATATTTGCAATTCAGGCAGAAAGTTGAAGAACTTGAAAGGACATGAAAGAAAAGGTTATAAACACTATAGAAAAAATAAGTTCTGTAAGGAACCTCTTTATTTGTAGCATTTATGCAAGAAAAATTAAAAGCAAAGTTAACCACTTCATAGAGAAAACACATCAGGCATTGTGGGCTTTTCAATATAATAGGAGAAAGTCTTAAAAAAAGCAATACCTGCAAATTAGGACAACTCAAATTCCAATTAAAAAATATAGCAAGTGTTTTTAGTAAGACTGATTTACAGTTTGAATACAACACTAGCAGTGGTGGCAGGATCGCTCTTTCAAACCAAGTCTGGGCCCTCTTGGATATCCTGACCTGGCCTTGAACACTTCCAGGGACTGGCACCCACAACTTCTCAGACAGTCTGCTCCACTGCCTCACTATCCTCTGAGTAAAGAATTTCCTCCTGACATCTAATCTAAGTGTCCCCTATTTTAATGTAAAACCATTCCCCCTTGTCCTATCACTATTTGCTCCTTTAAGAGGTTGCTCTCCACTTTTTTTTTAAAGCTCTCTTTAAGTACTTTCTTTAAGAAAGGCCACAGTAAGAAGAATTACTACTATTTCCTCACCTGGATTTTTGTATGGAAAGTTAAGATTTCCAGTTACATTTCCAGTTTTATGAGTCTTGGTATTTAATATACAGATAACTTCAAGCATATTAATACATTTTATGGGGATTTACAAGTTAAAATACAAAACATACAGAGCCCTGGCTGACCATCAGAAAGTAACAAAAACCCAAAAAACTGCTGTGGCTTTGCTGTGTGTTAATTCTGCAGGTAGAACAGCACAGTCCCTTTAGCATGGAGATGGCTTTGTCAAAAGTATAGTTTCAATAGCACATGTGCACATGAGTGCTTTCACAACTCAAGTCATTAGATTAAAAAAAAAAAAAAAATAGAACATTCCTCCGACATGGCTACTCTAATTAAATATAAAGCACAAACTAAGTAAGCTTTGTGCTGCATACTAAGGCTTGGCTACTTATTGGTTCTTCCACATCAAAAAAACCTGTGGCCTCTTCTTCCAAACCCACACTTCTCTGTTTATGCCACTCTATCTGCTTTCCTCCTTTGCATGCAGCCAGGGAATTCTACCTTTGATCAGTCCTAGCTGAATTAAGATTTCACTTGGCAAGTTATTTTGCTGATGGCTTTTGAAAGGGATGAAACTTTGATTTACTGGGTAGATAAACAAGCAAATAGCACTATCTGCACAGACAGCCAAGGCTGCAGTCCCACACAGACTAGGGCCATGGATGGCCTACTGAAGATACTTTCAGTTCAACATAATCAAATTATATCAATAGAAGGCTTACTTGTCAGAATGAAGGAGGCATTTTTGACTTTTTCTTGGTGGAATAGGTCCTGTGTCCAGTGTAAATAATCATGCCGAGGAAAACAAGATTCTTCAGCATTTTTGAACACTATGGGTGCTTTTGCTGCATATTTCCTCAGAAATGTAAGGCTAACAGCATGGATATTCTTGTCATGTACAGCAAATTTCTGTTTCACACAGAAGTGCAAGAGTTCTACCCAGCCATCTAAAACACACCTAACTAAATAATGAGACTGTTCTTTTACTGATGAGTTTGTGACTGGGTGAGAGTGAGATATGATACAGAAAGTAAATAAATTATTTTAAATAAATACCTGTGTAATTTTAAAGGAAAAAAAAATCAATTGCTTACTTCCTGCTTGCTCAAGTCTCACAAATCCCCTAGCAGTTCAGATTTGTAAGTAATGAGGATTTCAGGCTTATCATGGTTTCTAAATACAGGCACACGGCTCCTTCATCCCACCTTCACCTTACCAGGACACTGCATGCTTAATTCCTGGGTATATTCAACTGACCTCTAATGCTTTCATCATGGCTGGGGGTTAACAGTAAAACATGATGGAGTCCTGTATTTCAAAACTCTGAATTGTTCAGCTGACCAGCAAAATGCTCCTGTCTCTGAGGACCAGATGTGATGTTGGAGGCCAGAGGGGCACACCACTATGGCTTCAAATGCAATAACAGAGGAACTCCATGGATGAGTGAGAATACTGCCAACTCACAGACCTGTAGCTGAGTGCTGCCACAGGAAGAAAATAAAGAAGCAGCCCAGAACTGATCAATCTGCTGAAATTTTCTGGGTTGATGGTGCTATAAAAAAAAGCTCAGTTGTCAAAAACTACTTTGCAAACATGGTGTCATGCATGTCACACACAGCCTTGAAAGGAGCTTTCCACACTAAAAGCACATGCTGGAGGTGCTCAAGTCTTCTCTCTAAAAGGAAATGCTTTTTGTCATGACAGTCCCCATCTTAGGCTGCAAATTCAGCTCAGTTTTGGTCTAGCAGTGTTTTTTACCTGCACAGCTAAATAAAAATGCTTCCTGCGAAGTATTCCACTCCCTTTGGAGATGCAGGTCTGAAAAAATGCAGCTGCCAAGTTCAGTTCTGCATTCAGAGATTCCCTGACAATACCCAATTAGGGTATTTAAATAAATTCAGCCATAAGAACAAAATAAATACAGGCTAAACTGCAATTAAAAGCAAATAGTCTAAATATAAATACTTTACAGCTTACTACAGCATGCTGCACTTCCCAAGTGGCCCTTCCCTTAAAACCTGCAAGTCTGTATGATGAGACTCGAAAGATTGTTACAACATGAATCACTCAGAAGGACATTCAAGAGTTTGATACGTAGCTATGATGCCATTCAGTTCAAATATTCATGTCTCTTATGTGCCTAATCTCTTGTGCAACCTCTGAGTCTCTGGCTGATACAACTGTGAGCCAGAGAGCTGAACAAACACGGGAGATATCTGTTATCTCAGCATGCAGGCACTTGCCTTAACCAGCAGTCACTACACTACACACCAAAGTGGCACCTTGCTTTGCACCTTGTGGGCTTGCAGCTAATGCCAGTTACTTCAGTGCAGTCTACTACTTTGGTGACTATTTCATCATTCAAAACTCTGCTCTTTTAAGTTTTTATAAACAACCCACTATATATGGGTAAAATAATTTTAGAAGAAGCTGCTAAAAAGTAACGAGACTGAAGGAAGATTGTTGGACGGATTCTTGAAGAATGTTACACCTCATTTAAGATTTTCATTAAGAGCATTGGAGAAAAAGAAAAAGCTGGTATTTGCTGACAACCCTAAACTAAGAGATACTGACCCATGTCAATACACGAAGAACAACAAAGTAACAGTGGAAAGACTGGAGTAAGAGACATGATGACATTTAAAATAACAAGAACAAGAGTGTGCAAATAAAGTTCAGCAAAAAGGTGTTATGAATTCCTAAATGCTGTGGAAAAAACATCTGTTGACAATGAGAGAAAAGGAACAGCAGATACATTATGACAAAGATCACAAATCAAAACCAGAGTCTCACTAGGGAAAAAAGGCAAGGGAAATCCTACAGCTTTTCTCTCTTAAGCAAAACACTTTCCACTGTGAAAAGAGCCACTGCACAAGGCACTAGCTGACTCTCCACCGGAAAATAGAAGTGTGCCATTGTGATCGGTTTAAAAAAACCAGAAAAATTAATTCAAACTGGAACAAGCACACAGAATAATTATTAGGCTAGAACAGGAACAGAGAAAAGTTTCATGCAAGAGAAGAGTTTGACTGAAGTAGCATATAGCCATACAAAAAAAACTCCAAAATTAAGTGACTGCATCCTACAAATACATGAAAAGTAAGCACAAAAGAAAGGGGGACTTTTCTCACCCCCAAAAGTTGGCATTGACACTAGAATAAAAGGATATCAAATTGGCCATGAATGGGGCAGTGCAGAACCCATGAGACTTCTCTTAACCACAGGCAAAGTACTCTACAACTAGTTTTCAGTAACTCCAGTATAATAGTCTGGTAGACTGTTTAGAGTATAGGCTGATAGACACAATTGCTTCCAGACTGAGAACCACTGAAGGTGGGAGGGGGGATTATTCTTCTATATGTAAGCATAACTGTTATGCTAAAGTGAGACCAAGGTGTTCAGTTTTTCTACTCATAAGCTCACCATTTAATCACAAAGATGTAAAATATGACAAGTATACTCCTTTACTTACATACTGAGGTACCACAGTTAAAAGATCCTACCTACCCAGTGCTTTCTAAAGCAATCTCCCTACTCTTTCCTTAACACCACCAAAATATCCCCAAAACTTCTCAACGAGAATCAGAGTGATGAACAGAAACAGCAGAGCTACGCTGAGTACAAACTGCAGGCACATCCACTCTGTGCTTGAATTGAATCAATACTGCTTCTTGTGGGCAATGTTGTCTGCTCCAGCCATCTGTCTGAATGAGCCTGGGAATAAAAAAAAACTTGGTAACACCCAAAACTTCAGTTAAACAAATAATTCTCTTCCCCCTTGCTGTATTTAAATGATAATCCCTCCAAATCCCTGGCTGAGCAGCTGACAGACAACAGGCAGAAATGCACAGGCTTGCCCTCAGCAGCAGCAGGAACTTTCTGGGCTCACCCAGCTGTACCCAGCTGAGCTAAGTTCAGCCAAATGAAAGGTATGCACACAACTCCTCTTACCAAGCAACCAAAGCCTAATTTACTGGCTCTCTCTATCCAGCTGCATTATCTCCATTTGGATGTAACAGAACAATTCAGCCAGAAAACCTTTAGTGATGGAGTCCCATTTGCTGTCACTTCCCCAGAATGTTCCCATCTGTCACACTGTGCATTTTTCAATCAATGACATTGATCTGTGGGTGGCTTAGTTCATCTGCTGACCAAAAAAAACACTGTCAGCACCACGGTTCTGGAGCGTCTGTTTAATGTAATTAAACACGTGTGGGCAGGGGAGGAAGCACCCACAGGGACACAGCAGAGGGCAGAGAATGGATTTCTAAATTGTCCTAAAGCACCACTGATTTAACTGGCAGTGACAGGACACACTCAAAAATGAGGACATGACCTGGAGACATATTTGGTGCAACGATAGGAGGAAAACATGTATATTATAATGCAAACAAATCAAGAAAACCAAATCAGGGACCAAACTAATGGAAAAATGTTGGCTAATCAAACTGTTAGCATCCAACAAAACTGATTCCTAGTCTTCCCTCTGAAGACCTGGAAAACATACAAGATCTACAAGATCTTGAGAGGTACACTGCTTCTCTGCTTCCCTAATAATTACAGGGCTTAAAATTGAAATGTGCAATACCTTACACTAACAGAAAGGCAGTAATTATTTACCCAACTGAGTTGCTTTATGAATATAGTCTGTTTGATTCTTTCTCTCACATATGCACATACAGTATTTCACTGAAATTATGCCAGTTATTTTATCTGTCATGCTTTGACTTTTGTAATATAAAAATCAAACTATATAAGAGAGTGGTGGGAATAGAAGGGATAAAAATACTTTTTAAAATCGGGGGGGAAGAGCACCAGCAGTAAGTTTTCTGTCAACAACATCTGGTATTATTCAATACAAATATTTATACTATATAGAAGCTTCATATTGCCCACTTGGACCCAGGCTAAAGTCAGTAACAACAATCTTGTAACAGAAAAGTAAAAATATACCTATAACTTGAGTAAATATACACCTCCTTTATACACAGTAATTGTATTTCATGTTACGAGTTTCTTCTCATCACCAATGCTACCTGCCTAAGACAAAGTCAAAAGCCAGGAAGGAAAAATAAGAGCAACTTTTGCCACAAGTATCAGTAAAGTGTAGAAGTGTATAAAAATGCAGGTTTTTCTGATAAAGTGGATTAGGTTCCGTACCAAAACAAGAAATATAAAATTCTGACTTTACCTCCTTTGTCTCAAATGAAAGAGCGCAAGACTGTTGAAAGGATTAACAGCAAGAGTTTCCACACATCACAATTAACCTGCCTTTTACTGAGTGCCTTATCTCTGACACAGTGATGTCAAAGCTGACATCTACCCATGCCAGGCAGTGGCAGGTTCCAGGGCAGACAGCAGCCCTGTCTCCTGCCCGTTTGCACAGCTTAGAGCTCTCAAGGCTGAACAAAAGCAACAGACAGCTGACTTCTTTAGAGTATTTTTACAGCTTGAAAGTAAACTTCAAGGCTGCATAATGTTAAATATTTGCAGACTGATTCAACAACTCATAACATTCCCTGCCTGTCTCTACTCTTTCAGTCTGGAAACAAAGTCCAACCACTGTTTCCACACAAGGAAAATCCAAGTTCCTGCACGGTGTATTCAGTGTAAAATAATTTCTTACAGTCATTCAAAAAGCATGAAAAGAAGCTTTCAGCTATTCTTCTTTATTTCTCAAGGTCTTTCCTTTCTATTCAATAGGGAACCAAAATTCTTTTGTTTAACCTTAAACATGAACAGACAGAAGGAAAAGTGAAAGTTTCAATCAACCTCGATGTCCTTGACCACTACCTAGTTGACAGTGTAATACTGAATTCCATCTCCAACCATTTGAGACAAAAATCACTGCAAAAGCAAAACTGGGCCAATAAAGTATTAGTCCTCCACTTTCTACTAATCTTCCAATGAGACCTTCCACCTACATTAAAGATGTACTTGTAGTCAGACCTGTGAAATGAATGGGAATTCACAATAAAACCATTCTCCCTCTATAATCAAATCCCAAGAAAAAACATTGCCAAATGCATTTCATAGGAGTAAAAAATATAGCTGTGCCTGGTATCTGCTTCTGGTTTTAAACTACCTCACACGTGCAGTGAGGTTCAGCTTATACATGGGGCAAAATTGAGTGTGCAAACACCTCCTGCAAACCCACAGATCCATGCAAGGGAACTGAGAGAGCTACTGAACAGACCAGATGCAGATATTGTGTACAACTGGAGAAGAATGCAAAGATAAAAGCCAAGCTCCAATATACGAATAAAACTCTGTTTTTAACATACCAGGCAATATTCTTCCAATAAGAGCATCTAGCAACCAAAAGGATTCTTCTTCATTCTTTGTAATAAGAATCAGGTATCCAGCAATGAAGTTCATGCCCTGAAATAAAAAGAAGGGTTTTGAGATACACGCACTTACTTCTTTTGATTAAGGGCTAAATTACTACAAAGTGTGCATATTAATTCTAGTCATGAAGGCCACTAGTCGAGCAACCTGCTAAACCTGCATGACAACAGCTAACAAGAATTATTAACAAAGATCAAGGAGAGGAAAATTAAAAGAAAAAGCTTAGCAGTCTATACTTTCAATTTTGCTTTTTTGTAAATTCCAAAGCCCAATGCAACTGAAAGCTGCTTTGATCAGTACCCAAACACAGCTGTATTAGATGAGCACTACAAACACAACAAACCTGCAGGTAGACAGTGAGGCTGCAGGAGGAGAACGTCTGACCCAAAATACACTAAGTCAAATGTTGCAGTTCCAGCAGCTTTTACAAGCTTTTGCTGCCTAACTCATCCAAAGGCTGTGTACAAACAGTTTTCTTCCATAATACCTCCAATACTCCACATATACATACAATAGCACTGATCCTGTGAGGAGATCAGATGTGCAAAGAACCCACACAAGGGGTTTTTAAGTGTTCTTCTTTCATTAGCCAGCAAAGGTACCAAAATATTTTATTAACAATTGGACATGTAGAAGCTACTATGGTTTAGAAGTTGTGTGTTATTTTGCATATAACCACCGCTATATAGAAACCTGACATGTGCAAAAGTGAGTATTCATAATTCTACACTGTCTGTTATCATCAAAATATTAAAATTATATTTTGATAAATATGTATTACTGGAAATAACAGAACTTACTCATCTCCTGAAGAATGGGAGCAAATAATTTCTGTACTAGTTGGGGTACACAAGAAATTTTTTTTTTTTTTTTGAGACTTCAGTGTAGGTTTAAGTCTTCTCTCAAGATTTAAAAAAATACTGATTCATATTCTTTCAACTTTGGAAGAGTTGTATTT
The DNA here is from genome assembly GCA_024734035.1 of Alethe castanea. NCBI lineage: Eukaryota > Metazoa > Chordata > Aves > Passeriformes > Muscicapidae > Alethe > Alethe castanea. Next base: position 87,448,039 of record JANRGV010000051.1, on the reverse strand, counting down.
ACTACACTAACTTTCTCAACTAAAATGAGCTACATGTTAGCACACACATTCTTGCTCAGGAGGTGGAGGAGACAGGAGAGGAATTAATAAGTGAACTGAAAACACATTTTGCTCATGACAGTGCCTGCTTCTTTAAGATCCTTAAAGACAGATGCTTTTTTTCCTTGACTGTCAGACTCTCATAAATCAACTTATCTTCTCTGTGTCCCACAGGAAACTTTACAGTACTTGATAATGACAACAGAAGCTTTCTTGAGCTGCCATCAAAGCAGTATCAGGTTGAATTTCAAAGAAATTTTCTTCCTACTTGTGTTATCTATATTGGGAGATGGCACTAAATAAATGCTACTAGCCTCCAAGTACATGACACCACATTAATGCTGGTCTTTCTACACTTTGAAAAATGCGACAGTGAAAACAAAAGAAAATGAGATCTCATGATGCCTTGTACATACCAAGGACTGCTTGGGGAAAGACAGCAGAAGGAGTGAAAGGCAAGCTCGCTTCCTCTTGTTCTCCAAAGCAACTACTGTTCATACAACCACATGTGATAAAATACTTACGTTGCAGCTAACAAATGGAACCAAATTGAATAAGACGGCTACGAGAACAGCCACTGAGAAATTCAGAAGGAAATTTGAATTTGCCTGAAGCTATTCATATCCCACGCCCCAACCCCAACCTCCCAGGGCCAGTTCACAAACAGAAATAGTTTGTGGGTGTGCTTCTAAAAACACACATTCAAATGGACAGGAACAGTTACCACTGGTGAAAGGCAGCAGTTTACAAAACGATGATTACATACCTGACAATATCCGACTGCTTTATTATGATGCCCATATGCAACCAATACATTGTAGAGTGCGTGCTGCAAACACGGATCAGCAGTTTTGCGGAATTTTACATTATCTGGAAATGTTCTGTTCATGTCTAGACAAAAGGGGAAAAGACCAAATTTATGAGCTGCTCCTTATCACTTTCCAAATAAACTTTTACAGGTCTTCTGAAGTACAACTGAAGCTTCACTATGGTTCACTGAACTATTGTTTTGGTGGACTAATTTTAGAAAACAGCTTTACCTCCATTTTGGCTAAAAGGACACTTGCATTCAAAGGTAATCTATTCCTAGAAAGAATAATCCTATTAGTGCACCAATTTCATTTTCAA
>JANRGV010000051.1:87434675-87446772 GCA_024734035.1 Alethe castanea | reverse complement strand
CTAAAAGGACACTTGCATTCAAAGGTAATCTATTCCTAGAAAGAATAATCCTATTAGTGCACCAATTTCATTTTCAAGCAGGCCTAAAGAAATTCTCCTGCACATTGGACTCTCTCCATGTCTGACTGCAAAGGCTTAAATGAAAACAAGCCTGGTATTTAGACTGACAGACACAAGACATGCCAAACGTATCAAGTCAAGTGGCATGAAATGAGTTACGCTTCTAGGACAGGATACACTCGTAACAAATCAGATAAACTTTCAATTGACTAATTCAGCAAACCACTACCAAACAGTAGCAGCCAAAAAACCCCAGACTTGTTCCTGTAGCTGCCGACTTCCACTTAAAAAATCACTTTTTAAAATTTAACTTTCTCCATGATGTGATCATGAGAAGAGCTGTCTTCACTGGTGCAAGATCATCCAGAATGGGAGTGATTTCTCATAACCATGTAGCAGAGCACATTCCCACATGCTTCAAAGCTCAATGCTTAACCAAGTAAGGAGTATGCAATTACTGACATTTCCAGCCATTAATTTCTTTCAGACCAAACATTAATAGTAGGACTCATCTCTCCTGACAAATATCTAAAAATTAGACAAGCAAGTTTGAGCTAATCATCCCAAATCAGCCCTTAGCTGTTGGAAAGAAACAGGCAGAGTTAATTTTTGGCCTGCTTCACTCCATAAAGAGAGAACCCAAGGTCACTTGCATAGACTTGTGCATCTGATCTTTAAATAGAATTTTTCTCTCCAACTTAAACAGCTAAAAGTAACTTAGCAGATTTTCAAAACCCAAGAGTTATTAATAAAATATGAGTAGTTGTTTGAGTTATATTTAACAACAACAAATTGGGTTAAAGTTAAAAACAAACTTCAGTAACAGCACCTCTGTACAGATCTTCATGTCCTAAGAATTATCACTTTTTATCACCTTTTCCGACATAAAGGAAGAAGTCTGTTACACCTTTGACACAAAGTTCAGCTGTAAGCAACCAAAGGAAGAAAGCTCCCCAAAATCATGAGCAGTGTAGTGGAAGTCACATGCATGAAGAAGTTATCACACTAATTGCTATTTCTTCCGTTTAAAGGGAACAAATCATTTGCAGGAAAATATTTCATTTCACCTGTCATGTGAACGAGAAGAAAAACACAAGGAAAAAGACAATTTTTGAGAGGACCTGAACAACAGACAGTTACAGGACAAATAAATTTCTTTTGCTGCTTCTTGGTAGGAAGATAATGCAGCATAGTATTTGCATAATCAAAATTTATTTTTTATTAAAGTATATGCTGAATGTCACAGAAAAGATTATGGCTGAATTTTAGCCATGGCTCTTCTCCTCAGCTATGCAGAGAAAGGGTGAGGGGAGAGTAAGACAAGTCCATCACATACAAAGCACAGACTACTCAAACTGAACTCATCTGCAATTTCACAACCTGCAATTGAGAGAATCAACTGCAACTTGTTTTCTGATTGCAGAGCATGTTTTTCCCACAAGGACTGCGGGAAGCCTTCCCTAGTTTTATGAAGGATTTAAAACTTCCCTCTATATTTAGAAACAATACTTTAGTTTAGGGTGAGCGGATGGAGAGAAAAAACAACATACAAGAGCTAAAAGGCTTCACCCTTAATAGAAGATATTGAGCATGGTCTCACAGGATTCCTTGTGCCAGATGATTACTTTGAACACAAGAGCAGAGGGTCCCATTCCCTCTCCATCTTGCCCTTTCTGCTCCATTTGCTCTCCCTCCTCCTCCAGTTCTGAGGCTCCTCTGACTCAAGGTGAGGGAACTCAACCCACTCCCCAGGCACACACGAGCAAATATGTTTTACAAGATGAGGGTCAGAGATGACTTAAGGCAAATGGCAGGAGCAGGTAAGAGCTGTTCATTTGGCTTCACCACTTAAATCCACTTTAATACACCTGTTCCAGGGGAGACATCCAAACACCTCCTCCTCATGCTCTGCACAACCTACCCTCGGACCTACTGTTCATTAATCTGCTTCGCTCAATAGACACAACTGTCCAAAGGAAAACAGCCTCAAACTAGTTCCGTTTTGCAGAAAAAAAAAAATCAGGGTTCTTTTCAAGCAGCAAAATGAACCTTATGCTAGATAAATCCCAAAATTATGACTATCTTGTCATTATGTGCAGATCTGCTGCTAATAAATAATCTAGGTATGGGAGCACAAGACCAGGAAGAAGGTCATAATGAAAAGACTAGCTACTCTTTTGTAGTAAATTCAGATTAAATCCCAATAGCAATTTTTAAAACAATCTTTCAGCTCTCTGAGCTGGTAGTTTTATGCTGCTATGAAACAAAACCAACCACCAGCTTTCCTGCTGATTTATCTCTGTGCAGCAACCATGAGAAGACCATTGGCTTCTTTCTTCCCTCTCACGGGTCTGCAGTATTTCTGCCTTATTCAGTAACACAAACAGGCAGAACACATTAGCCTCATTAGTTTATAAAACAGATGTCTATTTCCGTACCAAGAACCACCATCATTGATGCTATTTCTGGAGCAAAGAGATTTGAAAGTGCAGTCCAGAAAACCAATGCTTTTGGAAGCAGTCTTGTGCTTTCCTAGTTCCTACTTCAGAAGTCAGGCATCTACAAGACAACCTTCTTCACCTCGCTATCTCATCCTTCCTTTTTGTCCTGATTCCAGCCAGGACAGAGTTCATTTCTCCAGCAGTTGTGAGGGGGTGTGGCTATAGGGCCTGGAGGTTGTTCTATACCACCTCATCACAGCCAGGGGCCTGGGAAAGGGATTGTCCTCCAGGGAGAAGGGGCTCCATTCAGCTGAGAAAATGGCAGAGGGAGCCACCTGGTATTGTCTACTATAACTTGTTTTCTTTCTCTGTGAATTGTTTTCTATATCTTTTGTTATTAATATTGTTGCTGTTACTGTTCATTTTTGTATCTCATTGCTGTTTCCAGTAAATTGTTCTTACCCGTGATCTTTTGTCCCTCCAACTGGAGGCAGGGAGAGGAACTTGTATGTGGTTTTCATGGGAGTGCTAGATTGAAGAATACATTTCCTAAACCATGGCACTTTTACTTTCATATTCAGGTGCTTCCCACTCCAAGACACAGGTGGTCAGTAAATTACACAAGTGTTTTTATAACTAACATATCCTACTACACTTATGGACATTTCTTTCCCACTGCTACATTTGTGATGTGCATCTGCTCTGAAGAGCTTCCAGGCAGGTAATTTTTTCTTTTTTAACATAGTAGAGAGCAGAGCAAAAATTCACTTCAACTACCAACTACAAGCACTCAAAAACTCCACTGCAAATCCAGAACAATGAGGTTAGGCCATAAATTGCAACTTGTAGAAACAGTATACTTAAAAGGATACTTCAGATTTGTTATAACTGAGTATTTAGGAGTCATCTTCAAGCTTTTCCCTGCAACACCTGGAACTATAAACTGCTTTGGAGGCTTGGGGGGTTTGTTTGTTTTAAATTAAGGCCAAATTTGTCATTAACTAAAGTCAGAAAAATTGAGCCTCACAATCCCCACTACCAAGTAACAGTTCAACAGCTTTCAGCAATCAGGAAAGCCTACAGGGTTAGGATTTCCTGCAAAAGAATAATATTACCACTGTATAAATCTGAGAAGCACATGCATTAATTCCAGTCCCCTTCATCTCCAGAAGATGAAACCAGAATTAGAGAAATTACAGAAAAGAATGGCAACAAGGAAGACCACAGATATAAGATGGCTACTGTACATAGCATAAAGCCAAGTGAATAAAAGCTCTTTAGTTTAGAGGGAGATGCTTAGCAGCATTGAGACAGCACAAATCTGCAAAATCATAAGCAAGATAAACATCATGGAAAAGGAGCAACCAGAAAGATTTTGTGATTTTTTTTTTTTTTTTTCCATCCAGCATTATTAGGTACAAACATGAAGCATATGTCTTGGCAACTCTCCAAACAGCAGGTAACTGGAGACTAGGAAAAACATTCTGAGGAAGTGTCACTACACACTTCACTCCTCCAGTTCTCCCTTCAGCTGTTCTGGTAGACCAAAGACCAGATGAGCCAGCTGTTTGGATATGACCTAATAGGGCTCCTCTTACAGAGAGCCACAAGAGCTTCCCCTTCCTCTTGCATGGTTAAATGCTTTAAACTCACCTGAAAATTCCCAACTTCCACTCAGTTTCAGGGAAGCTTCAGAGTTTAGTGCTTTGATAGTAAAATACTCCCTGTCTCCAGTGAAATGGCAATGACCATTTTTGAATTACTTTCCTGAACCCATCACAAACTCAATTAAGATCCTGCAACTATCATCCAATCCACAATCAGATCCTTATGCCAGCTGCCAGACAGCACAGCTCAGGCTCTGGGTAACTATCAAATCTTAGGTTTCACAGCACCTGCAATTCCTCCTCATGAAATGCAAGAGTGGAAACACAAATTAGCTGCATGTACATGCCTGAGCACTTGCAGAAATAGACACACTTCTGTCCAAAAGTGTGTTTTTTCAATGGAGAGAAAAGACAAGACACAAAAGCTAAAATTCAAACTGGCCCAGCCTAAGGGGAGTTTACTCCAGGGAAACTGCAACTTACACTCCAGTCTTTTTACACCCAGCATGTACCCTCTGCATTAGAGACAGCCACTTTTTATCTTACAACATCATTTGTTCTACTAAACTTTCCTATGATAGGGCATGAAAAGCTAAGTGTTGTTGGAATGCATGCCCTTCTAAATGTTTACATAAACGAAGACACAAAATTTAGGCACCTGCATTCTTTAAGTTCTTTTTTAATGGTTAAGTAAGAAGCCTGTTGCCACCTACATTTTTCCTTAAAAAAAGAAAAATGTTCCAACAGCAAATACCATATAAAACACAGTAGCAATAAATCTCATCAGTTCAGAATCACAAAGTTAAAGGGCAAAAATGGTGAAAGAACGGATTACAGATTTAATTAGCTGAAAGACTTCTGTTGGTATTACTAAGCAGATTTTTCTTTAAAGATTAGACTATTTCTTCACACAGTCTACCTGCCCTTTTAAACCTGATTATACTACATTAAAGACTTTCTCATATGAGAAAAAGTTTCAAACATACATGAAAATTGTTTGCAGCTTCTGGGCATGTGAAAGAAAGAGGACACATTGGTTCTTACACATTTTAAATTGAATCTGAAATAAAGTGTTTGGTTGGCCTTGTCCTCCTGCCCCTCCTCCAGGAAAAAAGAAAAATAGTGTGATTGCTGTTTGTAAACCCTTGTTTATAAACCCCAACACTGTGCTGGCTTGTAACTTTACAGCTGTAGTAATAAATAGAGCACAGTTGCCTGAAAATTTTGAAACTGCAAACATGGAAGTGAACAGCAGTACGATTCCACATTTTACCTTGCTTTATTATTAAAAACAACTACAATAATGGGAAAACAACACTTGAAGAAACAAAATGAAAGGCAACAATTCACACTGAAAGTCCTCAGCCAAAGCCCACTATAAAATGTGCACAGTCAACAGGAGCACAAGTTTATTAAACACACTAACCACAAAGTTCGCATTCACCTTAACAACTTGGCTCCTTTCATCCCTCCTATGTCCACATTGGTTCTTCCTTTCTGAAGGAGGAGTGTCCAAGATCTTCATTATTTTTTTTTCCTCCAATAAATTCTCCTAAGCCATTTTTCTTTATTTTTCCCTCACTTGCTCCACGTTAATTTTCTCTTCTGCAGTTTTCCAATCGATGCAGTAGCTTTTCCAAAACATTTTTGCTCCACAGTTTACAAATAAATGTTTATTATCTCCCAGTAGTTTTCGTCCCCCACAAAAATATTCTTATTTCATTTTAACCTGTGTGAAAAGCCACCTACTGACCCTTCATGTCTTTGTCTAGTACTGGAAAAAAGTTGTTTTCCATTCTCTCTTCCAGCAATTTCACCTCAGTTGAATAGTTTGATGCTTCTCCAGGCCCTTACCAAGGCGGGCTTTAGAAAGTCATCTTACTAGCTCCCTCTTTATTCATAGTAAGAGCTCTACTGTTTCTGGTTCTGAATAGGATATAAGCCTGCAGATTTCTGGCTAGTCTCCATTACTCAAAGGAACATGAAGTTTATGCTTCAAAATACCTTACTAAGGCGTGTAGTCCCAAAAGCCCGAGGTACTGCTGTTGCAGGGAAAGGCAGAGAAGCAATTCTGCATAAACCAAAAGTGTTTGGATGCTTATCCAACTCGAAAAAAAATCCATGAAGTCCAAACTTTAAGTACCTGGGTTTTTGCAAGAGGAAAAAGACAATCTGGCTTTCCAACCAAATAACCTCAGCATTGTTCCAGAACAGAGGCCAGCCTCTTGACTTTTTAATTGGGCAATCCAGCCAATATCAGCTTCACCACAAAGGCTCTGCTGTAGCAGGTTTCAGGACAAATATCAGTAACATCAAACTCCTACTTGTTTGCCCACACCTACTGCCTTTTTCCTCCCAGTGGGCCAGCCTAAGGTCTGGCTGCCCTTATACCCTGCCATCAGTATTGGCCACTGATGGGTGTTCACAGAAAGCACACATGGAAACGGATTAGTAGAGGAAGGGTGTTTCACCTCCTACATTTCTCCCAGAGATTTACATTTAGTGTTTAATATTTCATGCATCAAGTAGATTCCCCCACCTCTCGGTTTATCAAATTCCTTCATACTTCTAACCTCTGCAGCACAGTAGCAAGTGCCACAACTCTTCCGCAGCATGGCAAATTTCATTCTGGGTCTTTGGTTCTTATGTTACAAGAAACAAATAACAATTGCTCCTCATTCACTCTCTTTGTACCATTTATAATTCATATATATCTAGCAACAGCTTTTTCTCATCAGTCTTCTTACTCAACCTGAAATCCTAGCATACTTCACCTGCCTCATATGGGCCTCTGTACCATATCTTCAACCATTCCTGCTGCTTCTCCAGTGTCCTATGGGACAGAATTAAGGAGAAACTGACTCAAAGATAGGTGTCATGGCTCAAACTTACAACTCTTCAATTACTTAGATGACACTGTAATGTCTTCTCAAATAATTTCTAATCTTCCTTAAAAGTATTCCTTAATGCTTTTAACCACATGATGAACCTGGAAAGATCTGTGCTGTTAAAGAGCTTATGGCTAACCTAATTTAAGTGTTCAATCAGCACTTAAACCACTACTACAGAAACATTAAGTTTTCCATGACATAACTTGATCTCTACCACTCAAGGACATAGGATGGATAAATACAGATAAACAGCATTATCAAGAGAATAACCTGTTTTGATTGCTTCAAGCAGCTTGGCATTCTTCTCTCCTTCAAGCAGTCTGTGGTAATACCCAGGGTTTTGCTCCATGTTGGTTTGGGCCCCACTCACAACCATCCAGACCAACGCACGGTGTTCATTGGGGATGCCTTTCCTGATATATCTCTTCACTGCAAGACAAGAAGTTTGGTTTTGTTTGTTCATTTTTAAATAATTTTTTTAAAAAATCTATCTGTATTATTCTTTTTTAAATGAGCAGCCTGAAGTTAAGAAGTGATAGGAATACTCGACTGGAAATAATTACATTTTCTCTCCTATGCTACCATTTTAGGATAACCATTTACTTCTCAGCTGCACAGTGTATTTTACATTCACTCCTAAGTTCCTGTCATTCAGACTCCCCCCTCAGATCTTCAGACTCAGGTTTTCCTCCCTCCTCTCTTCCCTTGTTAGAATTTTGAATCCTTTCTTCTTCTTCTACCTTTCTGAATGGAGATACGAGCAGCAAAGTTTCCCCTTAATCCTTGTACTTCTTCATTCAGACAAGCACTGACTTTTCCTACATCACCAGTGGCCTCTGACATGATAGCTCTGCCCATTCAGCTCTAACATCGATGGCCATATTACTGTAACCCTAGGGCTTCAGCTTAGCCCCTGACCACTGAAATACAGCAGAAACTGAGGAATAGGAAATACGTGCCTCCTGTCTAAACGAGCCCCGGAAGAACTGGAGATGTGAGTGAGAAGCAGATGACTTTTTCCTAGAATAGCTGTGGAAGCCTTTTCAAATCTAAAGTAGCTCTTATCTCCTGCATCATTTTCATCATGAGGGTGTGCTTCAGGGGTTTTTTTAAGCAGATGATTCACTGTAAATAACTATGATGCGAGATTACAGGAAGAAGCATCAGGCAACAAAAACAGCTTCCTCCTGGGAATGGCATGAAAAATATTAATAAGGAGTCAATGCTGCTTATGGGTACCTAATCCTAAATCAGCATTACCTTTTCTGACCCAAAAAGACAGCTGAATGTTTGAGATTCTTCTCCTTTTTTTCAGGGAGAAGAAAATGACAAAAGAAACAGACATTTTGTACTAAATGAATCACGTTGTATCAATAAAAGCATCAACTCCTCCTCTCTATTTTATGGGACTCAAATCCGAGTGGGAATTTTTATTCCGCCCACACACTACCACACACAGTATCACTACCTAGCCAGGTTTTATTGAATCACACAGTTCTGTAATAAATGCTGCCTAAATTAAAGGTCTTAAAAACAGCAGACTGAAGCAAGGTTGTACAACTCAGCCAGACATCCTCTAAATACATTCCACCTAATTACAGCTGCCTATCCTTTAGGACCCAAAGCTGCTTCCCCTGTGTCACCCAACATAAACACACCCATATTATGAGCATTTCACCCACCTAAAATCTGGTGTTGTCTCTCAAAGAAACATATTTGTAATAAATGCCTGGTCTTCAGGGTACAATTTTTGTTTAGCTTTTCAATGAGGATTTATAGTATGGGTTACAGAGTCTACAGTTCTAGCTGCAAAGTTACCTTAACTACAAGCTTCTTTTAGACTGGAAATAATTCACTTGTTTCCATGGTGGTTTAATAATCCTCACTTCAGCTTTTTTTACAAGACTGAACTCTAATGCTCAAGAAATCCTATAAATTACAGAAAATACAGGAATGACTAGGAAGGACCAGTCTTTACTGGTCTCTGTATATTCTATACAGAGAATTGTGTTTATACAAATATATATATATATATATAGGCTCTCTTCCACATCATCCTTGGGAACTAAGAAGCCCACAACAGTTCACACTGCAGAGTATCCTCCCACTGTAACATCTGAGAAGCTTTCCCAGATGAAGCCAGGTCATGCATGGGCTTCCACCCACACATCCAATGCCAGTTGTAAACCAAAAGCAGCAGTTGATCTCAAAAGCAGCACTCTTGAAGACCCCCAAGCACTGCACACAGAATCACTCCCAGGCCAACCACAGTATGTGGTCTAAATTCTAGAACATACAAAGGTAAGAAATATCTTTAGGTAAAAATTTTACCTCTGTTCATTAACAAAATATGAAGACTCAATTTTTAGAAAACCCTCCCCCCCCTTAATAATTCAATTGCCTCTGACACTTAGTGTCAATTTTACAAGTTTAGGGTCACACTTTATGAATGTGGTTTCCTTTTTACAAGAAGAAACAGCTCCCTGAGAGGGCAGCAGTCTAAAAGGGATGATAAATACCCAAAGTAAGTTCAAGAGAAAAATATGGAGAAAATAACATTTTTCTAATACTGTACACTACTTATAGTAACAAGATGTAAAAATAAGTCATTTCACCCAGCCTGTCCTTGTTTGACGGTAGAATATGAGAATTTTGGAGACTTTGGCTTCAAGAATAAGCCTTGTATTGTCTTTTTCCCCCATTAACATTGTTTCACTCTACAGCATAGACTCAGTTTGTGTAGCAAAAAAAACCCCAAACATTTAAACCCAAATATTATCTTATGCTGAAAATATTAGAAGAGTTTGAAAAGCACCTGCCCTTCTATTTTTTCAGGTACTAACAATTATTGTTCAATGCTGAGGAAATAAACTCGGGCCCTAGAAGAAAAACTCTACAAGAGAGCTGGAAACAGCATAAAAGGAACCGAAAGCTTTATTTCATGAATACATAGCAGAAGAAACAGAGCACGTGAGTGCTGTAAATGTTAAAGTTCCAGTCAAATTGACTTTCCTTCCACCAAGCCCCAGGATGGAACAGAAGTGCTCATGTTATAACCACTGTTTAATACATTTATTTTGCCCTTTCACTGTATTTTATCAAATACCAGAAAGTGTCTTCTGCTCTGGTCACTTTTGACTAGTGTTCCAATAGCCAAATTCTTTTGTGCAGCATGATTTTGGACAGAATAGTCCAAATAGCCCAGGATAGTTTGAGCAATTATGTCAGGCAGTTTGTTACCCACCTGTAAACAAAACAGAGCAGAAATCTGTACTTTTGTCTCAAAGATAGAGCTGAATGAAACAAAGAAAAAAATTAGGAGGAGCTCAGTAGTGGCAGAGAGAAAGACAGAAAGAAGGCAAGTGACAAGCAATGATTATAAACTCCCATGAGCAGTGGAAACAAGCTGACGATAAGGGTGGGGGGAAAAAACCAAAATTTCAGAAAAACTACAAAAAGGAAGAGACTGCAGAATGAGTGAAAGGAACTGTCAGCCAAATTCCTATGACCCACACTACCAGCAGGCTGCAATACAGAACAACAGAATGCACTGCTTAATTACCATTGTTAAATCATAGTCTAATTATTTTTCTTTATAGTGGCACAGAATTATACACAGACAAACCACCCTGGATATGAGGCAAATGCAGTAGCATGTGAACATGCCACATTTCCAAACTGGAAAATTAACACAAGTCATCACTTCTCCCTGTTTGCCTGGACAGAAATTATGAGCTTCTCTGTGTGTAGACAAATGGGTGTGGAACTACTGAGATACCACACATATACTGTTTCTCTCACACCTACTCACAGCAGGACACACAACATTGGTTCACAGCTACTGTGTTCGGGGAGGGAAGTGGCAAATCAAATATTCTACTCAGTTCTAGCTTATGGCAGAGCCACCAGCTCTGAGCAAAGCTTCATAGCAATGAAGTCAGGTCCTGGAGGAGGGAAATTCAGTGAATAACCAGCAGAACTGCTATTTGCCCTTAAGGAAATCACTGCATAATCATTTTGCAGGATAAAGCACACACCTGCTTACACAATTCCATGTGCATGTCACAGACTTCAGTCTTAATACTGAAATGAGGAGGAAAGCATTTAAAAATCAGTTCATTGCACACGTCACATTTCACTCTCTTCTTCTAAGGTATCAGATGAGGCTAATGAAGAAAGGTTTTTGTAACAAGTCTGAATCTAGACACAGACTACATTTCCTCAATATTACTTATTCCTGTCACTCTCCCTGGAATTACATGTATATGTGAGACTCCACAGCCTAGAAAGCAAGGTATCTTTAGCAAAAGTCAGTAATGTCAAAGATGATGCACCAGCCTGCAAGGACTTGTGACAGTCCAGAGCCATGCCTGTGTCCCCTCAGCGGATTTACAGAATCCCAGCTTTCACAAAGAGCAGCCTCTTGGAAACAATCAAAGCCACGTTAAAGGCTGTGCCATTATATGCCCAGTGGGGCAGCATGACCATTGGTTCTGAAGCCTGGTAGACAAGTTAAGAGATTTGGTCAAAGTTTTGGCTCCAAAATAAGAACAAAGACATTCACACTTAAGCATCACAGTAACATTCTGTTTCTAAAATGCTAGAACTGGGAACACAAAGAAAGAGAAATGAAATGAACTCACAGAAATTGCTAAAAGCTGCCACAGTTACCACTCACACATTAAGAGAAGGGTATGAATCAAAACTGAGGTTATTTCTCTTGAACTAGAAGACTAAGTTCTGCAAAACCTCAAAATCTTCACTAATTCAAAATGGCACAAAGCTCTTACTACTGTCAAACTTGACACCCCAAACAAAAGCATCTTTATATTTGTAAGAAAAAATAATATAGTAGAAGTAGATACTTTCTGGTTAGCAGCATAGGATCTAGCAGTTATAGCTCAAACCTACATTTTCTGGAATTTCTCACCCTTAAAACAGACATCTGTACACAAAATACACTGTTATATTTAAAATGTCTCACTAGTTATCATCCCATTTCTGGTGCCAAGGAGAAAAAACAACCCCAAAACAACAAAACCATCAGAATCACCAGCCAAAGGCTGGTGCACATTGGAGCACAGCTCTAAATACTTTA
>JANRGV010000051.1:87401014-87431782 GCA_024734035.1 Alethe castanea | reverse complement strand
CAGCGGGCAGGGCCGGGCTGGGCAGAGCAGAGCAGGGCAGGGCAGGGCACTGCAGGGCAGGGCACGGCACGGCACGGCACGGCACGGCAGAGCAGAGGAGGGCAGAGCAGAGGACGGCAGAGCGGAGCGGCTCCGCGCCCGCGGGGCCGAGCCGCGGGGCTGGTGCTGAGCCCGGCTTATATTTGTGTATGTCACATTTCTTTCACATCTTGGGAAAAAAAAAAAATTCAAATGTTTTAGCACGAGGCAAATGTCTCACTAGTGCGAGGGGAGAGTGGTTTCAGGTACAGTTCTTCAAACCCAAGGAATTTCCCCGTAAGCAGGAAGAAGAGGCGGTTGCGCTACTATTTAAGTTTGCTTGGTTGGTATGGGATTTTTTTTTTCCTCAAATCGTTACAATCTTCTTTTTAATTTCCCCAAATTATTCATTACAGCCATAATCACAGAATCATAGAATATTCTGAGTTGAAAGATGGACCCACAAGGATCATAAAAAGCCCAGTTCCTGACCCCAAGGACACCCCAAGAGTCACATCATGTGTGTGACAGCATTGTCCGAATGCATCTTGAACTCTGTCAGGCTTGGTGCTGTGACCACTTCCCTGGGGACCTGTTCCAGTGCCCAACCACCCTCTGGGTGAAGAACCTTTTTCCAATACACTGAAATATTGCCAACTTCAGCTTCTGCTGATTAGTTTCCACCATAAACCAACATTCATTCAGATATGATTTAAATAATTAGTGGCAGATCGGAAAAATGTGGGGTAGTAATACAGAAAATTGTACCAAAAAAATTGGCTTCCCCATTTCCAGAGTCCATCTCTAAAATTAGCACACTGTTCTTCATCTTTAGTGGTCTTGAACAAAGCCTGAAGCCCACAAGGACTCAGTCCTACGTGACTGCCAGCAGCTTAATTCATCACACACCCCAGAACAGAAGGGAGAGAGCAAAATTATATCCCTGTTTGTCCTTTTTTTGAATCAAGTTCTGACTTTGCACCCAGCAAAGTGCTTGGAAAATTACAGCTTCTGCTGGGGAAACATTATCTTGTTCAGCCAGCAAGTACGAGTTGCTGCATACAACAGATGGGATTTCACAAGGGAGATCAACAGTTGTTCCAGCACACTCTTCAGGAAAGCTACCTTCCCTCTGCGGATCACAGGCCATCACCCACACAGAAATGTAAAAGTAGCTCGCCTCCAATGGCAGGGAAAAGAAAATAAAAAGGTTTAACTGGCTTGCCTTAAGTGACACCGCAGTGCTGTGAAAATTTGCGAGGGCACAGCCCTGCTCAGCAAACTGCTCTGCCAGCGACTGACCACTGAAAACCCTTGGCAGAGGTGCGAACAGGGGGCAACACTGTCCCGTGGAAGGAAAGAAGGAAGCCTCAGTTAAACAGAATATCCCTTTCTCCTCTAAATCCATAGACTTGTTACGTAACAGAGTTCTACTTCATCTCTCAGCATCAGGCCCTTTAAGTGTATGCCCTTTAAAATGGATGCATCAAAAGTTCCCTGCAAACAGAAGATTGTTTCTGTGATTAATTAAGGTACATGTGCTGTGCATCAAGGGTAGCCCTGTCTATAGCACAGTGTACTTTTTACTGAAGCCTCAGATGTTATGAACAGTTTCTGTTGCTCTAACACAAACACAACTGTGTGGCTGACTCAGATTTGGGCTGGTTACACACAAAAGCTCCCATTAAGAATGCTTAGGTTATTAATTGATTAATAGAAATAATTCCTAAATTTCAGGACAATAATTGGATCCCCATATTTAGCATGATAATACAAGCCAGCCCGCTGTCTGGCAAGAGAGAATACCTTGGTTGTCCTTCCCAGGATATCAATGCTGCTCTCTTCTGGGCAGATGATATCATGTTGCTTTTAAAGGCATTCAAAGAAACTCATGTATAAACCCTCAAATCTGAAAACTGCTTTGATGGTGTGATCAGCAGAAAAGGATACTATTTACTTTTGATCCTTTACTTCTGAAGGAGCTGGAGACAATGGCAGAGTGCAAAAGGGTAGACTTAGTTCATATCAGTGAAGCTCACAGCCTTCCTCTCTGGCACTTGGTGCAAAAGGAAATATACTTTATATAACTTCTCCCGTACCCCCTTTTTGCATCTGAACCTTAACCCTGAAGTTTCTATGTTATGGTGAATGTGTTTGGTAGAAACTCTCATCGTTCTACTCCCGGAGCAAAATAGTGACTCACTTAAAATAGTGACTTCCCTTTAAGGGTAGGCATTTAGACATTCCCTGCAAAGGCAGATGAAGACAGCAAATGAGTGTTTCACAGGCTGAGGCATTCAGACCTTTGCTTGTCTCATACCCTGCATTTTAGTGAGCAAGGCTTCCCTCCTTGTGTTTGCAGAGTTGCTGAATAACAATACCAGCATGATTCTCAGCCTTATCAGGAATTATTCTGGAGTGGCTTTATGCTTCCTGATGCTGTGACATGTGTGCTACATCACCTACATTTGATGTATCAGCAGTGCTGAAATGTGGTCCCACTCCTCACCCCACAGCTGTTGTTACTCTTATGGCCAAAAGTGGAGAAGGAGCGTCAGGAGAAATTCCTTAATAGTATTTGTGCTGGAAGTATTTCTTTGACTGCCTGTGGGAGCCATAAGGATTCTTTATCCATTCAAGAATGGAAGAAATATATTTATTCTTTTGAATATCAGATAGATGTCTGGGTTTTTTTTTTCCTGGGGTTCTTTTTTGCTAGCTTCAGGGAGGCTAGAGAATAGAAACTGGCAGGAGATAAAAAAGTATTATAGGACCAAGAAAAGAATAAGGTTTGGGTGAATATAGGTGTACATGGATATAGTGTGCCAAATATTTTTAAAACAGCAGTGGTGAATCTGTTCATAAGAAATGCTAGTGAGAAACACCATTTCCAGCAAAGGTAGCAGCTCTGCATTTTTAGACCCAGACAGGAATTTAAACTTTAAAAAAAACATTAACTGCTTACAAGATGGTTTAATAGCTCCTGTTTAAAAAATATGAATGCAGCAGCATTGAAGAAGAGATAAAAAGATAATTCTCACTACTAACTGGGTGCTGTAGTATTCTAAGTAAGGGATGAAATTCCCACAGCTTAACGTGGCTTCCCTAGCTCATGGGATTTTCTATATAGCCACTCATCTTTGTGTCTGTACTTAGTTAACCACACCACACAAGTGTACCCTGCTTCCTTGGAGCTCTACTCCTTGGCTGGAGCTATTTTCCCATGACCTGAAATAAATCTGCTGCTTCATACTTGGGGAAAGCAGTTAAGGTTGAGTAGATTTGGCAGTACAGAATATCCAGTAAGAAGTAAATGTAAATGTGTGTGCATGTATATACATATATGTCACTGCTTGTCTATATAGACATAATGTGCTCCAGGACTAGACAGCTCATCCAGCTAATGCGGTTAAGGAATGCAACCATCACATCCAGACACCTTTAGTTCCTGTTACAACCAACTACGTCCCAAGTTTAGTCAAACCTCACCTACATATGGATGAAGGCTCTCAATCCGTAATGGAATGTAATGCAATGCTGAACTTGCTCCATGGTGTTGTCCCAGCAAATTGCATCATGCTTACATAATTGTAGTCTGCAGGCCTGATTAAACCTGTTCACGTGAATTGTTCCATCAGCCTTCACTGAACTTTAGAACAGACTGCATAGCAAGAACAGAAATATATTTTTAAAAGTTAATTTCCACCATTCCCTAAGGGCTTCACAGCTTCATGTCTATGAAGGTTACTAGCTGTTAGGACAAGTTACATCCATGTGTAGTCTGGGAACTGCCAGTATTTTGATTATTCTCGTTATGACTCTGGCCCCGGGAGTCAAAGCATACTGATAAGCGTATCTATAAAAAGGAGCTCTAAAGCTTGCTGCATAGCACTGCAGCTGCCTGGAGAATCAACATTACCCATGGAAACCTCTGCAGAAAGGTTTCTGCACTCAGCTGCCATCCTCCAGCTGCGTCAGAAAAGAAGGCTCAAGGTTCTAAGTGACAATACTGTAAAGAGCAGGGGTGAAAAACACAGCAAAATTATATGTCAAAAGTGATATGGGACAGACACTTAAACATTATTAGCAGGAAGCATTCCTAAGGCAGGGACAAGGGTGTCCTTAGGAAAAAGGTCAGTAGCTATCACCGATCAGTAACCCAACAGTGTGGAACTGAGGAAAGCAGAAGAGAAATTAATGAATCTACCTTAGGTCAAGCTGCAACTCTGTAAAACCTCTCTGTTATTCAACTGACAAAGTGAAGTATTTTCTAGATGGCTTTGTTCTGTTTATCTTGTTTTTCCTTATCTACTTGAATGATCATGAGGGATGTGCTGAAAGCCCTTTAAATCACACTGATAATGTTTACCTTCCCGGCTGCATGAGTACAAGGCTTATAACTGAACTTTGAAATTTCATAGGGAGAGATGATAGGCAAGATTGGAGATTATTAACTCCTTACTTGTCCCATCCCCTTTTCTTTCTTATCCCCAATTGTGAAGATACCCTGCCTAGCGAATTGAGGTGCTCAAATATCTGTTGATTAGGAATGGGGTTTAATTTGGATATTCTCTGTCTGCTATGATTTCACATTTGGTCCTAGTGGAGAAAATTTAAGGCAAAACCTTCTCCTGTCCTTTGATGGCTTCTGCATTAGGATTCCTCTGCAAGGATTCTCATTTCAGTTGTCTCAAGTAGTATCCCAATCAGGAAGACTTATCATCACAGGTCTTTAAATACAGTATTTGCATGTAAATACATGGTCTTAGCTGTGAAGAACATTAGCTATTTCACTTAGTTGTCTCTATGCAGTAAGAGGTTTTTCTAAAAATAATGCATTAAGTTAAAAAAAAAAAAAATCCTTAAAGTAACAACCATGATTTGGTGTAAAGAGAATAAGGTTTATCTACCCAGTCAGGAACAGACATCAATTTCACACATGCAATAAGGGTGAGTTTTGTAAGAGCACAGATGTGAAGTTTCTGTGATTAAATACTGTTTTATAGTGCATACATACAGGGGTACTTAGTTTAAGTTAGATCAGCAATTCCCTTTCTGTGGGTTCCAAGTGCTGAAGTCTGCAAAAGTGCTGAACTCTGCAAAAGGTAATGTGCTCTCAAGGACATTGTTCTTCACCATAGCTTTCCGCATGTTTAACCCCTCCCCTACACATTTTTCAAACTCACAGCCTGAAAGAAAAGGAAATTTTGTGAAAACCTAAAACTGGATTTGACAGCAAGAGTGAGTGAAGCTTCTTGGAACTGCAAGGTTGTAGCAACAGCCATCAGTACAGACATGCCTCAGTGCTTACATGGGATCAGGATATCAGCTGAAGTATCATGTTTTTAAATTCCTTTGGAAGGGAAGAAACTGTGATTGCAACATCTAGGATCAAATTATTACCTTTTTCTGGCTTACTTTGTCAGGTTACAAATTACATCACATGACTAATACTGAAGGAAAAAATGTCACTCTCATTTTCTGTTAATTTGCAGTTAAGTGTTCTGAGTACTATGACAAACTGCTACATTTACAAAATTGAAATAATTTAATTTTTCTTTTTAATTTTTCAGGTATTTCTGACAGTGTTCTTTCCCATCTTAGAGTAATCACATTGAAGAGGGAAGCATAACATTGAAAACCAGCAGCAACATTGTGTTATTTCCATGGTTTGCTGTGTAATTAGGTATAAAAAAAATATGTTCTTAGTCAGCTGTTTGATCCTTTTTTTCCATTTAAAGTGTAGCTCTTCTGTCAACAAAGCACCAGTTTGTTTTTTTCAACTGAGAAATTTTATTTTAGCTGTGTATGAATTAAAGAAAATTATATAACTTGATTTACTGTAATTATTCAGGGAGCCATAGCAATCATTGAGTGTGACTGTGCTGCACATTTGTATTGCTTCTGCAACAGGTACTATTTCTGTGTTTTCTTATTTCTCAAAAACATATTTTTCAAAAATTTTCTTTTCAGAAACTCCAGATGTCTAATTTTTATAATTTCTTTTTACATTACTTCTTTTCACTGACAATCCTCCATGAGCAGTTGCTGATTTTCTGAACACCGTCAAGTAAGCTTTATGGTAATTATTATCTTTCCTGATCTATGCAAAGTAATTTTTTTTCATTGCAAAAAATGCAATGCATTTGCATTGCAATTGTTGTCTTATTAGACGTTGATGAAAAATTGACTGTAGTCATAATCTACATGTAGATGCAAATCAACTCACCAAAATACATAGTCACAGTTTTACTTCACATCTGAGTACTCAGGGGAAGTAAACATGAAGGAGCTGAAAGTAGAACTAAAGCAAGTTCAGCCTTCCATCTGGTAGAAAAAAATCTGCTGGTGCATTGGATGTTGTGCAGAACAATGCAGAATTTCCCTGCTGCACATTACAGGATCAATTATTGCTCACAGCAAAGTTGCAAGTCTAGCATCTCTATGCAAACTGAGAATCAAATGATCAGATACTAGGATGATGGATCCCTTGCTGAGAACTTACTCAGATTCACCCAGTGCTTCAGAAAGGAGAAAGAAAAAGAAGAAAGAAAAAAAAAGAAAAGAAAAGGGGAAAAAAAGAGAGGAGACTCTTGGAAGTCCTCTTCTAGGGAGCACTCAGCTTTCAAAATGAGCACAGTATTCATGAGCATGACTGGGACTTACTCTGTGTGGAAAAACACTGTAGTTCTTTTGATTGCACTGGCCGTATTTTGGAGTACTGGCTGTGTGGTTACTACAAGGAGTGGTCAGAGTTCATAGTGTGGGTTCTACCATGAAACAAACGCAGGATTAGCAAGGTGTTGTATTTCCCACAGCAATGATAGTATGTTCCTGAGAATACCTTTCATATTCCCAGGAGAGAAAGCTAATGCTGCTCCTTGCAGTTAAGCTTATTTAGTGATATTAACAGTACTTAAAAACCTCACAGTTGCTGTCAAGGGTCCTCACAAAGGGTCATTTGTAATGAAACAAAAGACAGCTCTGGCAGACTGATTTCCGGAAAGAAGTGACAATTAGATAACACATAAGAACCAGTGTCTGGCTTTAGCTTTCAATGGTCTGATTTGCTGCTCCAGCACCCTTCAGTACCTTTTGTAAATACATCCTTCTGTGCAGGTATTGGCTTTTGCAACTTGCACTCTCCTGACCCTCAGAGCCCATGAGGTTCAGTTGTCTGGGTCCAGCCTGCATTTAACATTTCTTGCTAAACAATTTTGAAAAACAGTGGAGTAACACCAAATAATATTTGAGAAATTTGCAACAGATGCTTGCAAGGAGCAGAGCCATGAATGCTGAAATATTGACAATAAGGATATGCAAGATGCTTATCTTGTCACTTCAATTTTTCCACTTACCTTTAATGAAACTAAAAACAAAGGGATCTTGGATCTTCTCCCTGAACATATATACTGCAATACAGTAATTGTGTTGATGGTCTGTACTATTAAAAATGGGTAAAAATTAGAAGAGGCAGAATCTGTCTTTGACAAATGTGAGGAGAGATCAGGCAATACACCACAGAGAATCACCGCATCAGAGTTTTTGCAGCTCTAGTTTGAACATGACTATTTTTAGAAGACCTGTTGTACATACCAACAACACTAATGACTGCCAGATGAGACAACCATGTTCCTAAAGCCAGTGACATCATGCAGCTCTCAGGATTTAACTAAAGCATGTGTTTAGAAAATAGCAATAAAAAGTAATTAATTATTTTTGTTTCCATCAAATTGAGTTATGCTTTTATTTTGCCTCTGTTTTCCTTTCAGAAGTTAGTCCTGAGAGTAATTTTACAGCCTTTAATTCTTACTATCTAATGGAGTGAATGAATTTTCTACAAAATTCAGACTTTTTATGTTATGAATGGAAACCATGATTTCCCATTGCCTTCATTTTATTGCTATTATGTGACACTTCTGAGATTTTGGGAAGCAAATAATCCCGACAAAGAAACCTGTCTTCCCCATTCCTAAACGGTGAGAAAAGCAGAGAAGAAGACTCTGTAATCTCTGGCAGGAGACACACGAACACATTTGCCATAAAGACCCACATTGATAAGAGAGGCATCCTGAGCTGCCCCAGAATAAGGGAGCTATTTATTGCAGGGCAAAATTCTGTCTGCCTTTGCCAAGGGCATCCTCCTTATCACTGTTTACTACTAGCAAGCTGTTCACTCACAGATTACCCACAGTCCTGAATGATAATGTTCATAAGTGATAAAGCAGCCTCATTAGAAAAGTTTTGACTGGCTGTGGTGGCAGAGGAATGCAAGTTGAGTGGCAAGCAGTGGGGAGTCAGAGAGAACTTTGAGCTATGCCTGCGGCAGAATAACACCCAAAGAAATCACTGTGCAGACACTATCAATGAAAGTCAAAAGGGCCTTGTAGTAAATAGTGGAGGATTTGGTTGCTGATCTCAGCAAAATACCATCCAGACCTTGTCAGCTGTGGAAAATGGAAAGAAAGAGTCAGAACCTACAAAATGCAGGGGCTCCAATTAGGCAAAGCCACTTAGCTGTTGGTTTGTGCTCAGTGCAGGTACTGGGCCCACTGCAGACACAACATAAAATCACAGAATCTCAGTGTCACCAAAACCAAGAGAATCAAAGAAACTCTCCAACACCATCTTTTAAGTCTTAAAGAATCAGGCATTACTTTATTCTGGCCAGGATATGCAAAGGAAATCTTTCCATCCACACATGATAATAGTATTGTTTCTGTTGGCCATGACCTTTAAATCATTGAGTCCAGCCATTAACCCAGCACTGCCAAATCCACCTTTTACCCTGAAGTGGCAGGACTTTGCAGAAATTGGAGAGGGAGGGAGAGGGAGGTGCTCCAAAAATGGCTTGTGTGAGATGAAGGAGCCTGTGCTCTTCTTAGAGAGAGATTGCCACTGTTGCAGTCTTCCTTTCAGTCATGTACAGCCACATCATCTAAATGACAACAAACCCTGGGAGATTTTTTTGTCCATGGTAATCTGGAAAAGCAGTTGAAAGATTTCCATCCTATAAAAAATAAAAGTACACGCTGTGCCCAGTGGTAATAGGGCTTTAAGACCTCCATTCCTAAGTCCCTGTGGCAACTTCACTGTCAGCTGAGCCTGGAAGCCCTGTATGCATTGGGAAAGGCAGAGGTAATGACATAGAAGGTCTTGCAGCAAGGAAAGGAGGTTTAGCCAGCCAAAATTGCTGCACTTTATCAGCCAAAAAGTGCTGTGTGTGCAAAGGGAATGCCCCAGGGCTGGTGAAATATGCTATGGAGGTATTGTCTCTGCTCCCCTTTGCTTTGCTCACATGACTCACAAAATGTTGTGGAGTGAAAGACAAGCTATTAAAATCGAGCTATGAAATAGAGTTCCTGGATTGCTGGAGGGAGGAGTTACCAAGTGCTGCTCTTTGCCAGCATCATGCTCTTCTGGGCATAATCAAGGTTTCCTCTTTGTTACCACAGCCTTGCTGTGTATTTCTCTTTCCCTGGTACTGTAGGAAGCCTCCATGCTCTTCTGTGCTGCACAGCTGCTCATTGTCATGGAGAGCAGCCCTGCAGCAGCCCCAAGACAGCTCCTGTCCTGGCAGCAGCCCTGCAGCACTGGGAGTTGGGTGAGCAGAGGGAAAGCCATGGGCAAATACACTCATGTACGTGCCCAGGTCCTTGCAAAACCCACCCATTCCCATGGGCAAGGGGGGACAGTGGTGGCAGTGGCAGAGCAAGAGGAGGTTGGTGCTTGTAGGAGGTTTTGGGTCAGGACTGCATTACAGAACACAGCTCTCATGGCTTGTAGAGATGAAGGCAGTGGCAGAGCTCAGCCTGGTGCAAATACAACAGGCCTGGTTTGTTTGCTGTGCATTTGTGGGCTGAGAGCTGAGTGCCAGTTGTCCTTCTGCCAGGCTGGAAATGCCAGAGGGGATGCTGCTGCCTGCTTTGCTGCTGCCTGTCCCTTGTGCTGCCCAGGGCTCCAAGGTGCAGAGGACTCAGCCTTCCTCACCAGCTTCCTCCTCTAGCTGGGGTGGTGGCAGAGGGGAAAATCCCAAGGTATCCAAGGGTGAGTGGGTACTGCCCTAGAGCACAGGAGGGGCAGAAACGCTTTCCCTGCCTCCTCCAGTATTTTAGGTATTTTAGCACCCAGCTGTCACCAAATCTGCGATCTGCTGCCAGAATGCAGTGTATGTGCGCATCTGTGTAGCTGATCAAATTAGCACGTTCAAAATGTTGGAGTTTTTTTCATGTCTGTGAGTACTTTCTTAAAAAAAAATAGCAGCGAAACTTCAGAATGGAAAGATTACTATGTTACTGAAACTCTGTTTTCAGGGTTTTCCCAGGAATTAATGAGCAGCTGCATGTAGGAAAGAAATTCTTTCTCATGAGGCTCTTGGGAGCACTCAGGAGTCTTTATTGAACAATAACTGGAAAAATTGACCCAGAGAGCAAGTTCTCTATGGTTCTTGAAAACACATGATTCATGTTCCAGTCTCATTTTGTAGCCCTTGAACAAGATAGAAATATAAGGGGAAAAGTAGGAAAATAGAAAGGAAGAGAGGGAAGCCAGAAATAGGAAATGAATGTGTCACAGGATGAGCTTAGCAGAGTTTCCATGAGAGCAGTGACGGAAAAACATATATTCTTTTGTCTATTAAAAGTACTCTTTGCCACATCTTATTTTTACTTTTGTGAAGCAATCATAATTTTTATTTTGTGAATTGGTGAATGAATCCAGATGAGTTTTAAACACAAACATGGATTTTGAAAAAATAGATGTGAAAAATATATTTTCCTAGAAAGCTGTGGTGATTCAGTGGGGCCCAGACTCAAAGTTTTTGAACTCTAGAAAATTGAACTCATGGCACAGAGATCAGTAACACTGCAAGTCATTGCCTGAGTCTTAATCTTGGACCTTGCTGTGGGACCTTTGTAGTCAGCCAATATGGGTATCTCTTAATTCATGTCTGGGTACTACTAAAGACTGTAGTCTGGCCAGAAAATGATCAGATTATCATCATGTTATGTTGCTTCACCTCCTGGAAGAGCATTCTTCGTGATTTTGTGCTGTGGACTGTGGCTGCTGAAGTGGGTGGTGAAGATCCCTATTTCCATTACAAAGAGCAATGTTTAATGATAGCCGAAGTATTGATATTACCATCCTTGTGCCTGCTGAACACCTGGTCATGCACACAAAATGAAGCACTGTTCATGGGAGAGCTGCTGGGCAGGGTGAAGAGTTAACTCTTAGCTATCATCTTCAGGCAGAATTTGTTTTCCAGACTCCTTTAAGGATGCAAGGCAGAAAGACACATCTCCACATGGCAAACTCGCCATCTGCAGGCCACTGAGACAACTCGCCAGGGACAGGGGAGAAACAGCCCCACAAGCTCAGGAACAACTTGCTTAGCTGGTCTCACAATTTCCTCCTCTTTTGTGCCCCATTTAACAAAAGGAAATCACTCTTTTGGTGTTAGCCCAAAGAAGTTTAGAGTGTCTGTCTCTGGAGCTTAATCCTATCCCAGCGGATTGCTTAAAAATCTAAAAAAAAAAAAATTAGACTTGATGTTCTTCTGCAGCAGGCTTCTTCTACCCTTATTAACTCCTCCTTAACTCCTGTCTGGTCTCAGCTGCAAGGAGAGAGCTCAGCTTTCCAGCCCAGACCTTAACACCCTCCCCCAGCTACTACAAATCAGCACTGTTTTGGCCCATGAAACAGTTTTGATTAGAACACACTGTTTCATAAGCATATTTTTGCCATGAGAACATGTTTAGTTTTTTTAAGATACTGAAACATAGTGTTTCAGAAAGTTTGAGCTTTCTTTGTCAGGCTGGAAGAATATTATTGGAATTCATTTTTCTATTTGAAATAAATTTTAAGGAGGATTTTTACCTTTTTTCAGTGGTTATTTTGTAGTGCTCTTGAATGTCAGCTGCATCCAATTAACCATAGAAAGTCAAAGCCTAAAGGAAATGTTTCACTTTCATAATAGTGTTTCTGTTTGTTCAAAACAAACAAACACAAGCAAACAAAAAGGAGGAAACTGAAGCAATTTCAGTTTCCCCCCATTTTGAATAAAAACTATCTCTAGGCTGAGATGATTTTTCATTTAAATCTGAGTTTCTAAAGAGGAAAGCATAAAGGAAGACCTGATTTTGCATTTCTGTTTGCCTAGAGTTGGGCACTGGTGGTATACATTGGAGAGCAATGTCTACCTATTTTTAAAAAAAAATATTTAAAGAAGACTGAACCAAATTTTTAATTCAAAACTAAGCCTCAGTGTTAACTTGTTTGAAAGGGAAGCACCTAGAGTTTGTACCCCTGCCATGTATCTGCTTCCAGGTAAATTCTGAAAACAGGGGACTGAAGTTAATAGAAAATAG
Organism: Alethe castanea; assembly: GCA_024734035.1. Classification (NCBI taxonomy): domain Eukaryota; kingdom Metazoa; phylum Chordata; class Aves; order Passeriformes; family Muscicapidae; genus Alethe; species Alethe castanea. Next base: position 87,419,399 of record JANRGV010000051.1, on the reverse strand, counting down.
TATTCAGACTGAGCTTTCACATTGCCTGGAAACATCAGGTGAGCTCTTGGTTGCAGTCAGAAGGGCAGTACATCTGCATACACATGTTTGTTGCAGACTGCCATGACCCAAAGAACTTAAGTGTATAGAGACATGGTGAGAGTCATTCATTCCCCTTACACAGGGGGAGAACCAAGGCATAGACCAAGGCTGACTGTTTTGGCCTCAGAAAGGCTTACTGCACTTGGGGGGGGGCAAAATCAAGACTCAACTCTATTTTTATTATATTTTCTTAGGACCCCATTGGGCTTAAGTGTTTGGTTCCATGGGGTACTTAGACAAGTCTGTTTCTTTTAATTCTTAGTGCCATTCAGCTTCATACATGCTCCCTCTGGGAATTGTGTTCCCACACAGTTTGCACACACTCTTCGTACCTTTTTCAAACATGGGTTGTTTAGTCTGTGAAGAAAAACACCAGAGGACATCAGAAGTCCCTGAGCAGGTGCTGGCATTGGTTTGGGTAAAAACAGGGGAGTTGTAACTCAGCTAAACCTAAAGCTGAAAAAGTGCTGCCTTTGCAGGGGGTTGTTCTGATGACCTGTGTGCTCACATGGGCTGTGTCCCCCTGTAACTCTGCTCACTCTCCAGCACATTTGTCCCATTCAGTGTCATCTATGTGTGTCTCCTGGAGAAAAAGCACTGGAAAAGCCAAAGGGGAGGTGAGGATCCATGGTGGTGGTTTTGGAAAAGGAGTCAGGTGCGCAGTGGTGAATGGTCCCAGTTTCCCTGTGCTGTTTGCATCCAGGCAGTGGCTCCAGGCTGGGTGGCTGCTGGAGCCTGCCCACAGCCGTCATCTCAGCTCCCTGCTGCCTGTGAAGTACATCTGTTTGGCGGGCAGAATGCACGGATGGATTAATTACCAATGATTTCACAGTTTGTGACAAGAAAGAACAGAACAGAACTTGGCTCCTCCAAAATATCTTCAGATGGGGCAGGGTAAACCCTCAGCAAGATCTTTCTCTTCCCTTCACAGGCATTTCTGGGAGCTGAAGAAGGGCCTAGAGCAAGTGTCAGGGATCCCCCCAGGGTTTGCCCCTCACAGACTAGCCCCAGGTTTGCCCAGATGCTCTGGCTGAGCAGCAGGCAGGGCTGGAATTCTTGCTGGTCAAACAGGACTACTCAGTGGGTAACTGTATGTCCATGTTCAAAGGTCCAGTTTTGCTGGAGTTTCCTGTTCTGGGGAGGGCATCATCTGGCAATCTCAACAGTAAAAGCTGTTTTCCTCAAAGGTTATATGTGAAGGAAGCTGCCTGAGGCCTTTCCACAGTTCTAACATACTGATTTGGTCACCAGATTACTGACTTCTTCTGCCAGCCTTGAACCACAGGTAGCCAGACCTGGTCCAGCCCTGCCACAGCACCAGGTGTGTTTCAGGTGTGCATTTAAAACTTGCCCTCACCAAGCAAAGGCAAGACAGGCAATCAGTCAGGTTGTGCAGCCCTGGCCAGCCACCCCCTCTGTAGGTAGCACAGGAGGAAGCTGGTCCAACCCATTATGGGTCCTCAGCCCATTGCAGCTCCTCTTTCAGTAGCCAGTCACCTCCCTGACACACAGTTTTCCATTTGCCCATGTCTGAGGAGCCAGCAAGGAAAAGATAGAAGGAAACAAGCTGCATAAAATGTAGTCTGCTGAGCTCTTTTCAAAGCCACACCATTTGCATAATAAATGTTCCATGTTTTCTACCTATTCCCAGCTGTCACATGAAACTTGGCATGTGTCAGCTCTCTTGGGCATAAGGAAAACAGTTTGTATACTGATGGGACACTTACAGGGGCTGTTTGTCTTATTTTTCCTGCTCCTTCCCTGATAATGACAGAATGGATACAACATTATTTTATATGCTTTTACTATTTTAATCTTCTCAACACACAAAACTCAGTGGTACAAAAAAGGAACCCTCTGAGGAAGAAAGCAGTTCTATTAAGAAATCTGTATGGCATGACAATGCTACAGACTTTTTTACAATGGTACAGACTTTCTTGTCCCATGATGTGTGTAATCTAAATGAGTTAATAAAGAAGATGTCTTTTGGGGATTTCTGATCTTCTGCAATAGGTGTCCTGAAGCTTGGAGACAGTTAGAGTTGAGATACATTTGGTGGGACCTTATTTGGGTGTTTGGATTACTGCTGCCTGCACTGTTCCCATTCCTGAGAAGAGTGAAGGATCTCAGTAACTGGGTTAGCAATCCAGACCTGCCTTTTGATAGTCCATTGTATTGGTATGAATCCCAGGAGGCACAAGGATTTCACTCTGATGGTGTAACTTGACTTCATAGTTGTTTTTTGAGAAGGATGGGCTGGCTCTAGAGTGTCCAAAAGGCTTCTTTCTTTGATTTATTTCAGAAGTCTTGGGAAGTACAGTGCTGGGAAGGACTCACCTACTAGTTAGACTGCCTCTCAAGCAGCAACTGCAGTGAATGGTGTTGTGCAGGTCAAAATGGTGTGCAGCCTGCAGAAAGGAGTTGAAATTCTTTGTTGTGAAAGCAAGGCACTGGCTGCATTCACCTACAGGGCTGCAGGGAGCTGGCCATCCCTGCACACCAATTCTTTTGCTCACATGCTTTTCTTTTGTAGGTGAAGGGGGAAGTAGGTGTCCATGAAACTCTCCTGTAATTCTGGAATCTGGGGCACTTTAATTAGAAGGGGCTTTAGTTGCCTAACATGAGGCATCTTATGAAAGAATCTTGATTTTCAGAGAGCAAATGCTGAGCACTTTCCCCCAAAATCAGATCTATGATAAGATGTCCCTTTTTGGATATTCAGTGTCACTACCAATTTTTTGAAAGAGAGCCCATGACAGCTATTTGGTGGCTTTTTGAGGATAACTAGTTCAGTGCATTATAGATTTTCATGGCTTTATTTCCCAATGATTTTTCCCTCTGGCAGTACACTTCTGCTGTTGCATGACAAGCACCATTGAAAGCCTGCTGTAGTGCTTGTTTGCCAAATGAAAATCCCACCATCTTACACAGTTGTTCTTGCACCTACAACTGAGGGCACGTTGAGGTTACTACCAAGTGCAGTAACAGAAGGTGTGTGGCAATTCCCTAAGGGTTTCAGTGCTTCAGGTCATAATGGGTAAAATACTGACCTTCTGATTCTTTGGTTATTCATTATACAAAAATGAAAAGGAGAAATAAAGCTAACAGGACCTAATGCATTTTGGAGACCACATTGTGAGTGCAATAGCTAAAACTGTTTTGTTGATAATACATATCCCTGTGCTCATTTTTCAGGTAACAGAGGTTTACTTCAGTGCTCCAGAGAAACCCCCTGCCCCAAAATCCATAAGGATCCCAGCTATTACTTGTCAGGTTTCTCTAATCAACCAGACAAACTTCTTTTGGATGGTGTCCATAGTGGCACAGGAACAAGAGAAGAAATGTTTCCCTAAATTTTCCTGCTATTCTTGGCACTGTTTTCCTCTGCTTTCACTAGAGCTTGCCTGCATCCGGCTTTACAAATTCAGCCATTAGGTGGGGCATTTCTACTGTCAGCAGCCCAGATTTCATCTGCAGCACCTTGTGCCTGAGACTGAATAATCCTGTGTGCTGGGATATGAGGTCTCTTCTGTTATCTAAAGTGCTTTCCTTTTTTATCAGCTCCATTGACATCCAAAATAGTACAAGAGAGAAAACCTGGGTCAAATGGTACAACTTAAGGTCTTGGTCTCTATATTTTTTGTCATGTGTGATGTGTTAAAGGTTATCCAACTGAAGAAGATGCTGATCAATTACTAAGCTATACAATTCATAGCCAAAAGTACGCACTCATTTATTTTTTTAAATTTCATTTGAACAATTCGGAATCAAGACAAGTATTTCTTCCTGGTTTCAATGTCTGGGTAAAAGCAGTGATGCATTTCCTGACACTGCAGTGGACCAGTTGTGTCTCATGATACAGCACTAGACTCTGTTTTTTCCATGGGGTAAACCTTCACAGAGCTTGGGCTTCTTTTGCTGGGAATAGCTATGCTTTATATGCCCTTTTTAAAATTGAAAAAATAAATTTAAAAAAAATCAATGAGGATCTCTTTATTATACTTATAAAGAGACAATAATCATCCAGCATGGCTGAGCAGCCCTTTCTGAACTGAGGGGGGGAAGGATCTCTCCTATGGCCCTCTGAGCCCTCCTAGCACCTCAAGTCCCAGTAACATAGGCATCACTTTCACTTCATGCAACTTTTGGAGAAAGTGATGGTCTCTTTGCAAACCAGGGATTCTGAGGTCTGGGTTTGTCCCAGTCAGCCCCAAGGACCCTAATCAAGGACTGTGTTGCTGCAGGAGGTGGAGGGACAGAGAGGCACATCCCGAGGGCAGTTGAATTTGTTCTGAGTTTGGGGACCTGGAGAGGGCCCCAAAGGCAGAGGTTTGTCCTTCAGTCAGAATTGTGGGGATGAGCTGGACTGCTGGAGATGGTGGGCACTTGTCCAGCACTGTGAAGGGGACTGTACTACCACACTGATGTGCCAGGTCCAAGCTTGACTATCCAAATCACCCCAAGCCAATCCTTTTGGGATTTCTGTATTATAAAGCCCATCTAGCAGGTGACCTGCCGAGAAGAAGGGCTAGTGGAAACTTGATTATGGCCAAATTAGAGGGGACATAAAATATCTGAAGGACTTTACTGATGGCTGGTACTGGGTGCCTGTCTGGCTTCTCTGTTGCCTCAATCTCTGTGCACCACTAACTACTGAGGCCCCTCAGACCTGCTTCTGCAGATGGGACCCTTCAGGTACCCCAGCTTCAGCTCAGAGTCCCAGAGTCTTCAGCTCCCCTTAAATGCCTCTTGTATTCAGGGTTTCAAAAACTTTTGGAAAGCTTCACTTTGGAGACTCCAAAGCAATGGACTATGCTTGAGGCAATAACACTGTCATTAATTTTGCCCAGTTTCCTTAAAAATCTCTTTCCATGAGAGTCTAATTCCATAGAAATATGGAATTTAAAAATATGCCATCATAGAGGGGGAACCTTGAAAACCCTTGTATACCTGGGCTTTGGGGTTTTTTTATATTCCCTGTTCCTGGCCTGGTTGTGATTGTGCATCTGTGTCTTTAGCTAAGCCAGGGCTTTAAGGAATTATTGCTAAAAAAAATTCCTGCTACATTTAGTATAGGCTAAGGATCTAATTCCTCCAGTGACCTTGAGAGATGCCTGCCTGGAGAACTGTATATTAGTAAAACAGAGGGCTGTAGTGTGGAAACAGAACAGAACTGCACAGAACTACACCCATTGTCTGGAACCACAAAAGCAAAGAGGTGTGCTGGCAGGTGCCTCAAAAGTATCTGTTATTAGGTCAGGCAAATTGAAACAGCAGTTGGAAGGGCTCTGTTCACTGCCTCTCCTGTGATGGAGTGGGAGATGTGCCTAAAGGATAACAGGGACAGAAGGCTTCTGCTCCTGGGGCTAAAAAAATTGTGAAGGACTACTGGACACTGGGAATGAAACTGTTTTCTGTTGTGTTAGAAAGAGTGTCATCAGAGTTCAAGCCTGGCCATTTGCACACCTGGCACCGTTTGCATAGATGAATATATTACACCTCAAATTCTTTCTTTCTGAAATACTTATTTCTGGCATTTCTTTGCTTATCACCAGTAATAAATTTCCTGGCCACGTGGTCTTGTTTACTGCATGGCACACCAGTCTTCTACTGCTCCATCATCACTGGAATTTTTATGGCCTTGCTCTCTTCTTTCCTGAAGGATTAAGTGTGCTAACTCCCAGAATGAAGTTCTCCTTAAGTGAGGCTTTACCCATAAGGATGCATCTCATGCAAATCTATGTCAGGTTTTAAGTGTACTTTGGGGAGGGTCATTTGACTTGGATGGGTGTTTCATTTTACCAGCAGAGATTAAGGCATGCAACAACCTAACAGTTGATCCCCACAAGATGCTTCTGCCTGGCTTACCCTGAACACAGGATGCTGCACCTTAGTCTGCTAATGTTGCTCTCTATTGAGAAAAGCAAACAAGGCAGGTGTAACCTGAAAGACTTAAGGGCCTCCTGGTACCCAAGGACAAGCTCTGCTGGGAGGCACCTGCTTAGTATTTGTCTAACTTTTTGGCAGACAACAACTCGTTCAATTTGTGACAGAGTAATAGTATTTCCAGGTGCGAGTAAGGGGCAACGTCCCACCCAAATTTCTTTTAAAAGGTTAGCAAAAGTATAATTGAGATGGCTTCTAATTAGAATCATTAAATTCTAATAAGATTAATTAAAACTCCCCCAATGAGAAGGTGACCTGTTTAGTGGATAAGGGAAAGGCTGAGTATGTTGTCTCACTAGACCTTAATAAAGCCTTTGACACTGTTTTCCACGGCACTGGCCTGGGGGAATTGGCTGCTCATGGCTAGGATGGGTGAACTGTTTGCTGGGTTAAAAACCCAGATGGATGGCCAGGCCCAGAGGGTGAGGAGTAGCATCCATCTGATGTCTGCTCACCTGTGATGTTCGCCAGGGCTCAGTACTGGGTGCAGTCCTGTTTAATGCCTTTATCAATGATCTGGATGAGGGAATTGAGCCTGCTGTCAGTCAGTTCATGGGTGCCACCAGGCTGGGCAGGAGTATTGATCTGCTGGAGGCAGGAAGGCTCTGCAGAGGGGTCTGGACAGGGTTGAGATCAGTGGTGTGGGGTTTAACAAGGCCAAGTGTCAGGTCCTGCCTTTGGGTCACAACCACCCCAGGCAGCACTACAGGGCAGAGAGGCTGGAAAGGGCCTGGAAGAAAAGGCCCTGGGGTGAACATGAGTCAGTGCCCAGGTGCCCAAGAAGGCCAATGGCATCCTGGCCCGTGTCAGCAATAGTGTGGCCAGCAGGAGCAGGGCAGGGATTGTCCCCCTGTACTCAGCACTGATGAGGCCACTCCTCAAATCCTGTGTTCAGTTTTGGGCTTCTTGCTTCAAGAAAGACATTGAGGGGCTGGAGAGTGTCCAGCAATGGAGCTGGTGAAGGGTCTGGAGCACAAATCTGATGAGGACCTGCTGAGGGTGTTTAGCCTGGAGAAAAGGAAACTGAAGAGGGACCCCATCACTCTCTACAAGTACTTGAAAGGAGGTTTTAGTGAGGTTTGTGTTGGTCTCTTCTCCCCAGTAACAAGCAGTAGACAAGAGGAGATGGTCCCAAGTTGTGCTAGGAGAGGTTTAGATTGGATATTAGGAAAACTTTCTTCACCAAAATGAGTGTCAGGCACTGGTACAGGCTGCCCAGGGAAATGGTGGAGCCACCATCCCTGGAAGTGCTCAAAAAACACGTGGATGTGATAGGGATATGGTTTAGTGGTGGACCTGGTGGTGCTGGGTAATGGGTGGTCATAATAGTCTTTAAAAGCTTTCCCAACCACAACAGTTCTATGATTCTGTGATTTTCCTGTGCAGGCAGAAGAAGCCAGCTAAGAGAAAACTTATTATTCAAGTCTGGCACAAATTCTCTATGCTGTAAGGACTTTTCTCAAATGTGAAATGAAATCACGGACAACAAAAAGTAAATTATGCTTTTGGTTTAGTACAAAGGTGCCAGCTTATAAAAGTTTGATGGGTGAAGTAAGCCCATGTGTGTAAGGGCAGTGTTGTATGTCCAATAAAACCTATTTCAGTTTTTGAGGATAGGTGTGATAGTCAAATAAAATTTTCATTTTGTGACCCTCTACATGCCAAAAGCCTAACTCTTGGCAGGTTGGGAAGAAAAAAGAAGTCAAAGTTTAAGCCTCTTCAGTGGCCAGGAGACAAAATGTTCACATTCCCACTTCCTCACAGCAATGTCCCGGACTGGGCCAGCCCAGCTGTCACATATGTGACTCGTGTGCATTGTGCTGGCACATGGGTTTGCTCTCAGCTTGCTGCCAGCCTGTTCTTGTCCTCAGTCTCTGATGGCAGTGGGTAGGGGCGTTCTGCCCACCTGGGCTTAAGGAACAGCCAGCCCTCGCCTGCGGAGTGTGGTCATGGAGAGCGTCATAAAATGGGAGGGAAGTCACTGCCACAGGGAAGCAGGGCCTTGTTTGCATGAACCCTCTCTCCTGCTGAAGCTGAGTCCTTAGGATATGCCTTTAGGGCTCCTCCACAATAAGTTTTAGTATGAATATGTGGCTACAGTGCTAAGCTAAACTTGTGTATGGGAGCGTTGGCGCTGTGGGACGTTCTGTCTGTCACAGCTTTACTAAGACACCCCAGGCAGCACACCTGCCCTCACTTCTCCAAAACAGCATTCATCACACACCAGCCTTTTGCAGAAGATGCTATTATTGTAAACACAAAAATTCATACCCCGTTTGTAGCATTCAGTGACATGGTTGCTTTTTACTGCTCTGTTTCACATTGCATTGTAAAATAAAAGCTTCCTAAGACTTTAAATGTGAGCTGAGGCACCTGCCTCATGTCTGTGTGCCCCAGCATTCGGAGTGGGACAGATGTCCCAGGAAAAGCTGAATTGCTATGTCAAAGTGTTGAGCCCTTCTGGCTTACCTTGCCCTCATGGCCTTTCAGCATTGAGCTTTTTTGAGCTCTTACACTTGTTGCATATTCATTTCCAGTAATTAAGAACCCCTTGAAATGGTGTACCTTTACAACAATAATGCATACAGTGTGTATGGCCTAAGTGCAAATAGCTTCAGAGGAGGTTAAATCACAATTTTTCCAATATTAATATTAATGAGGCCGACCATTTGCATTTGCAGTAAATCCCCTTGTAGCATCAATGTCCTTTGAGGATTTTTCTGCAGATAAATGAAGCATTCCCCTCCTTCCCTCACTACTTCTGCTAACAGTGTCACTCAGTGCAGCAATAGATCAACAGTTCCTGCTAATCTGTGAAAAGGCAGAGCTTAGAACAAGTGCTTTTTGACATAATTAAAGCTACACTGCCTACCACTATTCCTGGAAGAAGTACTAACAGAGTTTCATTAGAATAAGTAAATACAAATAGAGTTCAGCCTGAACAGTTGTCTTTGTTACAAACAAAGCCCATTAGTTAGCAAGGAGAATTTCAAGCAGGGCTGAATTCACGATGATCTCAAAGCCCTTCTCATATTTAATTTATAAACTGGTGATTAATTCAGTGATTAGCTAATTCACTTGCAGTGATTAATTTAATTCATGTCTTCAGGCTAATGTTTAAGAAAGAAAAAACCCTGGCTCTGATAGATGCACATCAATGTCCTTGTGATTAAAGAATGATAATATAATGCCCTGGAGAAAAAAGGAGAGAAGAAAGATCAACTGAATTGGTAGCATGATCTGTTGTAAGTTCTTGCCTAAGCTGTAGCCATAATTTTTAGCTGTGGTGTTTAAATGTGTCAGTTACTCTAATGATCAATGGTTTGAAAGCCGAATCTAAGGATCCTTCACCGTAGCTTTCCACGGTGTATTTTGAGAATGGTGTTGTTTTAGAGCAGTCCTCCAGCTGTGCTTTTTTGTCACTTGTTTTGCCAGCTGCCTGCCCGCTCCCCTCCTTTTCAGCAGCATCTTTCTCATGCCTCACCAAAGTCTTTGACGAGAGCGCTTTGTACTTCTTAAATCCAGGCTGCTTTTCTCTTTTTCCAGCAGGATTTACCTCATCTTTTGATGCAACATGTAATGATGAGGATGATTTGGGGGATTTCTCTGTGTTAGACAAACTGGTCTCTTTTGGGACAGCACTGCTTCTACATTTTATGCCATTGCTTGGTGATGGAGCTTGATAGCTTCTGAAGTCACCCACAGGGCCCTCCTCTCCTGAGCCATCATTGCTGTACCTCTCTGACTGAGCTGAAGAGCCTATCTGGTATTTCTCTCTTCTCTCAGGGTCACTCTTCTTCTCTGGACTACCAGTTTTATACATTGGTTTTTCATCATGTGATGGTGGCAAATTCTCCTTTTTGTCTGTGGCATTATTTCCTTGAGACTTCACGGGCAAATTTGGGTATGGGGATTCGCACATCCCAGAAACTGGATCTCTGCTTTTATCTGCATTTACATCAGGCTTCGTAAAACTTTCAGATACAGTTTGTGGTTTTTCTCCTTCTGGAATATTTTTCTCAGGCTTCAATAATTTATTTGAAGGAGGTAACAGATGGTTCCCAGAACCTTGGTATTTATCTTTATCTTTTACATTCTTTTCTTCAGGTGACCTGGTGTCATCTCCTGCTGAAGTCTTTTGCTTCCTCTGTCTTGAAGTGCTTTTTGCTTGAGGCTTCAGCACTTTGTTTGAAGAAGGCAGCTTCTCAGAATTTGGATCTCCATCCTTTTCTTTTACAGAATTAGTACCAGGCTTCTTAAAACCTGAAGAATCTGATGTTTTTTGCTTTCGTTCTGGAGTAATTTTTTCTTGAGGCTTAACCAATGTTTCTGGTGGTACTGATGGACATTTCCTGGAACTTGGAAGTTCATCTTTCTCTTTTGCAGTATTTGTATCTGGTGTCAGAAAATCTTCAAATTTCATTTGCTGTTTGTCTCCTGGAAGATTTTCCTCATGCCTTTCTGATTCTCTTGATGGAGGTAGCTGGTGCTTCCCAGAAAACTGCTGCTCAATATCCTCTTTTACCACCTCTGTTTCAGGTGATCCAGTGTCTTCTGCTGCTGGTGTCTTTTGCTTCCTCTCTCGTGAAGAGCTTCTGTCTTGGCAATTTGGCACTTGGTTTGAAGGTGACTGGAACTTCTCAGAGGTATGTTTAGCCTCTTTTTTGTCTGGCTTTACAAGGTCACCTGGTGACATCTGTTTCTGTGTCTCTGGAGCAGTGTTGTCCTCATCAGTGGTTTTACTGTCCTGCCTTGCTGCATTTCTTGGGGGCATTGAATAATTGTTGAAGTCTGACTTGATGTTTTCTAGCCCTTCACTATCATTTGCATGTTTCTTTGGCTCATCTGATGAGTCCAGGTGTTTTTTCCTATTATTGCAATAGATGTTTTCTTCTCCTGTCCCATCATGTTTGTGTTTCACAAAATCTCTTGGAGATGCTAGATGCTTCAAATTCTGTTCAGTATTTTTCACTCCTTGAATGTTGGTATCATGCTCTGATAAAGGTAATGGGGATTTTTGAGGACTATAAGCATCATTCTCCTTTGAAGAGTTATCATGGTCCAGAGTATCATTTGGTGTGAATACTTGTTCCTGCTCAAATTTATGCAAGACATTTCTCTCTTCTTTCTCCTCTGTCTCCATCCTATCACTTTCATGCTTTATGTCATCATCAGAGGAGAGGAGCTTATCCCTTGTGTGTTCAGATATTTTATTTCTACTTTTTGCATCCTTCTTTTGGTCTGAGACCAATTCGGTTGAAGAATGAATCGGGTTCTCCTCTAGCGTATCACATCCTTGCTTTTTGGTATCATCTAATATAGGTGTTGGGCTCTTCTCCAAGGGTAATAGGGGATTTCCTGCTAGTGTGGTTTTATTTTCATGTTTTCCTGGCTTTGTGGATGAACATGAAAGACAGTTCTCAAGTCTCTGACATGTATTTGTCTCTTTGTCTGTAGAGTTTTCCTTTTCTGTTGCATGATCTGGGAATAGTGCTTGGTTCTTAAAATCATACACAGTTTCCTTCTCCCCCATTGTGTCATTCCCACCATTTGTCACCTCATCTGAAGGGGGATGTGGCTGTTTCTCACAGCCATGGCTGTCATGCTCATGTTTCACAGCACCAGCTCCCTGTCCCACCACATCAATAGGTGGAAGTGCTGGAGAATTTCTAAGAGTGTGATGGATACTTTGTCCTGCAATCCCACTCATTGATATTGGTAACGGGGTTGACAGGGGTGACTGCCATGCCTCAGAGTCAGGCCAGGGCATCTCATCTGCAGAGTCCTCTTCATGCCAAATGAAGGATTCAGATGGCTTGTGGCAGGTCTCCAGGTCAGTTAAGGAACTTTGTTGCAGGGCTTGATTGTTTGAATGATTCATCACTTCATTTGGTGAAGATAATTGGTCCTTCCCAAAATCTTCTTCTGAAATAAAGAAACTGTGCTTCACAAGGTCACCTGGAAAAGGGTTTTGTGTCTTTTCCAAAAAAGAGGTGTCCTCTTCTTCTGCAGCACCAGGATTTGGCTCCAGGCTCTCATTTGAGGAGAGTGTAGGATTGTTCTGATTTGCATCTGGAACTGGCATGTCCCCACTGGAAACATTAAAGTTATTTTGTGAGCTAAAACTCATTTGAGGAGGCTGAGGCTGCATGGTTTTTAATTCATTTTGCATTTGGCTGTTGGGTGTTTTACTCTCCTCCTCCTCTATATTTGGGACATCACTATAATTTTTGCTAGAAGTAGAAGACATTTTGTCTTCACTGTGAAATGTTGCTACTTTTTTTGCTTCCTTGGAACATTTTCCTCTTAAATCCAGTGCCTCTATTGATGGCTTTGTGCCAGAAGCTGGTATTAGGACAGTTAGCTGTCGATCATCCATTGAAGGCTCAACTTCACAAGATGCTGAAAGTTTTGGAGAGCAAAATGGCAGAATGTCTTCCAGTACTTTCTGCTCTGGAAAACATTTTTGGCCTGCAAAGAAAGGACTCTTTTCTGGCTCAGTGAGCTCTGTGTCTTCTTCATCTGAACCATATACATACAGAGATATTTCAGGAATCTCTCCTGGTTCAGTATTCTGAGCACTTTGTTCATGGGATCCTTCAGCTGTGCTAGAGTCAGCTGAGTCAGAAGGTGGGCTGCCTTCCTTAACATGTTGCAGAGCATTGGTAATTCCCAATAGTGAAGATGTGTCAGGCCCAGCTGGCATGTTAGTCCTGTCACAATCTAGACCACATTCAGGTAAAGGGGGGATGCAGTCTGCAAGAGCTTTGTTTTTATGGGTAGTTGAAGAGTTATCTAGAATGGGATGGAAGTTGGGTCCCTGTTTTGTGGAATCTATTTTAGCCTCAGCACAGTCCTTTGCATCTGACATGGCCTCTGGTGCCATCAGTAGCTCTTCTTTTTCCTCCCTGTCCTGTGCTGCGTTTGCCAGTGTTTTGTTCTCTCTGTGGTCTTGGTTGGATCCCTCCTTTTCCTTCAGTAGTGTGCTGTGACCAAAAGGCTCCTTTGTGGCATTGTTTTTCGACCAGCTCCAAGGATGGTTAATTTTGGTAGCCATGCTGAGTCTGGGCACTGGGACCATGGAGCACACTAAATTTTGTGACTCTGGACTCTTTATACCTGTGGCTGTCATTGCTGCCATGTGCAGCACTCTGACTTCAGGCTTGTGAATAGTTCTTCTGCCGGGGAAGCTTTTAGTCTTTCTCTCACCTTTGCGCAAGAGCGATGCTTTCACCTCTGCAGCTGAGCACAGAGTGCTTTGTTCAAACTGCTCCTTCAGTTTGGACAAAACTGAATTCTTGTTGACTATTTTTGGCAAACTACTGTTTGCTCCCTTCTTTTTCCAGCTGGGCAACTTCTCCTTGGCTTCTTTCTCTTCAGCAGCTAAAAATTTCTTCAGGATGTTCTTCACTGTGTTTTTTCCAGTCACACTGCTCCACCTTGCCCTCTCGCTGGATGCTGTGTGTGCATCCTCCTCCCCTGCTTTTCCATCTCCCCTCCTGTCTCTGCTTCTGTCCAGCTTGTTACCAGCCCTGCTCAGCCACATCTTCTCTTTAATGACCAGTTTGCCAACTTCTCTTCTCTTCTTGGTGTATGGCTCGCGATTGTTGTTTAGAAACCTGGACCGCAAGAGCTGAAATCTGGTTGGATACTGAACCCTGACTGGATCTTGACATGGCTGCTTAGAGCTCACCTGGTTTTCTTTACCTTCTGCCCATTTTGTCCTCTTGTTGCTGATCTGGGGATCGCCGGCTGTGAGCTCGGTGATGTATAGCAGCAGACTGCTGAGAACAGCAAAGGCTCCTTGCTCTGTTGCCATCCTATTGAGCTTCTTCTTCAGCACCAGAGGGTCTATAAGCATCTTGTTATCTCCAGAGAGGTGTGCGCTTTTGGTGCTGTGCAAGAGAAAACATAAATGTCTTTTCAAGTTGTCAACATTGTCACTACCTTCTTACTTTGCTTTAATGGCATGCTGCTACGCATGAAATGGAAAAGAAACCACTTAAATTTAGAACCTCTCAAGAGAGCTGATGTTAGTGGCTTGTTAAAAAGCATGCAACAAGCGTCATGAGGCATGGTGTAGCAGGAGTGTCAGGGCTTCACATCGTCCCACACACCACTGTCAGCTCTTTCTTCTGTGTTTTGTGGGCAGTGGAAGCACTTAGGGAAGCAAGCAATGCTAGTCAGGGTCATTGCATCTCCTCTGTGCCACTAGTCCCTCATTTAGAATTACCATGTCCTAAAGTGAGGGCCACACTGAAGATATTTTTCTTTCCTGCTAGGTAAAGTGTAGGCAAAGATAGATATTATGAGATTGCATTTAGCAGGAAACCACGGTTCTGTCTCTAGTTCATAACCATTAAAACAAAATATAAAGGCTGAGGGGCCCAAATGTGCCACTGATGGTTTTTACTATAGGTATAGGTTAGAAGTCAGCAGATACCTCCTCAGAATTAAAAAAACCAACACAACAGGGTTGCTGTTATCTGCTTTTTCATAGAATTCAAATCCCTCATCAGGACTATGCTCTCAAATCTGCATTGTGAAGGCTGTCACCACAACAACCCTGGCAATGTCCCTTGACTACAATCTCTTTTAATCTGGAGGAAGAAGGATGGTATGTTGGACCTTTGCTTGTTTAAAGAATCAGGCCCTTGGACAGCTGGGGATTTAGGCAATGCTTTAATTGGTGTGGATCAGTTACTAAATAAAATACTGAACTCAGCACAAAAGCTGGAGCTTGAAGTCAATAACAATAGATGGGTCTAGGAGGGAAAAACCCAGAGGTGTCAGCTTTCTGACATCATGGAAAGCTGGAAGGCTACTTCACCGTGCAGGGAAATAGCTTCATGCACAGAATGCAGCCTGCATACCCGCAGGGGATTAATTTTTATGAGCAGAGGTGGAATAAAAAGTTATTTACATTAAATCCACATGTAGAAAATGAAGAAGGGCTGCAAAGAGGATCATCCTTTAGGGAGGGTCAAGCTTGGAAAGTTGGGGAAGGCCCAGCTGTGCCCCAGCAGCTGGCACCCCATGGTCTCTGAAAGAAACTGGACCCAGCCCTCCTCTGCAACATTATGGAGGCTGTTTGCAAAGTGAGGGGCTAGTCCTCGTCCAGTTGGTTGTGACAATTGGATTCCACTTGGCTGCATTTCAAGTGCACATATTGAAAATTACATCCCTCAGCAAAGGGAAGCTTTTGCCATCTTGAATGGAAGAAGGTCTATTTATAATGACTTGTAGGTATTTTTAAAGGCCAATAAAAGAAAAAAGCCTGACAACTGGCCCATGTCTGATGTGACAAACAATACCTCATAGGTTTTGATAGGGAATAACCACATTTCAGCATGGCACAGGTGGTATCATCCACCCTTTCCCTTACCAAATTGACTGCAACCAAGGAGGCAAAGCTTCTATGTTACACCAAGAAGCCCATTTGTCCCAACTATGGGAATTTTCAGAATAAAGAGAGAACCATAATTCAGAGTATAATTGGCTAAAAATATCCAGGCTTATTCCCTTTCCTACCGAGTCTGTTGGTATTTTAACTGCAAGCTTGCCATCTCTCTCCTCCCTAGCTAATGTCTGGTGTGTTCAGAAAAACATTGGGCAATCAACCAGTGTACTTTAGGGTAATCTCTGATCTCTCAGAGCAGCAGGGGAACCAGATGCCCTGCTTGCCCCTCCCTTCTGGACTGCTTTGGATGCTATAAATGGCCACAGTAAAATACAGACTAATCTTGCTTTCAGCATGGTCAAACTGCTATTAATTGTGAAGGGAAGAAGATCAGGTCTTCTCTACTAGGAATATTCACATATGAATATACTAGGAATTAATCACAGATGAGCTATAAAATTCAAACAACTTCGTTAAAATATACTATGAGTGAGCTCTATTCAGGGATTTCCTTTTTCTTGTTAGAGTGTTATTGCAGGATGCCATCTGAAACGCAGCAGTTGTGGGAATACTGCATTGCCTTAAGTACCAAGACATGTTGCATGGGTTGAGTGTTTGATCCATATTCACCAGCCAGCAGCAGAAAATGAACAAGCAGCTATGGCACCTATTTAGGGCATCTGCAGTTCTTCCAAGATGACGTCACCTGCAAACGACCATCGTGACCATGTAAATCTGAAATGCATTCTGTGCAAGGGCAGGGGTACAATGACACTGAGTTCTGAGGCTACCACAGAAAATGGAGGTAGTGATGAGTCTGCTTTAACATAGTGTTTGGAAAACACCATGATTTCCCCTCAAGGAAGGAGGCCTAAGTAAGAGGCTTCTCATGTTTGGGAGCATGACCACCGTTCTCAACAGGCTAAGTCATCATCCCTAATTTTTCCTTACTGTCTTTTCCCAAGTAGCATCCTGCTGCTCTTAAACTAGGTCATCTATCAGTGAAATATAGTCACCTCTATATCAACTAGAGGCTGGTTATGGAAGCTGGTTATGCTGCTGCATGGTTTTCAGTGTCTGGAGAACAGGCTGCTCAGCCCTGCAGAGGAGGCAAGGCCACCTTCAAAAGTTTCCTGTCTTCTTGGCCCACAAATAATTAAGATGCATAAGACAGGCTGCTTAGTTACTTATTTATAGGTTCTTTGGGGACACTTATCACAGGCAGCACTGGAGTGGTAACAGTCTAACATGCTAATGGGCAGCACTGCAACCCTATCCCTCTGGCCAGCCTGTCCCAGAGAAACCTCTGCAGTGGATCCCCCTGTGTTGAGAGCAGAGCAGAGCTGAGGTGACAAGGCAAAGGGAGAGGGGCTGGCACTCTGTCCCAGACCTGTCCACTGCCTCCTGCACCAGTGCACTCCAGCCATTCCATTCTGTTAGGAGTCCAGATGCTGCTGAGCAACAGAGTGTGGTGGCATCTCACAGCATTTACTAAAAGCATGAAGTTGTAGGATTTTCTGGTTTAGTGTCTCTGGTGTGGAGAAGAGAACGCCCTGTCTCCAGATCCTGAATTTCACGTTAAATATCTGATCACTGCTTTAGACACTCCGGCAGCCCAAAGGACTGGCTGTTGCAAGTACAGTGGCATGGGCAGAAGGAAACAGTGCTATGGAGGCCTCATCAAAAAACAAGAAACAAATTGAATAACACTGTCCAACCTGCAAAAGCTGTCAGAGATCAATGGATTGGTGTCTGCCAGCTGCCTGTCTGCCTTACTGTTGGTAGGCTCTGGGGAAATGGCCATGAGCTGGAGTGTGCAAAGTGCCATAGCCTCCCTCATCCCTGGGTACCGCATCACGACCTGGCTCTGTGTGGTGTTTGGTACAATGACCTGCCCCTGGATAAGGAAGATAACCAGGAGCAGCTCTGCCCACTCAAAGCAATGCACAGGCCTTTTGAGTGTGCTCAGTGAAATGAACTGCTCACCCCAACAGCTGCAGAAATGGTGCTTTATAGGTTCAGTCTTTTTTTTTTCAACAGGATTCTCTTACTGATCTCTGAAACACACCTTGGTCCTGCCCAGGTTAGATAGAAAGTAAAGTGGGAAAAATTATGAATGCTTTTAATATTTGTGGGTGATTTTTTTTTTTTCTAAAGGAAGAAGAAAAGTCAAAGTACTAAAGAAAGTCCTACCTTATGCAGAATATGCTCTTCTCTCTTCTCTACTGCTGAATTTATTACAGGAGTGCTAGAGGCATCCTAAACTAGAAGCAATGTTTTCAGAAAGTCTTGGTATTCTCTGGCACCAAAAGCTACTGACACAATTGCTGCCTTTGGTTTAACACATCTCCAAAGCAAACAAGAAAGCACCTTGCGAAGCTGCCAAGAGAAAACATGCTAGAACAACAGCGCGAGAGGTAACGCGGAGTACGGAAAACCTTTTTGTGCAGACATTGTCATGCAGGCTGCTATTCCTACTGACAGGCATCACCTGCTCCTGTGTCTGCCACATAACATCTCAGTGGTGATTCCAGCAATGGCTTACATGGAAAAAGGCGTAGGAAAGTACTCATGTATTTTTAGCTATCTTTTAAAAACACAGTTCAGCAGCTGGAGAAAGACAGGAGAAACCAACACCACGTAGGCAATCACACACAGTGGAAATTAGAAAGTATTACGTAGACCTCAATTTCTGAACTTCTAAGGTAAAACATGAAGTTAAATACGGGAAAAAATTCTGAGCTCACTTCTTTCATTGAGGATTCCATATTTGTGCCTGAGCTGCTCTTGGGAGCATTAGGATCTCCTTCATTAAGGCCTACTGTTTGCTTTATCTGTGCTTGGCAACTTCTAACCCAACTGTAGTTTGCTGGTTTTCTTGAAAAATGAGAAAATAAAAGAAAAAGGAAAAATTAAAAAAAGGAGAAAAAAAAAAAAAAGGAAAGGCAAAGGCAAAGG
>JANRGV010000051.1:87389105-87400991 GCA_024734035.1 Alethe castanea | reverse complement strand
GTTTTTGGGGGGCTGCAGTTCGGACGCAGCCTCGTGTGTGATGGGTGGAGCGGGGCAGGAGGGACGCGCCGGCACCGAGGGCTCCGCCGGCAGCAGACTCAGGATTTTGGGATATTTTGGAAACTGCTGCTCCTCCGGCACTGTGCTCCCTGCTCTGCTCTGTTTTGGCTAAAATTCCCGTGCTTGTGGGGTTTAATAAAAATGAACAAACAAACAAAAAAAAATTAAAAAAAATAAAAAAGAAAAAAGAAAAAAAAAAGAAAAAATTAAAAAGAAAAAAGAAAAAAATAAATGTTCAAGAAGAACTTGGAGAGGAGAGGTGAGATGAAGCCAAGCAAGGAAAGGCAAGAAAGAGCAAAAGGTAATAAAGAGAAGGAGGAAAAAACAAAAGGAAAAAAGGTAAAGCAGTTGTAACTTTTCTTCTTGGGGTTTTCATGGTGCTCAGACTTGTGAAATGTATCACAGCCTAACTGTTGACCTATTACAACTGCTTGAAGACCTCAGCCAAAAATTCTGATACTGATACAGCAACATATAATCTGTTCAATCTAAAAATAAAGACTGATACTTAGAAAACAGTGCAAGATTAATTTATTTACAAATATTTCAGCCAGTTATATTTTAGAGAAACTTTTGTTCTGAAGACTGAAGAAGACTAAAAACATAATTCGTAAATTTTAGACACACTGATCAGAAATTTTAGACACACTGATGCTTTGCTTGTTCCTTGGAGGTATTTTTAGTGTTGGCTTTTCCTTTTCTGGAAGCTTCTAATGTAACAATACCTTACACCACAGTGCTGATACAGGGATCAGTGGTTCATTAAAAGCTAATCCATGAGACATTAGGCTTACAAGTGTCACAGACACATTAGATTTGAGAACAAGGAGGGACACAGTGGTGAAAGGATTGTCAAATATACAGAGAATATCCCCGTGAGTGGGTACTACCATTAGTTTTGCAAGAAAGCATTAGTTCTGAAAATTAATTTTGTATGTGTAATTACTGGAAACAGCTTTTTAGGAAGTGGTATTATAGCAAGTTAGACTGAAATCAGTCAAAAGACATTTTATTTCTTTTTTGCCATTTGAGGTTTAAGCAGCACTCCTCATATTTCAAAATCCCTATATCTGTAAAAAACCCACAAATATCACATACATCTAGCCAGTCTAATAATTCTAACCAGTCTAATAACTCAGCTATCTTCACTTGCACGCGATGTACATTGAGCTCTTCAGACTATCTCAGGGCTACTTCCTTCACTGCGAATGCCAGTCAGATATCTACAGGGTTTGATATAGTCTTTATAGAAAGAGAAAATGGCAGAAACTGCTTTACTTTTCCTCCATGGATAGTCGGTAAAGGTTCTCTCCCAAGAACTCGAGCCTCTCCCTTTGCTCCAGGTCCTGGTACAAGCCCTTGGGCACCTTGCTCAGGCCGTACACCAGGCCGAACAGGCAGCCGGCGATGGACCCGGTAGCCGCGCTCTCCCCTGCGGGTTTAAGCACAATTGCAGTGGTCTCTTAGTGTCACCCTCACACACACAGCCAAAAACTGCACTGCACAAAGGAGGGAGCATTCCACGCCCATGGAGCGCAGTGGGAGCGTGTTGGGTCAGTCCTAAAGGCTAAGAATGCCTGAGTAAGAGAGTGATGCAAGGCAAGCACTTGGAGATGCCACTGTGGTGTGCGCTCCTGGGCTGGGAGCTCACCTGCTTTTGGGAAAATCTACCCCAGCACAGCAGCTCTTGCAGGCAGCTAGCCATTGCTAAGAACAAAGGAGGGAATAATAGTCACAGGGGGGTCTACTGTACAACACAGTTCCTGGACTGGAGAGTGTTCCTTCTCTCCTCACAACTCAGCACAGTGCAGGCTTTAAAACACCCAGCCCTGCTGAGGAGCACAGATGCTCTGTGCTGATGCAGGCAGTGCCTGTGGGTTTGTGCCTGCCAGGGTCTGCAGTGGGGACTGTGAGCCCTCACCACTGTGTTGGGGCAGGTGAGAGACCCAGAGCCCCTTCAAAGGACTCACACCACACAGGGAGGGAGGGCCAGGGCTAGGCTGGCCCTCCCAAAAGCCCAGCTAGATGAGTCTGCTAATGAGAAAGTTCTCTCTCACAAAGCTGTAGAAGTACTCCATTGTGTGCCTCCAAGTGCTGGATGTTATTTGGCTGGCACTTGTTTTGGTGCTGTATTATTTTTCTCCCTGACTTTGTTTCACTACATGCAGCTAAAAAGTTGTTTTGCCAAAGGTACTCATGTTCTGTCAGGATCTGTCGGCCCTTTAGAAAGCCATGCTGGACTTACTCCTCATGCACCTCTGGTGGAACCATGAGATGTAGATGGAGCAGCATTTGAAAAGTGCTGTAACTGGCTTGTAATTGTAATGTGGCAGCTGCTGCCAGCGGGACGGGGTTTAGAGGCTAGAACAGAGGCGAAAATGTTACAGACAGTGTTGGCAGACTGGCCAGCAGGGGCACTGGCAGCCAGGAGGGCTCCATAAGGCCTGCCCGGGGAGCGGGGCGGGAGGCACAGGGGACCCTCACCTCCGTGGAACATGGAGCGGTTGCAGAGCTCTGTCCAGTCCCCACCACAGCCCATCAGGGCGTCGTAGGCGATCATGGGGGCGTCGTGGCCTCGCCGTCCCCCGCGGCCCTCGGAGCTCCAGCGCCGGTACGTCTGCGGAGACACGGCGCCGTGAGGGCAGGGCACGGCCGGGCCCAGGAACCTGGGCCTTGGGCTCCCTGTGCTCTCAGGCACTGACCCCCTGCAGAACACTGCTTCGGACCTGAGGCCTTGGATAGGCTTCCAAATTGGAGTGATGGAGTTAAAATC
Source organism: Alethe castanea (assembly GCA_024734035.1). Lineage (NCBI taxonomy): Eukaryota > Metazoa > Chordata > Aves > Passeriformes > Muscicapidae > Alethe > Alethe castanea. Next base: position 87,398,158 of record JANRGV010000051.1, on the reverse strand, counting down.
ACGGGTGTGAAGTTAAATAGAAGTGCGTGCTTTCACACGGTGAAGGGTTTTAAATTTGAGGTTTTTATAATACAGTAATAGGTATGGAACAAAATGGAAGATTTTAGGTGGGATGTCTTTCGGTTTTCTTCCTCCTTCTTCTTCCTAGTTTCAGGAGTAGTTTCTAGTTGGACAGTTAGTGCCACACTGAGGGTCACAGAAATTTGGTTATTGGGTTAAAAGTATAGATAATATAAGTATTTTTTCTCTATTAGACTCTTCAGCTTTAAGAGACCTTGTAGCTAGCTAAATCTCACTCCATTTTGCTCACTTCTAGCTAGTGGTTAGAAGTGTTGCTGAACTTTCTGTACTTTTGATAAGATTTAATGAACAACCAAGCCCAAACACAAGAAAATCCGTTTCCTTCATGTGTTTTTTAATCCTAGCTCTGAGTAAAACCAGAAAAAACTTCAAACAAGCCACTAATTAAGTGGTGCAAAGCACCACACCGTTGCAGCACTGCGGCTGCAGGCCTGGGCATTGGCACACCAGGCTGGGGTTTCCCCTGTGGAGTGGGAATAGCTCCTTGGGCTGGGAAAGGATGGCAGGGGCTGTGCTGTGGCTCCTCTGGTGCAGTGTGGATGAGCCACAGCAGCAGCTCCAGCAGTCCCGGTGATGCCCGAGGTGCTGATATAAACCTGCAGTCCAGCTCAATGCACGGAGTTCTTGGCAGGCCAAGAGGCTGATTTAAGCAAGACAGAAATGCCAAAAAGTAGATCAAGACAGATTTCAAATTCTAATCCTAGAAATTCCTTATCATATGAAAAATTAAGGTTGGTAAGGACACACTTCATCAGTCATCCTCCTGCCTCTGGGGATATTCTCAACTCCCTTTGCCGCACATCTGCAAATGTTTCAATTAGCCAAGTTTTCATTGGGGGTGAAAATGTTCTGATCCAGTAATTTCTTTAGGGCCTTAGTTTCAGACTATGTAATTCAAGCCCCATTCTCTGTCGTTTTCTTGCCAAGCCTTTTCTCTCCTCTTCTAAAAACACTTATTGAACAAAAGAGAAAATAATTTGCAAGCGTAAGAAACAGTTCTTCCCCAGGAGAAGAAGGAAGAAGAAAAAGCTCCAAACCCACAGTGAGATTTGCAGAAGAAAATTGGATTTTCTCTAGAACAGATACCTTCATCCCTAAATACTCAAATTATCTCCACACTAATAAATTTATAGTTTAAAAATACCTTCCTATTAAGAAATGGGCAGCTTTATTTCCTCAAGTTTAACTTACATCATGGCAAGTTGAATGTTGCTGGTTGGCTGGCTCTTGGCTTCTGCAGCATGGATGAAGGGTTTGCATTTCTCTCTATTCACTTTCACCTGAGCTATTTCATACTTGGTTGAGGTTTATCTACACATACATCAAACACGGCAGAGTCAGATTACAGCTTCACTCTGTGCTTTTTTTTGTCTTTTTTTGTACAATTTAGAGAGATTATTTATGCCTTTATGACGTCCTCTGCCCATGCAGATTTCCAGCCCTTTTGCAGCAGTTTGGATGCTGATGGAGCAGCACAGACACACATGCAATGCTGCCAAAGGCAGGAGGGCTCAGCACAGAGGGGCTATTCTGGGTGTGCAGCCAGGGTGCTCAAGTGTCACTCTGGTTATTCCTCCTCATCCCTGATGCTCTGCACATGTCCAAGGTCATCTTGCCTTGCTGAAACAGCTTTACATGAGGGATAGCTGTCCTACGACTGAACCTGGCAAGACTTAGCTGCCCCAAGGCAGCACTTCCCAAACTGCTTCCTTCTCCTTTCAGCCTTTGTGCAGCCCTGTGCTGTGCTGTGGCACCAGCCTAGTTTCCCTTGGGTGGGCCAGCAAGGACCTAGGACTTGGATGGGGTGTCAGCATGCACTCTCCTGCTGAGGGCACTGAGCTGCTGCCAAGCCCAGGAGGTAATTCACATGTCCCCTCCTTGCTGTCAACCCCTGCCACCAGTAATTACAGCTGTCTCTGACTTCCCCATCGTTCAGGAGCTGACCCATTGCTGGCTAGCACTCCCTTTCCATTCTTTTTTCCCCCTCCTTTCTGGTTCTTTCACTCTCCTGCTTTAAGCAACTCCATCTTAAGAAAACAAGGTCCTTATAGTCTAATTTTCCTGGATGATTTTGGTTTTGTTCCTCCCTCATTTTTAGCACATTGTGTCCATCACAGGAAAGCAAGTCAGACCAGTGTTTTGTTTGCACGATCAAGGCTGATCCCATGTGTTTAACAATGTCTGCCCATTCACCGTGTATCTAACATCTTTCAAATGCACATCACTGAAAAATTATATATACCAACTTATAAAGAATGTGGCCTTTCCTGCTAAGCATTTCAAAGTGTGATTTTGGGAGGGAAACATGCTTGGATTGATTCAAGCCACACTTGAGGGCTTCCCTTTCACATCCAGCTGACATTGTGCCTGCAGAAAGGTGCACCTGGCCAAGCAAGAGCACGCATTTGGTGACCTGTGGGCAAGGGACATGGCAGACACAGGTGCTTTATTAACTGCATATGGAAAGGCAACTGGCTATGCTCCCAAACACAAGGGTACAGCTAGTTTGGAGGGAAGCAAAGGGAGGGCACTTCTGGGAAAAAGCGAGGCAGAATGGTCACTTCTCCTCATCTTTGCTTTCCATAGCTATTAGCACACTGATGAAGTGTCTCGGCTTCTGCCAGGCCATGATCTCTGCCTGGTGGAGGAGTTTGAGGGTCAAGCACCATTTCCCCTTTCTTGGTCATCAAAATAAATAGCTCAGTAGGCCAAAATAGTTGGGCTACGGTAATGAAGGTAAATTTTCCTTCTGCATTAGGAATTCATACAGTTCTCTCTTGAAATGATCATGGGAAATTAGTTTGGTTTGACCTCTTCTTTTTTGCTTTGCTGAGACTCCAGTAGTACTGGAAGATATGAAACTAGCAGTGAATTCATGGCACTGAATTAGTAAAATAAACCTGGAAGAGAATCTATACTTTATATTTAGAGTGAGCAATTTCTTACTATCCACAGTCAATTGGACTTCCATAATCACCTAAAAATATAAAAAGTGATTCCTCAGCATAGAACTATGCTTAAATAGTCTGAAAAAAAGAAGACTGATTTATGGCAAAAGGTGACAAGAACCACATGCTTATTGCTTAGCTGCTAAGTGGAGAGCTTTGGGCAGTGCCAGCCCATATCAGATAGCTGTAAACAGCAGGGAAGAAGGCACATTATTTCTCTCGAGTTAAGAAGATATAACCAGCAAAGAAAAGATCATGTACATTATGAAATAGTATCCCATGGAATGTGGTGAAACACCATCTCTCAAGACACTCAAAACTAGCTTGGCATAGCCCAAGCTGGCAGCAAATCAATCACTTGGGATGTCTGTCGAAGGACCAAAAAATCGTAGACTGGTTTGGATTAGAAGAGACCTTTAAAGACCACTGAGTTCCAATCCCCTGCCATGGGCTGGGACACCCTCCACTGAACATGACTAAATCCAGCTTCTAATACCTGGGGGGACTTCTGTGGGACTCTGGCCACAGCTCCATTAGGCTTTAATGAGAGCTCTCGCAGGGCATTTGCCTTTTCCACCCTCAGATAGCCATAGCCCATGTTTTGTCCCTGCTCTGGGTACCAGACCATTAAGCCTGCCACTCTGTACTGTTTTCTCCCACTGTAGCAAACCCAGGACTGGTGTTAACCACTTTTTTTTTTTTTTTAACTAACAATCTGAGTTGAGGATGGGAGTTGTGTTTTCTTTCTTGAAATTTCAGAGGGAAAAAAAATTCCTGACTACTCTGACAGTGGAATCAGTAGAAAAATAGTGGTGTGTCTCTTTGAAAATACCCCTGTTGGTTCAGAGCCATCCCAAGAACTTTTGGAAGTTGCAGTTACCTTTTCTCTCTCCTCTGCGTCGTAGTTGGCTGGAAAGACAGGTTGATTCTGATTTTCCTCATTGATTTCTCTCTCCTCCAAATAAAACTGCCACTTGGCTTCAAAGTAAAACCAGTGCTCTTGATATTCTGAAGGCAAAAGAAATTAATGATGTAGTGTTTCATTTTGAGAACATTTTCAGTTCTACTTTAATATATTTTAAGGATAATGACAGTACTGACTGACATGAAACCCCAGGTATTTTACAGTAATGTACTACATATATACTAAGCATGTATGGAGTGGGATACCTAATTGAAAACAGAGGATTAAGAAAATGAAGAAAATTAAGAAAAAACTTTTAGAATTTTGTGCTATTTTAATGTCATTTAAGATATATAAAGATGACATTTTACAAAATTTACTGAAGTGCACTCCAAGGAAAAGATAAGTCAACAAAAAGAAAATAATCAATTCTTTGCCAGTTTTTTTTTTCCTTTCCTATGATTAAAGAGCATCTAAAAATTCTTCCACATCCTAAATACAATTTGCCACCTACTTCAGTTATCAATTTTTAATTGCATATATTCTCCAATATTTCTATTCTATTTTCATCGCATTTATTGTGTGATCATTCAGGAATAAACAGATAGGAAAGCCCAAAATTCCCATTTGCATATATTATAATACATATCAAATGTAGCAAAGGGATCAATAACACACACATCTGCTAACTGTGCCCACAGAAATAAGCCTTTTTAAATAACCATATGTCTTTCTTCTTTTTTTTCTGCCGCTTTGGGAAGTGATCTCTAATCATGCCTGATGTTTCCCATGTAAGTAAATGTATTAAATTTAGTCTATTTTCCAGCCAATGCTCTGGTTCACCGTTTTTATAAAGGCTTGAAAAGGCACCTAAGTCAGCCACAGTGGACTGTTAAGCACATAGACATGCACGTGGTGCCTGCAGAGCTGAGGCCTGAGGGAAACTCTGCCTGGCAAACTGAGGGGGGAAAGGAGTTAGGGAACAGTGAGGTGGCCCAGCTGGCTAAGTATGCCAAGGCAAACTAGCAATCTGGGATGGGACCATGGGTGTAAAATAAAATTTAACATTCCCACTTTTCCCCTGTTTCTCTCCTGCTTGGCTGCTCAGTGGTATATGCTGCTGAGCACATACACAACCAAACCATTCACCTGAAGAATGTTATCTGATTTTGCTTCTTTTCCTAAAATGCCACAATTTGGCATTTTGATTTGGCAATTAAGATCTTTAAGTAGGGTTTTTTTTTGTAAAAATCCAAGCTGCTTTATAGGACCTGATACTTTCACAAAGTTGTCAGCTTCCCCAGCCCCAGTCACAGCCAGTGATGAGCATTCAGCCACATGCCTGAGACACCTGGAAATATCCAGCTGCCCTTTTTCTGAGTCTGTGACCTAGTTTGGCCTCATTTCAAAGAAACCATTCACCAGAACCCTAAAAAGGGGACATGTTTACAAAAACAGAGTGAAAGGGCATTTATTGCCATGAGGCCAAGAAGAGCACCTAGATGTATCTACAGCATCCAGAGGAAAACAGGTGTAAGCAAAGCAAATGTAAACTATCAACATCCACTACAGCAGCTGCTTATGACAGTTTTTAGAAATGTGAGTGACCTGACCAGTCTATTTTGTTTGTGTTGGCATTTTGTTTGTTTGTGGGTTTTTTCCTAATTCCGCCAAGACAATAAACCATAAATGCCTCAAAAATGAATGTTTTCTATGTAGCACCTTAACAAGCAAGGTGCTTATTCCACAGCTTCAGAAGTAGAGGGATCAAGCAGCTGAAGGAGATTTTTGTTGGGTGGACCTGTAGCATGGTCAGAGTGCCATGCCACTAACCCTAGCAAGGCTCTGCACCATCCCTCGAGCCCAGCCGAGGTGATGGTCACATTCCAGTTCAAGGAACTATCTGTAATCCAGTAATTGCAACTGGATATCAGAGAGGGGTGTAGAGTGGAACTCTCTGTTTGTTATCCATGGGGGATAATATAGCTAAAATAGGATTTTCTAAAACTGGAGGACTCTTTGGCAGGATTTCTTTGCAGCGCATCTCAGCAGCCAAGGAGCTTAACTTTAATGCAGGACACTTTTCCCACTACCAAAATAGGATGAAGCCCAACAATACGGGCACTGGCAGGAGGGCATGCCTCAGGAGCCCAGCACACATAGCTCCCCTCTGAGGGGTCCTGCTGGGCTGGAGTGACAGGGACCTGCTGCACAGCCACTCAGAGCCACGCTCGAGCACATTAATCCTGCACCTGCTCCTCATGGCTCTCTGCTAAAAAAATCCTGGTGTGCAATGGGGCACAGATGAAAACGCAGGGTTTTTCAGAAAGCCTTCCTGGGGCTCCTTCCAGATTTTAAAGCAGCAGCTTTTCTTCAGAGGTAAGTTTTAATTTCTGAGTGCTCTTGGGTAAAGATTTCTATTGAATTTAGTCTTTCTCAACAGCTGTCCCTTAATCTCTTTCCTTGAAGTTTCAGTGTAATGATACTCCTCTGTCCATGGCAGGTCTCACCATTGCAAACATCACTTCCTGGCAAGAGGACACTAAAGTACTTAGCCCCAAAGACCACGTGTACAGCAATAATAAAATAGTAGTATCAAGTTCAAGTAGTATCAAGTAGTATCAAGTAGTTGGGTGACACTCAGTTGTTTAAAACAAGGATATAACAGGTTGTATCTTAAATATTTGTGCAGAAAAGCAACAACTCAAAACTGAATTGTGGTCAAAAGCTAGCTCTTGGTCAGGAGGTATCTGCAGCTGAAATTTTCCTGGCAGGATGAGGAGCGTTAGTGGTTTTATTCCTGGAAGATGTTGAACTGCACTAATTGATGGAAGGCAGCTGAATAATTAATCTCAGCAGTCAGTTTGCCTAATAACCTGCTAAATATATTTTCCTTCCTCCCCTTTGCCCAGCAATCTCTGAAGATTCCCTAAAAATAAAACTGTGCAGTAGGGCACAGTCATTGCTATTTTGTTTTGTATTTTTGCCACAAATTCACCAGGCAACTAACTGGTGGTAGAAGAATGTGGCACCACCTGTGAAGAACTTAATCTCTGAGCAGAGAAAGCAGGAGGACAACCTTTGAAGGGTGGAGAGGGGGCAAAGCAGCAAGATGTATAGACTAGGGAGTGACATTTCTTCAGTGCCTTTCCAGCTAAACTTAGCTTTAAGAAAATAAACTCTTAATCCAGACCCAGTACCTGCCATGTGACGAATGGTCTTCTTACAGTATTCTTCAGCCATTGGCACAACCTTCATCATCTCTCTTCCCCACTGTGCAAGGGGTTTCCCTTGTATTGCGTATGCCACAAAGAGAGCTGTGCAAAGGGACCCTAGAAAACCTGGAATTCACAAATAACAAGGATTACCAGTGTGCATCTGTGCTGGTACCATCCTTTTTGTCCTTGTTTCTCCTCATAAAATCACCAGTGGAATGCCTCATGGCTGCCAGGTAGATTAACAAATGTACACAACCCATCTCCTCCTGTTTGCAGCCTGACTTGTGGCACGTCAGGGTTATTGGCTAATGAGTGCTGCCCATTGGTTTGCGACTTATCTTACAGAGGAGGGAGCTTCTGTTCTAGTGGTGTAATGTGATAGAAATTGAGGTAGGGGTCAAAAATAAACACCATCTACCAATAGGATACTGAAAATCTTCTAATTGAAGTCACATGAAATAATTGACTATAAAGTGATTCAATTACAAGCTACATCAGCTTGTTTACAGCATCATCCAGCCCAAGAGTGGTGGTTGCTACATCTAACACTATTTCTGGCTCATTTGACTCTAAGGGAACAAACCCATGTCCCCTTAGGTGAAAGAAGAAATTGTCCAAGAAAGACATGCTGGTCTTCTATTTGTAACTCTGGTTATAAATATTTCAACATTGCAAATATTACAAGTATTTTAACTGTTCATGGTCACTCAACACTTCCATGACACCAGAAACACTCAGCTCATTTCTTATATTTTCTTGTGCCCTTGGCATTCTGTCAAGGACAACAAAATCAACCTGGTGCAGTGTGCAGAAGAAGCTTAAGAAAAGCAGTCAGTCATTTAAATAAATCCCAGGGGAGCAAAGTATTCATGCATGGGACCAGAGGCATTTACTCACGCATAGAGGTAATAATGAATTTTGTGTTTTGCTGAAGGTAAAACAAAATTATTTTAGGAAATGACGAGTCCAGATGAGGTGACTACTAATTCTCTCAGCCACAAGACCTGCACTACTGGGTCAGGCTGAAGGCAAATCCAACTAGAGTCCTATGTATGAATAGAATATTAATATATTCTATTGTATGAATAATAAAAAGAATAACAGCCTGTATAGACCCAGCCCAGAGGGTCTCACTCAAATGCACACCATCTATCCCAGATGCCAAAGATCCTTGAGGGCCACATTCAGTGTGAAGGTGGCAGCAGAGGGTTTGGAGTGTGAATCAAAGGGCTAGCAGGGGGACAGTGGGACAGCTCAGCCAGAGGGTGGCAGAGGCTGGGGTGTGCCCTGAAGGTTTTCTGGGGGCTGACAGTCTGCTCCTGCCCGCTCCCCAGGCTGCCCATGCCCTTTGCTGTTGCTGTTGCTCCTTCTGCTCACAGCAGCCCCACCCAGCCTGCTGCTCCCCACTGAGGAGAAAAGCACACCCAGACAAGTGTCTGCCTCCGCAAGACAGAGTGAACCCTACCATGGAGTTGTTTGGCTTCTCCATTCCCCAGGGCAACTGGGCTAGTTTTAGGGGCCATTTTAATTACACAGCTTGATTGATTTTGACAAGACAACTTCTTTGCCTGGTCTCCTTTGAACCATGGCACACCTGTGGACTTTGCAGCTGCCTTGGCAGCATGCTCTGAGGCTTCACTGTGCATAACATGGGGAAGTATTTCCTTTGTCTGCTTGTTTCATTCCCAACTGGCACACTGGTTGGGTTTTCTGAGTCTGAGTTACGAGGATCACAACCAGCAATTTCCTGCACATTTCTGGATGGCAGTGTGTACGTTGCTTCGTGTCCAGGGACGGCCTCGGGGACAAACTCATGAGCTCTGTATAAGCTGGTTACAATGTTGCATTTATTGTGAGGGCGTGGGTACAGAGAGTCCTGCTAAGAGCTGCCAGCCGCAGCCC
>JANRGV010000051.1:87349474-87389005 GCA_024734035.1 Alethe castanea | reverse complement strand
TTTGGTATCTCAAAGACGGCTTTCATTTCAATCTCGCTTATGGTTTCTATATTCTCAGAATCTAAGCATTCATATTTATAAGATTTTTCAGATTCATCCTTTCCACCAGCAGTGGGGTGCATGTGGCCCTTCCACCCCTCTCCCTCCTGCCTCCCTGTTGTGCCATTTGTTTCTTTTCCCAGCTGAAAACTCTTTCTAGATGTAATTTCTCATTGTATGGAAGGTGTTTGACAGCTTGGATCCTCCTTGCTGCCATTTTCTGGGTCTCATAAGCTCTTTCTGACATGACTGACACAGACTACAGTCAGTGTTATGGCTGCTAATGCACCACAGACTTACATTTCTGCTCTGTTTTGAGCCCTTCTCTCCTAATTTTATGGCATCATGATGGCTTTTCTGACTGCTTCATAGCACTGTGTTGCACATGTCACCATTCATTATGGTTTTATTTATTGCTGTTTAAAGCAGACAGAATGAATACAAGTTTACATAGCATAAAATTATCAAAATGACAGACCTGAATATTAAAAACAACATTAAATCTGATGATTTAGGTTTTGTTTAGAAAATGTTTCAGATTGCATCCTAAAATGTGTGGAGTTAAGTTTTTTTGGCTTACCACCTTTACCTGCAGTGATTGGATATGACAAAACCTGCCAAGAGAAAAATGTTTTTATCCCCTGAACCATAAATTAGCATGGCAACAGTGAGTCATCTAGATATACATGAATCCTAAAATTCGATCAGGGCAACTAACATGAATGTGCTTTGGACAAGGCAGGTTGTGTTTAGATACTGGGATTTTAGAAGAGAAAACAACTATGCCTGAGGATGCTATCTGCATAATATACAAGCAAATACATAAGCCTGTATAAATAGCATACATATGTACATGTGAAGCAAGCAAGGTTCAAACTGAGGGCTTGGAGCCTGCAAAGCAGAAGTGGTTTAACCAGGAGAGCCATGTTAGCTCCTGCAGAAGAACAAAGCTGCCTTAGGGGATGTCAGAGTGCAGGCATTACCTGTGGGGTGGTTATGAGTCATTCGTCCACATTCAATGCTCACTTCAATAAGTGTCTCCAGCCTTTCTGGCTTCCAGTATCGCATCCCTAAACACATGGCTTTTGTGGAAGCTCCAAATCCAGAACCTAAAGTAAAAGGATAACACCAAGCATTTAAAAGGAGACTGATCTCGCACAAATATGTTGATAAAATATGAGACAAGCACACTTCATACTCATATGTGGGAAGAGAACTCCTCAGGGGATGGGAAATTACCATGCAAAATGAGTTACAAGTTTTGAAACTTTCTTGCAAGGAATTTTGCTCCTACATTGTCATTCTGGTTTTACAGATGTATTCCAATATAATCACATCTATGAAGAGCGTAGTGGGTTCAGAAAGCTGTGTGCTCTCTTGTTCACAGAACTTGCTTGATCCAAACTCTTACCCCATCTTCACTCATTCTTGGCTGACACTGCTGTTTTGCTTGCTCCAGGTGCCCACACCAGAAACAGAACTTTGAGAAACAGATACATTTCCCCACACCCTTATTTTATAGCTGTAAGCACACAGTTAAAACACTTTATATGAGCTTCACAGTACACCATTTAATTTTAATGCATGTTTCATCCTGGAGAGGTCACCAGTTTCTGCTATGTACACAACTAATGTGTCCAAAAGAGACTAAATGCTACAGAGCCAAATCAAAGTTAGGCAATGTCAGAACTGAAGTTTGCTATGCAATCTAAAATTAATGCTTGTTGTGCTACTGCCTACACTTACTGAGCTTAGTCTTGGGAATCTTCACCTCCATGTACCACAGAATTTATTTATTGAATAGCTAATTCAGAATTTCTTTTAATCCTTAGAACTGAGTGTGTGATATTAGGTGTTCAACTTTTAAACACTTCATTGAATGGAGTTAAACTTACTAATGAATTTCTCTGCAGTACTTATCACAGTAATTTTAGGATCCCAGAGAAGTTTTAATGAGCTTATCTTCACCAGGCACCAGTGAGGTGATTATCTCCTCTTTACAGCTGGTGAGCCAATGCCCAAAAAAGCATTAACTCATTGCAGGCAACCACCCTGAGATGGATAGGCTTCGATTTTTCAAAGTACTTGGCATTTTTCAGCACTGTCTTTGCTCAATCACACTTCCCAGTGACCTTGGGAATAGCTGAGAGCTCCTGGAAGATAAGGGGCATATTTATGCCACCTAATTTTAGCCTATGTGGACCTGCATTAGGAGCCCAATCTCCTTGTCTTTCCCAGACAGGCAGCATGGAGAAAGGCAGTGTGTCCATTAGTGTGTTTGATGGCATAGTAGGAGCACCTCAGGGGCAGAGTGAATTGAAGCAGCAGATGCCAAGGAGCTGGGTCACAGCTCTCAGTCACTTATCTGGAGAAGGGCCCTCAGCTGCTCCACTGGGCTTTGCTGTGAGAGCAAAGCACTTTGGCTCTCTTGGAACACTTCTTGTCATTAATTCTCATCCCTAGTGGCTCCAGCTCCAATGTCCTAAGATTATGAGTGTGATCCAAGTGGGGTAGTGAGGGTGGCACTGAGATCTACTTCAAGCTAAACTGAAGCCTGAGCCAAACTAGCATAAACCACCTATTGGCATTTCCAGGTGCAACATCTGAATTTCCCCCTTAGGAAAGAGTTTTTCTTCTCCCCTGAGGGCAGCTATGCAGGAGCAGATCAAACTGTGTCTATCCCTCAGATGACATAGAAACCACAAGGAAGAGTCAGGAGGGAAATCCAGTCTTCCAGGACACCACTCAGCTGGGAGAAAATATCTTCTCCTGCTTGCAAGACCAAACTGTTCTTTATAAACCATCTGCTGCCATGGAATAGCAGATGAGAGTCTTCACTGTGCAAACCTGGTTTCTCCAAAGGACACAGGCCATGCTGGTTATCCAAGAGGGAAGGTTCTTGCACTACACAAAGCTGCTAATTAAATAACATCTATCCAAAGTGGAAGATGTACTACAGCAGTCTGACTGCTGGTCTGAAGGAGCTTGTATTTTCCACTTCATTGCATTCCTACAGTCTGGGGAGTTCCATTAAAACCTTCTGCAGAATTAGACAAGTAAACTTGATAATAAAAAATTCCATCACATGGAGTAACATTAAACCCAGACAGAGATTCAGGGAGCTAACTCTCATGTACCACATCTACCATTTGAGCTAAGGACATAAGGGACAGCAGGACTAGTCCAAGCAATAGGGGTGACACATGTGACAACATAAGGACTGTCCTCCATGATCAGACCAAAGGTCAAGTCAACTCATCATGTCTGACAATGAAAAGGATACTTAAGAAAGTAAAAGAGAAGTACAATGACATTATCCCTTTTTACTAACTAAGCTCCTGATAATTTGTCTCCCTGATCCAGGAGGCAGCTGGCTATTCATCTTCCTGCTTAAAAACCCTTGAAGGATTTCCCCTGGGTGAATTTGCCCAGCTCATTTTTGAATTCACACAAACTGTAGCATCTGCAAATCGGCATTGGAAAATAGTTATGCAGTTTATGTAGGTGTTGTGTGAAGAAGCCCTATCCATGTTTCCCAGTTATTTTCCTTTTCATTTATGCACTACATTATTCTTTTTCAGTATGTCATACCTCAGTGGGATTTTCTTCACTCTACACCTGTAGAATAACAAAGATTAGGGTAATGGCTGCAAAGCCCTGAAGAGGATGTGCCTTTTGTGACTACAGATCATTCTGCATGAAAACCGGGAGCCCAGCACCTTTATCTCCTGTGCATCTGCAGCTTAACCTTCTCTTCAGCTTTCCCCTCAATTTTCTGCATTTTTCCTCACACTCTTCCCTCATGCTCCTCTGCCAATATCACCAGCAAAAAGTTCTCAAGTACTTCTAGGAAGCCCAGAAGTTGCTTGCACAGATGCAAACAAAGACCTGCTTGGATGATGCAGTCTCAGCCTGAAATACACGATACAGGTAGAGCCCAGCTATTTGACCCACCATTTGACTGGCCTTTTGCAGTGGCTCCAAAAGCAAATCTCTGGCTCAGATTTTGGTTCCAGTTCTACAACATCAACAGTTCTCTTCTGAACAATTTGAAGTTTTGGCAGTGGGTCAAAACATTTTTACCATGTCTCAGAAACAGCATCAAAGCTTTAAACAAATACTTACAAACAGAGGCAAACTCTTAATGGAGAGAATTTTAGCCTTGTGCTAATCAATGATGTAAATTATAAACAAGCCCTTAAAATGGAAGGTGTTAGACAATTTTGGGCAGGTTTCCTGGTGGTCACATAACCCAGGTATCTCTGCAACCAGTGTGGCAATGAGCATGACACAAGGTGGCAGAGACACATAGGGCAGTTTGACTTAGGGATTCAGTGTGCTGACTAAACCCACAAGAATTTGAGCAGAGAAGCATCCATAAGCAATGCAAAATTACCTAAGGTAAGTCCATGAAGTCTGGCTCATTAATTATTGCTGGAAGCAAGATAAGATAGAATGCCTACAGCAAATCAGCAAACCTTTTGGTTCCAGCCCATCCAAAATATAATCTGACTGCTAGACATTCAATCCCAGGTATTCAATGCCTGTGGCATGTTTTTCCCTCAAGAAGAATTTTGTGCAAATTTAATTAAAAGTTAATTATGTCCACAGCAGTGTTGAGTACCATAGAAGACAGAACACCTCCAACTTCAGGTCACTAGCTCCTCTTCTCTCAGGGTGAAAAATAATTTTCCTGAAACCTTCTGGGTGCTAATTTGTCAGACCACGTGGAGATGGTGGCTTTTAGCTGCCAGATCTCAAGGTAGAAATTAATTTTAGATTCTTCTAGCCTAGAGTATCCCCAAAGCAGATAGTCCATCATGGAAAACTGGGGAGAAGGAAAGCTGAAAGAAGAGAGGTAGCTCCAACACTGCGGTGGACCAGGGAACAGCCATACTCAACTGCTTGTCAAACAATGTTAAGAGCTACTTGGGGCCAACAGCAGCTCCCACAGTTACTGTCACCAAGTTTTATCCACTGCCAGTCACAAAACACATGACAGCTGCCAAAGGGGCACTTTCTCAGATTTGGATGGCTGACAGCAGGGTGGGAAAAATACACCCTTTTTACTCCCAGCAGCTGTTGTGAGGAGCAGAGGACAAGTGAGAAATTATTTTTTTTGTCAGAGAAAACTGGCTGCAGAGACCCAGGAATAGCTGTGGCGTTGTGCCACTGGGTCTTTGCCATGCTGTTGCACCAATATTCAGTTCTGTTGAGGCAGTGTGTTCTGCAGTGGCTGAGCATCACACGGACACAGCCACCATGGGTGTGAGCTGACACGTTTTGTGGCTGTTTGGGCCTCTCTCCTCTGATAATGGAGTGACCCTACAGGCTTTCAGTTTAATTGCAGTGTGTGATTGTGTGTGCACATAGCTGTGTGCATGTTATTTAACTTGACATGGAAATTTTATTCATTGTAAAAGAAAATTATCATAAAGGGAAAGAAAGAGAGGGTCAGGCATAGGTAAACCAGGCTAGGAATTTTAGGGATTACCAACAAAACAATCATATCTGTAAGCAGGGCATCCAGATGGAGAAAAGTCTCTGTTTTCCCTCCAGTGAACGTGTTGGTGTTTAGAGCAATTTATAGGCTTGGCATTTTGTTTCAGATCTGGTGTCATTGAAAAGATCCAAGTCTACAAACGTTTAAAGGAAAAATGGCAGAAAATATTTCTTAAAATAACCATTAAACTCAAGGACAAAGATCTGGCCCCTGAGGCACAGAGCCAAGGACAAAGTCTCTTTAAATAGATGTTAAAGAGGGAGGGGCTGCTTACAAGAGGACACAGTGCCCTACAGAAGGAATTCTTGGCAGGTCTCTTGTCATCCTCAGGCGAACATGGAAACGTTTCAGGGGTAGTGGCCTTTGATGTTGGGGGGGAAGAGGAAACAATTTCCATATAGCCACAAGCACCGAGAGCATGCATTACTGCAGGCAGGCCCTCTGGAAGGAAAGCAGTGCCTACCCTTTTCGTTGAAGGGCGTGTGCCAGGCGAGAAGGTGGTTGTCTGGCTTCAGCTCCCTGCAGCCCTCGATGGTGGCGGGGTCCGGCCGCCGGCCCGACAGCTTGTCCACAGCGTCCACGTAGCGCCGCACCAGCTCCCGGTACAGGTCCTCCAGACACCAGTAATCTGATCAGGGGAGGAGCAGAGGCTTGGTGTGTGGAGGCAGAAGAGCAAAAACACACAGAAAACAGCTCAATGTGCGTTTGAGAAATATTCCTGTCTCTGCCTCCAGTATACCAAGTCATGTTTCTGGTGCCACTGTCACATTTTTACACAATGTGACAGCAGGCTGGAGGGAGAATGGTCTTGGCTCTCAGTTCTCATCTTCCCCTCCTTTCCTTTCCATGCTTAATTCCTTCACTGGAATGATGAAGCATCCTGTTAATCAACAGTAGCTGCAGAGAGCCTTTATTTAAGCTCTGTGGTGTGAACTCATTACAGAGATGATCAACTGTCAGGTGACAGCGTGGCTGCCACGGGCTCTGGGTAAAGCCAACTGTGCCTGGCTCAGCCCCTGCCTTTACAGATGAGAACCCAATTTAAAAATAAAAGCCTTTTTTGCTTTTTTTTTTTTTTAATTATCACATTACAGAATCACTTTAAGAGGGATGTATAACTAGATACAAAAGCAAATTGACAACTTCCTTTTTAAAATCTGTATGTTAATTGTATTTTGTCTAAAATTTGTAGGTCTTTCATGCAGGGATCCAAGTATCTTATAATATCATGAACAGTGAGTTTTTTTAAAAAATACTATAATAGTAAGTAAGAGTAGTAAATCTCTACTGCTTGAAGGCAGTTTCCAGAACATAAATTTCTCTCTGTACTAAGTTCACTAACAATATGTGTTTATAGATTTTTACCAAGTTCTAAAGTCTGGTCTAAGGAGGAACCTTCCCCTTGTTAAACATAGACTGATTCTTCAGTATTGCTGCTTCTCTTGGTTGGTGTTGTCTGTCCTGGGTCTTGAAGAGTCCAGCCCTTGACTTGTGTCAAGGAAAACCTTCCACTGGCATCTATTACAGCTGTGTAATCAGTGTGAATGGAGGGCAAAGGCATTTATCCATTTATATGTTTTCTACATACTACCCCATTTAATACTTGGTTAGTTGCACAGGTTGAATGACACAGCAGGGGAACTTCTTCTAAAAATATCTTCATTTTGTCAGAGATAGTGAATTCTGGAAATCCACAATTTAACTTAAGAGAAAGTTTGGAGTCCCAGAAGAAAGAGACATTCAGTTATAGAGGCAGGCAAAAAAGAAGATGAAGAGAAGAACAAAGATTCCTCTTCTTTCACATGAAATAATACCCTACCAGTTACACTGGCCATCCCACATATAATCCTAAAGAAGCAAGACCCTCTCAAGCTGCCAGCTCTTTCCAGATTTAGGAGTCAGGTGTCACAGTTTATCCAGACAGGAGCCAGGAGCAGGGTTTACTGCCTGGCAGCTCCTGCAGAAGCCTTGTCCCCAGAGCACAGAGTCCTTGTGGTCCAGCACCTCTAG
Organism: Alethe castanea; assembly: GCA_024734035.1. Lineage (NCBI taxonomy): Eukaryota > Metazoa > Chordata > Aves > Passeriformes > Muscicapidae > Alethe > Alethe castanea. Next base: position 87,381,453 of record JANRGV010000051.1, on the reverse strand, counting down.
GCTGTTCAAGCCCACCATGGTTCCTATGCCTGGAGCCAGATTGCTGTCTCAGCCATCAATAGGACTGGTCCTTTTTTTAGAAATGAACTCCCATTTTTTTTAACCCATGTGGAAGCAGGAGAGGAAAACAATGACACTTTTGTCGTTGCAGAGATAGTTTCCTGGGTTTGATGATGCTGTCCTTGTTCCTCCCTTACAGGACAGATTCCTCCTGGAAGCAGATGTTTTGTCTATCCTTCATTGTCAGATCAACCTTCCAGTCAGGGCATATGGTGGATTTGGGGAGCACCAGCTCAGTCTGCAGCAGCCTCGGTTTTTTGTGGCCATGCCCCTCCTGGGATGTTCTCAGTGCAGCTGCCAAAGTGCTGCCCAAAATCCCCTTCCCAGGTGAGAGCTGCCTTTAACACAAGCCTGCACCTCATGCTTGGCTGCTGCCTCAGCCCCAGGCTGGCAGCTCCACCAGGACAGTGCCCTGACAATGACAACAGGATTTCATGGCTTTAAGCTGAGGCCATGCTTGTCCCAGCCTACAAGCGTCCTGCAACTGCCCGCAGGTGAGTGTCCAGTGAATGCTGTGGCCAGCAGCCAGCCAGGCAGGCAAGCAGGATGTGCAGGGAGCAGGCCAGTGAACGACAGAGATATTTTTATTGCTTAATTTCCCTCCCACACTCCCCTTTTTTTTTTTTTTTTTTTTTTTTTGGCTGGTAATGTTCCAGCCACCCAATATGTTCTTTAAAATCTGTTCCCACAGCTGTAAAGGCAGGTCTCCAGGGCTGGTGGCAGATGCTTTCAGCCTCACAGATGTTCACCTTCTTCAGCATCACTCTGTTGACGTGGGTGATTTGGCACCTAGGCTGGGCCTTGAGCAAGCCATGGGGCTTTTTTGCGTTGCCCATGTCAGGAGAAGACACAGCTGTGAGCAGGAGCAGTTCTTGTTTCCCTTGTGGGAAGCTGGGAGAAGGACTCGTTTTATCCCACTCACCAATGTTGCTGTGAAACTAAGATTTTTTACTAAAATTCCCTACTCCATATTGCTGTTTCCTCTCCAGCACACAAAATCACCTTTTTAAAGTACTTGTCTGACGAGGTCAAAGAAATAAGAGTGTAGGATAAACACAGTCAATGGAAACAGTAGCTTAAACTTTTTCTTTTGAGCAATTTACAGGCTATATTTAAGAAAATAACTTGATTACCCAGAAGTTATGATTTGAGAGGGTTCAATAATCAAGAAACATATGATATGTATTTAATCATAGCCTATATTCAGAAATATGCTAGTCATCCTTTTTCTTGATAGGCTGACATCTTGCCCTTATCTTTAGTGTATTAGCTACCCCTTAAACCATTGGTTAGCTAATAGCCAAGTATGAAGTGTCCTACACACTCTTCAACTGATCTCTACCTACTAAATTTAGAGCAGATTGGATGCAGGCAGATAAAGGAGTGGAACACTAGCACAAAGGAGATCTCATTGATGTGAAGGATACTTAGCTACATCGGGAGCTTCTGCTACTGGTAGTTATGCAGTGTTACGAGTTTTAAGAAAAATCAGGAATACTTTTATAGAGATTTAAAAAAAAAATTGAATCATTCTGAAGAGGCAAAATATTGTTGGGAGGTCACTGTCTTCTGTATTTTCTATGATCTTGCCAGTCTCAGAAAGCTCTACTTTGATGGGTAAGGTGTCAATACAAACATTTCTCATCTTAACAAGACTATCCCCACCTTAAGAAAAAACAAATGCTCTCTCTCAAACCATTGTGATTTTAGAAGACATCTTAATAATAACTTCCACTACTCTGACAGATTTCATTATAAATACAGTATGTTAGGATACTTTTTGGACTAAAGACATGGACCTTGCTTATAAAACAAATAGGTTTTTGCAGATGCAACCCTTTGTCTGAGAGGCAGCAAAGAGGAGACAGCACTAGTGCTTTTAGCCTGAAAGAGGTACTAAGGTAACTTTACTCCAGCCTGGAGTTCTGGATGCAAGCATGTAAAAAATGCACTCAGAAGAGTTCTTATCTGTTACAGAAGACTCTAGTGGTTGCATTATTCCCTGATGTACTTCAGCATACAGATAATCTACTTGGCAATTACTTTTGTTACACTGGACATGAGGTATTTTAGTCTTTAAGCTTTAACCAACTGTATATCTCTACAGAAAATATAGGGAGAGCCCATCCACGCTCCAGAAATCAAGACCCCCCAGTTTCTGAGATGGTCACAGGATTGTGCTCATGGAGCAGCCAAACTAATGCACATTATCATTCACATAAGCAGCACTTCTGACACGCTTTCTCATGATTTCCCCAGCAATCAGGCTTATTCTAAGAAATGCAGCAGCTCGACAGGTCTGCTCCTCTGCAGACTGTGTCTGCTATTCCCACCGTACCTACCTGTGATGACAGCCTCAGCTGTAGCCATGTGCATGAGCGTGTTGTCACTTACTGGCCACTTGTCAGGAGAGAGCACCAGGTTCTCAAGCCCTCCAATTTCCTTCAGCTCCTGCTGGATTTTTGCACCTAAGGCATTGTTTTCACGGGAGAAATTCCGATAACCGAGAGCATCCCCTACCCCAGCGAGAACAAGTGCAGCCTTAAATTTATCCATCCCCAAGACACTTTCCACTTTCCTTTTGCCTGAAACAGCCACCGAATCTTGATCTTCCTTTGTTCCTCTGCCTTCAACTCAGCTCCACCGACACTTTATATCAGCCATTGTGTCACACCAAGAGCTCTCTCTATAAGGCAAGGACTTCCTTTTCTGGCTCTGCAGATGCCATCTCTTGTCTGGGACCCGACAGAGAGGAAATATTTCATAACCCAGGGATTTTGCAGGGGCTTTGTTCAATGAAACTGTAAGAGCAGACCTGCAAAAGCCTCGTTTCTGCAACCCAGCTTAAAGCAAGCCAGGAGATACTTAGCCCTACCCAGCCAGAGTAACTCTACACCCAGAAAAACAGATGCCTCCACAGGGGTGCTTATTTATTCAACAACTTTTAAATTAATTTTATTTTTTCTTCTGCCCATTTCTCATAGGCTGAAGTCAGCCTCCTTCTCAGGGACCAGTCAGAAGTAAAGGCTATTATAAAAGCAGTTTTCCAGGCTCTGTACACACTAGAACAAGGGATCAAACTGTAAGAAATCTAGTGAAATGCAGATGACCTGTCCCATTCCTAATTACGTCCTAAGGGGATATTTTGTTAACAGTTTTCTTGTTCTGTTCCACCTAGTACAAGAAGGTACTGCTAATTCACTGCACCCCTGGATAAACACTGAGCAGAACACCAACTTCAATTCCACACCTCTTACTCGCTGGCAAAGACTGACTTTTTCCTAAAGCTAAGGTCAGTCCACGCTTGGACTCTGGAAGGAAACTATTTTGAAAGATGTATTGAAATGGCATCCTGTGAGTCTAATAAATAAAATCCTAAAGATTCACAAAGTACTTTACAGACAGAAATAGAAATGTAAATATAAATGTAGAGAGGTAAACAGAAAGCATTGATTGACTTGACTGTAATTTTGATAACTCATACCAGGGGAAAGGTCTTTGTTTTCTTTGCTCTTTTTCAGAGGGCAATACTGATAGCTATTCAGATGGAAAAGGCCAGCAATGTAAGGGATGCATCATCCTAGCACCGAAAGCAACAAGTTAATAAGCAATAATTTGATCATGGTCTGAGTTATTGATCTGTGCAGAAATATCTCTGTACTTAATGGATTTTCAGGACACACACACAAAAGCACTGACATGCCTGTTCTATATTAGAAAAAATAAAGTGCCCAAATGGTAAAAGTAGCTTCTGTTAGTGCACTCTTGTTTTAGGATTGGGATTGGTTAACAGAAATGCTGAAAAGGACCCTAAGAGTGTGTTTTCATTGCTAGAAAGTAAGAGCAGCACACTGAAAAAGCAAAGAAAAAAAAAGGAAACAAAAAAGAAAAAAAAAAAGGAGAAAAGGAGGACAGTTATGCCTTAGGGACCAGAGGATATGCAGGGACATGTATCACCACTTGCCACAAGTGGTGGATGGCAGCCCCACTGCCCTGTGTGGGGCAGGGGGAACAAGCATCATCTCCCACAATCAGGGCATTTACGCAACACGAGGTAATCTTAGAGTCACCCCTGGCCTGCGCGTTACCTCACGTTCCACGTGTCTGAAAACAAACACTAAAAATGGAAAACCAAGGCCAGGACAGCTTACAGAACACACCAGGCAGAAGCACTGGCGTTGATGTCTCTGTTACAGGTCCATCCACCCCTCTGTGGCACACACCTGTTCTCCATTCCTGCATAGCATCACGGTTTGCAGGCACGTGGGAATTTGAACTTGCAAAGCAAGGACAGGAGGAATCACCTGTGGTGAGCGAGTGAGGGCCTCATCAGATGGAAGGTTCCTCCCTGAAAATGGGCAAAGCTATTCTTAGTTTTCCATTTATCTTTTTCTTCTGAATGTGGCTGGCAGTTGCACTGCCCTTTTGCCTCCCATAGACTTCACTCTGTTGCTATACGCTCAACTGCTCGGAACAAAGCCCAGATTAGGAATAAGGCTATAATAAAAACACAGAGAAATTTTCAGAGAAGTTCTATTTTCAACTCTGAAAACAGAACATGCAGGAAAGACATTTTTATTTAATTTTTTAATTACACATGATCTCTTTTTCATGTGGTACTTCCAGCCACTGTCAGCTTTCTGGGCAGAGGTAGGCTAGACACACTAAGCTACCCCTACTCCCCACAAAGGAGACAATTGTTTGTAAAATATCATACATACATGTCTTAAAGAAAGATAAAAGACAGTAATTCCATGAAGATGGATAACTTAGTCACAATAGGAAAAAAAAACCTGAGTAGAGCTGGCAAAACTATTTAGTAAATCATATTAAAATGCATCTTTGTTGTCTTTTCATTAGTGTACATACAACAGCCTTCAGATGGGAAAATCCATAAAAAAAGGAATGGGAAGGCAGGACAGAGAAAAGGCTTGTCTGTGTTGGTGGCAACACACTTGTTTCAGCTCAACTGCATTTGAAACCCAAGGTGAGAACATGAAAGCAGCCTTTGGCTAATGTGGCTGCTGTGCCTCCTCCAGCAGAGGGCTGTGCATGGATGGGCTCCAGCCCAGGACAGAGCCTGTACATGCTACAGGTGCTGAGCTCTGCTCCAAATCAAGGAGTTGGCAAATGGAGCTGGACTGATGCTGTGTCCACACAAGCCCTTTTTAAATTAAAAGAGGACTACACCCCAAATGCTTTCCCCATGAGTGAGTGAGTGATCCTTTGCCAAAGACACTCAGCAGGGAAATGCTCTTGATTCCAAGTCCACCCATCCAAAGGACACAGAGCCATATCCTGGAAAAGTAAGGTTGATACCAGATGGGTGCCAGCCTTGTGTCAGAGCTGCATTTTTACAACTCTTGAAGGATTTTACTCAAGCATCAGGATCCTTCCTTTAAAACACATTCATTGAGATCCAAGAAAAAAATAAACTGGTTTTACTCAATTCTTTAACAAAGAAGATGAATTATTTTCACAGCTTTATACCACTGCCTTAAAGGAAAAAGAATTCTTTAACACCACAGGATGGAGTTCTTTACTGTCTTAGCAGAAAGCTGAGGTCATTACATAAAACCTATAGGGTTTGCTAAACAATAAAGTAGTGCACTGCTTGGAAAATAAGGCTCAAAAAACCCCCCATGGGAATTGGTCAACTATATGCACCAACAAGAGGAAGTATCCCAATACTCATTCAAAATGTGAATGCCCCTAAATTTCCACAGCCCTTCTCATTAAGAGGTGAATGCTGCACCCACTTGTATGAAATACAGTATTTTCTGCATGTGGTTGCAGAGGAAGCTGCAGTTGCAGATCCCTCTGTAAACAGTGTAGAACAAAAAAGTTAATTTTAGTGGTGTGTCATCTAGTTCTACACAGCACACTGCAGATAACAAAAAGACCAGAGAACATGTTTTGCTGAACAGGTTTATGGTTGTAAAAACATTACACTTTTTCAGAAGGGCTGTGCTTTTTGGTGAGCGAGATGCTGGCTGCCATCAGCTGAGGGTAGTTTCTGGGGCTGACACTTCGAAGAAAAAAGGCTTGCCATGGTTCAAGTATCAATGTCTGCAGCTTCACTGGCACAGAAAAAGGAAGACAAGACTTGTGCAACACCAGAGCAGCCCGTGATTGGTGAAAGCACTGGAGGATGGCAGCTGGGTAGATAGAGGAGAACTTATTTATTTTGACTTAAACTTTCAGAAGAGAATTAATGATAGGTGAATGCTTATCTCTGAAAGTCTTTGCACAGACTTCTGAGCTGCTTCTCTTACAGAGCTCAGAGCCAGGACTGAGCAACACTTCCCTGCAGTTACAGATCCCACTGCCAGTACAAACTAATGACACAAATTGTGGAGAGTCTGGTGACCAGCAGATACATGCAGTGAATACAGTACTGCAGCTAAACGTGTCAAGCCTCTTAAAAGCTTAACAGTGACACAGATGACCAAACCAAACATTTATTAATGCCATTTAAAAATTAATGAGTTACATTCTTGCCCTCTTCTGGCTGATGGAGTAGTAACATAACCACCTAATAAACGAACCAGAAAACAACAACAACAAAAACCTCCCACCAGACGAGGACTTCCAAAAGCAGAAAACCAACGAGAACCATACAGACATCTCACATGACTGACTTCAATCCTTTGACAGTCCATTTATTCCTTTTTCCATTGCCAAAAAATATACACGCACGTACATCTTACTCAGCAGCAAACCTCCTAGGTGCATTGAATGAGGAGATGCCTGCAGGTTTGCTCTCCTTGGCATGACACACATGATAAATTACATTTAAATTTAGAATTGGCAAGTACAAATCCTATGGCTCAGTTTCAAACCAAACAACTTGGCACCAAGTTTAAAAATACATACAGCATATCTGTGAAGTAATACTGTACGCACTGAACAACTTGAAGACATCTGTACCATTTAGGATTATAAATTGAGCAGCCTAGGTGTTACCACTGTATCAGCTTACTTAAAATGGAAGTCAGAGTACCCTGTAAAGTGGAACTGTGGACAGCAGCAAATAATTAAAATATGTAAGAAACTTGTAAGGTGAAAGCAGTTTATTTGTATTTTTTATGATTGTTCAAGTGTAAAGGTGTAACTTCATTCTATTATGTATGGGAATGTAAAAATCACATGTGGTTTAAAATGGGTAGAGTATCGGGAAGAACACAAGAAAAAGGAAAAGCAGAAGAAATATCAAAAGCTGGCTGACAAGGATCGAAGGATCAACTACCATCTTTGGAGTATTTTGCCCAGTCTTGCTCTGCTGGAAGCTGTCATCCATGAAGGATCGCCCCAGGAATGAGGTTTAAGAGAAAATGTTTGTGTGTGTATACATACATACATACATATATATATATATATATATATATGTATACACACACACACTGAATCCTGGGCTAAGCACCTTCCTTCTTGCTCTGATTAACAAGGAAAAAAACCCTCAACCCACGTGCATTTTATATGCTCTATTTATTTTAAACGGTAGAAGGTTTATCAGAATGATTTGGTGGAGCTCTCATCATGAGCAAATGTTTCACAAGCTCTAGTGCTATGAAAGTTCAGCTACATCACATATCAATAGATTGAGCTACTTCTGGTCAGTTATATTTTATCTATATATTTTAGGTGGCAATTGTGTGAGTAACAAGCATTCCACTGCTTCTGGCTAGGTAAATGCACTTGATGCTGTAAGATATTACACATTCTGCAAAGCCTGCAGGACAGATATAGAAATGCCTTGTTTTGGGGAAGAGGCATAAATCAAACATGGTAAAAAGAGCATAACTACTTGTAGCTCTGACTTTTGTAGAATACTTGGAGTTAGGTACACAAATGCCCTTGTAAAAGGATGCAGTCAGATAGCAGTAATTTGGCATAACCTCAGTGGGTAACTGCACAGGAGCACCAGGCAGCAGCGGGCTCGGACGCTGACACCTGGCGGCTGCTCGGCCAGGGCTGACACTCACAACAAAAAGACAAATATTCGTGACAAATCACCCACAGGGCATTTGTAACTCGCTTGCTAGGCTCTTACTAAGAGGAAAATCCCGCATTTGTTCAATTTTTCCCTCGTTCTGCTTTTTAAACATCATGCACAACTGAAATTCTATCACATGGAAGAATGAAGGCAGTCTCTGTATGCAGCATGGACACTTGTCCTTGCAGGTTGTGTTGACATAATGAAAGCTGACTACTTGTATGAAACCCTAAATATTAGAGTTTAAGAGAATATTGTAAGCTTTTATATCCTGACAGCTACAAAATAAATTAGTCTGCTGTCATGCAACACTTCAGCAATCTAAACAGATATAATTTATATAACTTAATGCACTATTTTCTCCAAAATTCTTGCACCTATTCAGCCTTAAATACAGAAAATATATTGATCATAGCTGTACATACTCTTTAATAACTCTTCATTTTAACAAACTTTTACAGTGGCTATGACAAACTCATTCTGATGAGGTAGCATTTGCAAGAGCCCTGTGCAAAGATATGCTGAATAGTTTCTGGTAAAACTTTTTTGTGCTTTAGACATCGGAAGACACTGATGAGAAACAAAAGACTAAGACCTCTGTGCACTTCATAATCAGTGGCCAGAAAAAGGGGAGAAACAAGTGACTGAAAAAATTCAGATTTGGTGAAAATTAGTCCTATTCCACCAGCCTTGAGATCACTGCAACTGCATTAATTTGCCTTTGTCACCCCTTAAATAAATACAACTGAATGCACAATACATCCAAAGGCATGAAGACTTACAATCATTAATACAAAGTCTCCTTACCCCTAACTATTTCTCCACCCTGGAAGCAAACTACTTAAGTCTTTGGGCTTATTTACATGTATTTTCTGTTGGAAGTGCCAGGAAATAAATTTACAACTATGTTGCATTTAGCTAGAATTCATGATATGTTTCAAGCTACAAATAAAATCCATATTCCACCCGTTCCTTATTAAAAATAAATAAAACACATAATTGGAGACTAACTGAATTATGATAATAAACATGAATTATAAAAGCATCTTTGGTTGTTTAATGTCAACTTTAAAATAGTTACTAAGAGTAGCTGGAGTTGCAATACAGCATAAAGCAGCAGCCTGTCCTCAGCAATGCTATTGTTACATGTCCAAGCACTTCAAGAAGAAAAATGAGGAAGTAAATGGCTGGATGTAACCACTGTATACGTCTAGGATGCGAAAATACAAATTTAAAATTTTGGCAATAAGCTAAAAACAAAAAAAGCTCATTTGTTTGGGTTATTTTTTTTTTTACAATTTAGTATTAAGACAGATTCACAGAACTAACGTTTATAAAAATACAACATACTGCATAAGTTTTATTTATGGATTTAATTTATATAACACAAATACTGCTTTTAATATAAGTACAATATAATACATTTTTTTAAATGTAACTGCTGGTGTTCACTTTGGATTATGAACTGAATGGCATGCTGTGCTGTCAAAACTTTAATAAAATGGCCTCTAGTTAAACTTCTCCAAAGTATAAAATCATGCAAAATCTACATCCTATATGATACAACCAGTACAATAATTGAAGCCAATAGCCTACAAACAGCTTGGAGCTTCTGAGTTCGCTCTTGAAGTGTCCACACATCAGTCATCATTTTTCTTAGGCAGAAAGGAGGAATTTCAGTTTTGTCTGCAGAACGTCATCATGACCACTGAAACCAGCACCAACGTGCAGCAGTTATCAGCTAACAAATCTTCATTACCCAGTGCAGTTCATTTAGTCCATATTGACAAATCTGGGGTTAGGAAGTTTTATGTTTTCCTCCTGTGACTACTGGTCGTGCATATTCCACAAAATCATCTATTAGAACAGGCCACGCTCCTACAGAGAAGTCAAGCAATTGAGAAATTAGCCAACCATTATCAGCAATAAACTGGTGTGGTCTATAAATACAAAGGATTAGAAGCTCATCTTGACATTTCTGGCTAGTCTAGCTTTAACAGGCACAACATGATAAAACACTTGGAAAAAACCACCTAACTAATAAATTCCACATTCTAATCTCTTCTTGCAGCAATAGCTCTTAAGTCAACCAAAATGTATTTAAAACATAGAACTCCACACTACAAATATAAACATTAGTTGATAGCAAAACCACAGCATTCTTATTATAGCCATTCATATCTTAGGACCTATTTCTGCACACATTGCAAAACAGAATTAGTAACAGAGAGTGAACTGCATTTAGGGTAGCAAAAATTTTGTACAGAACAGTTTCACTCAGAGGTCTGTAGCACAACAGATTCAAACAATGGGCTCTATCATGGTGTGACTATCTTTGCTTCTGTTTTCACATTACAGCAAACCAGTTACCCTTCTTATCACTACTATTTTGGCAGTAAGTATGACACTGTATTGGCAGCTGAAACTTTAAGGGTAAGAAAATTAGGACACGAGGTAACAGCATGTTCTCATGCTCATTTATAGCAGTATTTTAATTCTGCTGTACCAATTTTTGAAGATATTCAGGTACTGCTTACCTTCTTCATCATAGTTGGACATATCATCTGCAATCATATTTCCAAAATCTAACAAAAGATTCCAAGTATCTTTTGGAATTGATCTTTTATGATGTTCCTGTACAGAGGAATAACAGTACTGTTCAGCCCAAACTACTTTCAAATTCCACAGTGGTATTTTATATGGACATATACAGAAATACACGTATTACAAACATTTATTCACCTTCTGTATCTTAAAAAACAATAAGCAAAAAAACCCATCTGGAAGAGTTTCAACTTGCTTCTTTCTTAGGCTGAAATAGTATAAGTATTTCTTCTCAACTAAACATCCAGGTTAAATATTTCTTCCAAAGTAACACAGTTTAATACCAGGCCGTAACTTGCAGATTTTTCTTCAGTTACATCTATAGATCTGAATTTGGATGTCTTAAAGTGTACTAAGGTAGTCAAAACAGGAAATGCTTTCAGAAGGCCTCTTGATGAAACTGGTACAATATTCAGTTATTCAAATAAATATACTGCCAAAAAATTTAGGAAAAAACAACAGAAAAATATTTCAAAAAGTGTACACCTTCCCTATTAAGCACTGGGGGACAAAAATGCAGAAAGACTTTTTATTTCTCCTAAATTACAGATAAAAAGATAAAATGAAGAAGAAAATCAAGATAAATTATATATTATGTAACTTCATTGTTCATAATTATATAGACACGCAAATGTAGAAACATGGATGAGTGAATCGCGTCCTTTACAAGAATATTTTTGAATTTCTAAGGTTTAATTTATGCATCTTTACTCCATTGCCCACAGAATTACACTAGAAATAAGGAAACTGTCAAGATCAGTTGACAACTATTAGCTAAAAAATTAATCAACGTAATTACTCAGGCAAGAAATTTTCTTGAAAATGGAAAGTCTCTTAATGTTAAATTCTGGTATGACTGATTTTAAAAGACTGAGTTTATGCATTAGTACTACAAAAGGCAGAGCATGGTAAAATATGTGGTTGACAATAAATCACAGCTGTCTTAATAATCAGCAGCACCAGTTCCATCTACAATCATAGCTTCCTTTCATGGAGGAACTTTCCTAAGTAGGAGGATACAGGATTAAGCAAGCAGAACACTTTTTCAATTTGCTGCATCTTTTTGCATTCTTTTAAATTAGAAAATCATAAAGAGGAGATTTAATTTGGCTTGATTTGAGATTATTTTTTATCAGTTTTCAAAAAGGAAAAAGTCTGAAGGAAGTATAGAGATATCCCATCTTTTTCTTATTGGAAGCACACAGCCAACAAAAGCCAGACTACTGTGGAATAAGACAGGCAGTAAGGAATAAAGTATATACTTACCAACAAAAATTTATTCCAAAGATCTAAAAATTTAAACCTTCCTGACAAGACTAAATTCCAGTATGCAATTGCCATTTCTAGATCTGCAAGAGATAAAGAAACACTTAAGTATTGCAGCACATTATAAGCAATAAACCCCTTCTGGTTAAACTATTAATGCTACATCTACTTTATTATGATACAAATAAATAACACTTTTAAAATCACCAAAAAATCCTATAAAGAATTGTTTTCTACTCTTCCTGACCCAAAAGGTAGAAGACAAGCAGCAACAGTATAAATTTTGTATTGAACATCGAAGTCAATAAAACGAAAATATTTTTGTCACCATCTATCAGTGGCAGATTAAGGCTACTTTCAATCTACAGAAACAGAACAGAATATTTAATGATAAATCTCTCTGCAAATCAAAAAAGAAAAATACACACATACATGCACAAATATAGCAAATATTGATAGAAATAAACATTTAAATCCACAGATGTCAAGCCCTCTTAATTTATCACATTTTGTACACACTTGAATTTGAAGGGAATTTAAGGACATGAGGGGATGAAAAAAGTAATTTGTCTGTGGTATTAGGATTCTACAGAACCCCTTACAGAAATAATTATCTTCTTCTGGCATCATTCAATAGACAAACACCTACACCCAGTACTGAAAACAGAAGTTCAAGAAATCAGCCCTCATTCTGCATCACAACCAGTGATCTGAAAGCAGGGTTCAATTCAAAGGAGATGCAGCACTGCCACATATTTCAGCAGAAAGACAGAAGCAACATTGGATGCAGCTCAAGGGTAGAAAGGATATTTCCTTGAAGGCCTGTTTTCATCCTCAGCAGCTCACAATACCTAATGGCTTTGGTGCTTGCTCCCACAGGTAACAGCACTAAGTACATGACTACTAAAGAAGCAACTATAAAATAAGGCACAGCCTTTCTTGAACCACAGAAATATTTCAGCTTGTGCTCTCAGTATAAAGGAAGTGTAAACAGAATATGAAGCTTTAGAGAAAGTACTGTGATAGCACATAAACCAGAAGCTCAACCTGCACCTACAAGAAGGAAGAATCGTTTTTGAAATTGTACATATCACACTACAAACCAAAGGACACTGTCACCTGAAATCAAGCTTCACATCTGGAAGAGATGTTCCAGATTTTAACACAGCCATGGCCCTAGAGTCCCTGGCCCTAGAGACAGGGCTGGGGCCTAGATGAAGTGCAGCATTTAAGATATAAAGAAATGCAATATGCCTCTACCTATCTACACAGGGACAGTGCTGCCAGTGTTTGTCCTACTATCATCAGTGCTCTTCAGTACTGAACTTGAATTATGCTTTAATAAACTTCCTTCAGTTTTCCTGTCTATGCCACCACACTCATTTTTCACAAAAAAAAGGTAGAAGAGAGTAATTAACAGCATTACTTGCTGTTTAGATACACAATTATTCTTACCTGTTATCCCAAATGAAAAGCAAAAATAATGAAAAAGGAGAAACTTAAAATCTGAACAGTTTCTAAACCTCACTGTGAAGTAACTGGCTTTGATCCCATTCGCTCAGGCTTCTTTATGAAGTCTCAACCTCTCCAAGCAGACCTTGCAAACTATCACGTGACAACTTTAAGCAAAATGCACTTTTGCACTTTTCACCTATTAAGGTGTTATTTCTTCAAAGTTTTTACTTCTGATGAAAGTATTCCTTGTGAAAAGGAAAAAAGTACAGGTAGGAAAACAAAGATGATTAAAGGTGCCACAAAAGAAGAGGTAAAAGGGGAAGTAGAGAGAACATTTCCTTGTTTTTTGTCAAAGTCAGTATTATGTTAATGTGATCTTGATTATTTCAAAATTGTATTTAACACAATGCAAAACATCACACAATCAGTTAACACATGTGAAATACTGTCTTGACACTTAACATAAGTGGTTAAGAGGGACACTGTGTACATGTGTCTGTCAAGGAACTCTGCACAAAAATGCATATCCCACTTAGGACGCTGCTCTGCAGTGGATGAAACAAGTGGGAGCTGCTCTCCCAATAGGCACAAGAAGGAAAGTTCTTATCCTGGTAAAATTTCCTACAGGGGGAAAAAAAAAAAAAAAAAAATAAAAAATTCCAATCTTTCTCATCTGGTTCACTGTAACCCCACAAAGCCATCAACTAACACAAGTGTTATTTGAACACAAGGACTAGATAGAACTATCACTTTTGGTAGTGGTGCCAGTTTATGCAGTCTTAAAGTACATAAGAAAACTAGGCCTTCACGTTTGCCACAATCTCAGGGGATATGCTAACATTCTGTTTGAAGACAATTCCCTACCTAGGTTGAAAAATTTTGCACCGGAGGACAAAAAAGAGGATTTTTCTGCTTTAAAGGGAAGACCTAGTTACAGAGTTCAAATTCTACATTAGCAAGTTGACAGTAGTATCAATAAACAGTAATGCTGTGGATGTGCTACAGTTAGTGCTGCACTGATAGATACTAAAAAAAGAGAAAAGCCCTTATGCCATTAGAGTTCTGCATCCCCACAGGAAGATGCTTTTGCAAGGCAGAAATTCCTCAGGCAGTCTTAGGAATACCTCTTTCAGCGCTGTGTAGATACAAAGGCATCATTACAATAAGAATCAAACTACAACTATAAAATATGCTGGGTTTTTTTATACCAAGATATATGCTACGCACATTACAGACCAATAATATAAGTTTTATAAACAAAACAAGACAGATGCATGGATCTCTGAAAACACCTAGACAAGGATCAGTTTAAAAGAGACTTCATTACTAACATCCATGTTCATATTCATTTTAGCATAAAATTGCTAAATGGTTAAAGAACATCATAAAAATACCACATCATATACTGTACATCATACAGTTTGAGCTTTCCTTTCAACCCAAAAATATTTTCAGTGTCAATATCTAGCAATAGTTGTATGCCATGCAGACCCTTCATTAGTTTGTCTCAATCAGAAATAGCATTTTGCACACAGTATGATCTATCGTCAAACATTAAAAACTTGCTCATTCTAAACTTGCTTTTAAAAAAAACCCTCAGCCTCTTCTATCCTGATTGAACAGAAAGTTTGAAGTGATAACAAACAGCACAATTAATGCAGAAGGAGAAATGCAGCCTGTCTGCTTTTAAGATCTGATCAAATGCTGATCTTGTTAAGAAAGAAAAAAATCATTATTAGATTGCTGCATGAAAAAAATAAGAATCAAATTAAGTTTCTCATGCTATGATTTTCGACTGGGGCAATGAAGTCACTAGACATTAGAAATCAAAGAAGTGTGAAAACAAAAAGAGAAATCAACAGATAGCAAGGAACTGGCTAGAGAGCAGGACTTCTGAGGAACATGAAACACAGTACATTTAGACCTACTGTGCCAAAACTGCCCTCCAGCACTGCAGCATCCACGTGCCATCCTCTGCCTAGCAGAGCTTTCTAGCTCACAGTCTGCCCTACCAACAAGACCTGTTCGTGCATTCATGTTTGAAATGGATAGAATATCACCGCTAATTCACCTGAATTACTAATATAACTTTTCAACACTATGTTGAAACTGGTGCACAGGTAAGAACAATGGAAACTGATGTCAATCTGTCTCAACAACAGGACTATTGTATCTGCCTGACCAATAAGCATCAAGTGAATACTTGAAAGATTCAGTGATTTAATAAATCCCCTGTTTCTTCATTTCTGAATGATTTTTAAGAGTCTTCTTTGCCTCCAAATTGCTAAGAACATAGACACAATAATTAATTTCTTCTTTCTTAATCAGCAAACTAAAAAGAATATACCATGAGGATTAAACCTAAGAACACTTAATTGAAATTTTAAAAGCTTATAGCAAAATAGCCTGTAGTTGCAACTGGAAGCTCCCCCACAGAAGACAGGCAGAAGGGAGAAAAACAAGTAAGGGAGGTGATACAAATACAGATCAGGATCTAGCTGAGCTGGATCCACTATCCCTGCCAAGACATAAGCAAAGAGCTTCCCAGTGCCCTGTGTTAGGGGACAGATAATGCACAGCATCAGGCTTAAGTGCCTGTGGTGGCCAAGAGGAATGGTAAAGCATAGCACATGGATTTCAGAGGAGCACTGCAGGAATCCAACAGGGTCTGGCTGTGCTCATTGGCTCTGTCTCTGCATCTGCCATGCTGAAGCAGCATGATTCCATGCAGAGCCTTTCACGTTTATCTGTTTATCACCTTAAGCACAAAAACAGATGAACTGCTCTGGAATGCAAGTTAGATTTTGGAGATGCAGCCTAATGAACCTGATGGTAGCCAGTTCAAAAATCCTTTTGCCTCTGCAAATCACTCCACATACCATTCAGATCAACTACAACAGATGACCTAAAGTTGACTGGATATATGTCTCCCAATCAAGGTCCAAACATGAGTGAAAGAATCAATGAGGCATTAGTAGAAATAGCAGTCATGCCACACTTTTACTGATCAAAGCACCTCTTCCATACCAAGTCTCTCTTAAACTGCTGGCATTTTCAACATGGAAAATGTGAAAAAAATAAAGCAAGATCCATACAAACAAACCAAGGTCACTGGAACACCTAAAATACAGCATTCACAGACCTCTTTCAAAATAAATGTAAAATCCATTTATAGACCTCACTCAACTTCTTCCATGCATTCACTCTTACAAATTCTCTAATTCTTCATTGAAAGGGGAGGATAGCTTGATAACTAGGTTGGGGGAGGGCAGGAGTAAAAAAGAAAATAAAATAGAAAGAAAAAATATCCTTCCCTAATGTCTAAAGATCTCTTCAAAGAACCTTAAGATACTGCTATAATAAGTGCCAAAGTTGATGTTGCTTCAATTAAAAAGAGTACATTATACTCATCTGCTTATAGGAGAGGAAACCTCCTTGAAGTCCACATACCGGATGCAAAGATAGTCATTCTTCTGGTCTTGAGGTAATATTTGATTCAAGCCTGAATGCCCTCCTCATCTTTCATCTCTTGCTTGATCCCAGGCAACTGGCAGAGAGAAGGAAGCACAACCTTTTGAGCCAGCAAGCAGACGAAGGGATCACAAAGAAGTGATGAAAAACCAAATTGGCTTTTTGTTTCCATGCTGGAAAGTGAAGACCATGAAAGAATGCATTAAGCTCCTCCCTGGGGCTGAAACAAACTGTAACAAACTCCTGAGCATGTCTTTTTGGGGCTCAAAGGGAGACCCAGCAAGAGAATCACAGCAAGTAACAGGTTAAAAAAAATGAGGGGAAAAAAAAAAAAAAAAGAGATAGAGCTAAGGCCTTATTTAGAGCTTCAAAGTGCCCTTAGAAGTCTGAACTGCTCTGTAGACAACACTACAAAAGACCTATAATTCTATTATTTAATACACTTACCAAAAAAAGCTAGGATACAAAATTTCACTCAGACTGCAGTAGAAAAGCTGAACCTTGGGAGTAGAAGGCAAGATAAACTTCTCCAAATCTGCATCATGCAAAATTAAAGATTCATTGTACTATATGCAGTAGTAAGAAAATGAGAAAGCAGACTAAAGACAGAATCAAAGTAATCCATGATAATTCTTTATATAGTCTCCTGGCAAACCAGATAACTTGATAAACTGCACCTTCAAAATATAAAGACTAAATTCAAATCAAGTTTAATATACCTAAATATTATGTATTCCAGGTCCAACATGCAGCCATTGAGATGGCACTGCTGTGTTGAAACTTGGCTGTTTTTTTTCCTTAATTCTGTCCACCGCTTAGAGAGCCACAGTCTTAACAGTTATAAGCATCCGTTTTCTTCTTTAATAATAATCAAATCTATTCAGATGTATTTGAAAGACACATAACAGTTGGGTGATGAGTAACATTAATCAGAATATCCTTTTCTGCTTCAAGATCATCATGGCAGATCTTATGCACTGAGGTTTTGCCTCCTGCATCTTACTCCCTACACAAGATATCACCCTGGGGGCTGCTACTTTCACTTCTTTAAAAGCACATGTCCAGACTGAAGCATTCTACCTGGTAATACTGAGATAATAGAAATAAATGCAAACATTTGAGCTGGATGAGACTATAGCCACAGAAATCCAGCAGATACAAGGAGAAACAAAACTTCCCTACTGCCACCACATGAACTGTGGAAAAAGAGACGCCTATAAAAAGCAGTCCTATTTCTAGGAATGAGTATCGGTGTACTGAATTCTGTGTCTATTTTAGGGAATGACAGAACAGATGTAACTTAGTTTATTGGAGAGGATTCTTCCCTCCAATTACATAACGGAAGAATTTCTTGCACTGGTTTTGAGGGGAGCTGGAGAAGAAGAAATTAAAAAGCAAGGCAAGACAGGCTTTGCCAAAAATAAATAAACCACAAAACCACACACACTCCTACCCCCCCAAGACCACTTTCCTGGAAAAAAATCCTCTCTAAATCATGAAGACAGCTGTGTCAAGTATCAAAATTCTTCTATCACCAAAAATCATCCAAGAAGGGCTTCTGTGCCTTCCCACTCCTCATCTTACAGCAGCTGGTGTGATAAAAGACACAGTGTCCTGCTGATAATAAATCCAAAAAGTCTGGGACACACTGAACGATTTTTTTCCAAGTTATGCTCCAAGCAAAAAGATTCAATGAAAACTGACAGTTATTTCAGAAAATAACTTTTAGAAATTCAGTCTTCAAGCACTGCTGCCCAAAGTGAAGCCATATACGGTGAAATTCACCTCCATATGCTGAAGTAATCTCAAACTGCTTCCTACCACATTTGAAAGTTCATAAAGGTCAAAGAAGAACCTCAGGCACTCCCTGCCAAACTGGGAGAATGTAACTCATCCAAGCAGGTCAGTCCCATACCTAACACTGCCCAATACTTAAGTAACTCAGATGATATGACAAAGAAACCTTCTGTTAAATTTGCAACTAAGACAAAAGCAGAAAAAAGTTTAATGTGACAGAAGACAGGATTAGGATTCAAAATTATTCGGACAAATTGGAAAATCACTTGGAAGTAAATAAGGAAGATTTCATTACGGAGAAGTGCAAAGTCACGGTGCTAGTGGGAGTAATCAATTGCAGAAATAGCAGATCAGAAAGATCAGACTTAACTGGGTACACTGCAGTGCTGCAGAAACTCAATAGTAAAAGAGACTGCAAACTGCAGACAGTATCAAACAAGCAAACTCAAAAGGTTGCAAAACAAGAAGCAAAATATCTAAGACACACAGAAGGTATCTGGCTTGTTTGGGTACTACACGACAAGAGAAAATTAGATCCATTGCAAAGGAAAAGAGTAGAAGGCAAAATTCTAGTATCAGAGAACTAGAAGATAAAATGTATCAGGGTAGTTGGTTTTACCCAGTCCAGAATCTAAATGAAGACACATACATGATCACCAGCAATGTAAGAAGCTGTTACTCTAAGGAAATGTCTACCTATTTACTTTGGCTGGTTAAAGTATTAAACTGAAAAATTCAGAAACAGAATTAAGTTATATGCTAGAAAAAGAAAAATAAAATCTAACAATAGGTTTAAGCAAACATGGACAAAGATGTATGAAACCTACTATCAAAAATTTAAGACTCTATTTTGTGAACGCAATAGCTCTCAAACTTGTTCAGCCAGAGGACCAGTACAAATCAGACCTCAAATCTTTTTAGAACCCATTGAAACTGAAAAGGCAATTTAGTATATATTGTAGTATACCAGAGCATTTGGTTGGAAAAGTGTGTGCAAGAATTGGTTTTGGTAGATGTTGATTCTGTCTAGCACAGGGGAATACACTATGTAAGTATTTCTCTACTTTTTAAATGTAAAGACCACCTGGCATATTAAAAAGGAACCCATAAATCACTATTTCATGGTGTTTTTCAGAGGAGAGAGGACAATAAATAAAGAACTGTAGCATATCATTACTTAAAATGGCAGATACAGACTTAAAAAAAATAACCTGAAATAATAGAGCGATGAACATGACTCATAACCAAAGCACTGCTACTTGAACATTTTAGAGATACTTCAACTCATTTTTTATGGTTTCAATATGCTAAGATAAGAAACAAGAAAAACATGAAAAATAGCTGTGTAAGTCAGTCTGCCCATCACAGATGTGTTTCTGCTAAGCTCTAGTCTCAAGAGTTATTTCTGCTAAAGAATAAGATTCCCTAGCACTTAGCCTGAAGGACCCAACATAAGGAGTTCAATAATGTCTTCTTTTATAAAAGGTTTCTATTAACAATCTGCCAAGAATATGAAGCCCCATTTGTCACTGGCACTATGTCAAACTTGCTTAGTTTTCAAATAGGTGCATTTATAGGTCATGTGTATATCCAAGAATCAAACAATATTTTTTAGCCTACAGATCAGTCCCCTAACCAATAAGTACAATTACCAGACTTAAGTGATTTAAGCTCCCAGCCTAATAAGAAAAAGCACTGAATATTTCAGACCCTAGAAAAATCACATTAAAATATTCTGCAATTGAAATTTAGGAAAGAATTCCTAGATTATTTCCACTTCAGTAATTCAAACCATTCACTTTTATCTTTTACTTGACATGAACTTACAGACCTCTCAGACTCCTCCAACTTCCAATTCACCAGAAAGACTTTGGGGCAAGCAGTTTGGGCAGGAGCTAAGCAGCATCCTATAGTGGCTGAATCTAATTTGCATGTGGGGAAGAAGGAGAGGTCATCACTGTAAGATGACCTAGACAGAACTAGGCACAGACTTCTACCAGCTCAGATGGTAACAAATCTAATTATTCATTCTGTTTAACTACCTGGACTTAATCAAAGTAAAGGCTCCAAACTGAGTAAGACAGAAACAGACTTTGTACATGGCTGGTATCAATTCCCACATCTCCTTGACAATAGGGCACACAGTCACTGGACACAAATACAAAACGACCCTGGGGATAGGGAGCAAAGATGGACAGTTTCTCATTCCAGGAGAAAATACGTAAATGTATACAGAGAAGAGGATGTGAAATAAAAAAACAAAACAACCTAAACCTGCATTAAATGTAGCTGAAGCAACTAGAATTCTCAGCTCATACAGACACTCCACTAAAATAACTGGTGGGATTTTCTTCCTTGGTTACAACATAGTGCTTCCTTCTGTGGTTATTACAAACACCTACCTGCAAACTTACTCTTTTCCTTCACCTCTTTGCTCCACTATGATGGATAATCCCTGCAAAGATTCCAACTCCAAACCTATACAGTGCTAATTAAAATTTGGGTAAGCTATCACTGGCTTCAGTCACTCAAAAATGTCACATTAGTCCATATGCTTGCTTCAAACTCTTTCTAGCCAACCTATGGTGATCCAAGAAATATGGTGTATCTCCACTGAAGTAAGAAAAGTGGCATCTGCTTTTATTTCTTTACTATTTAGAATCATCTTAGCAAAACCAGAAAAAGTCTGATGAAAAAATGCCGCCAATATACTGCCAAGCAAGAACTAAGTACTAGAAATCAAGAGACTGTAAGTATTAATGAAATTACTACAATTCCTGAAAACTGAAATCAGCAACAGTTCCCATCAATTAATTTCACAGTTTAAGTTTTACTTCAGTTTTTGCACTTCTTACTTTCCTTCTGCTAATAGTTTGACTCTTAGTGCAAGAAGGAACTTTGGTACTTTCTGTGAATAGAACATCTTTCTTACACAACAGAGAAGACAGACTTACAAATGAAAGGACCCCCAACACTGAATAAAAATTAGCAATGGAAAACAAGTCAGCTTCCTCCTCATGCCAAAGGCTGCCTTCCCTCCTCCACTCTTCATACAGGCTTAGGTGAAAAGCTTTTGAAATGTACTGCCCAAGTTCATGAGTTTCATGTAGGAATACACAATTAAAACAGGAAGCTATTTGTAATACTTCTTTAGGTATCTCAAATAACAACCTCAGCTATAACTGACTTACCTTTCCTGCAATTTGAAAGTACTAAGCTTTGTTAATGAAGACTAGATAAGAGACTAGAATTCTACACAACCTCACAGAGCCTACTACAAGACTTCTTCATTTTTTGTCAGTAAAAGTAGCCCATGAGCCATGAGAGAGCAACAGATGAAATGAAAAATGAAACTGCTGAAAAAAAATGAAGAAAAATATAAACATTGTCATAAAAGTTGTCCACAGTTTAAATTAAAAAAAAAAACAAAAACCAAAAAAGACACCAGGAAAGACAAGAGAGATTATTCAAAGTAAAGAATGTGGAACAGGCACACCTGGTTGAGGCCTAAATTGATATTCTGCTCTCCTAAAAGTTCTTGAGAAAAACATTTATCAACTTCCCAAGTAACTTAGACACAGACTTAAAGTGACTATGCTGAAAAAGGAAAAAAAAGAACAAAACAAAACCCTAAAAAAACCAACAAACCACTTCCTCTCACACACAGCACAAAGAACAGAGATGATGGTACAGTGCTATTCTATACATAAAACATTAATTCCTTCCTACACAGTATCTTCTGAAAGAGGATATAAATTCTAAAAGTGGACTTCATCTTATTATTTTTTTTCATCTATTCACAAACTAGAGATTTTTGATTTGAAGAAAAAAATGGAACTTAACATCAGTTTTACTCCAGAAATACAAGGCATAGATTGGAATAAATCTCAAACTTTATGAAGAATAATAGTTTAATGCTATATAAACTATGCCTACTTTTACTCACTAGTTTTAAACCAAGTCTATAATAATACTCTTTTCCTAAACTTTACATAAAATCTGAGCTAAAACTAAAAACTTTATGAACAGTAACCTTTGCCCAGTCTTCTCCCTCTTCCTGAGCTGATATGGACATCTTGTTTCAGTAGTTCTTAACACACAGAGCTCACTAGTTCAGCATTTAAAAAAAAAATAAATTTGACAAGTCTCGAAGAACTGCAGGAACTTCTTCTGACAAGAGGTGAGAGAATGGCAATACTGGCAGAGAACCCCATTAAATTATCTGTACCAAGGGGACATCAAGAAGAGATTAAATGAAAGAAGATGGGAAAGAGAAGTCAGTGAAAGAAATCAATAATGAATTTACTATACAATCGCTAATGAGAATATTGTAGTACTGGAAACATTTGGAAGACTTCACTGACTGCAGACATTTTCTCCTTTTTTTTTTTTTTTCCTACTTACCTAGACCTTTTTGTCCAGGATTTTTAGCAAAGTTAAAAGTAAACTGATAAAAATCTTTGAACTTTGCTGGATCCTTTAGCTCTTGTTCCAGTCTTGGCAATAGAGCTTTTAGCTTTTCTGTGGTGTCACACCTGTTCAAAAGAGATTACATTATTTGCATATATTTAAAATTTCTTCCTACTTTCCCCCCACGTTTTTTATGGTTTAGTTTAAGAGCAAAACAAAACCATGTTTAAGACAAAAACAAATTATCTTGGTGGATAGCATTCTGAAAAATATAAATGCTCATGTGCATTTACTAAAGAATTTTAAGTGGAACATTGTATACAGACATCCACAAGGTACAGAATGCAAACAGGATTCAGTGATTTAACTTCTTTTCTATCTCTATGAATTTCTGAACAGATGCTATTCTGCTTTTAAAGAACACCCAAACCTCACTGAACTGTTATTCCTTCCCCTGAGACAGATGTTGTAGCACAAGTGTGAGATATTTTGCTCTAATCTGGATAGACATTGCTTATTCCCTGCTCTCCTGATTGAAGAGCTTCACACGTTTTTACAGTTCATCTTAATATTTAAGGACTTTCCAATTAAATGAACTATTATTTGTTTGCATTCTCTCCCCATCACAGAACACTTGAGAATAAAACCAAGGAACAAAATGAGTCTTGAATGATAGCCTGAAGGATGGCAAATTATTTTAAAGCCTGGCACAGGTAAGCTAAGACAGAATCAAATTACTGAAATTCTAACAAACACATCCCTGAGTAACACCACCAAAGTATTTTCAGTGAAAACACCTGAGCTGACCAGACACACTTTTTAAAAGGAAAGTGTTTCTGTCACAACAAGGCATCAAATTAATATTCAAGGTTTACAGGACATGACCAATATATTGAATTGTACCTAGAAACTCAAAGTGAAGCAAATGGGTTTCAAAAGAAGCAGCTATCACAACTAACACTGTGTATTTGAAAGTTCTGCACAGTTAAATGTTTGTATTTATTCTAAAGATTCAAGAAAAACTCTATTAAAGGATGGGTAACTATAACAACATCCATAAAATACTAATGCAGTTTTAACTGTCTTGCATGGTACAGATAAAAATAAGTACCTTTCTTGCCTCCAGCAGTACCTGGCAGAGAAAAGAAAGAATTCTGCCAACAGTCTTCAACTGAGAAGCTCCGTTTCATTGGGACTCGATCTAGTCAATAAATATACATTCCCATATGCATCCTAAATATGCTATGTGATCTAAGCCTCGGGGAATTTCTTTCCATTCCACTGCTCACTTGTGTTCATTGCTAAAAACCACAGACACTGTGCCTCCAAGTATGCAACAAAATCATTCCAAATTCTCAGGAAGTGCTGTGGCAAGCAGGCACATCCATATTAGGCTCCCAAGGACAGTTGTTGTTCCAAGAACAGGTGATTTAGCAGAACCTTTTAAACCACTTTTATGAAAAAAACCAAAAATTCTAGCAACCTTTAATATAACAGCATGAGCACTCAATTTCTGTCCATGGTTAGAACATCATAATTATTCTTGCAATTTCTACCCAAAGCTAACCAATGGGACAATATAAAGCAGTGAACTTCAGATGGTATCAAAAGTGATTTCATCCCAATTTCCTAAAAAGGAAAGCTTAACAAGAAATCAATAATTGACGAGGTCAGTAACATCAGACTGCTACAGTCTGCTAAAGAAACAACCATCACATTTCCTAAAAGTTGGTCTGTCTTAGAAATGTATTGATAAGGTGCCATTCTAAGATCAAATGAAATAGTTTAGCTACAAAAAACAGAAACAAGTAATGAACTGCACTTATCCACCCATTTAATGCAATCTGTTAAAAAAAGTGATTTGATATCTCTAAATATTAGAAATGCTGCTCCTCTTGCAAGGAAAAGTTATACACAAAATATTATTTTATGATGATAAAGGCTTGACTTTATTGGTAAGAAAGAAGCAATGTTCAAAGTTTATTATCCAGATTAGCTCCATAATCCAGGAAGGAAACTTATCAGTTACATCACAGTTGCACCAATCTTTTCTATTGCCAATATCCTCACTTTTATTTCAATTCCTCATAGATATTTTGTAAAAATGAAGTATCTAGTATAAAAGAGAAGAAAGTATAGGTGGTAAAATGAGCAAAAAGAAAGATGGGTCTATTTGCTGGTGGCAAGGTAAAGGGAAAGAGCTGAAGGCCCTTTTCCGTCTTCCTTTTTCTTCTCTGCTTCAACACTTTTTTTTCCTTTCATACACCTCCAGTGATTTTCAGTTTTTAACAGCAGGAGGGCCAACTCAAATCCTTGACACAAATATGCATATGCTTACTATGAACTACATAAAAATATACATGAATCCATTTGACTCCCGTAAAGCACCAATTCAGGGAAGACGGGACACTACAGGCATTTTGCACCTGTTAAGCTTGGCCTCACCAGCTTTTTAAGGTTTCACACAATTTAACTGAAAATGTTTTGAACAGAAACACGGTTCAGGCCATACATTATAAACTATGCAGAAATGGATACTTACCCCAACTCTGTCATGCCATCAATGAATTCCTTTTTACTGAATTCACACTGAGTAGCTGCCCTGAATTTCCATGCCACAACCAGAACACTGATACTGGCTGGGTCCAGGCTTAAATCATCGCAGAACTGCTGAATCCCATCAATGCCAATTTTATTTTCATCTTGTGGGTCTGCAGTTCAAAATACAAAGAGGAGAACTATAATTATTTACAACACATAATAATAATTACCTGACAGCTCTGATGTGCTGCATAATACAGGTATTCGTTTTTGCATAACCTTCACAAATGTTTTCGATTGAAGTCTAGATGTTTTTAAGAGAATCAGTAAACAGATCAAGTATTCCATAAACTTATAGAGAAATTGGTTTGCAACTTGTCCTGAACTTATCTGCCAACATCAACTACATAATTTTGTTTCCCTCTACAATCCTCTACAAGATTTTAATTAACTCAGGAGATGTTGCCTACATTTAGAAACTGTAAGGGTGATAAAGACATCAAAATATACAACATTTATATTAGTCAGTGTGTATTAAGCTCAAAAAAAACAACCCAAAATTAAGTCCAACAAAACCACATCTATTACATTAGAACCCAGACTTTTTTTTTCCTGATAGTGACATATGGGTATCCACTATATCCACTTAAAGACCACATTTAAATGCTTTGGGAGTTTAATTATAAGTCAGGGAAATCACCAAAACATTGTTCAAACAATGCCTTAGCATAACAGACTCTTAAGCTAACTAATACAATTTAGTACAAGTGAAACATATTTCTCCAATAGTCCCTTTTTGAATGCCAGTCAACGCCTTATAATAATTCTGTAACAAAATTCTCTCTTGAAAAAGCCCCCAAAACAAACCCCCTGCATGTAAACTTAGATAACTGGAGAAGAAAAAAAAAACAATTGAAAACAAAAGAAAATAAACCCACACCTCTAGTTTTCAAAGCTTGATACTTTACAAACCACAAAACTGTCTTTCCCAGTGTTTGAGAGGAAGACATTTCGATATCACAAGTTGGGCTATGTATGTTGGCTATGAAAAATCTTCTGAATTTTATTTTAATTCTTAAGCTAAGATCAGCCAATACTACAGTGAAAGAAATCATAAATTCCAGAGAGGAAGTAAAATTGGCAAACAGACATATCTATTAAACCAAGAATTACACCCATGGTATAATTCAGGGACCTTTGATCCCAAATAACAAGTATATCTATTCAACTAGTTCTAAGACATGTAAAACATATTTCTTGAGTATTTGAGGAGTAATTGAAGAACTGAAGGCAAGATGTGCACTGTCTTGAAATCAATGGAAAAATTCTATTGGACTTCAATAAGGACCTTTAATCCCTATCATATTTCCCATCAGCCAGGCAAGTAGTAACAAAAACGCAATTGCTGTTTTGACAGAGTTGCTGGATAAACAGGTAGGAAAACTAAGAAAAAACAGCACAGAAAAAGACATTTCAGATTTCAAGTATAGTGCACTATCCCATGGGCCTTGTAGAACAAAGGAATCCCTTACTGTTGAGGGGTCAGTGACTCAGGTTTAAGCCAGATATGAATCAAGGAAAGGTGCTTAATCAAAACTTTGATAGACTTCTGCCAAATCTTGCAAAAGTTTTTAATGCTTACAGCTTCAGTGTTTAAGTGCCAGAACTGCAAAGGTGTGCTGCTAACTGATGTAAACTGGCTAGATTTGCTTTCACAAAAGCCAGATGGTGCAGTTTGCCACTGCTAGAAATCTGTAAATAACAACATTTGTGATAACCTTCTTTCATTTTAGATATTCTTAACAGCATTTATGAATTTGAATATATATTTTTTGCCCTAGCAATCTCTGAGACTGACATTTAAGGAGCAAATAAAAGACTCAGATATATATATATGCTATATATATGCTATATATATCAAAAAATGTACATATATAAACACACACATAGGCACATACCAAAACATGGTTCTCTGAGTTTTGTCTCTGGGTTTTTGTTTTCACAAAGAAATGCTATAGCACTGCAGCCTTTTGTTCCTACATAATTCATTACCACACAATAATGAAGTATTAAAGAATCCCTACACTTAAAATAGAACAGATTATGTAAAGAAGGACAAAAATGGTGGAAACAGTAACATAAAAGAAGGATAAGGTGTACAGAAAGCATGCCAAATATTTCACTTAGAAAAATACATGAAATCATAGTTGAGCAGTTAAGAGTTCATGTTTTCAAACACAAGATGTATGGACTTCAACAGGAGCTAGCAATGATTCCAGCCTGCGCTGCTCCAACATGAACAAAGCACACCCATGTCAGATGGCCACAGTTCAGCAAGCACTGTCACCTGGATCACACACATTCTTATATTTAAATGCCTTTTTTTGTTGTTCTTTTTAACAATGATATAAAATAAAACCTGGAAAAGAAGAAACTCTGCCTTTAATCTGCTTTCCCGTGGTTTTCCCTCCAAGACTCTCTGAAAAGGCACGCCACTTCTGCTGTAATACCAGCATTGAGGAATTAAATAAGGATGGTTCTAGTTTTTGAGTTTTCTTATCTGTTTTGTCACATTCCTAGCCGTAATGTTACATGAAACATTCTTGATTTTAATGTATAGAAATACTACTGTCTCTGAACAGAATTAGTTCCCCCAATTGTTAGCATAAGAACAACATGTATTATTTTGCCATGGAAAGACCATCATACATATTTAAGAGCAGCTACTGGCAAAAAATCATGTACGTTGCATAATAAACTTTGCTACCATATTTGACAGCTGACACTTTTTCCTATGAGTTTGATTTCCTAATTTTAAAGTCTACAGAAATCTCTACAGAAGCTGAGTACAAATCATTAAGAACATGTAAAACCTTTTTTCATTCTTATCTTATTAGTACAAACACACAGTGAGAAGCAAAAGCTAGCAAGCATTACTTAAAACTCCTTAAAAATGGTAGAGGGAAAAGCAGAAAAACTCCTCACACAACACAATTTAGAAAAAAAATAAAACAAAATCCACAACAACAACAAGCCCAAGCCCACCAACCAAAAACTCCCCACAAAACTAAACCTTACCTTTGTATCGATTATACAGTTGTTCTAATTTCTTCTTGTCCACTGAATTTTTCATGGATTCTTTGTAGTACAAGTCTGGATTCTGGAAGTAGTTGTCTGTTGCCACTTCTAGTTTCCATTCATTCTGTGTTAAGCAGTATATAGCAGTCCTTTCACCAGCCTGGGTAAATGCCATAAACTGGCGGACCTTGTCCTTCTGGGACGATTTAAGCTTATGCTTTGGGATGCAAAAGAAGCAGGAAAGCCAATGAAGCTAATCCAGAAGTTTGTTTCAGCATTCTACTACTAATGCCTATCTTTTAAAGGTTTTAGTTTTCTTGTTGATGATAACTTTCACTTCAGAATTACAGGAAGACAAAGCCTTGTTCTTCTGCAGTTAAATAGACAGCATTTTCTTCTGAAAATTGAAATGACAACATCTATATATACATTTTTAGCAGCACATATTCTGTCAGTAACAAACTTGTATTTCTGCTTTATTGCTCACATATGCTGATATTTTTTCTGTTCTGTAACAGCAGTAAACACAAGTTTCGTCATATTACAATATGGTTATCTTCTGAAAGATATGCCTAGTGGTTGTAAAAAAAAGAAATTAAAAAGGTGCAACTTACAGATTCTCAAATTCTGTATAAGTCCTTCATACATGGAGAAAAAATACCCAGGAGTTTTCCTAATATTTTCTTAGCAACAATTAACAACGCAAAGTTTAATCATTTTAAGTCATCAGCTGAAAAAGGCAGAGGCATTTCTCATTTAATTATGTTATAAAACATTGCCAACAGAAGACATAAGGCAAAAATGAAATAGATGAAATGGACATATTGGACACTGCTGAATGTTACAATGAAACTATAAGACTGCTGTAAATATGATATAAAATGCTAATTAAACTTTGAAAAATATGTATATACTACTAACATATTAAACAACAAAAAAGCCTGTTGCAAGTCTACAGGAACTAATATGATGTTTCTCTCAATTGCAGCAACCATATTGAGACAACACCCCTAAACTTCTGGAACACCCAAGAGGTAGGAATGGACATTTTACAGGGAGAAAATTTGCTAGTAACATATTTCAACATTATTCTTTACATGAAGATGGAAGCAGAAGGAGATAGCTTAAATCAAGATGTTTTTAATTGTATTCTGTACTTTCCAATTTTGTTAAGCCATACTTAACACGTATTCTGAGCCAACAATTAAGCTAAGAAATTCATATAAATTCCCCATACAGTTTAAATCATCAGGTATAATGGAAAATTTATGGGTCTTTTAAAGAGAACTGAATCCTGATCGAGTGACCAGTAAACACGGGACCATCTTCCAGTTTACTTTTTATCTCTTGGACCCATATGGGCATGTTGACTATAGATGGTCCTGAGATAAGAAACATATGATGTAAACAAGATAAGGAGTTTGGTCTTTCCCACAAGATTTTTCAATCGAACATAGGAAGAAACATGCCAGGTTTCTTTTTATACAAGAAATGTGTACAGTGGGAGGAAAAACGTGCAAAATACTACTACACAGTTTGGTAAGTAAATAACCAATAATCATTTGGCTGGAAGCTCCAGAGCCTGCCTCCAAATTTTCATGAAGGTTTAGCTAAGGGAGTCTCTGCACCTACATCTTCCTCAGTTACACAAACTTCTTCTGGGCAACAAACTCAGCGAAAATCCCTTCAAAACACAGGACTCTGCCAACAACGCCAGAGCATACCCCGTGTCCTAAGCCTAGTTAACCCCAAGCATTTACGGATATTTTCTAGCGGAATGAAGCACTGAATTGTTCGAAGCGGTAAGAAACACACAGGGCTCTCCAGCCCACCACCCTGCCACGTAGCACGGCTCCCGGCGCTCGTCCGCGGCGGTGCCCTGCGGCGGGAGCGGCACCGCGCACCTTCCCGGGGCTCGCACCGCCTGTCCCGCCTGTCCCCAGCGCGACCCGAGCCGGCGGCACCCGAGCAAGGACGCGCACCTCGCGTCCAGGCACAGCTCAGTCACCTTCCCGGAGCGCTCTCCCAGCGCTAGTGACACCGCACCGCACACCCCAGGGAAGCGCTGAAGCTGCTGCAGAGGCACCGGGAGAGCCCTTCCTTCCCAAAGCAGCCCCGGCCGACCTCGCCACCCCGAGCCAGCAAGGGAATTTGTACCGCACCTCTCCCACCGCCTCAGGCTGCACCTGCCGCGTCCCGCGGCGGGGAAGGGGCCGGGGGGAGCGGGGACTCGCAGCTCCCGTGACCTGCCCCGCCAGCCCCAATCCCAAAAAAGGGAAAGGTACGCGCTGCGCCGGCTGCCTGCGCTCGAAATACCCGCGGCGGGGCCCGGCCCCCTCCCTTCCCCCGCCGCCCCCGGTGACCTTCCCGCTCCCGGCCCGGCGGAGGAGGCGGCGGGAGCGCGACTCCGCACGGGGGGTGCGCGTCCCCGTGTCCCTGCGCCGCTCGTCCCCCCGCCTGGCGCCTCCCCGGGCAGGGCGGCGGGACGCGGCGCGGCGGGACGCGGCGCGGCGGGAGGTGCGGGGGCGCTGAGGCTCGCCAGCCCGGGGGGTGCCTGGGGGCTGTCCGAGGCTCCCCCTCCACGGTTTCGTCGCCTCCCCTCCCCCCCGGCTCGCACAACCTACCATTTTATCACCGGCGCTCCCACCAACTTCACCGCCCGGCGCCGCCTCCCGCATCCTGCAGCCCGCAACCTGCATCCCTGAGCAGCATCCTGCATCGCTGGGTACCACCCTGCATCCCTGAGCAGCATCATCCTGCATCGCTGGGTACCACCCTGCGGCGCTGAGCAGCATCATCCTGCATCCCGGGCAGCATCCTGAGTCCTTGGGAACCACCCGCCATCTCTGAGCAGCATCCTGCATCCCTGGGTACCACCCGGGCAGCATCCTGCATCCCTGAGCAGCATCATCCTGCATCCCTGAGCATCATCCTGCATCCCTGAGCAGCACCCCGCACCCTCGGGCACCCCTCGGCACCCCCGGGTCCCACCCGGACCCCTCGGCTGTGAGCAGCGCCCCCGCCCCCGAGCAGCAGCCGCCCCCTTGGCCCCCTCTCTCGACGCCCCCCGACCCCCGCCATGGCCGAGCCCAGCTCCGAGTGCAGCATCAAGGTCCTGTGCCGGTTCCGGCCCCTCAACCAGGCCGAGATCCTGCGGGGGGACAAATTCCTGCCCGTGTTCCAGGGCGACGACAGCGTCGTGGTGGGGGTGAGTCAGTGCGGGGACCCCCAGGATTGGGGGGGGGGGCGGTGTCCGGTACCCCCAGTTTGGGAGGGTGACTGTCCGGAGCGGGGCGCTGGC
>JANRGV010000051.1:87325407-87348350 GCA_024734035.1 Alethe castanea | reverse complement strand
GGGGACCCCGCCTGCCGCGGCTCCCGGGGAGCAGCTGGGGGGCCCGGCGGGCGAGGGGAGGCGAGCCCGGGTATGGGAGCACCCGCCAGAGGGGTCTGGAGGCAGGGTCCGGTGTTATCAGCTTGGTGAAATCAGGTGCTACAGTGTTGTGTTCAGGGAGGAAAAAGGGGAAAGATGAGCTGCAATCCAGCAGGAAGCAAACGCTGCTTGAATAAGGAGTCCAAACGACAGTAGTTCCCTCCTGTTTGATACTTACCGGTGGTGAATGGAGACGATTGTTAGTTTTTTTGCCTTTTTTTTTTTTTTTCCCGCTCAGCATCGCATCAATTTTTTTGGTACGTCCGATCTTTACTCCCTTAAGAGCACTTTTGAGCCCTGCCCCAGGTGTCGCTCCTCTAAACAGATTTTGTAAGCCAAGTAAAAAGCACTGAAACAAAACTGTCCCATGTGTGAACCACAGTGCTAAGTTTGCACAGTGCAACAGTGAGTGAACTTTGCTGGTGTAAATCTCTGCTCAAAATTTAGTTATGTGGTTGGTTGTACCACACGAGGCGTGCAGTAGAGTCTTTTACTCACCTTGGATAGACATTGGGTGTTTTCTTCTCCCTCTTTCTTGCAGAAATAGCCTATGATACATATTTAGCAAAATCTCTGCTCCAAGCCTACTGAACAGGGAGAGCATTGTTTGTATATATGAATAAATATTTCCTTAATTTCACTCTAGAACTTTGCTAGGTGGGTGGAGATTCCTTAAAAGTAGTAAGCCCCACAGCTTTATCAAAGTTCCAAAATATTTGTACTTTATTATTTTATTGAGATCAGACTGATATTATATGCTTTTGCTACTTTGATTGCACTTTCAGTTCTTAATTTTAAGTGTTTTAGCTCTCTGTGTTGTTAAACCCTAGCCCATAGTCAACTATTAGTAACTAAATACTTTGCCTTGCATTTCATGCTTTGAAAAAAGAATAAACCAACGCACAGACAGATTTTCTCATTTCTCTCTGAAACAGAGATGGCAGGGCATTTAAAAATGAAGGTAGTGCATGACTGTGCTTGCAATGTTCCCTTCCCATGGAATCACAGAACGGCCTGGCTTGGAAGGGCCAATGGCTCCAACCCCTCTGCCGTGGGCAAGGACATCTCCTACTAGACCAGGTTGCTCAGAGCTCATTCTGTGTATTGATGATGGCTGCCTTGGATATCTGGGACTGTGACTGCTACTGCCTTGTAGGAAAAGAAGATTCTCTCTTAGGCAGACTGCTTCCAGGTGACTGTGTCCATATGTTGGCTCCTGATTAAGGCTGCTGGCCCAGTGATCAAGACTGTAACTAAATTTTTAAGGAAATATTTGCTTGTATTGATGATCTATTAATGTGCGTTTTAGAATGCCATGTACAGAATTTTATATATTGTTATGTGTAGCTTTGTGGTGTGAGGGTGTTTTTGAGGGTTTTTATGTTTGTTTGGATTTTTTAAAAAGAAAACATAACTGTTATTTTGTGCAATAATGTCAGTAGTTCCTTCTAGGTTTTGAGGGAAGGAAATCAGTTTTTAAATTATATCCTGCTTGATGTTTAAATATAGCAGTTTAAGTATAGATCTTCAAGTAGTTGCTGGGAAATGAACTTATGAATGAATTTAATGTTTTTATAATTTATTTTAAAATCTTGAAGATCCCTAATAAATTTTCAAGTAAAGTTCCTCAAGGCCCTGCAACCTTTCAGATGAAGGAGATCTTTGATTCTAACTAGTAGCACTCAGAAATCCAGGCAGTTCTGCTGTTCTTTCTTCCACAGTTATGATTCATAATGTAATCTGATTAGGTTAAGTTTTTTTATTATTATGTTTTGTTGAATTTGTGTAGTTGAGTTTGTTAATGCTTCTGAGACTTTATGAATAATAAATGATTATGGTATAATTTTTTAGGATAGGTTTGAGAAGAGACAGGAGACTTACTGATAGCTAAGAGTAATTATATTATTCTTATACTATTCTTGTTGAACTGGTTTCAACACCAGTTCTAGTGCTGGGTTGGAACAGCCTATGACATCATGGCCTGATATCTTTAAAGGCTTTTCTTTCATGTGAAAAGTGCAGATGAAGTGACCATGTGAAGTGACTAAGCTTTCCAGTCACTGCTTTTAAAACAAAATGTTAGCTAGGAAATAGTCAAGAGGAAAACAAAAATCTATCAGTATCCTCAGACTGTTTCTTGGTTTTCATAAACGTTGAGTGAAGAAGACTATATGTGTTCTGTTAAGGCCTGTGGTGCAGGAGGCAGTCTTGGATTTCTTTTCTGCGTTTGTTTGATCTAATGGCCCAACATTACCGTGTTTGATAACTGATGGGTACTATCTTGCAGCCTGGTGTGCATGCTGGAGATGCAGAAACCATGTAGCAGAAAGCTTTGAGCAGCTGTGGATCATCAGTTTCTCCCAAGAGCAATATAAACTGAAGAATGAAGGCAACTGGATTTATTTCCCTGTGGACGTTGGTTTCGCTGCCTTGTGGCCCGTTAGCAAACCCTGCAGAACGTGAAGATGTAGTGAAGCATGCAATAAAGCTGCACCGTGGGAAAGGAGCTGTTATCACTCAGAGGAAGCAGTGGGTGTTGGAGAGCTGCAGAAAACTGTCTGGTCTTCTTCGCCAAAAAAATGTTGTTCTCAACAAACTAAAAAATGCCATAAGAGCAGTTGAAAAGGATGCAGGACTGTCTGACGAAGAGAAACTTTTTCAGGTGCACACCTTTGAAATTTTCCAAAAGGAGCTAAATGAAAGTGAAAACTCAGTCTTTCAGGCAATCCATGGCCTCCAGAGAGCTCTCCAGGGTGATTACAAAGATGTTGTAAATATGAAAGAAAGCAGTAGACAGAGACTGGAGGCCTTGAGAGAAGCCGCAATTAAGGTTGGTTTCCCCACGTTTTTTGCTATTCATATTCTAATTGCGATTTTAACTTTATTATGGCGTGGTTTCAGTCTGTTTTAATAAGAAAGGGTATCTACATAAAACTTGCAATGTTTACTGTTTAATGAAGTATTTGTTTTCATTACTAAATTTACAAGTAATTCTGGTGTAGAGCTTAAAACTTATTGGCTGTCAATAGTTCTTACCTCAAAGCTAAGCATAATCATAAGACCTATGGCAAATATAATGTTAAAGGGAGATGAATAAGAAGAGTGAATCAGTGCACATTGCACAGTTTCACTAGACAAGCCAGTGGCACTAGCTGAGTGGAAATAATACCATCCATCAAATGGTGAAATACTAACTGTTTTTTCCATTTTAAATGGGAATTGCTCAACCAAAGTCGAAGTTGAAACGGAATGACTTGCTGCCTTTCATTTCCATGTTTGTGTAGATATGGGTAAAATGGA
Source organism: Alethe castanea (assembly GCA_024734035.1). Taxonomy (NCBI): domain Eukaryota; kingdom Metazoa; phylum Chordata; class Aves; order Passeriformes; family Muscicapidae; genus Alethe; species Alethe castanea. The sequence continues at coordinate 87,344,972 of JANRGV010000051.1, read as the reverse complement.
CATGCAAAACAGTAGGTGACTAGATTTTTAAACTCAGTATTGCACTCCTAGCCTAAGAAGTGCAGGTTTGAAAAGCAGTGCTTTGAAGAAAGAGTCAGCTGAATTAACTTTGCCAAGAAAAAACACAGATGAGTAACAGTTGAACACAAATAGTTCATGGAAAGTTTGAGTTCCCATGTCCTGTTAGGTTGAGCACAATTTGCCACTGTCTTCTGGACTTGGTAGTGCTCAGACTGTGTACTGAAAGTCTCCCATTGAGAGAAAATGTAATTTAATGTATTTGGTATTTAAATTGCTCTTTCCCTTTCTCTACCCTTCAGCCACTGGAGGAATATATTACGAATTTTCTTTGTTTTCTGTCTTCCGAAAGAAGAGACTGCCCTTGCACAAGGGAGTGAGAGAAGGAACAGAAATATAATTGGCATTTAGCATTTGAGTTGTGAGAGTCTCTGAAGGGCTTTTGTGCTAAGAAATGTGCAGATCTTGACAGGTAAAGGTAGAGAGAAATTATGTGTGGGAAAGGTGTCCAGTGAATTGTGCCAGGATAGGCTGGTGGAATTAGAAATTAGGATGTAAACTTGGCAGACTGGAGTGATTCTGTGCAGTGGAAATGAAGACCAAATTGCAACAAATTTGAATAGAGAGTAATTTGGATCTAGATGTATTCCAATTACCTGCTTTATATGACTTGTATATTGATACTTTATGGTCGTGCCAGCCTTTGCCAGTCTTTGCTGTATAGAAATGTTATAGAAATTGTCATGAGCTTTACTTGATTTTCCACTGTTTTTTCTTTGTCAGAGCTTGTAAAATAGCAGCAGTGAGGCTGTCCAGAATCTTCTTTCCCATTTACCTAATTTTTGGTAACGTTACTTTAAAATAATGAAGTAATTATTCTTGAACTTAAGAATGGTGCTTCTTCTAGTAGGAGGCCATTGTGTACAATGATGTTTTTAGAGGTGTGTCCTATCAAAAGTTTACTTTTGCAGAAGTGGATTGTGCAGGCTTTTTTTGTATTATCAAAATATTTACTTGAATGAGCAATCTTTTGCACCTTTCTTCTTATGCCATGCCTGTATTTATTTAATCAGAATATTTGTGTTTCTAACCTTAAAATTGTTGTGTAAAGGGAATATATGGATATATTCCATATATCCGAAGGATATAGAAAAATGCATGTCTAAAAGATGGAAATTGCATGGGATGCATTTGTTTCAGACTTGTTCTATCTTCATAAGACAACACATTAAGTGCAACTTTGTCCCAGTTTCATTTTACTGTAATGATTATTTTGTTGGTATACTCATAGAACATCTGTTTTTTAAACAGTGAGTGAATGGTAAATACAAATAACTGTAGGGGATGCTGGAATCTTCCCTTTATTTTATTTCTGTTGAGTTGAAGTGCTTGGAAGTCATTAGTGCTGGGCTATGTATGTATGTCTGATGGTATGTATATCTGATGCATTTCTTGCTGGCTCTGCTGCTGTGAAAAGATGTAATGGAATCATTCACGGTGTAGGGCTGGGGGAGGTAAGAAAGAAGCACTGAAGATGATTTCTGCCTTCTTTTGCTCCAGGATCCTGCTTGGAAGTTCAGAAAAAAGCAACAAAATCTTACCTGCTTTTTAATTAGCTTCTAATTTCTTGGATACCTTCTAATCAGACATGGGTGGAAAAAAATAGCTTGCAAGTATTACAAAGATGCAATCTCTTGCATGTGCTTTTGTCATCTCTGATTAAATAGTAGAGGGCAACAGCAACACTGCATTCTGAATCAGCATTGCTCCAAAGTCCTCCTTAATCTTACTTCATTTTGCCCATATGTTTTTAGGTGTTCCTGTTCAGTGCACAAACCTTATCAGTATTACTTTGCTTAAGAGGTTGCTTGTATGTACCTCATGATCAAGTGTCTCCAATCCCAGCCTGAGTTGCAGAACAGTGTTTGTACTGTGATGCACTCCTGCTTAGCATGTAGCAGGTTGTTTGAATTAACTTGTGCTTTTTATAGACACCATTGCCTGTGGTTGTCCCAGTTTACTGCTATCACAGTTGGTGGAAACAGGTGCCACTTTAATAGACTACAGAAACCTTTATCTCCATTAATTGAAGGAACTTGCAGCTAAATTCTTATTTTTCCAAAGCTTTTCTACCTTGCTATTCAGGGAAAGTTAACTTTTTTAAAATTAGAGAATTATTTTTTATATGGTTTGCCTCTAGCTCTGTTCAGCCTGTTTGTCTTGGCCAATTGAAAGGATTGAGATGGGCTCCTTGCACCCAGAACGTCTTCCATTTTTGAGGGGCAAGAATCCAACCATTATCAATTCCATTTTGTGTTCTAAGTTGTTGCTGAATTAGCAGAGAATCTGCAACTCATGTGGAGGTTGTTTCTTACATCCTTTGAGCAATGTCTGCTAGCAGAGAGCAGCAGATAGGAGATCTTTTTCCTTGAGGCTGTATGAGAGTGACTGTGTCTCCTACTTAGGTGTTGCATAAGAACTAATTGTTGACATTGGGCCAAACACATTAATAGATACATTTTTCCCAGCTCCAGTTATTTTGGGATCTGGGTACCTTTCACCGTGAGGGTGTAAGAGATAGTTCAACAGACACCAGTACTGTTGTTTCATCACAATCAGAGGCATTCATCCGACTGTCAGGATTTTGAAAGGGTTCAGCTACAGGTACTGGTTGTATTGAACATATTCTTGTCATCAAAGAATTGGTTAAATTATGTGCATGTTCTTGCAACTTCCAGGAGGAGAAGTGTTCATCTGCAAATGTGTGGAGGAGGAGACACTCCAGTTATTTAAGCATAGGCATTTAGGACAATTTTGTAAGCTCAGGTTATTGAGAATACCTATGGAGGTAGGCAGATAAAACACACAACCTATGGGAGACGGTTGTTCTCTGATTTCTAACTGGGCGTGGTGGGGCAGGGCATCTGGGGACAGGAACTTGTGTTTTCTGGGAACTGAGCCAGACATATAGATTGCTTGCAATTTTTTTCCTGGTGTTTTTTTTTTTTTTTTTTTTTACCTTTTTAATAATGTTGGCTCTTTAAAAGAGCAGAAGTAGTGTCTCTCTCATCCAAGTATTCTCAGCATCTAACTGAAAGGAAGGAGTGCTGCCCTTGTGTATGTTTCCTTACTCAAAGCTGTTCTTCAATAATCTTTAAAAGAATGGAGGCATATAAAGTAAAGAATCTTTTTTCCCCCAAAACCCTCAAGTTGTTCTCTGTCAATACACAAAGTATTATTGTGTTTGGTTACTGTCATGGCAACTATGTAAAAGGTGTTAGGCCCAACTGTGTGTAAACTGAGCTTTTTAGTTCTGTTTTTGAACCTGAAAGATAAAAAAAAAAAACCCAAAAAAAACCAAAAGAGACATCATAACTTTATCAGGGAACTTACTGAAATATTTTCACACCATATCAAACCATATTAGTGTATTTCCTCTTTTTCCTTCAGAAACCTAGTAATTTCAGAAGTTGTCAGTGCAAGTTGATAAGAGGCACAAACTGAAATAGGGGGAAAAGTTTTAGTTCTGATGGGAAAAGTGCTTTCTGGGAAACATGAACAGGAAGTTTTGCTAGAGTGATTGCCTGTTCATCTCTGCCCCAGCTCTTTTCTTTCTGTTTCGACAGTCGCTGTAATTTTTGAAAACCATAAACAGACCTCTTCCTATGTTTATAAAAGGGTTTATAAAGTTAAGATTAATTGTGCTTTACATCTGTTTGTTTGTTGTAGATAGTATAGCTATACTTTCAAGGTATTATGCTTCCCTTCAAAAGCACGAGGTTCTAAACTTTATTTGACTCTGAAATGTTCCCTAGAGTTTATCAAAGTAAATCCTTTCTTGTCTTTTCTGGATCATAACTTGGGGCAGGTCTACTGTTTGGTGTAATAGAAAAGGCAATTGGTGGATATTTTTGTTTGATTGTTGTTTTTTTTTGCCCACTTACCCAATGAAAATTGGCACAAGAAAAAGCAATCTTTAAATATCTTCATGACATCTATATTGCTTTTGCAATTCCACTGATAGAATGTTTTGTGTCAACAGAAGCACACATTTATGGCAAATGTTTTTTCTGCTCAAAGGCCTGCCAACAGTTTATCTGTGTGTTGTAAAATTCAACAGGAAGAAATGGAGTATGTTGAACTCTTAGCAGCAGAAAAACACCAGGTTGAAGCCCTTAAGAACATGCAGCATCAAAACAAAAGCCTGTCGATGCTTGATGAAATTCTGGAAGATGTCAGGAAGGCAGCTGATAGATTGGAAGAGGAAATAGAAGAACATGCCTTTGATGACAACAAATCTGTAAGTGATGCTTTAGACTCAGTCACTTCATTGGAGTGCATTTATTTATAGTTGGTGTTTGCACTGTGTTTGTTTTGTGTTATACAGTTGTTGGGATTTTAGTGATTGTTAAAGAGTGAGCAAACAGGAGTAATTGCTCCTTTTTGCTAGTGATTTCTGTGGTTTTGGTTTGAAAGTCCTCCCTGCAGCTGCCACTTTGACAGGGACAAGAGTAGTTCATCTCACTTATACAGCCCATGAGAGATAGAGCATCTCTGTGGTGGTGGGGACTGTGATGGTTGGACTTGGCAGGATATGTATGGAGTTACCATGTTAAGCACTGTCTCCACTTTTTCATTTTCTTGAGAAAGTTATGGGAGAGCAGGAATCCTTGCAGTTGGTTTTCACTGTCTGGGCAAAGATACATTGTTCAAAGGAAAGACCTGAAATGTGTTTGTGATGCTACTTTCTTCCACGTCTGACTTCCTCTGTGTTTTGTACCTTGGCCTACCCGCACTGATGCTTGTTTTTATGTTGTATGATGGGGCATTATCCTTCTGGTAAGGCTATGTGTCTCTGGAGCCAGGAATGCCAGTTTATTCTAATGTCCCATTTTGCCATCCTCAGACAGACTCCCTAAATTGGCCCTGTTTGCATAAACACGGGTTACAGTTTATTTGGCTTTGCTCTTGGGAGGTTTTTGTTTATTTCCAGGTTGACTCCCGAGGTGAGCATAGCTCTCGAGTTCTGCTGAGGAGGCAAGAGCAGTTTCTGTGTAGCAGAGAGCCAAGCCGTGTGTTGTTGTTTGGGTTTTTTGGTAGTTGTGCTCGAATCGAGAGGGGGTGGAAGCAGTTTTTTCTTTGGTGTCCAGCAGGTGGGAGCGGCCGCGCCCCGTGGGAGCCGCCCCTGGCGGCGGGCGGGGCCGCGGAGCGCCCTCTGCCGCCCCGCCGCGGTACTGCAGCCGTGCCGCAGGGGAGCGGGAGCCGGCAGCGCCGCCTCGCTCTCCCGGCAGCGCCCTGCTCCCTGCTTGTAGCTCCGACCGGGAGAGAAAGGCAGGCATCACCTGCAGCCTGGAGGACTGAGTGCTGCTCCTTCATTGCAAGGAACAGTGGAGTTTTGGGCTAGAAAAGCTTTAATACCGTTATCGATGTTCTGATAAAGATACACAAGCTTCTGTTAAAATAGAAGCTTCACAAGTAATGAAGTGTAGCCGGTAAAAATGAAAAAAAAAAAAAATCTGCATAACAACGTGCATTTGAGAATTGCTGTTCTGAGAGATAAAATCCTGAAAATAACTAAGTAGAAACAGTCCCTATAATCTCTCCTTCAAATTTACAGGATAGTGACCTTTTCTTGACTTGGAATGCAGTCTTTAGTTCAGATTTTTGTGAAATTAATATCTCTTTGTAATCTCCAATTGGTTTTGTTCAACGTAAGATGTTACTTTTAAAGACATCAAGTTTTGAAAAAAAGATGGAAAGATTTTTAGAGAAGAAGCCTGCAGTATTTTTAGGTGGTGTCAACAAGTTCTGTAGAAACTTCTAGCACATCTAATAGTCTTTCCCTTTTTATGATATGCTTAATTGACTCCCCTTTTTTTGTTTGTTTGATTATTTGTTTTCTTTTTCTTAAAGGTAAGAGGTGTAAACTTTGAAGCAGTTTTAAGGGTGGAAGAAGATGAAGCCAACTCCAAAAGAAATGCTTCAAAAAGAGAAGTAGAAGATGACTTAGGTCTTAGTATGCTTATTGATTCTCAGAACAACCAGTATATCCTTACTAAACCCAGAGATTCAACCATTCCTCGTGCTGATCATCATTTCATAAAGGTAATAATTTTAGAGACATTCTTGTCATTCACTTCTGGATTTAGTCCCACTAGTTTGCATGTAGTTTCAGCATTTGTCTCTCTGAAGTTATCCCAGCATTCATGATTCCCCCATCTATGGTGATTCAGCCATGTGTTCCCTACTCTTAGGTTTGTCTTCACAAGACTGATCATGATGCTATATGAATCCTTTCTGTTTTTATTCAGCTTCTCTTGTTGCAGCTTTGGGGCACTGTCCCTTCTCTCAGACTACAAAGTGTTAAAGCTACTGCTGTGCTTAATAAGCCACTTGTATGTTGTCAGTAGAGAAAATTTATCTGTTTGTGTCTTGTGATGGAAAAAGGGATACTGGAAAATACATGGATGTGGTAGAGTTTTGATTGTATTTGTGCTTCATATAGAATAACTGGATTAGTATTTTTGTTTTAATTATAAAACCCAAAAGAGTTCTGTTTCACCATCTTGTTTTAATACAAGGTGTCATTCCACCCAGGAAATTGCCTACTTTCTATAATATATTTTAAATATTTGTAAATTGATTTGAAGTCCCCCTGGCCTCATCTACTTCATCTGAAAAACTGCTGTGCTTACACCTGCAACAGCACCGAGGTAAATTTACAGAAGTTTTGTTTTCTCTTAGTACATTTAATTTTACAGTGCTATTTATCTTTTGAAAGATAATAGCCTTTGATTTAATCCCAAATTTATGTGTCCTTCATATTAATGCCTTTATAAATCTTACCTATTTAGGATATTGTGACAATAGGAATGTTATCATTGCCATGTGGCTGGCTGTGCACAACGATAGGATTGCCAACCATGTTTGGATATATCATCTGTGGAGTACTCTTAGGACCCTCAGGACTAAATAGTATCAAGGTAAGTGTGGAAACTACTTCTTGACTGATTTAATTTGTTGAAATATTTAAAAGTTGTTTTAAAAGAATATGGTATTGCCAACCTCAAATGTATTTTAAAAAAGATATCCCCAAACCTGAACTTTTACTAGAGGAGGGCTTCAAATTTTATGTCTTTGAAGCATTTTGAATTCAATCTTTTTTCTCCTATAAGATTATGACAGTTGTTGAAAGTGAAAACTGAAGGTTGTGTGTTGTGTAAGTTTTATGTCACGTTTGTTTTTTTTTCTTTTTTTCTTTTTTTCTTTTTGATTTTAATCATAAGGCATCACAATTGGGAGCCAAATTATTTAAATGACATAAAATATGCAGAAACTTGCAAAAAGTCGGTGTTGTCAATGGAGGAAGCACTTAAAACAGATAATTCCTCAAGGAACATAGCCTGGCTTTCTAGTAGTGCTTTCATCCATCCTAGTCCCCCTGTTCCTTTCCCAGTACCCTGCACACATTCCTGAAGTCTTTTGAACCTTTTTAGTTCCATCACGTGTCCCCTGATTACTGACTCCTGTGAAACCGTGAGCTGTGGTTGGCTGGACATGTTTTGATTAGTGCTCTGGGGTGCATTAAACAGATTGTTTAGCCAGCAGGCAAAACAGAACACATGCTAGGGCTGCACAGTAATGTCTGGTGAAGTTGCATGTGTCTATTGCACAGATATCCATGAAACCACTTCAAACTTAATATCTTTGCAACATCTGCTCCTACATGGGCTTCTGTTGAAAATGCTTGTTGGGCTCAAAAGTAGGGATTAGTTGAAATTGTAGGATTTTGTTGAGCTTGTTCTGGAAGAGATTAAATAATCTCAGTCTCTGTGTTGTACATAATTTCTGGGTTGAGAATGTCTGGAAAGTTTGACCACTTCGACTGAGAAACAAATTTGTAAGCTTGGCATGAGAAAGAGACCCAACAATGAATTTTCAAGAGACTTACATTGAAGAAGATTATGTGGTCAGAACAGATATGAGAAAAGTTTCTTTGGGACAGTTTAAGTGACTTGCCTTTTTCTTTTGAAGCTGTAAGTAAACGTTATTCGCCTGGATAATACTCATGTTGACTAGGTCTCTTGTGTTTGGTCTCTTCTCCAATTCCTAGAAAAGTTGAATGTCTGAGGAACTGAGAAGGTAGGCAGATTCTAATCTGGCAGAAAAGAGGGTTTTCATCCCCACTTCTGTAATTGATGACAAATCTTGTTTTCTTCTAGTCTGACCTGTAAATACACAGAAAAGAAATACTAGGGTTTGAAAGTAGAATAGACTATTCCAGTCAACTGCCTGAACACTTCAGGGCTGACCGAGAGGTAAAGCTTATTGTTAAGGGTGTTGTCCAAATGCCTCTGAAGCACTGGCAAGCCTGGGGCATCAATCAGCTCTTTAGGAAGCCTGTTCCAGGGTTTGACCACCCTCTCAGTAAAGAAATGCTTCCTCATGTCCAGTCTGAGCCTCTCCTGAGGCAGCTTTGAACCATTCCCACTCATCCTGCCAGTGTATATCCGTGAGAAGAGCTCAGCACCTCTGTCTCCACTTTCCTTCCTCAGGAGGCTATAGAGAATGATGAGACTGCCCCTCATCCTTCTTTTCACCAAGCTGGGCAAACCTAGAGTCCTTAGCTGTTCCTCACAGGACATTCCTTCCAGCCTTCCACCAGTTTTGTCCTCTTCTGGATGCATTCAAGGACCTTCACATCCTCCTTCCATGGTGGGGCTCAGAACTGCACACAGTGCTCCCGGGAGGCCTGGGGCCATTCAACACTGGTTACAGCAAGATAATTTTGAGTGACTGGTGATGCTCTGTTTGATGTACCCCAGGACAGGGTTTGCCCTCTGATGTCTCACACAGCCTGCTGTCCACCAGCACCCCCAGATCCTTTCTTCAGGGCTGCTCTTCAGCCACTCCTCTCCTAATCCATACTTGTGCCTGGCATTACCCATCCTAGGGGGATCAGAATCCAGCATTTTGAATTGTTAAATAATTTCCTCCCATTAATCATTGCCTAATGCTCCAGTGTATCTACATCCCTCTGCAAGGCATCTTGTCCCTCCAAAGAGTCAACAGCACCTCCCAGTCTGCTATCACCAGCAAACTTGGGAGTGGTGCATTCACCTCCTCCATTCTGATCATTGATACATGTATGTATCCATTGAACAGAATGGCCCCAGACCTGAACCCTGAGGGTATGCCAGTTGCCAGCCAGAAGTATCCCCATTTTTCTGTTGTGATGAGGAAGACAACCACTTTTCTTGCTGTTGGATCTGTACTCTCTGTAGCACAAACACTGGTAATTGTGCTGGTCTGAGAGTTGGATGTGTGGAGCTTGTAGGATGGAGAACAGAACTGCAACTACAGTCTTGCAGAAAGACCTATACCAATAGACCAATAAAATAACTAGCAAGAAGTAGCTTCTGGCTTGCAAGCCTTGGAGATTTAATAGTACATGCGTAAAACATAACTATTTTTTTTCAACCAGCAAATAAGCTTACTGTTAAGGAAACTTCCTAGTCTGACCATTGACAAGGCTCTCTGCCTTCTTCACCTTTGTGCCTCTGGTTGTCCCAAAGGTTGGTAGTTCACTGACACATGTTGCAGGCTCCCACTGAGAGTTCCATCTCAACCTGCAGTTGCCAGCCAAGCTACCCTGGATCAGACATTAATTCCTGAACACTTACCAAGTTCAATGCACATGTGAACGTTGGGTCACCAGCACTCTCCCACCAGATTATCACCTACTATCAGTCAGGTGATGGGAAAATAATTGCACTACAAAGGTGCTCTGGGAGCTTATGATATATGAGCAACAAGTGAACTACCTGTGGAAACATGAGAATCAATTTGTTTTGTAGTGTACTTATAATTTTGTATTATAAATTGACTTCTGTGCACTGATTTTCTTTTTTTTCCCCATAAGTCTATTGTACAGGTGGAGACGTTAGGAGAGTTTGGTGTATTCTTCACTCTCTTTCTAGTTGGTCTGGAATTTTCTCCTGAAAGATTAAGAAAGGTATTTTTTTATAATATCTCTGTGTTAAGGGATTTAATTGCTAATTCCTGGAACTGCAGATTTCAGTTACGTTTTAGATTTTTACACACTTCCTACAATACACTGGTGTAGCTTTGTACATTTTTGAAAAGACAAATGCGACATTTGCTTCTTCACTTTGAAAAGAACAGAATGCATTATTTATTCAGTGTCTCAAAAATCCCTACATTTACTTACTATTTTAGTAAAACAGTTTGATTACTAGAAAAATCTCTCAAAGTTTGACAGTCCATCTCTGCTTTATTTTAACGTGTGGTAATATGCAGTTGCTGTTATGGAGTGTCAGTTATGCTTGCCATTCCTGTTATAAAAAAATCGAAGTTTAAGTACTGCATACTGAATTGTTAATACATACTCTACTGGCTAATAAACTGATTAAGCAAATATGTTAACACAATCTGGAATATTAAATGATGTGACCATCAGAATTCAGCAAAAACTACAAGTTTCTTTTGGTCTTAATTTATAAAGAAAAGGTTATAAATCAGCTAGAATTTTAATAGTGGAAAGTATGGCTACAAATATGTGAAGACTGTATATATGTAAAGAATTGCACTGTGATCTGTTCCTAAACTGATTGTTGTGAGTTTATGATACTAGAAAAGCTTTAATTGAAATATGTTACAATTTGTGGCCATTTAGCTTAATCTGCTATTTCTAGTCCATCTAAAGTCCAAGATAAAAATCAGTAATTCAAGGATTCCTAAACTGTAGTAGGTAAATTGCTGCTTCAGAGTTGCTTGTGCACTAGTTTGGAGCAGGTTACTGGTATTGGTGACTGCCTTTGTCACACCCATTTTTTTCCTCATCTTAGAATCACATCAAATAACTGGTCTTTCATTAATTAATTTTAATGTATTTCAACCCATACCGGACCATTTGGCCCTTAATTTGTCTGTGAGCTTTGGGAAATTCACCTGGTTTCTGGTTGGGAGTCTTTTGGGGTAGCATATCTACTCAATGCAGTAAGTTGGGAGTTATAGGTGATACAGTGTGATGGTCTGTTACTCCGTCCCCCAGTACTACAGCCCCGAATCACACATCTTTAAATGCTTATTTGTAATGAGAAACATTGTAACTAATCAGTGAGAAAAGTGTCATAAGAACTTGTTTTCTTCCCAAGGTATGGAAAATCTCTCTGCAAGGACCCTGCTACATGACAGTTCTGATGATTGCCTTTGGTTTACTATGGGGGCACTTGCTCCAAATTAGACCAACACAGAGCGTCTTCATTTCCACTTGTTTGTCTTTGTCAAGCACACCACTGGTGTCCAGATTTCTTGCAGGTAGTGTTCGAGGAGATAAAGAAGGTAAATATGACTTTAAATATGGACCACTGTAGTATCTAATAAAATTTAAAAGAAGTTGACTTTGTAGTACTATAAGAGAAGCTAGTTAAAAACCCCAAAACCCTCCACTCTTAAGCCTGGTTTACAAACAATCATCCTTGTTTAACACTGGCCAGTGTTGTGTGTATTCTTGCTAGGAAGTGTACTTGATTTGTACATAGCCAGTCCTCTTTGGACAAAGACAGTGTAGTACAACCAGTGCTCTCCATGGAGAACTGACTTTACTGAGTGTCTGGAATCCTTGAACTTTTTAAGAGGTTACCAGATTAGCCCACAGCCACCTGTCATCAGGGCAGAAAGGCTAATTAAAAAAAATTTACATCCTTCTTCAGGTAACAGAAACCAGTTAATATGGTCTTTCATATCTAGCAGCTCTTCAAATAAGGACCTTCAAGGACCATATTTCTAGCTTCTCAAATACTTCTAAATGTTTCCCTTTGAAAGTTTTGACATAGTGCTTTCTTCCACTTAAATCTCTCTAATAATAATTGTATTAAAGTACTCCTCACCCTCTAGAATATTCATTCTAATGCCAAAATTCAAGGTGTATATTTTACACATGCCAGCTTGAATGTGTGTCTTCAGAATAAAGCCTGTATACTCTCAGTAGAGGGATTTCACTAAATGCTCTAGTAACTAAATTTCGTTTCACTAAATGTAACTAGTGCTTAACTGCTAAGCAAAGCCTATGTTTTTATTGTGTAACAGAAGTTTCATATAAATATTTTGTTTGTATTTTAATAATGCCTCTGTATTTTAATATGTTTCTAATAGAAACAATTTACCTTCTAGTGGGGAAAAAAAGTCCCTAGACTACTTTGAATGACCTTCAGCCCATTAAGAGCTATAATGGGTTTCCATTTGATTAAGCCTTTTCTGGATTTCTGAGCATTTGCAAGCATTCTTAGTTTCTGATGCCTGTTTCCATAACCACTCTGCTGGTGTACAGGGGATATTGACTACAGCAGTGTACTGCTTGGCATGTTGGTGATGCAGGATGTGCAGCTTGGTTTATTTATAGCTGTCATGCCTACACTTATTCAAGCAGGAGTGAGCACATATTCCAGGTAAGAAAAATCATTGTATGGATCTTCTCCCTACCCTTGCAATTAGTATGTTGATTGCCAGTATGAATGTGAAAGCACAACAGTTCAAGTGTCAGTTCCATGGAAAATAGGTGCTCTATTCAGTGAGCTTTCCTTTGCTGTTCTTACTTGTTGTGAAGTAGAAGCCTGTAGTAGACGTACAGGAGTAGTTGTATGTCAATAATCTCTTTGCTATTGCTGCTTTAGTACTGTGTGGTAATTAAAATTTTTAGTGAAAAGTTTTTTACTGAAAAAAAATAAGTTAATTTCTTCATTTACTTTATTCCTGCAGGGCATGTTTTTGTCAAAGACTAAGCATTAGTATTATTGTGCCTAATGGCTTACCTTGGAGATCAGTCAATGGAAACCTTTCTGAGTCAACATGGAAGTAAATTCTAGACTGTAAAAGAGGTTTCTGGGCTCTCTGCAGATTTAGTCTTAATCTTGTTTACTAATGTATCTAAATACCTTTCTGTAGCTACTCAGTTTTGAGCATTTATGGAATTAGGTATTTTCATTTATGGGGAACTGGTTGGGAAGTGTGAGAGCACTTGAAAGAAACTTTTTGTTTGTTCTTCTCTTCCAGCATTTTCAAGGAAATTCTGAGGATACTGATACTGATTGGCCAAATTCTGTTTTCTCTGGCTGCTGTTTTTCTTCTATGTCTTGTTATAAAGACTTATCTCATAGGACCGTATTACCGCAAGTTGCACACAGAAAGCAAAGGGAATAAAGAAATCCTCATTCTAGGAATAACTGCATTTACCTTCCTTATGTTAACGGTAATCTTTTAAATTGATAAAACATTTTAATACATGTGGTAATTTACTTCAGTATCACCAAAGCCATCACATTTAGTGCTATTGCATATACATGTGCCTCTGTAATTATTTGGTTTTAAATTGTTTTAAAACAGCACCCAATGTGCAGATGATTCCTGCATTATTGCACAGATGAGTAAGAAGAGATAAAATTTGTGAGTCAGCTGAAATTCTGCTATTAGCTTTTAATACAGCCAGTTTAGGAATCATGATCTGAGTTTTAATTCTGGGCTACTTCATGCATTTGAAAATCATTCAGGATGGGTTTTGAGATACTGATAATTACATTTGTTCACGAGTTTCTTCTCAACACCAACTTCTCAACCTGGTTTTTTATTGTAAGATAATTTCATTTTTATGTAAGAGACACATTCTAGGATGAAGTTAAGAAAGTAGAGAAATGCCTTAGGGTTTATAGATTTTGATTAACCCTCTTGGGTGTGGTTCATTTTCCTCTGAATTCTCCATTTTTGTTTCTATCTCGCATTTCAGCCTTCTGAAAAACTATACTGCTGGAGAGCAGAATGTGACAGTTGCTTGATAATGTTGTGGGTTTAACACTCCATTATCCTGAATGTGCAGATTGTTACATCCCCCGAGAATAATTAAGCCAAAAAGTTCCTGTGCCTGTTTTCTGGGGGTGTTTGGTTAGTTACTGCAGTCCAACAGGAAAAGCTGACCTTCTTCAGGAAAAAGGTTAAAAAGAAGTTAGTTAGTGAGACTATAGCTTTAGTTAGTGACTTTTACTGTATAAGTTAAAAATGCTATTGATCTAAACAGCTATTCATATTTCAAATGTGTCCTCTATTAAGATAGGAAACAGGACTGTTTTTACCTTTTTACTTTCTAACAAGCAAACATTACACTTGCAGAACAACTTTAATAAAAAACAACGAAGAAACCACTGAAGTTATGTAAAATATTATGGTATCTAGAAGCAATTTTACTTTAATTAAAACCATGGTCTACATAGAATTGAGCTTCTTGTACCCAAATTGCATTTCAGACATTCAAGGAGTTTGTCTACGTGACTTTACACAATATGTGTGTGTACACAAATGTGGGGAGAGAATATGTTTGAGTTTGCTGGATTTATACTGCTTCAGTGTTTTCAAAATTCTCTTCCCTTTTAAAGTTGATGAATAATTTATCGAAGGGAGTGGCATGAAGGATACTGCGGGTAACTTCAGGGAACCAGTTGAGATGCTTGATATTTGCTGACACTTACAGATTCATTATAGTAATGGTACAAGTTATAGTTTGAAAACACACAAAAAAAAATTAAAAGGTGTTTGCTTGTTGAGTTGAATAGGTGAACAAACAAATTTTCTGGAAAATCAATCTTAATTGGTATAGATGCTGTACTTTGTCAGGAATACAAACATAGGATGAGTGATTGCAATGTAAGCTGAAAAAAATGTTGCATATCTTCGGAAAGGTTAAATTAAGGTTTTTGGGTGCCAGGTAGGAAAACAGTTTAACTGTCATGGATTCTGCAAAGGTCTTTCTCCTTGGAAAGCCAAGCCTAAATATTGAAGGAGGTTGTATAACTAATCTGCAAACACAGAATTTTCTGTATTAGTGTAATTCTAAAAAAGCTTTTTAATCTGTAGAGGAGCAGTAAGAGAATGCCTATTTTAGCATCCTTAACCAAAGACAACTCTATGGCTCCATTTAGAAAATTTGAGATACATTTTAAAATAATTTAATTCACTGTCTAGCATTTTGAGTTACTCTGGAGGACACATCCTTTCCAACACACAAAAAAGAGACTAGGAATGATACAGTGTTCCTGCCTCATGCATATAGTTAGTTATTACATGCTTCAGTGTTGGCTGGGTTTCTGGGGTCCAGCTAAGCTTTCTTCTGTATGTGGATTAATGTGTAACACCAGCACGTATAGCACTCATTATATATAGACTTGATTTATTTTGCTTGGTTCCTGTGTTTGAAGAATCTCAGATGATTAATTAAACAAGAACTGCCATTTCCCTGCCGATAAGGGCAAATTCTGTATGTGAGAACAAGAGGGAAGATGAGACAGAAGTGTGAGTAAGCAATTTTCATATAAGGATTATCATGTCACTTGAGGAGCTTTGAGTATGGTTGTGACTTTTGAGCATTTCTGAACCTGAGTCACTTGGATAGCACTGCAGCTTGTTACACCTGCAGATATTTTAGTAAGACTTGGAGCTTAAGATACCCTTTCTGTTCCCAGTATTCTCAGAAATAATTGAATTTCCCCTTCCTTTTATCCTTAAACTAATTAGGCAGATCAGGGCTTGGAGTGGGGATTGTGTCAAGTGCCAATCCTGTAATAGTATAGATGACACTGAGACAAAGTTGTGCATCTTTGAATCATGTACCTTGTCTTTGGTAACAAAGGTTCAGTCGATCATTATTGTACTTTCAGCAACCCCTTTTCAAGTTCTGAGTTACACAGATAGGGGTTTGTTTGTTTGTTTGTTTGAATTGGTGAACTGTTCTCCTGAATTGCAACAAAAGTAACAAATCTAACTTATGGTTTTAAACATGACCGTTCAGGATCAATGGCCAAACTGGTAGTTTTATTTCAAGATATTTACCAGGATGAGCTGAAGAATATGTCAGCCTGAGCATTCATTGGTGTAGTGTTGCTTTTTCATGTTCTGTATGTACAGAAACATTACAAGGAAAATTGTTTTAAACACTGTCCAGATAATGAAGTGCTGTATTGGAAACCTGCAGGACAACAGTAGTCAGTTTTATAGTTTTTTAAAACTGTAATTGTGGAATGTTGTAAGGGAAATGGAAAAATATAAAAGCTGACCTGACAAGAAGGACAGCAGTTACATTTACATGTTTATAGGACTGTGCATACACACGGGGGAAAAGTGGCTTCTAGTTTCAGTGCCTGATAATTGACCTGGGATGGTGGCAGCAAGTGAGGGCAAATTGCCAGTTTGCTTTATATACTGAAAAGAAAGTACAGTGATGTTATTGCAGTACTTTACGTATGCAAATGTATGAGGTTTTTCTGCAGTGTCTTATGGATATCATTACTAGTATTAGAATATCATTCTTTGCTTGCTAGAAGTACTTCTCAATGGATTATAACCTCATTATGAACTCTCTTCTGTCAATTAAAAGAAGATTAAGGAATAACTGTAATCTAAAATATTTTAGTTAATAATTTCATAAAATACAGTTGAGATAGAGTTTTTACAAGGTTCACTTAAAATTCTTTCTATTTCCATTACAGCTTCACTTTCATGAAATGCAAGCTTTAAATTCAACTCTTTACTCTTGAGCAGATTTAAGTTACTAAAGCCTGAAATTCTAATACCTTTATTTCCATCAAAATTTTATTTAATTTTACTGGCTTACCATATTCATTAAGCTTCTGTGATGATTAAAGAGTAGTAATAAGACATCATTAGAGAATATAAGCAAAACGACTGCTGAGCAATGGTTGAGATTCACCCAGAACATGTTATAGCAGTAATGTTTATTTCTTTATTTATTGATGTGGTAGAACATTTGAACATAAAAATCCAATATTCTGGTGAAAGCAAAGCAATCCTTTCTGAATTGGAGTAAAATGGGACCCTTGAATACAACTGAAAACTAAGTTGTGCTGAGAAAAACATGCCTATTGACAAAATTTCATGTAATTTTGACTGAAAACACTTTCTGTAACTTAAGACTTGAAAAGAGGACAGTGCAAAGCCCAGGGGTTAGTAGTGGCTCAAGGCCTGTGGTAAAGGCTGAATATTAGAAGTAATGCAAGCAGAGAGGGAATACTAAATGATCTATACTTTCCAGGTTTTGCTTATGTAAAAAACTCTGCTGCAAATGCCTTCCTGCCAGTAAAAAGTCCTTTCTAGTGTATGTGTGCACACATGCTCATACATTATATATAATAAACCCTAGTGCTACAGTTTTAGTGAGGAAATGTGTCCACTTGTAGGTACTACTATGGGACAACTGGTGACCAAGATGGGAATTGTAAAAGGAATTTCTGAGTAAAGCTACATGTAAAAGGTTGGACTCGATGATCTCAAAGGTCTTTTCCAGCCTAGTTGGTTCTGTAAATCTGAAGAACAAATTGGAGGAGGGGAGAGAGTGTTAAGAAGATGATGTAATTTTTGGTTCTTTTCTTGCTGTCTGATACACTTAATGCTTTTCTGTATGTAGAGTGACCTATGAGAAAGCTGAAGTTGTATATAACTCAGAGACTAGACAAGAAATAGTAAAACTTGCCTACTATTTTACTAGGCCCCTGAGCTCATACTTGGCTTGCCATAAACTGAAGGAATGTAGTTCAGTTTTTACGCTGTGGGACCAAATTCCCAGTTAGATATGCAGTTTGCTCCAGTTATGTCTGATGCTTTCTGAACAGACATGTTTCTTTCACACTCAAATTGCTCCTTTCTTGAAGAATGATTCTCACAACAGTGCAGTATAATGCAATTCTGGTACAAGATATGCTGCATCTCTTCCTTTATGGTAACCTAATCCTGTCCAAGGGAATGTTTAAAATATTAGCTGTAAGAGTTTTGATATGGAGCTCTGTTGCAGGCTGATGGCACTTAAGTGTGGGAAGATTATAGCTGCCTAGTAAAAATAATCCCAACTTTATTTGAATAGGTTATATTGGATCTTAATCATCCACAAGAGGCTGTGACTTCTAAAACAGCTAATGTATGATTAAGAAGAACTTAACTGTTTCCTATTCATAACTGTTTCCTTAATTTTATTCATCTCTTGGTGATTTTAAAGTCGTTCATGTATATATTAGATTCTTCCCTCTTACAATTCCGAATTGTTCTAAAAGCACTGAAATTCCTTTTGTTTTAGAGAATAATGTTACATTGTTTGCTTTGCATGATCAGCAACTAATTATATTAGTTGATGGAACCAATTTATTATCTTAAATATCTTGCAATAAATTACAGAGTGTTATCACAAATGCAGTTATGTGATGAGCATTCAGACATTATTACTTCAATATACAAAGGTCTTGAGGTTATTTTTAGGTGGCATCTTATGCATAGTGTGGAGACTTGTTTATTGGGTCTTTTGCACTCCTCCATTAGTTTCATGTTGCCTGAGTTTTTGTTTAGTATTTTACAGTAAAACACCATTCAAGATACGATGAATGGTGTCCATAAATGTGCTATAGTGTATTCTTGGTTAACCTAAATTAGAATAAAAATAAGTTGTTGGTTTTAAATGTTCTATTAATATTAATATTGCTTTCTCAGCAAGATGACCATCTACAGCTGTGTGATTTTGAAGTAATTATTTTCAAACATACTTTATACCATACCATACATTAGAAATGCAGTTTGCTTTTTTTTAGTGTTTCAAGCATTGCCTTAAGCAGTTGCTTTGTGTTTTGTTTAGTCTCTTTACATGTGTTTCATCTCTTCTTCTAGTGCTGCATTAAAATATTAAAAAAGAATGGGGCAGTCTGAATTCTTTCAAGCAGTCATTGTGCTTCATTTCAGCAGTTTACTTGACACACTTAAATGAATCCCAGTTCCCTAAAGCACACAGGCACATTTACACACCAAATTTACAATAATGAAACATAATTTATGCCAGGGACTTCTGCTAGATTGAGACTCTTCTCCTAAATATAAGCTTAGATTTTCATTTTTTCCCTCTTATTTGACAGCTGGAAAGTACCTTGTTCTTACTGCTTTATTTCACAGCCTCAATGTATTATGTAATCCTGCATCCAAAGCTGTCATAGTCTCTCTCTGACTTGTGAAATCAGATTCTAACCTTAAGTGTCACACAAAGCACTGCAATGTAGAAGAAGAAATTTATTTTTGTTTTTGTGGGAAAGGAGGTAACAAAAAGGGAGAAGCTAGATTTGTGAGTCTTCTGTATAAATACGATACTGCAGAACATTGAAATACATACACTGAATTCTGTTTGTTGTTGAACTTGTATAAAGACATAGTAATTTCCTGCATTTGGTATAATGTAAAGTTTTATAGTTTCACTGTGAAATGGTATATGAAGTTACTCAGCAGTAGATTCTCTGTTATTCCTTAACAGATCACAGAGCTATTGGATGTTTCAATGGAGCTGGGATGCTTCTTAGCCGGAGCTCTGGTCTCTTCTCAGGGTCACATGGTTACTGAGGAGATTATGTGCTGTATTGAACCAATACGTGACTTTCTTGCCATCATTTTCTTTGCATCTATAGGTAACTTTCAAGAAATATTACTTTAAAATAGTTGAT
>JANRGV010000051.1:87309605-87323864 GCA_024734035.1 Alethe castanea | reverse complement strand
TGTAAGTTGTTTATGTATTTCAGTAAAGATGGTGATGGAACGGATAGTGTTATCAGGGATACAAAGCATGACAAGTGATTATAAGCCCAAAGTTAATTTTATAAGGGACTGAACAAAAATACTGTCCTACACTCTTGTAGCTGCATAAATTAAGACTAGAGATAAGACTTTACTAGAGTAAAAGAAAATAGCAAGACCTCAGTTGGCATGCTAGCAGCACTCCATACAGCCTACATTGTACTCTAAGGAAATTATTTTAGTCGTTCTGCTACAGAATCAAAAAACAAATCTTTTTAACAAATGTTGCCATTATAATTGCGAGAAGGGGAGAGAAGAAAATTGCCAAGCAAATTGGTGTGGTTTTACAGAAAATGGGTATTATTCCCACCTAAGAAGAAAATTAGCGAAAAAATCAGAAGAACTGCGTTGTAGACATCTGATAAAATGTGATAATGTTTGCTTGTTAAAAAATCCCAACCAAACAACAACAAAAACCTGTCCAAAACCAACAAAGGAGAAGACTCAAAACCCAAAAAAACCCCCAACCTCAAACAAAATCCCCTACCTCCCCAAATAAAAATTACCCTCCCCCCCTGTTATTTTTAAATTTTGTGCTTAACAGGAAATTCTGTGGGGTGGCAAGGAGGTAGGTTTTAAAAGGAGTGATGTGATGTTGCAAAGAAAACCTGAGTAGAACAAAGAATTTTCCTTAATTTTTCTTCTTACTGGGTTTCTTTTTAAGGACTTCTTGCTTGCTTGCTCTCTACTTACATATATACACATGCAAATTGTATGTATATATAAATATATGGAGATTTACTGTGTGAAATTATGTAAAAGCCACAGGGAAAGATTTCCCCCCCTGCCTAAAGAGGAGGTTTGTCTGTTACTATATGCAGCAAGAGCCTTACAGAAGGCAGAAACACTTGAGATCCTGAGGAACACCACTCCAGTAGTGTCATTTCTGGTCCCTTTAGAATAAAGGCACAAATGGAAAAAATTATCTTAATTGAAAAGTTCATACTGAGAATATGTCATTTAGAAAAGATCATTCCTACTTTGCTTGTCTTAAATGCATGCTTTTCTGTTCTTACTACAGAAATCCTTCTGGTGCCTAAAAGCTGAGCTGTACTTGTTCATGTAATATCCATAGCAGTGGACCTGCCCTTACCTTGACCTGTGCAATGGTACTGCTTTCAAATTTGCGCTTGGGTGCATTTGTGGGAATAGTGCACCTTTGCAGTTAGGCATTAACAGCTGCACTTTGAGTTACTCTCTATCTGTACATTCATTTAGGCCTCTGGGTGTTCTTCAAGGTTCCTGGCATTCTTTATGCCACCTGCTGAGGGTAGAGAGTTTGTGTTAGTCTCTGTCCTCACTGGTAGTTTTGAGAGAACACCTTGACCAATCCCTTAGAGCCACGTTTTGGGCATTTCCTTTCTCTTTCTGTTTTTGTACCTAGTACATACATCGTTTGGTTTTGATTACTTTTTGAAAAGATGGAAGGCATCTTTCATAGGCTGTTTGACTGTTTTAAAAAAGCTCAATTTTTTTTTGTTTTAGTCTACATATGGAGTATAGAGTTTGAAACTGGGCATCAAGACCCTCTGTGCCACTGGTGGGGTAACAGATTACTTCCACTGACTGACAAGTTGTGTGCTCTCAATGGCTGTACTGATGTATCCACCTGCCAGGTTCCACATTTCCCTTCTGGGAAACTCCTGTGGTCACTGTTGGACCTTGAATACAAGACACTGAAAACCCTTTAACAGCTCACTCTTTTTCTTGAGAAGATGGGTGATGCTGACACTGCCAGCACCACTACTGTCCAGAACAAACATGCACACAAGGATTGTCCAATAAGCCTCTTAACATTTCTGTTGAATCTTGAGAAAATCAAAGGAAGATCCCAACTGGAATTTGTTAGGTGACATGCGTTGCCTTCTCCTTATCCATCCGACTCTAGTGTTTTGTTTTTCTACATGGAGCACAATGAAATTTGGAGGCTTCATGCTCTCAGAACTGACAATAGAATCAAAAGGACTTTCCCCTTTGCAGAAAGATTAAGAAGATTGGCTTTCCTCTCTGCTGCTTAATGATCTAGCCAGGGCTGTAGCATTTATTGCATTTGCTGGCTGTGATCCTAGATTCGTTAAGACTCTTAGTAGACACAGCATCTCAGTGCATAGCTAACTTGATTTTTCTGAGTGACATCCTATCTTGAGGATGTGTCAGAATTAATTCTACTGGCTCCAGTTTGACCCACAGAGTTCTGATTTTTGTACTCTTGTTTGCCATCAAGGATGTCCAAGATCGCTTTTTTGATGTTTGATCTAACCATGATGTGGTCAAGACGTTTGGATCTTTACATGCTGTTTAGAAGCTATCCAGCAGATTGGTAGAATCTGTCTAATCCAGGAAAGATGGACTTTACTTGTTAAGAAAAAAATACTTTTAAAAAGTTTGTGCAGAGTCTTGCCTGTAGTTGACCACAGAATACATACCAACTTCTGTGAGTGAACTGTGCTTTTTGGCTTGACAGTGATACACCCCGAGACCTCTGATCCAGCTTTTTGTGAACACTGCTTAGAGCTGAAGTGTGGTAGGTAGCTTGTGGTCAGCTCTGTAAAAGTGTACCTAAATGTTATCCTAGCTGTTGACTCCTGGCCAATGTGACATGTGCCAATGACACTGCTGAAGTTTTTGAGCTATTTGAAGTGTTTCTTCCATGTTAGAGAATGATTTCAAAATTACTCCTGAGCTTAGTCAAACTCTGATCAAAACCATTACAATAATTGCCCACATTCACGCGCCTTCTGTCTATGAAATTTACCTTTGTGACTGTGTTTGTGTTGTCAGGAAGCTGTCATGTGCTTGAATAGGAGTCTGATAGCACTTCTAGCCTTATCCTGGGTTTTCATCTAGGAATGGGGCAAAGGTCTGTACTGACCATAAAAATACCTTATGATGGGATTTATTCTCTTCAAAAAATGTCTGGTTTCTGGAATGTTGATTTGTCTGCTCAGAATATTGTATGTGACAGGTTTAGGCTTGTTTTCACCATCCAGAGACTCTCCTCTAAAGGATTGTTATAGAAACCTGCTGTAGTTTGTGCTTCAGCTCTTTGGAATATGGCAATAATCTCCACAGTGGGCAGCTGTTCAAATGGACTTCAGACTGCCTGTGTGCTCCAGAACTGAACACGTAGTGCCACCAGCAGTGATGACAGCACTAGGCTTTATTTATAGCCTCCCTTGGAAACCTTCAGTTCTGGATCTGGCAGAATTGTCCCTCTTATCAAACATGCCATTGCTATGGGCTGTATTTCTCTAATTGCTTTTCTGTATTTTCTGAGGTCGGCCTAAAGGTGAAGGAGCACTGTGCATGTGATATACAGTGATAACAGAGAAGCTGCTTGCCCTTGCACGTGCACCTGTGCATATATGTGGATTTCTTTTTTTTTTTTTTTTGGTGTGGTTTTCATCTCTTATTCTGCTGTCTCTCCTCTTATGTTGATAGTTTTTTGCATTTGCGCTTCAGTAGTTGGAAGGAAATTAAGAAATAAAACAGGGTGTGTGTGTGCGTGCTGTCTGGGTGGCACTTGTGTAAAGATCTCTGATGTAATGGAAGAAGGTTTCCATGGGCAATTGAATGTGCATACAGACAAAACCCTGTGAAGTTACTGTAAGTCTGGAAGAGATGACAACTCTTGGTTCTCTACAGCTCATCTGGATCTGCAGCACTATAGGGAGGGAAAATCAGCGGAACTTTGTCATGCATTAAAATAGAAAGCTATTTACAGCATTGATTTACATGCTGTATGCTTCAGAAAGCTAAAGTCTTGTCCTTCATCAGAAATAACGGGGTTGGAGAAATGCCAGCTATAATGAATTTGTCAGGAACACCACCACTATTTTGATTTCACTTTTTAGAATCTTTTATGAAAAAGGAATGAGCTTCCAAAGATACGCAGTTATGTTTGCCTGTGTAAGTTCCTCATATTTCAGGAGATGAAAGTGGACTTATTTGTAAGATTATTCCTCAGGGACTCTAGGACTTCTCCAATAAATATTTCCTTATGTTTAATATTCACAGGATTTAGTTTTCTATTTCTGAGTTCTTTGAGGTTCTTGTTACCTTTCTTTATTATAATAACCAAGTTAAAATGACCAAATATTGCAAAAAACCCCAAAGATAATCTGTTCCAACAAAAGAAACCCCATCAACATCATAGCAGTGGGTTTTTCTATAATTCCTTAATTGTTAGATCACACTCAGGGGTTTATGGCCTTACCTGATTGTAGTCAAAGTGACTTTTCAAGTTCAGGTGACTTTCAGTGTTTGGAAGTGAGGGTCATAGAATGAAAAGTTTGGATTTCTGTTGTGGCTATAGTGTGTGTAAATACTGAGTATCATGTTCCTTGTACTGTCATAGTCCATTACCATATCATAAAAAAAAGTTAAATGACCAGCAAAATATTACAATGATTATGCGTAACAATGGAATTATTTTCTTGCGGGATTTTTATAGCTTTCATTAGATGTGTGTTTCAGTTCAGATTTTGTATTGTTGACTGGTGTGGAAGACAGAAGGCTTTAGAAATTGCAGTGCTTGTGCATCAGTCATATGCAACTTAATTCAGCTGGAAATATTGCCTGTGCTAAACCTCCCCGAAGAAAAAAAGGGTTGGATATTGCAGGAAATGCTTTTGTGATCAAGTAGGTAGTTAGGGCTTTAGTGATCAAGTGGTTGGTAGGTAAGTTAAGTTTTTGTTTGATTGGTTTTGAGAATACTATCTTGCAATTAAATATATTATTAACACGGAAAATTACCAGAGTAAGATATTGGCCTCAGACTGTGCAATACTGTTTTCTTTCCTTCTAGGACTTCATGTTTTTCCCACATTTGTAATATATGAGCTCACAGTCTTGCTGTTCCTTACATTGTCTGTCGTCATAATGAAGGTATTTGCTTTTACATTTTAAAAAAATATTTTAATCTTCAATAATCTAAGTAATCTTTGTGCTGCATGCCCTAAAGAAAATTCTGTACAAGAACTGAACATTTGATATAACAGAGAATATTACTGTAAATATGTATTTGGAGGAATCTTACTGATTAGAATACAGTTTGATACAATATTCTTCAGGTATTTAAAAAGAAAATTATTTAATGTTAAAAGTAAGTTGCACATGGCAAAGCAACTATTTCTCTAGCTTGGGATTTGTGACAGTTGTCAAGTGTTTTATTATAGTAAAGAAGATGCTACTTTTTACTGTGCAATGTACATTAGTCTCTTTTGACATTAATATAGAAGACACACTTGGAAGTCCATTATTTTATGTCCAAAATTATTCTAATTTGGTGCTATATATCTTACAGAGAGAATACTATTTTTTTTATTTATTGCACTCCTTTATTTAAAGAAACAAAACAAACCCACAATAACTCAAAAAATCTGCTTTTAAAGTTTGTCTTGGCAGTGCTTGTCCTTTCTTTGATTCTTCCAAAGACCAGCCAATATATCAAGTGGATTGTCTCAGCAGGACTGGCACAAGTCAGTGAATTCTCTTTTGTTCTGGGAAGTAGAGCACGCAGAGCAGGGATCATATCTCGGGAGGTAAGCTGTTCTGTGGTTATTAACTTCATTTTTTGCACCCGAATAACTTACACTGTAATACAAAATCCCAGTATTTGAAATACTAATGCACTCCAATTTTGTGGCATCTCTCAAATGTAAGAGAGTAAAATCAACCCGTATGAATGGATACTTGTATGTCCCTAACATGGTTCTTAGTGCTGGTTTTTACTTGTTTCATGTTGTACTTTAGAATTTTAAATAGCTTAGTTATAAATGCTTTAGCTTAACTTCTCTCACAACTTAATTATGTGAACAGTGAATTGCAGATAGCACCCAAGTCACAAAGACTGAGAAGCCATTGCTTTTAAAATTCTGATACAGCAATTGAAAGAGGTATAGGAGTGTACAATGCAGAGAGAATATAGGATTTGAAGAAGGAAATACCGGTAAATAAGAACTGCAGAGCAGATATTGTAAAAACTGCCTTGACATTTAAACAAGCAAATAAACTTGTAATCACTTTAACCTGTAAAGCTTCTTCATTTTAAATCCTTCACAGAAGAAACAACCAATGTTTTTGGTAGTCATGAAAAAAGTCCGCCTGGAAAGAAGCCTTAAACTTAGTTTTATACTGAACTTGTGAGAATGTTACTTTTTTTTCTTTTTTTTGGAAGATGAAGACTGATCTATGAAATTAAGTAAATTATGGTTATAGAGATACAGCAACTGACCTCACTTTCTAGTACTAGCTGCTTTATCCTCTGTGCTTCTGCTCACAAAAAATGCTCTCCTGGTGCTCCGAGGTTTTCCTTACTTGAGCAAGTGGACTGCACAGTGTTAGAACCAATTCCAAATAAAGCACATGTGAAAAACTAACACAATGCTGTGCCCTTGTAGGTAAAGGTGATTCACTTTCATGTTCACTTCTTCACATAACTGAGTTACAAATATTGCATGTTTGCATAGAGTTTCAAGATATGTGATCACAGAACCAGTTTAGGGGCCCACCCACTGAGCTTGGAGGCTTATAGGCGTTCATTTTTTTCTGCTCTCACATGATTATCTACTGTATAGGTTTGTATACCTCTGAAATTTCCTTAACTCATTCTTTTGGTTGAGACCTCAAAACTACTTCCTGCCACTATTTTCTAGGGCTTATTCAGACTATGTAGTTAGGATCTTTTTTTTTCAGAAGATGTACAGTATGATTTAAAGGGATTTTTGTTTGCTTTTTTCTGTTGATAAGTGAACTAGCAGTGAACTTTACCATTATATCATTAAACCAGAATAGTTAGAATGGTGGTGGGTTTTTTTTTTTTTTAATTTGATTGGTTGGGGGTCTTTTTGGTTTGATATGTTTGTTTGGGGAATTTCATTTTGTGTTTTAAATAAAGTAAAAATAATTTGCCTTTGATTTTTTAATGAATACTGTCAAAAATGATCACATCAAAAAACCTGCTTTTTTATAACATCGTAATGATGTTTTTGTAATTGTGTCTTCATACCAGGTAAACAGGTAATTCGATGATTTGAGCATGCACTTTTTTGCTTTTGTAGCAGTACACAAAGTTGCTTAGCAAGACAGGTGAAGCCTCTTTAAAACATGGTCTAGAAGAGTCTGATCTCCTCAAACTTCTAGATACTTCTTTGTACTACCATATAACCCAGAAAAGTAATGGCTTTTATTTGCCTTTTGCAGGTCTATCTTCTTATTCTGAGTGTGACTACTCTAAGCCTTTTACTTGCCCCTGCCCTGTGGAGAGCTGCAATTATGAAATGTGTTCCGAGACCTGAAAGACGCTCAAGTACTTGATCAAGATTTGCACAAAGAGAAGAATGTCCTCTTGCAAGGAAAACATCTTCATTGCTCATTGTATTTCTATGCACTCGGAAAACAAAACCTGTTGAGTAGTCAGTCCTCTTAACAAGCACTTGGTTATAAGCCTTATACTGACCTTAAAACAAAATTCAGTACTAAAAAATAACTGCATCACTTGAATTGCACACCTTTTACAAAATTTACTTTAACTCTGACAGATTGGAATCTGCTAGGATATTTGTTTCTGATCCAATCTATTACTCAGAGCATAAATTATTTTTTGAAAATATAGTGTCATGCAAACTATGTTGATTATTTTTTTGCCTGAATGTGCCTTTTAATTTTCATCCTGTTAATGCTGGTTCATCACCAGATTTTGTTCAGAAAGGAAAAAAAAGATATGGTGTATGTAATATGTATTATGGTGCCTATGGTATCTTCTTTCACTAAATGACTTGAGTCATTTTCACATTTAGGATTTTATTATAGCAGTATACAATTAATTACAAAACAAATTTCTAGGGGTGAATAAAAGAGTGATCTTCTACAGAAAAAGTTTAACTGTTTAGCATCAGTTCCAAGCAGTTAATTGCATGTTGCAAATCATGCAGCCAGTACTGCATGGTGTTTTATTCCGAATTGCAGCATATAATGTATTTTCTTATAGTGGTATATTTTGTGCTAGTTCTTGTATTTATTTACATATTTGACTAAAAATTGACAGTACGAAAGGGCATAACTTATGTTTGCAGACTGACAGTTGTTACCATTCTTGTTGCTAACTGCTGCTACAGTAATGGTTTGCAGGGGTGTTTTCTTTTAAATCAAAAAGAAATGTAGTAAAACTGGGAAGTGTAATTTCAATTAGATGTGAAAAATAGCACTTCTGTAACCTTGGAGATTGGATCTTAGTTGACACTATTCTAGATTTGAAATTATTTTAAGTGAATTAACTTGTAGAAAACTGGAAACAGCAGACTGGATGTATTTGCAACCCCATGACCTTTTAAGTTACATTTACATTGAATAAATTGTTAGTCTTTTTAAATTACCATGATATTTTAGAAAACAGTGTTTTGAATGTGATCTTAAATGTGGTTTTTCTTTAAAATGTTGTGTGTGGTGAGATAGGTTGTGTAAAAGCCCATTCTTTATGTGCCATGAAGAAAGCTTACTCTAGTAAGTTGTAGTCTACTCTGTGACAAAGCATTTAAGAATCATCTTGAGGTTTATCTGCTAAAACCAATACTATTTAAGATACATTAGCACTCCAGGTCAGCATTGCAGTGTGATCTGAAATAACATTGATACCCACAAAATGGTTAGAAAAATGCATGTTACCAGGTTTAAATTGCCAATTAAAATGAAAATTGTCATCCTAGTAGCAAAACAAAGCTTTGGATGGATTTCTGTGCTCTATACCTCTTTCCACGTAGCAGCCTCAGTTTCTTCTGTGTTTTCTCTGACATCTGCTGGGCTTGTCCAAATGAAACTTGGATTAGTCTGGAGTATGTATGTACTGGTGGGACAGGGTGGAGATCATCATATTTGAGTTCTTGCTCACTGGATTCAGGGCTTTCCCTCTGGGCACTAACGCTTTATAAAGGTCGGAGGATGGCAATTCCACCTCCCCTCAAATGTTTTCAAAAGTTATTGCAGAACAGACAAATGCAGAGCAAAAAGCTGCCCTTTAAAATAAAATATTTTTAATAAAATGAATCTGTAACAGAAAAGAAACTCAAAACTGATTTGTTGGTGTATTTCAATATTTTTATTCAAAATAGAGGAGCAGCTCAAGTTTTATGGTTCCGTTTAACAGTCTACTAGCTCAGACCTTTTACTCTTTTCCAGGTACATCACTGAAACAATTTGTTTCTTAACTGTCCTGTCCACTCTATCCACTGACCTAGCTCATTGTTTCTGCATGAAATACAAGCATCTCTCCTGAATGCTTCATTTTGGCTTTGAAAGATGCTTGTTTCACATGTAATTTGCCACCTCTTTCAAGGGGGAAAATGTATGACAGGTCATGGTAGAGACCTCTGTATGGTTTCTATTATGCCACTTAGCCCTTGAAGCAATTTTATGACATACTGCACCTGTGATGAGTAACACTTTTATCTAAATAAATTGCTGTGGATAGTTGTAGTTCTCTAGAAAACTTTTAAAAAGTTAGGAAGGAGACTAGGAAATACTCATGGCTTGTGTCTCCTGAAAGAAAGAAAGTACTTTCCTGAGCATCTTTTAAAAGATTTGGGTGAAAAGCTCTTTGGTACCATGTTCAAAAAAGGAAAGCAAGCATCTAGATACCTTATTGGTTGCCTCATCTCTCTCAGTTTTCTCCCAAAAAAACTTTGTCATGGTGTAGTAACGGTATTCCCGAATTTAGCGTTCTCACCAAAACCATGATGTCAGTTGTTTCCCCTCTCCCCCAAGCTGGAAACACAAAAGGCAAAGATTGTGGGTTGAAATAAGCACCATTTACTGGAAAAGCAATGGGCTAAGAAAACAAACAGCAACAATATTAATAACAAAAGTGTACAAAGAGGACCCCTGGACAAAGGGGCCACCTTTCTTCCTGGAAGTAAGAGAGGGAGCCCCTTTTCCCTGCCTCTGGCAACGAGGTAGGATGGTGTAGGATAACGATGTACACATGCCCACACCACTCTAGGTTCCACCCCCTCATGCCTACTGTGAAAAAAGCTCTGTCCTGGCCAAAACTAGGACAACTTGGCTAGGTATTAGGACATCTGGGGGAAGAGAAATAGCCTCGTACGAGTGCCAGTATTCTGTTCCTCTGTTGACACAGACTTGGATTGCTTGGTTCAATATTAGATGTAAGTGCAAATTAGTAATCTTAACAGACATACGGTAAATTTGTTTACAGTCAGACATTTGAGATTGCCTTATAGAAATCTGGAGGTATATTGAGATACTGTAAATGTTTCCTGAAGTGCAAATAATGGCTCCATGCATAATTCCATGTCCAAATGGGGTAGTCTGATAGGATCTTAGGACAGAAACAACAGACCTTATTCCTGAATGATCACTCATTCCTGTATGGAAAATGGGGAGAATATTGCATAACCAGCCCACTTAGATATAATTGCAGCTTTTCGGAAACCTTATGCTTGTACTGTGGAATATTCTCTTTCTGTGTCAAGCAGATAAAATTAAAGCAGAGTTCCAGGAGCCCTGAAAGGAAAATCTGCTGATTTGTTAAAGGTTCCTTAAAAAACAAAAGGTCTTTTTCTGGAAATTCTTGTTCCAGCTTGTTGGACAGTGGTTGTATCTCATTCATTAACTAATGATCAGCATCACTTGAATACAGAAAAGCTGAGAGAGAGCAGAAACCTCATTAAGTGATGAGAGGATATTCCTGTGGTTAAGCTGAACTTAAGGGAGTGAAAACGAAGGTCTGCTCTGTACTTGACTTGCAGCTCATTCAGGTAAACTATTTTGGGGTTGAAACTTTTTTGGGGGGTGGGTTGTTTGATTTATTTTGTAGGTGGATTTAGCTGTGCTTGTTTGGCATGGCTTTCTGAAAATTTGAGTTCTTGTGTGTTACCCCTTAATTGCTATCCTTGATAGATAAAAAGATATCTGTGAAGATAAAGGAATCGAAGTAGTTTAAAAGCTGGTAGCGTGGGCTATGCTTTATGAGCCATTTCCCTGGCCCTGGGGTCAGATTGGTATATATGGACCCACAACCACCCTACTTATGGCTTATCCCATGCAGAGCAAGTGGCTTCAGTTCCTCAGTAGAAAGGTATTTGTGGGAGCTGTGAGGTGGTTTCCTGAAACTGTGACTGATGTAGGTCTAGGATGGCTCAAGAATGTGGTGATGGTGGACTAAGTCCATGGGACTTCATAGCCCTTTAAAAGCTGTAAGAATTTATAATTGCTATAATTCTCAAATATGAGGAAAAGCATTGTCACAAAGCCTTGTACTTCACTTGTTTTATGATTGGACATCCTTAGCTTTGCAGGCAGAAAGATGTGGGGGTGCCTTGTATGAGAGAATATTGCTGTACCATGATGCTTGATGGAGGGGGTGGGAAATCTAGTGTGGTCTTGCCTGTTGGAACAAACCCAGGAACAATCTAACCGCAAAAGCACTCCTGGGGTTAGTCTAGGGAAGGAATCCATAGTTCTGCTCTGTAACCAGTCCTGGCAGGGTTCCAGCATGTGGGCAGTGCCAAAGGTGGAGGAAAGGGATCCCTGAATGGCAAGAGGCAAGCCACACTAACAGCGTTACTATTTTGTGGGAAATGCAATAGCTTGTAAGGAGCAGCAAAGTATCGGACATCCAGTGTTGATAATCTGGCAAGTGGGAGCCAACACAACTGCTGCAGGGAGAAGGAAGAACAGCGAGATGTCCTCAGCGCTTGGAGATGTGTAGCCCACTCAACCCCTGAAGGCAGCAGGGAAAGGCATGCCTCTACCAATTTCACTCAGTAGCCCAGGAGATTTGCTCCTTGAGTTGTCCCACCACCTCTGTTGAGTAATTACCAACAGAGTTGGATTTACGGACACTTTTAAGGACAGTGGGACTAGGAAAACCTGCTTGCTGGAGACAACAAACTGGACAAGGGTGTGACAAGAGTGACTTAGGGATAACTGATCCTGCCTTGCAGGACAAGACCTAGATCAGAGAGTAGTAAAATTTTCAAAGTTATGGTACCAAGCTGTATTTTTTATCTCCTAAAATAGAGTAGAAATTTGAGAATTGGGAGATGGTACCTCCTGACGAGGCCTGATGCTGAAGATGGTCAGGTGGCATTAGGTCTTTAACTAAGTAATGAGTGTGCACAAATCAGTGTTCAGATTGCACGGCTCGCTGTTTGCCTACATTTTCTCTGGCATCTGTTGAAGTCTTCTGCCTATAGACTAGATGAGCTCTTGAAGCAATTTCTTCTCTGTCATGCAGTCCTGCCGTGCTGATGCTGTTTAAAGTTATGATCCTTTCTGCCTTCGTGCACCCTTAAAGGGGAGAAGCACGCCCCAGAAGACTGTAAAGTGGAATAGCCTTCCACCACTACGAACACAAACAAAACCCTAAAGCTCCAAAATACCTGAAAAAGGTGTGTTCAGAGATTAGAGAAGTGTTGAAAGTTTTTTCGCTGGTACAAATACTTCAAATTAGTTGTGAACAACCCTCGGCTAAAGGAAAAAAAAACCACTACCCAAGAGTTGGGCGTGTTTGGGCAGTTAGTATGTATCAAAATAAATTCTAGCAAACTAGGACACTCCTTCTTGTTTGTGCTTGTTCTGTTGACTCGCAAGTGTTTTTCCTACAAGAATTAATGTAAAACAAAGGAGCGGGAGGTGGGTGGGTAGGGACGTGAGATACATAGACGGTTTGAAGCCTCAGGCACGGTATATATGACCTGGAGGGTGGAGAGCAGCACTATCAACTGGAGATGTCTTTCAGGAAGCATTTTTTTCTGCAGCTGCCTCATAGGTTTTGCTACTCTCTGAATAGTTACAATGTCACAGACACATTTTCATTATCACGTTTCTTCGATGTCCGCTGCCGCCAAGTTTAATCAAGAAGGAAGAAATGGGGTAATAACCCTAGAGCGGCATGTGGGGGATATTGTTAATTAAAAACTCCGAAGATTGCTATTTATCAGCAAAATGAACGCGGCGTTTCATTATTATTTCAAAGCGCAACAATTCAATGTCTTAAAAAAAAAAAAAAAAGTAAGGTGTAAAATTGAATAAGAATCTTGTCGACTTGTGAAATGCATCTTCTCCAGCATTCTCTCTGCTGGATTTGTCTGCTGCTGCAATGTAGTGGCTTTGTGGTCGTATGTTCTATTCCCAAGTAGTTTTCTTTCCCAGGAAGCAGCATGATTTTAGCGAAAGAACGAGACTTTTTCTTACTGCTCCCCTCTTCATTGCGTTATGAGCAACCTTGTACCGCGCAGACTAGGTCTTGCGTGCAGAACTTGCGTATAGCTCCCTCCCCATCAAACAGCTTGCACCCACCCCTGTGAGCAACACGACTCTTGAGCTTTCCTTGCTTTCCTGCAGTTTCCACTTTAAGGGCTCTGCCTTTGTAGCCCCCCCAGCAACGCTGCAGGTTTTGGTTGTTTTTTTTTCCCCAAAATTTACAGGACAATGATGTAATTACATCGACACAACCCTCGCTAACATGCTGTGTTCCCGCGGTCGTCATTGCACGCAGAGGCTGCACAGCCCCGAGGTGCTTTAGTTTTGGGCTCAAGATTAAGAGCTGCAACCGCCCGAAGGAAAACTTTCGCTTGGATTACCACAAAATCTCTAATTTTAGCAACGATCGCTGCAAGCGAAACTTTGCTCGAGTAACGGCCGGACAAAACGCGATGAGGAAGCACCGGCAGCAGGATGTTGTGGCAACGAAACCGCACGGCCCTGCCCCGCCGGGTCCGGCTGCGCGCCCCGCTCCGCGCCCCGGGCAGCGCTCGGCACCGCGGGGCGGGCGGGGAGTCGGAAGAAGGCGCGAAAATCCCGCGCATGCTCCCTCCCGGCTCCCTCCGCGCCTTGGAGCGGCGGGCGGGCGGGTTGGCTTGGCCGCTCCGCGTGTGCCCGTGCGAGGCGCGCCGCGCCCGTGACGTCAGCGCGCAGCGTCAGGGGGACGCACAAAAGTGTAAGTTTCAATTTTTAAAAAAATTTTATTAAAAAAAAAAAAAAAGAAAGAAAAAAAGATACGGGGGAAGAGTGGCGGGGTCGCGCGCGCTGGGTCCGTGGGAGGGGGGGATCGCTGCGCTGGCTCGTCCCCGCTCGTTTACCCGCATCGCCCCCGTTCCCGCGGCAGCCCCTCGGCGGCAGCGGCGCCGGGCAGGTGTGCGGGGCCGCGGCGTGCGGGGGCGG
>JANRGV010000051.1:87286009-87308919 GCA_024734035.1 Alethe castanea | reverse complement strand
GGGGTGCCCGAGGCGCTGGGGCGGCCGCCGCTCTGTGCCGCCCGGCGCGGCCGCGGCCCGTCCGCCCGCGAGGAGGAGGAGAAAAGCGGGGCTGGAAGGCGCCGGGGGGAGCTGCCCCTGGGGCCTACTTGTGCCTGCTGCTGGAAATGGGGGTGGGGAGGAGGAGGAGGAGGCCGTGATCGCTGCCCGCGCCCTGCGCTCGGGGCTGGAAGGGGCGCAGCTGGACAGGGACCGGCCTCGCGTGGGACCGGGCACGGGCTGGGGGAAGGGCTCTGTCTGCCCGGGCACGGCTCACCCCGCCGAGGGGAGAGGAGTGCCCCCCACACGTGTGCGTGGGGCTCGAGGGACGCAAAGGTGGTGATGGGAAACTTTTCCCTTTTCAAAAACGTGGCTTTTTTTCAAAAAGAAACCTAAATTGTACTTGATAGCAGTCAATAATTTCAATTGTAAAAAACTTTCCCTCCTTTCATTTTTTATAGCTGCTGCTGTGTTTGCTTTCTGCTTTCCAGAAAATAGCATTGTCCCTGTGTCCTGCAGCCATCAAGATTTTAAGACGGCTGGTTTTTAGTCTTTGGTAACATGGCAAAAGATGTAAGTATATTTGTAGCGCATAAAACGTGGGAACATAGAATGTTTTTATTAACAAAAGCAAATGGGGTCATGCTTTATGATAGCTGGCATTAATGAATATGTGGAACTTTATCTATACTGTTCATCAAGCCTAGGCTGTTTTCCTGTAGACAGCGTAAACCAGCTTCAGATCTGCTGCCCTTTTTTCAGAGTGATTAATCTTGAGAATTCCCTATGCTAATAACAGCGCTTGGGCCGTTGTCATTATGTGCATTCATATTGAACACTAGAACGGCTTGGGTTTGGGTTGGATTGAAAAAAGCCCAGCAAGTGTTGTTCAGATAGCGGGGCTGTTGTTGACTACTGTTGTCAACTAACATTGCCTTTCTTGAGTTCAAGAAGGCATCAGACATTTGAGGGAAGATGGTTCATTCTCCATATGTGTTCGTTGGTTATCTCTGTCTACCAAAAGATGCTCATTAGTGTCTCTAAAAACAGGCTTTGGGAACTTTCACCATAGATTTCCATTACTGTTGTCGTTAAGGTTTGCAGCATTGATTCTGTGGCCTACCTCATGGAGTACATTTGTTTTTCCCCCTCCTAGTACTTATTAAAAAAAAATTTCAATTTATTCTGCCTTTAAGATGTCAGTCATTGTTCATGCCTAATATAATTGGACTTCCGTGTTTTCTTATTGAAAATGATACAATATACTTGTCTGTATTCAAATTAGAATATATCTCCCCTTCAAAAACCCCCCAAACCCCCAAAAAACAACAACATGCAAGCTAAAGGAAAGTGTTACAACTCACTGGTTAAACAGCAGGTTGCAACCTAACATGGAATGTTGCAGCTTTCAAATAGCGGGAATTTCCATGAAGGAGTGATTGGTTTAAAAAATTGATCTTGTATGTAATTTTAGTAGTTCAACTGAAAAACATCTTAATGTGTGGAGAAGCAACCAGACATACGTAGTCACTTGCCTGGAAGAGATAAGGGTGGCCAAGTACATTACAGATAGCAGAGTTCAGGGAATGATAGGCCATATAAGCGGGAAGAAAACGAAAGTGGAGTGCTAGACGAGATGAAATTGAAACAGTTCAAAGTAATTGAGATACCAAAGTACACTTGTTTGGTACTAGCTTTTGGGAGAGAGATCAACTAAGTGAAGAGTTGCTAGCACCTGGAAATACAGATGAATGTCCTGCTAGCTCTAAGTGGGAATAAGACATTAATGAATAAACCTTATTTTTGAAAGATCTAGTTTATTCTAGAAAAGAGAGTATATGAGAAAGAAAGGAAGGAATAAGCTACCTCATAGTAAACTTAGGGAATGGGAGAAGGTACTACAGATACAAAAAGAAATTGCTTTCAGTATCTTTATTAAAGAAGTAATAAACTGAATTTGGAAAACTGAGAATCTGGGTCAGGTTATAGGTAAAATTTTAAGTGCACTTGAGCACTGGAACTAGATAGCTAGAAAGGGTATGAAATCTTAACTGAATATTGTCTAACCTGTTCTTAAAAACATCTACATATGCTTCAAACCTGCCTCAGGGAAGAAATATGAACTGCTTACCTTTTTGTACCCACCATTACATGACACCTAAAATGTGTAGTGAGTGTTGGGAAATTTTAAATTTCTAGGTCTGAATATGGGCCCTATGAATTGTGGTTTAATGCTATAACACAGAGATGTTAAATAGTATAACACTTTCATTAATTTTCAGAAGGGAAGAGATTTATTTCCATATTTTTGTTCAAAGTCCAAGTTCTTTTTCAAGCAGAATAATGGAATTAAGCATGATACAGACAGTATCACTAAATTTCTGGACACTGAGTCTCTGCAAACCTGTGTTGCTGTAAATTTAAACATGCTGATGTGAAAATATTGCTGTGATTAATGATGTGTGGTTCTGCCATGTCACCCATCAAGTGCTCTAACTGTCTGTGAGATGTAGTGGTGAAGAAGATGGCATAGCTGATGATTGCTCCTGCCCCTTCCTTCCCTTTTTCTCAGCAGAGCTGAGATGGCTAAGCTGTGGGAAGGGCTGTGCTGCTACAATGCTGGGTCTGGGTTTCATGTGGCATTTCCGTGGCCAGGCATGTTCAGAGTGCTCCAGCCTGGCAGTACAGGTGTGGTGTGCATCCCGCTGGTGTCCTGTGCCGTGGTGACAGTGGAGCAGGGAGCCCTGCACAAGAGGAAGGTGTGGAGGCAGTGCACCACAACAGAACACGCTCCTACTTCATGCTTCTTCCTGCCTGCTGCAGGAGAGAACTTTTCCTTCTATTGCTCCCTTCCAGTTCTTCTGATGCCTCTTTATAAAAACGGTAATTTGACAAGACCTGCTAGAAAAGTCAAATACTTACAACAGTTTGCAGACTGAGACTTTACCAGATAATTGAACAAGCAGGGGAGTGTGATGGAGAGCACTGCAAACCCACTGAAATGTTTTTATAAAGTATTAAAGAATTGCTGAAGTAGTGATCAGGTAAGCAAAATAACGTTTATTAACTGTATGGTCCAGGTCTAAATTCTGTGAAGTATTACTTTAAAATGCGTCTCTCTAATGCTTTTTGGAGTGTACAATCAAGAGAAAATAAGCAGCAAAGCATTGATTTTTAATTTTTTTCATTTATATCTTGGGGTTTTATGCAAAATACTTTGATTTCCTCTGTAGTAGTCAGGAAGCTATGAGGTGGGGGGAAAAAGATACATTCATACCTTGCAACTTAATTAAGAGCCTGCAGGTGGAGTTTAAGTGCATAATCACAATGTTCTAGCTGGATAGCTTGAAAAACAATGATGTAACAAGAAATATTAGCTTGTGAAGGTTAAAGTATCCATGGGTATATCAATTCATGTTTTGGGTTGGGGATCTGAAGCACAATAAAGGGTGAAAAAAGAAGCACTCATTTTCCAGTGTGATCTGGTAATAGCAGTGAGTGCAGCATTTTTGAGTTTATGAGCATCGTGTGAAACTGAGAAGCAATTCTAACAGAATCAGGCAGATGTGATTCAGAACATCTTAATTCCTAGAAAGCCTACTATTTGTGCAGTTTGAAGAGACTATGAAAAAATATGTGTGGACAGGAGAACAGCAATTGTCGTATCTCAAGGACTTGTGTGCTTTGAGAGTGGGATCATTGCCTTGCTTTTCAGAGTTGGGATGACAAGTTGAGGTCAGTAGTTTTGGTACAGTTTTATACCTGCCTTTGCACTGTGTGGGAAATTTCTTGGTCGTTGCATATGGGCAGTCTCCAGAAACTTCATCTTAGCCAGAATTCCTCTTTCTGGTTAGTTAGTGTCACTCTAAGTTTGCCTTGTCTCCTCTGAACTCTTCCACTATTTGGAAATGTGGCACCTTCCAGGCAGGAGCTGAAGGAGCCAAATGTACAGCCAAGGTCCTCAGTCTACTTGCTCTGCCTGCTGGATTCATGGGAGTAATAGTGGGGTGGAAAAGCAGTTCCCTGTGTGCACTGGTCACCCATCCACCCTTGGTGTGCCTAAAACTAGGCAGGACGCAGCATTGAATGAAGTAGAAGGAATTACTGTATCAAGAAAGCGAATTTGTTAGATTGAATTTTTTTTTCCAACTTCCAGTGAAAGACTGAGCAATGCCTGCTGGCCACTTTTATGTTCAGTGATGTGTTGAGAATTAATCTGTAAATTAAGACTATAAATACTATTTTTAGTAGCATTGGTCAATGTACCTTCCACCACTATATTAACCACCTTCTGTAGCATGGCTGAAGATCCAACTTGTGGTGACCATGTTTCTCCCTTCAGTTACTTCTGTCACTGCTGGGCTGTTGAGGCCTCTCAAGGAGTCATAAGGAAGGAGAAGCTTGTGGATCTTTTCTCCAAGATTCAGTGGTACATTGGAGAGAAGAAGCAAGAGCAGTGGAGTTTTTCTGATGAATTTCTGTACTCTTAATACAACCACTTGCATGCACTGGATCTGTTATGGAGGATAGTCTAGTGCATGGTGTTACAGTGAATATTGAAGAGAAAGGGGCTAGACAAAAGGAATGAGTACGGTTCCTTCTAATCTCCAAAATTACACTTAGCAGAATAGATGAGTCATGTAAATGAAATATTCTTATCTAGTCCTGTTGTTTGTGATTGTTTCTGTTGTCCACCGTTAGTGGATGCACTGCTTCAAGCCATAAATTGTGCACAGAGAACTTGAAGTTGAAAAAAAAATTTCAAAAACTTTTTAAACTGACACACCACTGTTAGCCTTCAGAATTTCTCACAGACTAAAATACCTTTCTTGAGAGTTGTTCTTGAGTTACTGTTTCATAGGTAACTGACAGTGATGTTGACATTAGAACTGCTTGTTCTAAAATTAGATTTTTAAATTTATTTTTAAAAATTAAGTTCTACTGTCATCTTTTGCTTGAATTATTTTATGAGAGATTGTTCTCTTGATCCCTAGTTTGCATAAAAATTATTGTATCTCTTTAGTTTTTTATGATACTTTCATGAATCTTACTGAGTAACAGATATGGCACATATATCCAGTTTTGCAAAGGTAGCCCCATGAATGTGTGGAAATATGGGGACACACCATAAAAAGTGTGAAAAGTTCATCTCCTGATCTAACATGACTGTTTAAGAGATATACAGATGTGGGAATTAACACTGGTGGTTTATTTTTGTTGTAAATTTTTTTATTTTGTGCAAAGAATATTTTAAAAACCCACAGCAAACTGATTTCTTCAAACTGTTTTACTGGGTAAAACAGGGCTGCTGTTTTTGTGGAAAATCAAAATCTGTGCTTTTGTATTAATTTTTTGCCTGAACACCACAAAAGTTGTACTTTTTAATAACTTCTGTGTGATCTTTCTACATCAATCTTGAGCGACCCTAAAAAAATTCAGTTTGGGATGGATTAAAAACAAGAACCCAATGGATGCAGGAAAAGCACTTTATTTTGGACCTTTTTTACGTGATGCACTTTCAATCCCTAGAAAGTATGAGAGGTTTTCAAAATATTTTTCAGGCTTTTCTTAAAATACCAGCATGCATTTCTCCTTTAATGTTTATTTTTGGGTTATGTACTGGAAATTTCATTGAGGCAGACTAGAGAAGTTAAGTCTTTGAGGAATCTCAAGCGGTCATGCTCCTTCTTTGATATCATTTTAGTTCAGTAGCTTGATCTGCTTCTGTTTGCCTTTAGTGAGTTCTAACATGTCCAGAAGTTTGCAAACTAGTGATCAAATAATATTACGAAATTAGGTAATCTAAAAAGGCATCTCTGTTTGGGATTTTGAATGTTGCTAATTTTTTAAATTTGCTTTTTCAAAGAAGGCAAAAGGAAAGTGATCTTTAAGCTCTCTTTTATAGATTCCAGGCACGCAGTCAGAGCTGTTTTTTTCCCTATGTTCGTTTGTGTTACAAAATCAGGAAATAGCAACTCAGAAGTTACCTGTCACTTTGCCAATTTATTTGTCTTAATGAAGCATTTTCTTGTAGCCTGTAAGTGTTACACTTCATTTATTGTATATGCTAGTTAATGGTAGTGGCTTTATATAGGTATGTTGCTGTATTTTACTGAATAACTACACTGTGATGGCAGCAGGCTCAACAAAAACACAAATTTTAGAAGTTTAATTACGCTGGGGATTAATTGTTTTAATGTTTACATTTGATTGTGTGGGTATCTATTAATGGAGATTTATTATAGCTAATTAGGAGTAGGAGGATGAATGGATCAATCTTTGCTAAATGTTGTCTGTATTGGAACTGTTCTCAGGTAGCAGACAACTTGATTTTAATGGTGGATAGTGGTCCATATTCCCCAAAAATGCTTCTGGCTACTTGTCTTGTGTTGCATTACATTTGCTAAGGGTTCCAGTATTGCATTATTGGTTGAAAGTTACACTGTGGGCCACTCTAGCCTTGCAATAAACTGAAAAGGAGGTTAGTGAGGCAGATGGTTTTGGAAGGGTCCTGTGTAATGTTATTTGTGGATTTGTTGTGGTTCAGATGCTGGTGAGCATGGTGCTCTAAAGGCTTGATTTGGCTGGAAAAACAACAATCTCTTATGGTCAAACCTAGAATGGTTGCAGGATGAAATTGTGGAAGTGGCTGCTGCTGGTACCTCCACGTATGAGTCTTTAGTCCAGGAGGACACTAATGATGATTTTATTTCTGATTAATTTATGTGGTAGAAGTGGAAAACCAGTGCTTTGATGTCATATTTACCACTAGGACTCTCATATTCAATTCTGCTTCGTTCTTACAGCTTCACTGTCCGTTTTGGGGACGTCAGCTTCAAATTTTGGAAGGGTTGTATCACTTGAGCAATTGAATTACTGTAAGAAGCAACACCATGAAGTGACTTTTAACTCTTGAGGTGTTTTTGATCTGTTGGCTGCTTAGGCAGGGCCACCACTGACTTGTCTTCGAAGTGAGTTCTTAATTTAATTTTTGCTAAATTCTGGGTATGTTGCTCTTGTCAGAAAAAAACAGCCAAGGAGCTAATGGTCTTGAGGTATTCTGCAATAAAGGAGACCTTGGGTGTCATTTTATTTATTACTCAGTGTCCAGCTTACCTGCAGTATCAGCAGAGCCCGTATTCAGATGAAGATTGACAGTGTTTGACTGAGCTTCTCATCTATATTTAGCTTTTTACCTTCAAAATTCTGTGGTATCCAGACCTTTATTTTAGTGCTTTGACTATGCCTTGTTAGTTAAGGTGCTAAATATTCAAGTATACTCTTTGGAAAGCTCATTTTTATGGTGTAGCTCATTGCTGAGTGGTTGACAGATTAATCCTGAAGATGCTGCCATGAACTGAGGATGTGATATGGTTATCTCTGTTTCAGAAAAAGACTGCTGGAACACAGTAAAACAGCAAATCTGAGAATTTTGAACAATCAGACTCCTGTAGCCCAACTTGAAAAGTTTTAATGATATTTATACAGTAAGCAATAGTTCTCACTGGCTTCATTTCCAAAATGAAATCCAAATGTTTTGTATTTAAGAACTTTTTTCCCCTTTTCTACAATATTCCTCTACTTAATATCTTGATTGCCTTTTAAATTTTTTCAAAAAATGAAATGGATGTCTCATAAAATTAATCTTTTGCAGTTGCATAATAATTCATTCCCAGAGCATGTTTGCTTTGGTCCCTGCATGAGGTGAGAAACCAATGGGGACAGTAGTTCATTATCATCTTGTTATAAATGACATTTGCATATGGATAGGGGTGAAAGAAGAATAAAGGTTGTTTAAGCAGTCTTAAAATAAGGTTGTTTATTTCTGATTATAAGCTTTATTCCAGTTCCACTTCGTAACTTTGCTTATTTTCTGTTGCTTCCTGATATTGAAATAAGGCAAACAAAAAAAAAGAATCCTGCATTGTCAATAAAGTGGCCCATAGTAAAATTGCATGGCGTGGGGCATTTAGACATATTGCCTTTAAGATGGCTGGGGATCATCATGGATTGAGTTAGGTGCAGTTTTGCACATGAGGGGTGGTGGTTTGCTGGTAGGCTTTGCAAATGCCTGTAGACAGCAGAGGCATCATCCTGGTCGTGAAACTGTGGAATTGTTGTGGTTGGAAAAGACCAAAAATCTGAAAGTCCAACGATCAACTTGACCAAATACCTCCAACAAGCTCTGGGTGGAAATGCTTTTCTTCCCAATTCCTCCATTTTCTGATTCTGTCGTTGCTGCTGCTTTCCTAATTTATTTAGAACTTCTCTGTCTGAGTCCCAGCTTATTTCCCCTTTCAGTTGTAATTCAGGCTGTATTCATTTTCCCACTTCCCGTGTTTTTCCCTTCTTCTCACAGGATTTGATCTCATTGTTCCATTAAAGATTTCTTAGGTTCTCATCAGTTGTATTGCCTGTACTGTTTCAGTGACTCACTGTTTCTCTGCCTCAGCTCCTAATTCTGCCATCTTCCATCTGATTTTGTAGCTTGTTTTTTGTGTCTTTCGCAGCCAGTCCCAAAATTGTCTCTTCTTCAGACTGTCCCATTCTGACTCCCATTCTTTAACCGTTCTTGTATTTTTGGCACCTATATCTCTTTGTCAAACCCAGTTCTGTGCCTCCATGCTCTATGGGCTTAATCTGCTGTTAATAACTGAAAATTTCTGTTCTGAGAAACAACCTTGTAGCACTCTGTTTCCATGTATCTATATCCTTTTTATTCTTCTTTCACCACTTTTTCAGCTAGTGTTCTTAAAATGGGCTCATTACTTCGAAGCAGGGTAGAAGAGGTATTTCTTGCATATTTTCCCTTTTAATTTAAAGGTTCAGTGAATAATTTGTTGCCAGTTTTTATTAACAAATTGAATTGCAAGACTGGAAGGCTGTGGAAGAAATTACACTTTTATTGTAAGAATGTTGATTTTCTAGTGTATAACTTCAGAGACTACAAATTACAATTGTTAGTAAGTTAGTGCTTGTTAGTAAGATTGTTATTGTTCGTGCTTGTTAGTAAGATACTAAATTATTCTCTCGTAATCTCTAGGGAATCTTTTCTGTGACTCTTCAGAAAACTTTGTTTCAGATTAACTTCGGGTAATGAACAAAAAGATACTTCCTAGTTTGCTGATTTTCAGGCTGAGGGCACTTGTAGTGCTTTCCAGTTTTCACTTGTAAACAAAACAGAAATAGACTTCCCAGTCCTTAGGACTGCCAATGATCTCATAGCAGGCCAAAGCTAACTTTAGTTGATTTTTTAAAATATGTTTAGCCCTTCAGTTAATTTCTTTTTCTGAGGAGCTCTGAACAATGAGCTGAGACCAAACCTTGGTGGTGATTGGGATCTCCATTCCACCACGGCTTCTGCAGTTCAAATTACCAGATCTACTAATTTGTCCAATGGGCTTTATCCTCCTTTCTGCTGATTGTGGGAAGATATTAAATTATTACAGTTTAGATGCTGAGTTGGATGTCAAAAGCTATTTTTTAAAGTCATTGTTGGCTTTGTTGTAGTGTGTGGAGGATGAAGGCTGTATCTGTATGTGTTGCCTGTTTAGGATTTCTGGGTTTCTTTTTGTTGCTGTAGAGAAGTAGACATAGCCAGCATGTGTCTTTGCAGAGGAAAACTTTGCTGAATTGTGAAGTTGCACACACTTGATAAGCTTTCAAAATTAGATATTATATTATATTATCAGATATTTCAAGCAGCTCCAGGATCACATCAAAGGATGTAATGCATCTTGAGATGGAGAATCATGAGAAGATAAGAAGAAACTGTGGGATACAAAAAAAATTACAAAGGAAAATTGTAAAAATCCAACTACCTTGTTAAAAGTAGCTTGATAAGGCCTAAAAACTAAGTGTATTTTCTCATCAGAAAATAGAATTTCCTTGATGTGTGAACCCTTCCTGACAGAAAGCTACCTTTCCATTGGGGAAAATCTAATTCTTTTTTCTTGGTGTTTTGTTTTGTTTTGTTTGGGGGTGGGGGGGGAGGGTTGGTTTTGGTGGTGTTTTGGGTTTGTTTTATTTTTTTTTTGGTTCATTGTCAATCTGGAATTATAATATCCAGAATGGGTGCTACAGTCACGTTTTCCTTTATTTTCTTTCTTTCTTTTGGGTGCTATGCTACGTTGGTCCCAGAGGAGTAATCCTGGTGCTTCCTCCAAAGTAACCTGGCTTGAAAAATAGTGAGAATGTCCTCAAAATGCACACTGAGAGATGTTCTGTCTAGTGTTTCCACGTTAGAACAAAGACACCAGAATTCTGTATGGGATGGAAGTTTTGCCTTTCAGTTTTCTTTGACCAAAACTTGTCCCTTCAACCAGGGATAAGTTTTGCTAACCTTAGAATTAAAAGTGTATCCAGAAGTGTGAAGAGCATACTGGGGCTGGAATAACAGAATTTTCACTAGAAATGAGTTTTCACTATGAATAATAGCAGCTGGAGGTGCTGTTTTGCTGTGGGATTCATGGTGTTCTTTCCAAATAGCTTTCTTGGAATCTTTCTGGGCATATGCTTACAATTGAGTTGAATATTTCTGTTCATTTTAACTGCTAGAGGTGAACCTTTAGTAAGACGCTGGTAGAAAGGTGGTGGAACTGTAACTTCTATATTGGTCATTAATTCTTCTTGTTATTCGGTGATTGCTATTCTCTGAATTCTCCCTAATTGTTTTCTTTTATTGATTGTGTGGTGCTTTTTCCCAAATGTTCTCTAAATTTTCAGTGACTTTTGTAATTTCAGTCACACAAAAGCATGATATAGGGCATATATCATTAACCTGAGCCTTTGTAATGCTAGATTAAATTACAATTTTTGGAGTTGCATATTGTTTAGCGTAATATTTTTTCACTGTATGTTTTAATTATGCAGAAGAAAACTTGAAGTTTATGAGATTATTCGATACTATGATGTTGGTTCGTTTACTTAAAATGAATAGAAAAGATTCTACTGGAAGCATTCTAATTTGAGAAAAATAGAAAATGGAAGGGACCAATAAGTAGTTGATTACTGAATTGCCTGATTTTCCAATTTCTGAAATAGTGATTTGTATTAATACTTGAATTTGCTGAATATC
The DNA here is from genome assembly GCA_024734035.1 of Alethe castanea. Classification (NCBI taxonomy): domain Eukaryota; kingdom Metazoa; phylum Chordata; class Aves; order Passeriformes; family Muscicapidae; genus Alethe; species Alethe castanea. Next base: position 87,297,824 of record JANRGV010000051.1, on the reverse strand, counting down.
ACACCTTAAATATTTGATTTTGGGATATCATTGTAACTGACGTGCACTCGGTGCAGGTTTGTTTTTGCATGTTGAACCAATGAATGGATTTAATAATTCAAAATTATTAAATTCATGTGGTTAAAAGAAAGACATTACAGATTAAAATAGTCATTTTCTTGGTGGTTTTCTGATCAAAACCACAATATATTAAATGCTTTCCTAGTCTCATTTATAATCTTTATTCTCATGGAAAAAGAATTTGCAGGTGTCCTGAACACAAGCCTCTTTCTGCTGTGGAATCCAAAGTATTAAGTACTTCATTGAAAGAAATTATGACAATGAGACTGCCCTTCCCACCTGGTTTAACACTGCTGTTGTGAAATTTAGGTAGAATGGGAGTAAGGTAGTACTTAGCCAAAAATTCTCCTTCATATTTTCCCACGGAGTTCCAGTGTTCTGAAATGTCATGCCATAGTGTATGTAGCTCTAATAACATCTCTGTACACAATAGTGGTCTCATATTGGTGAGTGTACCTTTTTCTTTGGAAGTTGCCCTTCTGAATTATGTAGTTAAGTGTGATACAGAGTGAGACTTTTAAAGAGTTCTGGTGCCTGGGAATAGGTAAAAATAGGTAAAACCATCCTTTGTTCGAGTGGGTCTTAGAAATCCCTGCCCTAGGCATGAAGGATGACAGGCAGTGTTCTGAAGCAACTGAAAAGTTGTTGCAGCCTCCCTAAAATTATGCTATTGTGTTACTTTTTAGGAGGGGGGAATGGAGGACAGAACTGCCACAGGCTCTTTATTCTATCCATCACTTCTACTGCCTGCTCACTTATGTTTTCTCTGTGTGACCAGATCCTCATTGCTGCCATGCCATTGCAGGCCACTGCTCTTTATGCCTCCCTTAGCAAAATTTGTCTTCTATGGAGTTCCAGCCTGTCCCCTATGCTCCATCATCTTCTCTCCCCATTCACTGAGGAGAGAAAGTTTCCTGTTTAAGTTCCCTTTCTTTGGTAAGAAATCCTTGTTCTGATGCACTTGGATAATGGCTCCACAGCATCATCTAGTGGCTTCCTTTTTTTCCCCAAACTTCTGTCAGATCTCAAGTCTCTTCAGGTAGACTTCTAAGGGAGAAGGTTTGCTGCTAAGTGTCAGCAAAGCACTTGATTCTTGCTCAGGGTTGTCAGTAGCCTGCATGTACCCACTGCTCAAAATGCATCTCAGGACTTTTCAGCCTCTGGAACACCATATGCTGCACTGTGGTTAAGTACAGGGATTGACTTGCTTCTGTTGTTTCTAAATGGAAACTGTGTCCTGTCTTCATTAATTTCTTTTTCAGAACTGTTTTGTCTGCTGGTACAAAGAAATTTTTGCATCCTGTTCTCTATTCAAAAATTATTAGTATTTTGGAAAGTAATCACTACTGTGAGGTTTCTTGTAAATCTTATGTCACCCTATAGCTTTTTTCATTTGAGAGGTTTGTATTCTGATCTTTAAAAGTAATAATTTAAAAGCTCAAGATATTTCTTATTAATGATATTTTTCATTATTAAAATGAAAATAACCCAGTCACTCTCCAACACCTGTAGTGTTTTTGCTGTAATGTTTTTATTGTTATGTATTAGGTGAATAGTATCTACAGAGAGAAAGGTGTAGTTGCAGGTGTCAGTGTTTTTGATTAGAAGGGTGTTCAGCTGTTAAAACAGTGCATACACATTTTAAGAGCTTAGCACACAAATAGCAAAGTAGGTGTGAACTGATTTTCTGCTTGCTCTTAAAGAATATGGTGTTTATAAAATCAAGATCTTAAAATTTGACAAGTACTATACCCCAAACAATACATAGTGGCAGATTTGTGACAAAATGAGAGTGGTAGCAGGAGAGGCTACTGGTAAGATACCTTTCATCTTTACCAATTAAAAGGTATCTGTGTTTTTAAATTTAATAAAAGTTGCTTTCTTTAACAGGCTGGACTAATTGAAGCCAATGGAGAGCTTAAGGTGTTTATAGACCAAAACCTAAGTCCTGGAAAAGGTAAGGACACAATTCTTAGACTCTCTATTTCTTGATTTTTAGTTGTTATGCATTTTACTGGCTTTAAACTGCTTTCTTAGCATCGTTTTTGTGAAGTTTTTCTTCAGTTATATGATCAGTAAGCAAACTGTAGGTTTGCTGTGGTTTATAATTGTCTTAAAACTGCAGGTGCAGTTCAGTGGTGGTTTGTCCCATATGTGATCTCCTTAGTGTAGCCTGTGTTTAAGTATAAAGACCAGGATGTTCTGACACATCTTTGGGGCACATCTTTGGGGTGTTTTAGCAAATGGAAAAAAAATGCAGGAGGGTAGAAGTTATAAATGGCTTATGACAGTTTTTATGATAGTGCATCCACTCTGCTGCAAGCTTATCTCAAAATATATTGTGAACAGAGCTGCTTTGGACTTGAAGATAATGCCTGTGCATGTATGATAATGTAATGTCATTAAGCAATTTAATAAAACACAAGATATAAATTTGAACTTTAATTTGATACGTGAGCTAAAAAACTGAGAGTACCTAAACATCTGGGGAGTTAGGAGCTGCACTTTCCCAGTTAGCATAGCTGGGGGGAGAAACAGGAGAGACACTGAGTTCCAGCCACTTGCAGTTCTGGACAGCTGTGTCATGTAACCTCTTCTGTAAACTGATTATCCTACATTTGAAGACTACATTTCATGTGTTCTTACGGTTGGGCTGTTTCCATAGCAAGACTGTAGAACTCTTCTCTAATTCCAGTAAAGTATATTCTTGTCAGTTTGTGCATTCTGCTGGTGACAGCTGTTTATCAGGTTAATAATTTTCTACAGTGTGTTTACCTATTCTTTATAAAGAGCAACTAAGCATCTTAACAGTCTTTACTAGTCTGATGGGCCAACAAGCCATTGTTTCCTAGATTGCTCATCAGATGTGCTCTTTGTCATCTGTGTTTTCCTTATTGTATCCTTTGAGCCTGTTTGATTGCTTTCATCAAATTTCTTGGATACAAGTGATTAAAACAGTATGTATGACTCCCAAGTGAAGTGTCAGTCATTTTCGTATGGAGAGATCAGTAATTTTTCTATGCAACATTATATTTGGTTCATAGGCATTTCACAATATATTTTGGCAAAATGGCCATTTGCCTTTGTAGTTGCTTCCAAATAATGACAGTTTGCTTTATTCTTGTGTGTAACTGGTGGTGTGCTTTGATAAGGTGTATGAAGTAAGCTGAAATTTATATTAGACTGCTAACTGTCTGTAAACCTTACTGTTGACTAATCTACTGACTTTAAGCATTGTTGGAATCCTCCAGTACTCCCAGATTAACCTGTAGTCCAGTTCAGGTGAACTCCTTTAGTATTACTGCTCTAGGATTTTATATATCATTTCAGGAAACCCATTTAACTTCTGTCACCACCACTAGATACAGCAAGTATTTTATTGGCTAAAACTCTGTCTTGGACATTTCCTTGTCTAAAAGATACATTGCTTTACAAAAGGCAGGTATCCCTCTAATCTGTCGTTGCATTTAGTGGAGAGGGCACTAAGCATTGAGTAAAGACCTGTATTAAATGGAGGTCTATTTCTGTAAACATTCGCACCTCCCTGAGCTAAAGAAGTGTGCAAGTAGGTACCTGATCCTTAACAGCTGTACCATATGTCCTAACTCTGTGGGCAGCAAAAGTTTTTTTTTTCAGGGCAGATACTTTAGGAGGGTATTTTACACCCACATAGGCATCTAGACCATGTTACAGTCAGTGGAGATCTAGTCAAAACAGTGCAGTCTAGACAGCAAGAACTGGAAATATGACTATTCCATTATTACATAGCTCTTTAAGTAGAGCTGATCAAATTGGAGGGCATTTTATTGCTTACAGAATTTTGTAAATAAATTCAATTAATAAATAAACTCATTAAATAGTTTATTATAGCCCTGCACTTTGCCCAGTTTGAGAGTCGAGCTCTTCTCTCAGTGTACAACACGGCAAACTGAGCTATCCTCAGTCAATTTCTGCATCTCATTGCTTTCAGGGAAGTTCTATGAAGTTAATAGACAGTAACTAATTCTTAATGTTGTGAAGAAACAACTATTTCTCTTGGCTTCATCAGTTTGTGGATTTTGTCTCTAACTTGTCTGTGTTTTATGTGCAGGCTCTGTCATCTTAATCAGAGCTTAAACTTGCAAATATTTGTCACTAAAGTACTCAGATATGTATCAGAATTTATTCACTAAAGTAGTACATTTTTCCTTTGCCACTTTTTGTAATTGTAGGAGGTTTTGTGCAGACTTTAAATGTTGACTTTAACAACTACACAAAAGTACTACGCTCTCTCTAAAAGTAGTTGTCTGCATTGCATGCCATTATATCAACAAAGTGCTGTCCTATGCTATTTTTTTAAATCTGTGCAAAATTTCTCTTAATTATGTGATGGAGAGGATTCAGTCCAGAACAGCCATGGAGTAAGCTTTCCATAGGGTAGCAGAAATGTATCTGGTATACTTTCTAGAGGGAGTTGATGGTGGTTAGGAAAAAACCTTTATGTTCTTATCTGGTGGTCATCATTAAAAGGTGTTTTTGGTGGTTTTGTTTGTTTCCTTGGTTTTTTGTTTTGTTTTGTTTTTTTCTTCATCTTTGCCTTTGGATTTGTATTTCTTAAAAGGAAGGAGTCTTTTCTGGAAGTTGCAAGTCAATCTCAAGAAGAGATTGAGAGTACATTGCATGATTGATATTGATTATGGAATCAAATCTCCCTACTGTGTCAGATGAGGGGTTTGTTTAGCCCAATCTGCTGCCCTTGACAATTGGGGAGGCTCCTGAGGGAGAATGCAGGAGCCTGACTACTTTATAAAGTTCATTCTTCTTATGCTCCTGCAGCACTCAAAGTCATTGGATTAGTAATATCAGAGAGTGGATTCCATCATAGTGTTGGGAAAATCTAACTCTGAGACTCAGTGAACTGAGAATGAAAATCCAACAAGAAATCTATTACCTGCTTCAGTTTCTTTTGTTGCTAGCCAGATGTGAAAGGAGGAGTTCAGCTATCAGAGAAAGAAAGGTTTTAGGGGGATGGTAGAGGACAAAAAATGACTTGTGTGCTGGGTCATAAGGACATGCTTGCAAAAAAGAGAAAGGGTTGAAGAGAAAGAGCAGAACATTGTTACTGAAATGATTCTATAACATCTTGGTCAGCAGTCTATAAGGTGTGTGACTAAGTGGTAGGTATATGACTCAGCTATGAAAGATCAGCAAAGATTGACTTTTCTGGCCAAAACAGGTTATGATGCAAAAATTGTCACAGCTTGAACAGCTTTGTTGCAATGCTTTCAGAATAGGTTGTGGATGAGCTTCTGTAAGTTTTTAATCTGCACTGGCAGAAATATGGTAACTGGATAAGTTCTTTCAGACTTGAGTTTTGGTGGTTGCTCTTGTTTCTTAAATGAATAATGAAGGGGGGACATCACCATCTTGCTGAACAGTTATACTGAGAAACCTCTTGCTCAAAAAGTCCTAAAGATTTGGAATCAGAGAGAGGGTATGTTAGAAAATAATCTCTGTATGCAAGTCTTATGCATACACTCATTCCCTGACTATTCATTAATGTCTGCTCTCAGAAACAAGTTACAGGGTATACAACCTTTTTACTTCAGCAAATGGGGACATGGTTCCAGTAGCTCATTTTGGAGCAACTGGGCTCAGCCATGAACTCCAGATTAGGATTTTTCTTTTAAAGCAGAGACTGACTTTATTTGTTTTAAGAGGAAAAAAAACAGTATGTTTAAAAACCCCAAACAAAAACACAACAAGCCCCAAAAACCCAAACAACAACCCCCACAAAGGTTTTGTTTATAGTGAGTAATGCATGCAATTTTGAATAAATTAGTCATGCACATAAAATACCTTTCTAGAAAATGCTCTAAATATTTATTTCTTCAAAACCGTCTCTAGTGTGAAATAAGAGGTAGCAACCTATTTGTGGCAGAAATTAGATGGCAGTTTGTGTTTCCTCTAGCGTTTGTGCAATCTCCAGAAAGGGTTGCCTGTAAATTTGCCCATGTTTTCTGATTCCCCTGTGTATATCCATTACTGGAGTATAACACTCCATATAGCCCTGAAGAAACAGTATGACTGTGAAAGGTTTATTTTACTTGGTAACCAGGAAGGTGGTTTCCAACTGGCTAATTCGTTTTGAGAGTTAGCAAATACATATGGTTTGGAAGGACAGAAAGAATTTTTAATAGGGGCTGACTTAGTAAAACTTTTTCATGACTTTGTGTTTTCTATTGGTATTTGGCAATGAATTTTAGAAACTGAGAAATATTGCTGCGTCTGGAGGTTGTATTTTGAAGAAAGCTGTCACATTCTGGTCCTTGCAATTTTCAGATGAGTGTTGATATTTAAGTATTAAATAGAACACTATTTAATTCTAGTCCTGCCCCTCACTTGTGGAGAAATTTGGATGAAAGAAATTATTTGCTTCTGATGGGTGCAAGGTAAAGGTAACCAGTGGTATTAATGTTGTTTTGAAATTAAAGCTCTTAGTTTAAAAATTACTCTGAAGGAAAAGTTGGATCTTCTCTTGTGCCAGTAGGTGGCATTATTGGTATGTAACCAGAAAATGCTTGCAAGGTATGTCTCTCGCTCCTTTCACCACTTACACTTTAAAAAAAGATTTTACATTTTATGGGCTAATTATATTTACGTTTAAGATTTGAAAAAATCTGAAAGTCAAACATATAACATTTTAAGGTGTGTTTAGACTGGTATTTCAACATTGCCTCACTGTAAGACTGATTTGTTCTTTTTATTTATATGACAAGAAACGTGCAGTGTAATGTTATTGTTACTTCTACTTGAAAATTCATACTCCCTGATTTTTAGCAGTGACTGGAATTGTTCCTCTGGAATAGAGCTAGAGATCTATTTCAGAACTCATGAATTATGTTTTGGCAAACAGATACATGCTTGAAATTTGTTGTAAAATGCTTATGTATTACTGCAGCTGAGTTAAATCCAATTATTAATGTCTAAAGTCACGCTAAGGAAATAAAGCTATTTCTGGAAGTAGAAACGGAATTTTGGAAAGCTTAAAAGTAGACCCCAGTTTATTTCAACACAGACTTGGAAAAACTGGTTTGTAATAGCTGAACTATTACTAGTCATATCTAAGGATGGTAAGAATCACATAGAAGTCTGAGTTGATGTAAGCAATTAGTGGGTACTACACACTGGGAGAGATGGATGTGTGTACAAAACCTCAGAATTGTTGTATAAGCATGTTTGTTGTCTTAACATGATGGTGTGGCTTGTTCAGTAAGCAGAGGTGCTTTTACTTGACTTGGGACACAACTGGAGACAATCATCCGTGTGTTGTCACAAAGAGGTCCTCAAAAAGAATTCAGTGGTGTCTGAAAATTAGCATATAACTAACTAATGAAATAACATAAAATATCTATGATGTTCAGGACAGATGTTGACAACTGCAACATCACAGGAGTGACATGGGAGGAATCAGCTCCCAGGATATAATCCTCACCTCTTAGATGACAGAACTTGTTAGAGACTGCATTATGAGGGAACTGCTTGTCTTTGACTGCTTTCTTTTTCGCAAGTAAAGAAAACATAAATGCAGCCCATCCTCTCTAACCTGAACACCAAATTCAAAGTCACTACTGTTTCGAGAACTGGAGCAGTCAGCTTTTCAGGAGATCTGCTTTACCGTCTGCAGAGGGCACTCATTTCTTTGATACTGTGTCTTTTTTCTGTGTCATCTTAGGTTATTTTAAATGTTCTTAATTAACTGTATCACCTGCCTTTTAAGCTGCCAAAATTCTGCAAGGGATTCTTTGTTTTTGTTAAAACTCTTGGGTTTGTTTTTATATGCAAGCAAAGGTCTAGTTAACCAGTAACCAAAGAGGGCACTTGCTTGTTTGTAGACAGATAAATAACAGGTTTTGTTAGAGTGCTGCTTCTTTTGATCTGCAGCTTTTTTATGCCATTTCTCCTTGATTCCACCTGCATCATTTCATTGTATTTGAAGGTATTCTGGCGCATCATGCTGATGAAGTTCTACTTCCCTTTAGGTTTAATGATTGCTTATAAGTTACTAAAAGTAGTTTTCCAAACACTTGGGACACTGAGAATGTAAGTAGTAGTAGTTATATCCTTTTGTATACTTTGTTTTTTCTGCTCTACATGGCATTTTCCTGTGGTTCTCAAAGTCTTTAGGGAGAAAAAAAAAGATGTGTCAGTACTAGCAGTATTAATAATTTGTTTTGATAAGGAAGAAGAGTTGGTGCCAGCAAAACAGTTTGCAAACTTGTGGTTTTAATTTTTGCATGCTGTTATATACACCGTATGTTGTCCGCAAAATACAGGATTATTGGGATTGCCGTGATTGCTGAGTAATAGTAATTAAGAAATTAGCAGTAAGATTTTTTGAGAAACTGAGCTATCAGTCACATGCAAATCTAAGTTGGTAAAATTACTTCTACTTGTTCTTAACAAGCAAGCCCCCCCCCATATTATGAGCCTTTGAAAATGCAGATGAGTATGAGGAAAATGTTTGTTGCATGTGAGGCAAATGAGAAAATAGAATGCACTTGGGTAGAGACATAGAAAATATCCTCTTAAAAATTCATTTTTTTCTGTGTAAGTGAGCAGTTACACCCTTTTGTATTTTGTATGATAGCTTTTATAAGTTGATTTTGACTTTGCTTTGAACTGTGATGCTCATGTTACTATTCTTTCACTTATATTTGTTTCCTTGCCAGTCAGTTTGTGCTGTACAGAAAGATGAACCTTGTAGTTTCTGTTTAGAGTCAGGTTGGTTCAGTTGGTTGAATTAACTCTGGCACAGCGCTACAGGAAATGTTAGCATAATTACAAAATTTAAAGAAACATAGTGTGTGCTCTTCACATGGATGTTTTAGTTGCAAGATAGCTATTTCTGTTCAGAAAATAAAATTATTAATAACAGGATGCTGGAGGCCATCTAATAAACCTTACCTTCAAAGCAGAGTCAGCTTTGACACATAGAGCCTTCAGTTCTCAAATTTTGCTGTGTATCACCAAGGAACCTCCTATGCCTGTTGCTGTGCACTGCCTTTGGCATTTTTCCCTGGTTGGAATTTGCCATGCAACAACTTGTGGTGTTCACTCTTTTCCTTTTGTTGTGTCCTCTGTCATGTCCCCTGTCATCTCTGTAACTTCCCTTTAACAGTTGAAGGCAGTGATTTCTGCAATAACAGCCCTTGCTCCACCTTGACCTTCTCTTCCAGAGACTGTGTGCACCAAGCTCCCTGAGCTTCTCCTTGTGCAGGATGTATTCCCGTACCCAGGGCACTCTGGTGCCTTCCTGCTGCACTCTCTGCTGTTTGCTAATGCCTCTCCTGCACCATCGGCCCCAAAACTGAGCAGTCATCCAGGGACAGTGCAAGGAGGGCTGAGAAAAAAAGGGAACAATCACTTACTGTTGTATGCTCCTAAATGCAGCCCAGGATGTGTTTAAATCTCCATTAGTGTAGGGGAGCACCTCTGGGTCACACACAGCTTATTGTCTGCCCAGGCCCCCTGATGCTTTCCTGAGCATCTGCTTCCTAACCACTGACCCCAACCTCTGCTCTTGTGTCAACTTACATTGGCACAACATTTCTGTCTTCGTTAACTGCATAAAATTTTAAAATAAACAACATGATAGCATAAAGAATTACTTTATTTTTAAACATACCAGAATAATTAAGTCTCTTGAGTGAATCTGAAGAGTAGGGCATCTCATGGGAGTATTGTTCTTTATGAAGTTGTCCTAGTGAAGTAATGTTTGGAAGTTGTTGTAGGAAAAGAAGTGAATGGGTAGCACTCATTGTCAGAAAACTGTCTACCTTTGAATTCTTAAAGGAGCTAGCAATGATACTTCTATCCTTGTAACTCAGTATGTGTATAATTGGTATAGTACCAGAAGGAAAGAGCCACATAGCCTGCACCAATTTGTGAAGGGTTCATATAATGGCAGTGAATAAATCAGGCTTCTGTGGCAGCTTAGCTGAGTGTGTAACAGAGAAGCAGTACATATGTGCACAGATGTGATAATGGCCTTCAACAGGGCTTTTTTAGAGGGAGGGGGAGAGGGAGGGTCTGCAGTTACTTCTTTCAAAGTCATGCTTTGAAAAAGTCAACAACCATGTGGATAAGGATTATCTAATCAGAGCGATGTCCTTGGATTTCTTAAAAATAATAATAAAAAATTTGACTATCGAGGTCCTTAATCAGCCTGTTAAGCTAAGGTGTGATAGAATGGGATGGTCCTCCCATGAGTTAATAATTGGTGAAGACTGAACTTGGTACAGTGAGTATCCCAAGGGAGTTATTAGCACTGAAGAAAGGTCTTGAAGTCGTCGTAGGTTATGTTAATGAAAATGTGGTATCAGTGTTTGGTGGGGAGGAAGCACATTGACTTTTGAGAATTACTTGGAAAGGAACAGGGAATAAACTAGTAAACAAGCTATAGAGGCATAGTTTCCTTGGTCATGAATACTGTATGGATGTCTGTCATCTGCAAAAGGAGAAGCAGGGCTAGAAAGTATGGGCAGCAATGATCATCAGAGGTAAGGGAAGGTTTGTTAAAGCATGGTGCTCATGATGCCAAGGTTGAGGATTTTATCCCTGTATGGACCATTCACTCAAGAGTTGGAATTGATGATCCTTGTGAGTCCCTTCCAACTCAGAATATTCTGTGATTCTGAGAAGATGATCAGATAGATGAAGTGTCTTAATCTTGGAAAGCAGTTACATCTCCTCTTTTATATTAGAAATACCGTCTTCAGATTGCACTAATTTTTTTTGAAAGCAGTGAGGAGAAGTTTAAAAAAAATATCTCCAGGAAGCTGAGAAGAAGCTACACAAGCACTGCTAACCAGGGCAGTTTATATTGATTTATTGTGTTGTGCAGAGAGGAAGAACAAACACAATTCAGGTCATGATAGCGATGAGTGTACTTGAAGGGACAGGAAGGTATAACAGACTTACATTACAAACTCAATAGCTGCTGACTTTCAGAAAAAGTGCACTGGAAAATCGGTTAACAATGGAAGAGGGATGTGCTGCTGCATCCTATTTTGGAATAGATTGATCACTGAGAGTAGATTCTTGTGTGAAACTATCACTTTTACATGGTGTAGTAATAGCAGCTGGGAAATGAAATAAAAGCCTTCTGGAAAGCAAGGGCTTAAAGAAGATTTGAATTGTCCTCAACTTCCTGTAGACTTCCTGAATGTGTAAAGAGGGATGATAGGCATCAAGAACCAGTTACAGCCCTCCTGACACAGCCCTTGTAAAAATGCTTATTTATTGCTTCTGTATTGGACAATGGGAAAAAGAGAGGAATGAGAGTTGTACCAAGTCCTTCTGACCCCATGGCCTCTTTAAAAGTCATCTCAAAGAAACAATTGCTTAACCTGACAACCACTCGACAGTTGATTCGGCAAAAAAAAGTCTCCAGTATTTTGACTGGTTTGTTCATGATTTTCTTACTGTAGTCAGTCTTTGTTGCTGCTTTTTTCTTTCTCTGTTTTGTCGTTGGTTGGGGAATTTCTTGTTTGTTTTTGTGGGAGTCCAGGGTGTTCCCCTGGCTTCCTTGGATGCCTAGAGACCCCCCCCACCCCCCAGGCAGGGGTCTCAGAGACCCTGGCAAAGTGCCCAGGGTCCCTAGGGACTGGATTTAAGCCCCTGGAAAAAATTACCGACATTACAGGAAGAATTACAAGTCACAAAAAATAAGTAGAGTATAAATTAGATTGTTAGAAGGTAGAAAAGTGAATTT
>JANRGV010000051.1:87225577-87269426 GCA_024734035.1 Alethe castanea | reverse complement strand
CTTTGCCTGAGAGCCCCTTAATTTTAAAATTATAATAATTTGGAGGGAGGGGGTTTACATTCTTCATCATAAAAGGAATTTCAGGGCAGGTGGTAGTCTTTTTAAATTTATTCACAAACAATTAACTGCACAAATACTGTCAGCTGCCTATTCTAAGACAGTAGTCTTTTTATTGAAACACAAATAAACTTTTCTGTAATATTTTATGAAATATAAAGAGACTATAATTGTTTGACTTGTTTAACCTTGGCACTGTTAGTTTTTATTAATAAAACGCGCATGGGCATTTTTAACAAGCTCTGTGGTTTTTCTAATTCTAGGATTATTTTAGAACATTTCGCTTCTCGTCACAAGACCTAGAATTAGCTGTCTTGGGATGCTGCATCTGTGCTACAGAGGGCCCAGAGTTTTTGCTTTGATTTAGTAATTTGCCCTTAGAGCTCTTGATAATTTAAAATGCAAAAGGCAATAATGTACCCGGTATATTCTCTTCTTTCACACCTCCTTACTTCATCCATGTTGCTCCTCAGCTTGACAGATCACTCTTAGTATTCCAATCTAGCTTCTGTTTAAAATCCCATGCCTAATATCCTAACTTTTCATCCCATATTCCTCAGTCCTAGCTTTCTGTCATATATTCTTATGTCCTCAAAAAATCTGCTTCCCTTATGCTTCCTCCTTAAACCATTTTGTTAGATCACATCCTCTGCTCTACCTGTAAGAGCGTATTGAACTGGCTCAGTCATTGCAGGCTGCATTCACAGTCAGGATTTGATACTCCCACAAAGTCCAGGGAGTCCCTGAGAAGTTTTATTGCCTGTGCTGACTGTGGTAAGGGCTCTTGCATGCACTTAAATCCTGTGGTAAATGTGAAGTGTGTTACTTGTTTTTTTTCTTGAAGGGATTATGCATAGACAAATCTGCTGTGGGAAGGTAGATATATGGGTGATGAACATAGAACAACTGATACACACTGAAGGTTTTCAAATTGCATCAGACCTTGTAACATGAGTGAGCCAAGCAAATTACTTTGTGGAACTGGGGAAAAATCTGGGGGAGAGGAGGCTGATGGAAAGTTCTCTTCTCAGTGAAGAGGCAATTCTCTGCAGCGCTAATGCTGAACACAGGGTTCTTGTGGGTGAGACAGTTGATTCAAATTGTCTTTGATGTTGAATAGCAGTTCAGTTTGCAGAGGAACTTAGATTATTCCAGTTTTCCCTTGCGTTCTCTGGTATGTGATCCAAGATTTATCTGCAAAGAGTGAGTAGAGAGTTGTTAGGGAAGGAAGGCTGAAAGAATCCGACAGTTTTCTTTTGGTTCTTAATGGCAGAATAGTCCTCAGGCAAGACAAGGTCATGGTGGGGCTGAAAATGTGACAAGACAAATATTTTTAGGATGTTATTTTTATCTTTTCTTTCACTTAGTGATGAATCTGAACTGGAATTTGATAATTTAAACATTGGAGTGGTTTTGGGAAAATTATTTTTTATTATATTTGTGGCTGAACTTGATGATCTTAAAGATTTTCTTCTAAACAGTTATGATTCTATATAGCCTTTGTTTTGGGAGAGCTTTCTAGTAAAGTTAGCAATCAATAACAAGAGAAAGTCTATAGACTTTTTAAATAGTTGCCTGATTTCAAGCAGTCACTTTGTTACAGTGTTCAGGTGAAAGAGGAAAAAAAAAAAGACAAAAGAGACCAATGGTGAGGAACCAGGTTGAGATGAGGAGAGGAAATGTGAAGAAGTAGATGGAGGGAAGCAGTAAAGAAAGTACACATTATAGCAGGGTCTTTGCAGAGGTACATAGAAAGAGAAGAAGGTGTAATTTGGAAAGAATGAGAAAAGAAGACTAGTCAAAGACTACAAAAAAGCAGTAGTAGAAACTTATTTAAAAAAAAAAGAAATTTAATAATGACAGTTCCATGAAAGGAACTGAAAAGTGAAAGATAACTTTAAACTGTATGGTTCCAATCTGAAAAAAGTAGTTGCACGTGTACAGATGGAAAATGAAGATTAAGAGCACAAACAGAACGTTACAGGAAATTGTGACAGGAAATTGTTGAGGAAATCTGTGGGAGAAAATACTGTAAGGAGATAAAAACTAGAATTCGGTTTAAGAAAGATTAAATGATAAAGGGAATGAGAATTGTTGCAAGGGCTCAGTTTGGGGTAAAACGTCGCAGGAAAGGAATGTGCTTTTAATTCCTTTACTTAGCCAGCACTTTTTTGTGATGTGAAGAAAAGATAAAGTTGCAAAGTGTGTATTTATGCCTCTGAAATGGTCCTGCAGATAAATCCTGGGAGCAGTGTGCATCTTTTGTGCTTTCTGAAGTGTTACTGAGCTTTGAAAGACTGTATTTTGACATGTGTAACAAGGATTTCTTTAACTATTTCACAAATAATCTGCGTTGCTTTTCCCATAGGATTTTCTCTTAGCCAAAGAGAAGCAGTTACAACTTCAGAAACTTATGTTTTTGGGGGTTTTTTAACCTTGCTTCAATGAAAGGTGACAAGCGTTGCATAGAAAAAAAAATAAGTGTAGCTGATAGAGTACTGACCCTTGACTGATGCCCATTTATTTATTTGAATGAAAGGATGAACCTTTATTGAAAGGACGTGTTGTCACAAATCTCATTTCTTAAGCAGCGAATACATAGGTTGTAAAATCTTCATATTAATGAGAAATCTGGAAATGGGATGCTGCTTTAATATAGAAAGGGCAAAAGTTCAAAAAACTGAAACCAACCAACATAATGTAAGACTACTGGAATGTTCACCAGTACAAAGGACAGCATATACAGTTTTCCCCAGGTAGATAATTTTTTACCATAGGGATTTCCTTTCTCCTGTCTTCTTATGAAAAGTGTAGTAGTCCATTTGTCTTTATGACTACACTGAGTTAACAGCTTGTCACCACTTCTCAGCCCTGTCTACTTCCAAAAAGATGAGGCTACTGTTTGTTGAAGCCTTGTCATTCATTTATCAGGAAAAGCAAAGACGAGCCAGCACAATGAAAGCAGCCTTTTCATGTAATTTTTTCCTAAATTTAGGATTTAGGGTTTTTTCTGACCTTTGGTTTGTCCTTGAGCTTCCATGGATTCTGGTGGGTTACAAAAATGCTCAGTGGGCTGGGGCAGCTGCTGTATGAGGAGAGACTGACTTGTTCAGCCAGAAGAGGAGCCTCGAGAGACCTAATGGCAGCCTACCAGTGGTGCAGGAAGGTTATTGCCAGGGTGGAGCCAGTGCACAGTGGTGTGTGATGAGAGGATGGACAGACAGCACACACAAGCTGAAATGGGAGAGTTTCCAGCTGAATATGAGCAACAACTTGGGATGGTCGAGCTGTGGAACAGGCTGCCCAGAGAGCTTGTGCTGCCTCGATGCTTAGGGTTTTCAAGACCAGACAGGAGAAAAGCCCTAAGCAATGTAGAGTCTGACCTCACAGCTGAGCATGCTTTGAGCAGAGATTGGGCAGGAGACAACGTGAGATGCCTTCCAACTTGAATTACCATATGGATCTCGTAGAAGAGAGGGAAATAAAAGAAAAGACATGTTAGAAGATGTCAGTGTTGGGAACAGACTAACAAGCGGGTCATCTGGCTTGCCAGACTAGTCAGAAAATGAATGGAAACTCAGCTCATTGTGGGAAGCTGTCAAAAGGTACTAAACTGATGGAAAGGGTGATTAAATGAGCAGGTAGAAGTGAAGACTGTTTTCAAGATGAGGTTTCTAAGAAGCAGACTGATGCTGAGAGCAGGATGAAGAAGGGCAACAAGCAGCAATGCATGGATGTTTCTCACTTCAAGCATTAGGTTACACTGGAAGTTCCTATCTGGTATGATGATGGTTCTGACCTAGCACCATCTGCCTCTCCCTCAACTGGGACCTGCTGTCCTCACATTCAGTAAACATCAGCACTTTGTGAAACAACAGTTGGGAAAAATCATGATTATTATGCACATCTTAGCTGTGGTAAAGGCAGAATGTTCTGATATGGAAGAGAATAAAGAAGAGAGGCTGTTGTTAATTGAAAGTCACCCAGGTAATGCCATTGCAAGTGCTTTTCTTTGTTCTGCCATAACCTTTTTGTTAATTTTTTGGATGTTTTCAACGTGTTGAAACCCAAACTTAGGCTGAAAAATTTGATCTTCCTTTGTCATGTTGCTGTGTACACATCATTGTACATTGCTATAAATAGTGCCATTTCATCAGTCCTAACTGGTCAGAGCATTGTAGCATGTTAAAAAGACAGCAACATTGCGGACTTCAGGCAAGATTCCTGTTCTTTATTCATGTAAACTTGAGAGAAGTTATTAAAAATAAAGCAGACCATTAAGCACATACTCTTAAAACAGGTAACTCCAGTAATTAATGTTGGGCAACTTCTGATGCTGATTTTTAATGAACCTTAGAATAGTTCTTACAGACTAAAATAATGTTACAGTGCCAGTTTTTGAAGTGTGAAAAAGTAAAAAGTGTCTAAGATATGAGGAAGTCCTGTCCAAATGTGTGTGTTCTAGAGAACAGCCCTGAATCTTGCATTAGAAAACATATTGAAAGAAGCAACTATAAGAAAATTAGAAGCCTGGAAGATTAATTGTTAATGACAAAGTACAGAATAAGTCTTATCAAATGAATATGGGAGGAGATTGCAAATGTTTAGCTGATTAAGGAAACAGTGGCTATGCTTCAGCATATTAAAACCCCTTTTATTTCATTGTATTCATTGCATTTTAAATATGTTTTTCAGTATCTCCAGATTGTATGCTAAGAGGTTATGAACTATTTACTGCTGAATAATTTTTGTGGCATTATCACTGACTGAACAGTTCATCAAGTAAGATTGTACTTCTGTTTGACAATTTCTTCAATAACCCAGAAGAAAATTTAAAAATACTCAGAAGTAGTACTGCTTAGAAAAGAAGTAAACAATGAAGAGGAGAGATTAATGTGAATTGTTTGGCAAGCAGGTCATGTCCAAAAATGCTATGGTTAAACTCCACATCTTGTGAAGAAAGAATTCAAGGTACACTAACAGGAGGAAGGACTGCTGGAAATGTGGGATCCTAAAAATGATCCAGGGCATCAAGGTAGACCATAACTCCGTATGTCTCCTACACTATTTCATGAGGAACTTGCTAATCTGTGTGGATGTGTAGGTAAAACTAATAATGGATTGGAAAATGGTGTTACATCCAGATACATTCAGTGAGACCAGTAGTGAGCAGCTGCATATTTCTTAGCATCATCATCTCAAAAGGATGTTGGAAAAATAAGGAAACACTTAGAAAAAAGCCCTTCCCCCAATTATTTGATTCCTAAGGTCAAGATCTATTACAGTGAGACTTAAGGAGGTCTTACTTTGGCTTGTTTAATAAAAAGAAGGAAAATGGAGAAATTACTGGATTTGTGTCAGGTCACACAAAAGATACTATTTCAACAGGCTCATCAATATCTGGGGAAAAGTTGGCAAAAGATTTAAGAACTGGAACTTGAAATCAGAGTAATTAAAATGAGTTACCTAGTTGATGATAGTAATAAACCCCTGGAACATATTTTTGTTGGAATAATGACATTCCCACCCTGGTAATAATAGGACTATAGATAAATATGCACATTAATGAATGGTGTTATCCCAAGTGTTTCTCCAGAATTTAGTTCTTTCTCAGAGGTGTAGCAGGGTCCTCAAAAGAGAATTTTCAGCCCAATTTCTGCTCTTAAAATAATGAGAAATTTGGCACATTCATTGTCATCGCTCTGGTAGAAAAAATTGGAAGAAAAGTGAAACATCTTCGTTCCCAGTGAGAAGAGTCTTTCAAATCAAATTGAAGAAAAGGGCACCTGTTCTTTCGTGTACATATTTGTTTTACTTTAAACAAAATAATCTTGTTTGTGCTTAAGGTTTTGTGCCTGAAAGAAATGAAGCTTGTGAAGAGAGCTTATGTATATAGTGGAAAATAATTTCTGCAAGCATTATTGATGTTGCTGTTACTTTACATCCAATTACTGAAAGTGGCACATGGTTAGACAGCTTTATTTGTTGCAGAATCAATTTCTGCTTGACTTTTATTACAGGTAAGAGATTAAAAACAGCTCTGTGAAATGGTGGGAGGAATTCCCAAGTGCAATAGCAATGACATCATATGAGACCATTAAGCAAAGACTCAATTATTAATTTCTAGGACTTGGCAATTCTGAAAGGTAGAGGAGGCTTTGAACTTGCTGTAGTCTCATATCTGTAGCACAAAGTACTTTAAAGCATCAAGATGCTTGTATTCAGTGTTTTTCTCCACTGTATTATTTTAAGAACAGACATTAGGACTTTGCACTCCAGTAATTTGCCAGTGACATGAATATTGATAAGGGAGTGTGGAAAGTGCATCTCAAAGCAACGTGTTTCTGTTCTCTGCACTGATCTTGAAGAGTTATATTTAATACCTTTAGCAGAGGAGTCTGGAAACTAAAGTTTTTTGGATATAAAAATTCATGGTGTTAATGTATTAGTTTCATGGCCTATTTTCCCTTCCCCATGCCTTTTCTCCTGGCTAATCTTGCTGTTGCACAGCTGGTAGGAAAAAAGGGCAGAGTCTGGCACTAAGAGCCACTGTGGTCTCTGATACTGCCTTCCTGGCCCCTCCACTGCTCCAGAGGCAGGCACTAACCACCCGTCCCCATCCTAGCTGATCTGCAGCTAACTAAACTTGGGAATTTGCATTTGCTTGCAATTCATTCTTAAATCTGTTGTTTCAGTTTCCCATGTAGCTTGATGGGCTTTTTCCTCCTTTGTATTGTTTGGTCTAATCAAATACTGCTACTATTACAGTTGAATTTATGTGTAATCAGTGTATATGATTATATCTAGATATACCTAGATACACATATGTTTATATTTGTTCTCCAATGTGTGTGTATCTCTCTCAAGGAATTGGACTCTTGCAGTGAAAGTGCTCAAAAGACTGATAAATGTGTCTGGTTTCAAATTTGAAAACAAGGCTTTTAAATTAATTCCTTAACACACTTTGTGCTAATGTTAGCTCCTGCGTTGTAATGATTACTGCTATGTGTATACAACTGTTAGTGTATAATGCTTGTCAGTCTCTAAATTTACTGTGACTACACAGTAACTTGCAGCTGCTGCTGTACAGCTGGCACTGGTGGCCGAGGTCTTCTGTGTCTCCAGGGTGAAGGTGATGAGGCTGGAGATCTCTTAGAGGAAATATCTCTCTTCATTTCTTCCCTCTCATTGCTGGTGTTTCCGTCTTCTTGGCCTCCTTCCCCTGGATTCTGCTCTTTTTTGCTTGTTTAGCTTTTGCCAGTCATGCTTCTTGGGCCTTGGGAGGGATGCCCTGCCTGTTTTCCTTCCCATGTGCTTATTTTGGTCTGTATCTTGTAACATCTGTCATTTTTATGCCTCCAAAGTGCAGCTGTGCTCACTAGATGACATGCCTGTATGTAGTGTTGGGCTATGCCATGCAGTAATCAGTATTTCAAAGTATTTGCATGATGGGCATTCTGCTATTTAAGCGTGCTTGCCTTTGGGGTTTGGGCAGGCTAATATTAACTACACTTTTCTACTTCAGCTACACTAGCCACAAACCTTGCTCTTTGTTGTTATTATTTCTGATTTCAATAAAGAAAAAGAATAATCTCAGATGGCTAGAAGTTCAAGAAACATTTAACTTCAGGATGGCAGTCTTTGTAGGTAGAGAACCAGATTTGGTGGATCTTCTTTTTGATGTCAGAACGCATCATCATTTGGTCAGCACAGGGGTGCTTCTCTTTCTCTTTATCCCATCACAGGTCTTCCTGTGGAGCTGGTCCAGGCTGTTGTTCTGGAGCTGTAGCTTTGCAGGCACACGATCCATAGGGAATTTGTTCAGCATATTCCTGTGCTATGGTTGTAGGGCTGACTGGAGTGTGAGCTTGTGCCACTGCATTGCCCAGCTCAGTGCAAGCTGGAGATACCAAATGGAGTCAGGCAGAGAGTCTGCCCTTGTTGGAGCACCAAGGGAAGAGTTCTGGGTTTTCTTGGAAATATTTAAATATTGTGTTTGTAGACAACATTTGACCAATCTTGAACACGAGTAAGTACTTTGTTACCAAAAGTATTTTATTGTTTTCCGTGTTATTTTGGAAAGATGCACAGGGCGAGACCTGTGTTCTAAAAAGGATATGAAATTGATTTTCATTGTCTCTTAGAAGAAAGGCAAAGCCTCACTGTAAAAATTGAAACAGGAAAGGCCAGGGGAAAAACAGTTTTTATATGAGGAAGCGTTTTCTTACTGTTTTTGAAATGCAGAATTTTTCTAAGAAAGGCTCAAATTATCATTTGTGGCTTTGAAGATGAAACATTCCCCACCAAATGGATTCTGTCTACAAACTGGCTGGCTGGCTGAATGTTGCTGTAGTACAGGAGATGATCTGTTATATCTTCTTGCTTTCTGAAATGTCCAGGCAGTGAAGCTGTAAAATTATTTCTGCTCTTGAAGAGCTTTTTTTTTTGTGTGCAGTGTTTATTCTCTGGCTGGAGCACCCTGGACTTCAGGTAATATAAACATACTATACAGACACAGCAATCCTGTCTCTTTGTATTATATGTGGTGCAGTCAGACTTCTTAAAGTTTAAATTCACTTAAAGATTTAGTGTTATTTCAGCATCTTCCAGATTACTCCAAGTAACCCAAAACTCATCATTGCAATACAAGGCTATTCTACTGGATAAAACAAATAAAACCATCACAAAAACAACAAACACAACAACAAAACACCAAACAAACAAAAGCCCCAAACGAATTGCAGCCTCTAGTTAAATTAGCAGTTTCCTGGAGGTAACTGGATGTTACAGTCTTACCAGTCATTTTTATTAGGTTATATACATAGAGGTACAGTGAAATCTGTGAGCTAGAGGACAGATTTCAAGTTCACTTCTTTTGAAGCCATTGATTTGTCAACTAAAAAAATCTGACTCAGCTGACTAGTGCAAAAAGCCAATGCATTGGGGTAGAGATAATTTTAATACATTTTTCTACATCCTATACAAGAGAGATTGAAAATTTAATTACTCACTAGTATTTCAGAGTATTGATTTCCTTTTCAAGCTATCTGATTTCTCAATAACCAAGATTTAGTATCATACATTAATTATTATGGTTTGAAAAGTGATTGAAAATGATCGTTTGAGTCCATACTTATGTTCTTTGAAGGCACAGCTGCACCCTTTGGGGGAAACTTGTTTTGTACAAATATTTGTATGAAGGCAGCAGCATCCTGTAGCCATGAAATATTAAGCTATGTACATTGGGATAATCTTCATCTTTACACACTGAGAGTAGGATCTTGATTTTTAGCTCTATAGGCCAGCTTACAGTAGAAAATGCCTCTTTGCACTGTAATTTATATGGGAAGCATAGTGAGAAAATAAATATAGATGACTGTGATAATAGTTACGTTTACTCTTCATACATTTTTCAGAAGTGTCTCTGTTGCTGCTCAGTCTTCTATTTTCAGTTTAAATTCCACTTTTCCTTCATACGGATCGTAAACATTATCAAAGGTAATTCCAGCTCCAATGATTTTGCACACTATTTTAAGTTCTACATTCCTCGTAATGTTGAGAAATTTCACAGCTACCAAGGGATTGCTGTAGCTGGGCTAGGAGGAGAAATAAAAAAAATAAATTTTACACTACCAGTTTAAAAGTGAGGCGTTGAAATTAGCCTCTCCAGTTTTCATAGGGTTGCAGAGATGCTCTGTATGTTTCACCTTACATAAAGAGAAAGAAAAGTTAAATACAGGGGCACCCACCTGAGCCTTTTTCCCGTAGTAGGGGAAGTAGTGCAGGTTGAAGGTGCCATTCACGGGGTAGTAGTCCACCTCCAGTGGGCGAGACTCCTCTCCCTGTTTGTAAAACAAGAGAGGAAGAAGGTCTGTTGGTGAGACACCATCAGCCAGCCTGAGGCAAGTGTTTTAGGGCTGCAAACTGTGTGTTAAAGCTCAGGTTCAGCAGGCTGTTTAGCACCAGTCTTATTTTTCAAATAAAAGTGGGGATCTCCCGCTGTTACTATTGCCAAGGAAAGCAGGCAAGTGTCCTTCGATAGCAGCTGGGAATTCAGTGAGTTGGACCTGCTGAGAGCCCGAGGGAGCTGCACTGAGGTGTGAAAGTCTACTACAGGGAGCTGAAAGCAAACAGCAGATGTTCTCTGCAGCCTGAAAATGCACATTTTCGGGTGATTTAAAATAAAGCAAACTTGGAGGTTTTTTTCCTTAGCATGTCAGCTGGTGCAAGAACTTGAGCAGAACTGAGAATATTCCAAGAATTTGAGATCTGATTTTCAGAGCTGCTAGGGTATTTTTTCTGGTCACCACTGCACTTTCTTGATCTCAAAGCTGCAGTCCTTGAAATGTGTGTGAGACCTCGACCTCATACCCTTACCACATATGTGCAGTTCACCCTTGGTGCAGTCCCCCTGCCGGGGTAAAACTTGATAATCTGAAAAAGAAAACACATTTGGAAATTCATCTTGGAAATTGTTTTGAAAGAGATAAAGCTGGGCAATCAATTGTTTGCAAGCTGAGCTTCAAAGGATGCTTAATATGTTCTTGTGTAAGACTCAAACAAATCATCACATTTATGTAGGTGAAAAACTGTTGTGGCTGGATATTTAGGAAGCAGGACTCAGTATTTCTTGGGATGAGCACTGCTGGTAGGCTTTAGCCTGGCCAGAGCAAGTAGCACTGCACCTCCTCTGAGTCCAGCTCATTTACCCACCCATACCACCTGCCCTTGCTGATGCCCAGGCAGCCAGGGGTCTCTCTTAAAGCTGTTAATGTATGTCAGTAAAGGAAAAGCTGAATACCCGTGCTTTCGATCTTATCCTTCTTAGAAAAACCTTAGTTTTGGCAGAAAAACCCTTGGGTTGGTTTGATCCTACAAAACTAGTGGGGTTGTGTCCTGTAGAGGCAAAAGTGAAAGGAGGTGAAGTCCCCTGGTCACTATCCACATCTTTTCCCTGCTGGGGATGGCACCCAGTCTTGCTAAAGAAGGCATTTTTGGAAAAAGCTTGTTTCACCAGCCAGAATCAGGGGCACAGCTCCCCTCTCAGGAGGATTTTGGAAATGCCTAAGATTCAAGCCAAACAAAAAATGCAATGGTTTTGTCTATCAGAAACTGGAGGGGAATTTGAGCTGTTCACTGTTTACTGAAACTGAATCAGAAGGCTCAGAATTGTACCCAAAACCAAATAGAAAGTGCTTATGCCTTGTCTACATCCTGAAAAAATTAAAGCATTGAAAAGGCCCTTTATTCCTCTCCAAAAAATGTGGTTTTCCCTGGGAAAAATATCTGCCAGGTTTGAATTTTGGTTTTATAGGTTCTTCTAAAGATTTTCTTTGCCACCTGGAGAAATAAGATATCACCTCTCAGAAACCACATCAGCTACTGTCACATCCCGGTGCCTCAGCTGAAGGCACTGGGCTGTGGTATTGCAGGAGGAAACTCTTCTGGTGCTAGTTTGTGGGATGAGGGCCCTACAGAGGCACTAATTAAACTAAACTAAACTAAACTAAACTAAACTAAACTAAACTAAACTAAACTAAGCTGTAGAGAGTCAGTTCAGAGATCGCTGCCCTATGTTACTTTCAGAGGAACGGTGAAAAAGTCTCAGGATTTCCCTGGTAACTCTAGAGCTCTGTCTGACACATGATTTTTGATTCCCAGTAGAAAGCAGAGTTTAGAACCCATGGCAGCAGAGACACAGCAGCTCCCTAGTGGAGACTCAAGCTACTCTTTATTTTTTCTGCTCAGCGCCTTGAACTTGTACTTACCCTGTTCATTTTTATAATAAAACACGGTTTTCCTTCTGGGTATCCGAAAGTTGGATCTGTGATGCCAGAGCAGTTTTGAAGCATGTCTGAGGTAAATTTGCAAGATAGTTTTGTTTTATTTGGGCCATCAAAGGTGTCCTGGATGAAGTACGTATTATTGGTGCAGTTGATGTTCAGATGCTGAGCAGCTGGTGTATATGCTAGATATGTGAAGGAAGAAAGAAAAAAATCCCCTCTGAAGCTTTTCATATGCAAATTATACATCCCAACATCAGGCTGGAGATTCTATCATGGGAGACTGTACTTCAAGCGAAGTTGGGATTAGATGGAACAAGGAAAGTTTAAGCTGTGTAGGGGTTTGCTTCAGTTTTTATGTAGTTTTTTTTTTTTTTTTAATATCCAAACAAAGCAGAAGAAAAGAGATCAAATTAAGACTGGCAGCTTGTGTTGATAGCTCCATATAAAGTCAATTTCAAATATAATTTTTCTCAATATGTGTGTGAGAAACATGAAGAATTACAATATTAAGGCTCAATAGGAATATAAATGTGCTAAGACATGAACAGGCAAATGAAGCACATAACCTACTTTGACTTTATTCCCTGAAGACACCATACTTTATGAGATTTATTATGGCACTTCAATGTTTGCAGTCATAGACAAATTAATTAGATTAATTTAGATGAGACTAATTTTGAAGACCTTTTGTCCTCCCTCTTCCTTCAGACTTTCTATTGGTCTATTTTATTAAGGCTGTTTAGGATTAAACCAAGTGAAAACCCTGAAGCAGAACTTGGATTTTTATAGATGTGTACATACGTTTGATTTATAGATTCATTAGGTGATTTGTTCATCTCTTTCAGAAGATGCACATTCCACTCAAAATCTGTGATTTGAGAAGGACAAATGTGAAATGGAAGCCCTGACTTAAGGTCTTCAGACTTAGTATGGGAGGTAAGGCAAGACTTTTTTTCAGTATTACGCAAGAAACTTCATTTTTACCTGTCAGAAAAGTGTGAAGAGTTGTCACTAAACCTTCCCAGGTTTTGTTGTCGGATACGTTGTAATAAATTTGCAGTCCTCTATACCCATAAACATCAGGTCGTATGGTCACACCTTCAGGAGAGGAAAGGGGAAGACAAAGCACAGGAAAGTGCCAGGCACAGATTTGGTTATTTAAATTGACAGTAGCAATTATGCTGCATCAAGGCTCATTGTAAATGTAGAAGACCCTCCAGCCTTTTTTGGGGAGGATTTAACCATGTTAACCATGTTAACAGAAACCACCTCAGCTGTAACATGTTCAGTCAAAACCCTAAAGCCTGTGCTGCTGCTGAAGTATTTTCCTTTCACATAAATCCATGCTGTTACAAGAACAGCTTGCAAAATCATCCCAGCAACTGCACTGGATTTCCCCAGGACTTGTTAGCAGTAACAGAGATGTTGGCTTAAAGAAACAGATCATATGGCAGCATGAGAAACAGCTTTTGAAAAAGCCACACATAATATGTCACAGGAAGTATTTTCCCAGCAAACACCAAACTTGATGAACGTTGGGAGTGGAAACTTCAAAATACAAAAGCATCTGACAGTGTAATTTTCAGGGCCGTTTTTTTCCCTCCCATTGTAGAAACCAGCCATTGGGGTGTGAAGTTTTAGCAGTGCACTGATGGTCTCTGAGCAATCTGCATTCCTAATCCCGTATCTTTGTCTTATTTTTGCTTCCTTGACTACTGGCACAGCACATCCTGCTGGCAAGATATTCCTGCTTTCCCAGGGACTTTCCATGGTGCTGGCAAGCATGGAATTACCCACCCCAGGCTGCTCACCCCATCACCACTACATTTTGCTGGGCACCCCAAAGCCCTTTGTGGTGCTTGGGGGTTTAGAGTAGAACCTAGGACTTCGCCAGGGACTGACCCCTGCCCATGGGGAGAGAAGGTGACAGGCAGGCATTGATCATCCCAATAGGAAGATGAAATAAATGAATATATAGATACTAATTTTTAATATTATATATTCATAAAAATATGGATATATAAGCATATTCATATATAAATATTTAAATAAATGTGCCAGTTTTTTTTTTTTTTTTTTTTTTTTTTAAGCCTGAAAGACTTAACTTTCAGAGATTAAACTTTGCAGGCATTGTCTGGGCAGAATTGACCTGATTTATTCCACGTTGGTCTCCCCTCAGCCCTGGGCTCTGGCAATGCCTCTCAGCCCAGCCCATCCCAGCCCTACACAGCTGCTGTGGGACCCTGGCAGTACCTGGGGATTTCAGCTGGTCTTGGTAATCCGGCTCGTAGGGATTAATTGTCTGCATTAAACAATAAATGGAGAGTGCAAACAGCCCCGACATCACCACGTAGAAAGCCAGGTAATAGAGGCTGATCCACACTGTGGAAAAGAACAAGGGCAGAGTTTCAAATTCTGAGCAAGGCTGTGTAGTGCTCTCTCTCCAGCAGGATGATCCTGGCAGCAGCAGCTATCTCCTTTCCACCCTTGTCCACAGGAGTTCTCCCTGTGAAGGGACAGGTGCTTTGGAGTATTTTCTCTACACTCAGAAAATATTCTTATAGAAAATATTTTACAGTTCTACAAGGATTTTTGAAGGAGTTGGTGCTGAGCTCAGAATATTTAAAGCTTATGTAGCATCTTGAAGTAATTTCACATATTAAAACCATTTCTCTACCTATTACACATGGACTAAGCGACACAGATGATGAGGTGTTTTTTTGACAAACCCAAGTTGCTCCTTGTGTTATTTGGATGACAGCTGACAATACTTCAGGCGTGTTGGTTTTAGACCCATATTATTTCACTGCCTTACACAGCTAAAACCGCCAACAACAAATTGTGCCATCTTGCTGCTTTATTCTGCTGTGAGATAATGCACAATTAGCATTGTGTTTCTGTCTGTGTGTGCATAAAGTGCCTTACGCATGGCTGGTGCTGTGCAAGCAGCCAGTGGTTGTTTTGGAGGGGTGCTATTAGAAACCTCTGCTTGTAATCATAGGTGCCTTATAGCACCTTCTTCTCTACCAGCTGGAAAGGCTGACATTTCAGTTGCATCGTCTGTAAAATTCTGGATTTAGGAGCAGCCAATAAACTACATGCACTGGCAGGAAAAAATCACCTGGAAACTTTCAGCTACTCCTACAGTCTATGGGAAGAGTGTGGATCTTCCTTACAATGGTCCTGGCTGCCCTTCCCAGAATGTGGATCATAATACAGATCATCAGTGTAGACACAAGTCTGGCTGTGGGGAGGGAGGCACAGGTGAAATACTTGCTAGTATAAAATACATGCTGGTATGAAATACCTGCTAGCATGAAATACATGCTAGCATGCAGTAATAATAAAAAGATCTACTGAGCAGACAATAATTCAGAAAGAAATTTCAGAAAAAAAAGC
This sequence comes from Alethe castanea, assembly GCA_024734035.1. Taxonomy (NCBI): domain Eukaryota; kingdom Metazoa; phylum Chordata; class Aves; order Passeriformes; family Muscicapidae; genus Alethe; species Alethe castanea. The sequence continues at coordinate 87,254,184 of JANRGV010000051.1, read as the reverse complement.
CTTGTTTCCAAAGAATTGGATAAAGTCACTCATTAAGCAAATTTCTGCATGTACCTGAACCCCCTTTTAATTAATAATGTCAAAACCACACTGTAACCCTCACCCCTAGCTGATAATAAATTTCCTGTTAATGTGTTAAGTTTTCTCCTTTTGAAGTATTTGGTTCAAAACCACTTTGAAGTCATACATTTGCAGGGACTACATAGATCAAGGCTTTGATCTACTTGATCCAGCTCAGAGAGCTGTCCAAAAAGTGGCTTAGAAGCACATGTGAGAACTGCTGGCTTCAATACATCTACATTGTGTCCCACTCGCTAGGACAACATCCCCTCCCCACAGTTTTTAAGTATACCAGAAGGAAGAGAAGAGTCTTGCAGGTGGAAACCTACCCCAGTTAATTAAGGACCTCCCCAGGAAGAGCTTTGTTTCTGGATTCCAGACAAAACGACGGAAATCTGCCATACGCTCGCTGCAGGTCTTCTTTTCATTTAAAGTTGCCATTTTCTCAGAAAAGTTCCCAGAAATGTGTCCTCCTTGGAAACTAAGAAATTTAACTGGTGCCCAAACAGTCAACCAAGAAAAAGACTTTGGGTTTTATACCTTCTTCTCTACTGAAGGTCACCAAGATTGCTTCCTGTGCCAATGAAAGCCACTGGTCACCACTATCAACCTTTATAAAGGGTGTTGATAATGCTGGCAAGGGAAAGTTTGTTCCTATCAAATGCCCTTCCCCTTTCTCTTGACTGCTTTAGCAGGTCAGCAGAGTTACGCATTTTGCGAAGTGCCAGTAGGGTTTGCGATAGGCTCGGTGTGATAGCTGTTATCAGAGCAGATAAAGCAATGGAGAACTTGTTTCTCTCTGGCTTTTCCATTTTTTTTTTCTTTTTCTTTTCCAGGTAACCTGCAAGTAGTAGATACAGTTCTCCAACTACAATGTGTAGTCGTTTGTTGGGACATAGGGTATTTGCAGGGTGGACAGTTAGAAAATAAGTAATTACTTGTTAAATATGCAATTACTTTTGGAAGCTATTTGCAAGGAGACGGAAGACAAGAAGGTGGTTAGGATTTACTAAGGGTGTACAACATCCACCAGTCTGTGAGACAAGTGGACTGGTCAGCAAATATGGAGGCATTCCAATTTCATCACCCAGTTTGACATCAGCAGAGCTGGTGACAGAGCAGCCAGGTTGGGAGCTGTGCTTGGCTTGGGAAGGGCCAGGGGATAGATGGCAGCTGGATGACAGCTGGGACACAGTGCAGCACTCAGCACTGGACATCCAGCTGCAGCCAGTATGGAGTGGTGTCCCTGAGGGCCAGTGCTGATACTGGGACACAGCCCAGCTCAGTCAAGCCAGATTCATAGAATCACAGACTATTTGGGTGGGAAGGGACCATAAAGACTGCCTAGTTCCCCTCTCCCTGCCATGGACAGGGACACTTTCCACTAGACCAGCTTGCTCAGAGTTCCATCCAACCTGGCCTTGAATACTTCCAGGGATGGGGCATGCATAGCTTCTCTGGGCAATCAGTTTCATTGTCTCATCACCTTCATAGCAAATAAGTTCTTCCTAGCATCTGGTCTACACCTGCTCTCCTTCAGCTTAAGGCCTTGTCCCTGAGCATGCTATAGGTCCCCCCCTGTTTCATATCACAAAAAACCCTCATGGGCTGCCCTCCCCTCTTTCAAGACCCAGACCTGGGAACGCATGCAAAAATATTAATTATATGTTCAGTGAGATCCAAGTGGCAGCATGAGGGGCTCAGAGGGGACACTGGGCTGTGTATGTGGACAGCCTGCTTCCAAGCCCTGTCACCTTCCTGGACTTGTCCCCTGTCCCTCCTCTGTTTCGCAGCAACAGAGACCATGAAGAGAGAAGGGCCATCCAGAGCAGAAACTTTGTAAGTACAAGAGCTCTGAATGTAGAAGTTGCCCATTGGGAACCTGGGGATTTTCCACCACCTGACAAACATACTGACTTGGAACCTGGTGAATTGCCAGATGCTTGGCAGGCTCAGCCATGGGCAGCATCTATGTGCAGCTGTGGCAAATCTGGGATTCTTCTGGAAAGTTAGTGCATGAGTGAAAATGAACACTGCCTGCCTGAAGTGGTTTATCAAGGTAGGATGGAGCAATTGCTATTCTATGGGCTCTGTTGAAGGGCTCCTGGACACTCTAGTAATTTGTCAGGACACTTGTTACTGACCACTGGGCAACTCTTCATAGCTCCACAGGAGGGCTGGTCTAAGCTCATTCTTGCTTTTTAGTCCATTAGGATTCATCCAGTGCCCCCTTTCCTCACCTGCCCCTGCAGGGCTGCCCATCAGCATCCATCCCTGGCATTGTGGCCACTGCAGCCAGCCCTGGTCCCATTGCAGTGCCAGTCCCTTGACCCAGAGCCTTGTGTTGTGTTTAATGTACCCCAAACTGCTCCAAGAGGGACTAATGTTTGCTTTCCTTGGCCGGTTTTTAATGCCTGCACCACTGACCTTGGGCTGGCCACCGAAGGGAAGGACAGGTGAGAGCCAAGGTCACACAGGAGAGAGGAACATGGGGTGGCACAAGGCTGGAGGTGAGACCTGTCCTGCACAGCACAGCCCAGGCACGGTGGTGGGCAGGGCTAGGCAGGATCCACTGCACTTTTTCTCTCTTGCTGACCAAGGCACCAGCAAGACAAAGCCTGGGCTCAGGGAGACCAAGAGGCTCCAGAAGAAACCAAAGGAGAATGTGTTTGCAAGGGTCGCACTCCTGTGACCAGAGGTAGCTGAATGTTATGTACAAACAGGGAGGTGAAGCCCCTTCCTCTTTCCGTGGTTTGCACAATTAGCAACTTGAGTAATAAGCTTGAAGGCCACTTTTGCAGCGCTGTGCCTAAAAAGTTAGATCCAGGCTGAGACATTATCCCTTGGAGATGTTGTCCTTAGCAGACCTATGTGCCAGCACTCCTTGGCACACCAGGCCTGGCTTTATCCCAGGCTCCTTATATGCCACACCAGCTCAAACCGCTCTGAGTTCACCCCGCGCTGACTGGGAACTCGGTGTCAATGTTAATAAAATATTAATTTGTTTACTCATGATAAGGGCACTTATAGATCCCTCTCTCTTGTGGAGGCAGTGCTGGAGGTGGTGGTGGTGGGGAATACCAGGAGGGACAGGTCACTGCCTGGAGCCTCACTGGAGTGCTGCCAGCACTGTGATGGGGCTCAGCCTGCTGGGTGCTTCCATGGTGCTGCCTCTCTAAGCTCCAGGATTTCAGCCAGATCCTTAAGGAGATGTGTATTCCATGGTGCCTTGGTGACTCCTCAGGGTGCAGCACAGACTGCATCAGCTGGGAGGAGAATCCATCCTGGTACAGCAAGATGTGGAGGAGGATCCCTTGGGCTCCCTCCCTGGGGTTTGTACACTAGGTTGGCATCAGAAGTTCATCTTCCTTCCATGGCAGAAATGAAGCTTATGCCTTTGCCTTTGGTCCATGTCTGTCTTCTGTATTAAAAAGTCAGAAGGTGACTGGACATGTCAGGCATTCTCAGCCTTTCTCATGGAGAGGGCAAAAATTTATCCTGGAAGTTTTCTGAAACAAAAAATTTAATTTGTAATAGAATCCCAGTCCCTCAGATGGTGTGGCACAGTGAAGGAGCACTGCACCCAGCTTTCTATCTAGTTTCAGTTTGAGATAAGATTTTTTGTGTGTGTGTTATGATTTTTCCTTTGCTGCATTGTGTGTCACTAATAATCCCTCTCATTTGCCTCTCTCCTGTATTTTGCATTTTGACAGAAGAAAACATACTGGCATTTTTTCAAGCTAGGGAGCACAGTTATTCTGTATTTGAAATAAAGACATCTGATCTGCAGCCTGAGCAATTCAGGGAAGCAAAACGGGGAAAACATCTTGAACTGAACTGATGCTCCCACTGTTTGCAGCCTCAGGGAAAGCAATAAGAGCAAGCAAGGGTATTGGCAATAGTGCTGTGCTGGGTTTATCATAGCACAGCATGATCAGGCAGTGGAAAAGGCAAAGCAGCCTCTCCTCAGGGCTTGGCTGGTCTCAGATTTTCTGTCCTGCTCTTGTTTGCCAGGGGCTGCAGTCCCCAGTGTGAGCCTAGCCAGATTCCTCTACTCCCCCTCTGCCTCCTGCGAATCCAAAGGAAATCACTGCTATGAAAAACTGCTAAACTGAATGCAAAAATAAACCTAGCAAAGCCCAGTGGTGTTTCTTTCAGACATGGTTTAGTGCCAAAGACTGCTGTTTTGGAGCAACGTGCTACTACTTGTGATGTATTTCAGATGATGGCAAATAGTAGGGTCCTTGGGAACATGAAACATCCCATGAAACATCTCCAGCAGTTCTACCTCATCACCTTCCACTGAAGAGGTATCTCTGTCTGCACAGGCTATCACAGGCCATAAAGTTTCAGGTGGTGTTGCAAGAAAATAAACCACATGCCCACCTGAATGCCCATCTGCAAAGCTGCATCCTAGCTCTCATTGCACTCAAAATCTTGTTTGTGGACAAAAGGGATGCTCAGTTAGTAAAGCCAAGAATTTATTGATAACATAAATGAAATTTTAAGAGTCTAATAATTTTTACTCCAAATCTAGCTATTCGAGGAAAGAATAATGCAGTAAAAACCACACACACATTTTGAGCCTCTGCATTTTTTTCTTGATTTTGCATTCCCCTGTTCACTGCTCCTTGGGCTCCTGAGGTGGTGGGGCATTGTGTGTGGCAGGGACAGCCAGAGGTAGGGACATGCAGAGACATCCCTCAACTGGCTCAGCCTTCAAACCTGGGCTTCTCCCAGCCTGACCTCACCATGGCTGCTGTGGCACTCTCATCTTGTGAGATATTGCTCCCCTCTACGTTTTGTTCCTTCCTTTACACCTCCCTACTTCAAAGGCTGTTGAGATACTGCTTAGCCAAGCTATTAATAATTTAATAACTCTTCACTCTTACTTCCTAAGCCAGTTGCCTTTAACTCTGTTACTGCCATTTTCTTTTGAACTCCTCCCAGCTTGTCAGTGGCTTGGGGGTAATAAGGTTTCCAAAATTGAATGGTGTTCAAGATGTGGCCTCACCAACCTCAAATCCTCTAAAATCCACGGCAATGTGCCCGCTGGCTTAAGTTTATTTTGGTACCTGGCCTAAAGAGAAGAATACTGCTTTGTCAGCTTGGTAGCATGATGTCTCAGCATGAGCCACTCAAAATTACATATGGATTTTAAATTTTTTTTTTTTGACGCAGCCCTATTAAGTTGCAAATTCACATTTATTTGGAGGATGTAACCCAGTGTCAGCCAAAGTGGACACTCCCTGACCATGGTGGAGCCTTGCCAGACCCTGGTGAGAAAATGACTGGGTATTTTTGCCACATATTCAGAACCTGGTTCCCAGCAGAGCAGAAAACTCCTGCCCCACCCAACACTACAAGGAGCCCAACTAAGGCAAGGAAGCCTGGAGGTGTCAGGGTTTTCCTGCACACAGCAGGTCTAAAAAGCCTTTGGCTGTGTTGGTTTGGACCTTAACTCTGCAGCAGACTGTGCAGGGAAAGGTCAGCTCCAACCAGGTGAGAAATCAATACCAGTGGAAAGCATTGTCTCAAGTTGTGGGTGTTAAAATGCCACTGGTAAAATCTGCTTTTACAGATGCCCCTCTACTGAAAATTTCCCTCATATATGCATGGCTGATTCCTCCATTGATATCAGTCTGATTAATACCATATTGGTTAAGAGCTAAATCCCCACAGGCCTTATTTCCCCTGCAGATAACAATTAAGTATATAAATATAAATATTTGACAGAAATTTTTAAAAATACATATATATATATTTTTTTCTTTGTTTTCTCCCAGGCTGATATCAGGAAGCAAGGGCTAGAAATTGTAGAATTATCTTCCAGGACAATCACAGTTCAGTTGTTAATGAGCTCACTTTAGCATGCAGACATCCTTTTACAGTCCTTGTCCCTCTGGAGCTGCTCAGCTGTCCTCCTGGCTTCGTTACAACAAACCAATGCTCTTTTATTGATGGGGCTCCTGTCACTGCATAAAAAAGCACTTGGTTGAATAAAGTATTCTGAGCTATCAAAAAGCATATGGAGTGGTGCTATGCTCTAAAGGAACCCAAATTGATTTTTTCCCCCAAATCCTCAGCTCTCACCACCTCTCACTACAGCAGGGTGACAGTGGGGCTATGTGGTGCTGTCCTGCACCCATGCAAGCAGCAGCAGGGGGGTGCTGGCATGGGCAGCCACCACAGCATCCCTCTGGGGCTGCCCATGAGGATGGAGTGCAGGGGGGTCAGCCCCCAGGGTCCTGCTCTGTGACCTGCTCATCACTGCACAGCTCTAGGGTCCGTGGCCAACCTCACTGCACACCTCCAGATCAGGTCGTGCTAAGGGGCACTTTTAAACGGTGTCGAAATTATTCAAGAAACAGCCAAAATAATGCGTCCAGGCTTCATCCAGGAGCAGAAATATTCCTCTTGTTCCAGTAAATGTTGTTAAGTGGGAAGAGATGATGGAGACTTTTCCTGATAGAGTGACTGTAAGTGCTATGATCCTCAAGAGAAAAGGAAGTGAGAGAAATTTGAGGACAGAGGCTGAGAACAGGCTGATTTTAGCATCAAATTATCTCTGTGTTGTACCTACTTGTACCATTAAACCACCAGCCTAAGCTACACTGCCTTCTGAGAAAATCTTATCTTTAGCAACCTAGTACACAGTTAAAGATGAAATAGTTCTACTTTTGGCTACTTAGCTACAGGACTTAAAAACTGAGTCTTCAGACAGACAAGGTAAACAGTTTTAATGGAGATACTATTAATTCAAATGTTTGAATCAACATTTCAAAGGAAGGCCAGAAATTAGAAAAATTATATAGAAATTATTGAAAATTTACTATAAAACAGAGTGTTTCACTAAAGCAGGTTAGGAGTATTTATAGCACTTTTATGTTTAGCTGTCATCCTGCTGAGAATGGAATGTTTCAGGACATGGCTATGCATTAGAATTTCAGTATCAGTACATTTTTATATTGATCTGAGTGCCTGGGATCAGCATCCATAATGGATAATGAAGCTTATGATCCCAAGGCACCCTTATGGAAAACCACTATTTAGAATTTACTACTGCTATAAGCAGAAATTGTGGAGATACTTGTGAATGCCAGGCCTGGGTCTCAAAAGATATTCCAGTTGTTATAAAGAATTTGTTCTGTTCCTAAGCTATAATACTGGCTCAAAGATGTATTTGCTGCATGTATAAGTTGCTGTGAATGTGTAGCTAGATTTATTCCTTCCTAGAAATCAGTATTGAGATTGGTGGATTTGGCAGGGTGCATGGCAAAGGTCACCCATCACCTCACAAAACAATGAACCTGCTTCTGATCTGACACATACAGCATTGCCAGAAAGCCAAACTTGAACCTGAAACCCTCAACCAAGGAGAGAAAACTACTGATTTAGCCTTCAGTCTACCCCAATGACTTCAAAGACCCTGTTTGAGACTCATGACATAGAGTTCAGTAAAAATCCCACTCCCCCCACCACTCATTCTCCACTCCTGCTGTGTAGGACTCTTCTTTCAGAGGGAATTCAGTGAAGTGAGCGACATCTGTATAATGACAGAACTGCTGTTATCAGGGGGAAAAAACAACAAAGAGAAGGAAAGGGAGAGATCACAGAATTGTTCATTGGCATAATTTTAAACAAAGGAGCCTCATTTTTTTTTAAAGTAGTTTGTACAAACGACAATCAACAGAGGCACAGGGAGAAGTGGCAGGTTTATGGGGTTGGTGTGGGGACACAGACACAGCAGCATACATGAGACTCATCAAAAACTTACTTTGGAGATGCCCATGTTTGATAATACTAGAAAGGCTTTTTCCAGGCCTAAAACACACATGTCCAGAAATAGATTTTATCTGATATTATTTTCCTCCCTGGCCAGATTTTCATAATGTTCTAAAATTCAGTTCCAATGTCCCTTCTTCAGCTGTGACAACAATAGCATCATTCAGTGCAGCAGGACAGCAGAGCTGAGCAGGCTGTTCCTTCCCATGGCCCCAGGACAGCACCACTTGAGTGGGGGTTACAGAGCAGAAGGTCCCACTGATGATCTTTGATTTCTGTGCCCCTGTAAACAGCTGCTTTTTCTTGACTCAGTAAAGTCACTGTAATGCCAATGCTGCAAAATGCAGTTATGGATATATGAATCATTAGCAGGTGGCTCTGAGGATGGGTAACATGATATGGAGACTTTCAGTAAGAGGACACAGGACCTGAGCTGAGGCCAGGGTACTCCTGGGGACACACAGCACTGTGGTTGCCTGCTGGGCTCCAGAGTTCTGTGTGGGATGCAGCTGGGTGGGTGCAAAGGCTGTCAGCTACTGCTGCAAAGGATGGCTGGGGTCTAAAGCTCCACAATATTTTGCTGCTCCCCCCCAGTCTCCCAGAACTGCTGCACCTGAGACTGTTTCCAAGCCCTCTTTTGTCCCAGTGACCCCATTTACCTCAATGCACTTAATTGCCACTTTTTCTAGCCTTGGATTATTTCCATAGAGGTGTTTCTGCTGCTGGACTGGGGGAGGCAGTGTCTGGCCACTGCTGAGTAGATGGAGAGAACGTTCCCTGGACCTTTGGGGCAGCAACCTGGCCTGCAGCCCTGACTGGAGCTGCAGGGGCAGTGCTGGGGCTGCAGCATTTCCTCACATGCCTGTTCTTCAGGCAGGGCAGAGCCACAAGGACACTTCCCCAGGGCCCCGTGCAGGAAGAGGCACCCTGATTACAATGATCACATTACACCCATGCGGCCAAAAAATTGGGGAAATGTGGGTTATTTCTGATTTCACACACATCCTCAGGGACCCAGAGCTCTGGCACTGAGACCTGGATGAAGCTGATGAGTTTTGAAAGAGAAAGGAAAACTTTCAATGCCCCTTGATAGCAAAGAATGCAGTTTTGCTGCCTGATGAAGTTACTCATGCTTTCTCCTCACTTCTCTTTCTGTTGCTGTTTCTCTCCTGCATTTCATCTTCTACTTTTTTGCCTCTCTCTGCTGCTTTAACAGCTGCTCAGAGATCCTGCTGCTCATCCAGTGTTCTCTCCCACCACACATCCCACTGGTCTGTGCCTGCTTCCAGCTGTGTCTTGTGCTGCTGCCAGTGGGGTGCTTCTGATAGGGGCAGCTGGTCTTGCTCCTGGACACAGCAACCATCTTCACATCACACGTTGTGATGGTTGCTGGTTTTAGGGATTTTCATCTCAGCCATATTAACTGTTCCAGGGGCAGAGCCCAGGGGCAAAAGCATTACCTGTGCTCAGTGGCAGTGTTCCCCATAAGCTGCCACCCAAAAGCCCTGCATAGAGGATGTGCTTGTGCTCAGCAAGTGAGAAAACATACACTATGCTTATGATGGAAAATGTTTGTTGTCTAAGTGCCTGAAAAATGTGGGCTCACTAAAACTTTGTCTTATTTAGAAAGCAATCTAAAAGAATTTTCGGAAGTATCCAGAATGTTCCTAGTTGAATATCTATTTATGTCCCAAACAGTGCACTGCAGGACTCACTTAGAGATACCAACACTCATCCAGAGCTGCTGCACTCCCCAGACATACTGGACAGAAGCAGGGGGGCTCTGTGTACATACACACCCACTGCTGATTCCTGAGTGGTGTCATTCCATTGAAATGCCCAAAGTCTGGCTGTTTGGATCCTACATTGCTGGAGGTATGGGAGGGGGATTATGGATTTCAGCTGACATCACTTCTCTATATATGTCCACAAGAAATGCATGCACATGTGTCTGGACCTTCCTAAACATTTCTGCAAACACATTTATAAATCAATGTCATTTCAGCCAGCCAGCCAGGAGGATCAATATCCACTATCACTCAGTATCCTGAACAGCATTGATCCCCCTCATACCTGCACAATAGGGACTAAAAGCTGAGCATGTGGTAGCTGTTAGAAGCTGTCTTTCAAGCTATATGTTTTAAGGATGCACATGTGCAATTGCACTGATCTGAAGGATTAAGGGATAACTTGGTGAATATATACCTTCCTCCTTGACAGAGGATGGATGAGGTAGCAGGTGGTAACCTACTGTCACATCTGTTACCTGGCATTGTACTTCCAGACCAACAGCATTAGTGAGAAGGTTCAGGGTGAAGAACAGCAGATGGAGAAACCTGTCAGGTAATTTTTTTCAATATGGGAGTAATAGCTGCAGTGGGAGAACCCACCAGCAAAATCAGACCTGCTTCTGGAGGTGAGGACCTGTCTATACACGTGACCTCAGCACAGAGCAGGGAGAAGAAAAACAGCTTTTTGATACTGGTGTGTTTGACCCTTAATTATTGGTCACTTCACAGAAAGGACATGATTAACAGAAAAAAAATCTATATACTTATTAAAAATTGTACAGACCTTTTTTCATTGAAGCTGCTTTTACTGCTACTTAGGGGACTTTACTGTCTCAAAAGTAGGGAAATTCAATTTCTCTGGAGCTAGGTGTGAAGTACTGACTATCAGCCTTTTATGTGTTTCTGCCCTCCTTGGGAACTTTATCTGCACTTTTTCCATTCAGTTGTAAACAGCTACTGAAACTGTAAGCTATGCCATACAGAGCTTGAGCATGGAGCATGGAGCTCACACAAAGACTGGGTAGTGTTTCTTGGTGTGTGTTGTATGGGAAGGAATAGGGACAGCCAGGGTGGTTTTCTCTAGCCTCCTACAGCAGTGTGAAGCTGTATGGAAAGGGTAAGGAAGAGCTTTTCAGGAGCAGTACTGAAAGCACAGCCTCTCAGCATCCCTCCCTTTTGGCTTTCAGGGCTGATCTTGAACAGTTTCCTGTTCCAAACCAAACCAATACAATCAGTAAATAATGTCAACCTGATTATCTGAGGAGTAACCTGAGCCGGGCATATAAAGTGTCACCAGAGCAGGTATGGGGTGCCAAATGAGCTGAACATGATCATATGTCCTTTGAGTCCCAGGAGTTGGGCTTGGAGGCTGGGATGAAGGGGCATTGTCCACAGCACACGTACTTTGTATACAAATTACCTTTGGGTTTTTGGTACCAATAGTTTGCAGGAAATCTCATAAGAGCAATGAGGATTTTTCCCCAGCTCCAGCAGCTGAGCCCTGTGGGGATTTTTGCTAACACCAGCCAGACAGGGAACTGCCCTGCATCCTGAGACCACTCTCCCAGCAAGAAACAAGAGGGGAGCCCTCTGGCCTCATCAAGCCCCACTGTGTGCCACAAGGTTGGAAGCCCTGGAGCTAGTTGCTCAATCCCTGTGCTCAAGCAGCCAGCACAGGCTGGGCTGGGGGTGAGAGGCAGCATGTCTGGGATAAGATGTGGCCCCAAATGACTCCAAGGGATAAGCAGACAGACAGACACTTTTATCATCTGTACCAGTGGTGATGACTCTCTTTTCAACAGGTCTGTGTCTTTCTGAGCCCAGGTGACCTTGGAGCCTACAAGCAAAAGGTCTCTGCCAAGGCAGCCCAAAAATTATCTGCATATTGTGTGTATAGGTATTTTTCTATCCTTTGAAGCTTCTGCCTGACAGGATCACTTGCTGAGCTGTGCTGCTTGGATTAGAAGAGACAGCTGGCAACTGTTCCCTGCTGGCTTTTTTACTGCCATTCCTGCTCTTATTGATCTCCCTCAAGCCACCCCCTCTCATCTTCAAACAGAAGAGCCCTCCTGGATTTATTGGTTTCTGATGCAGAGGCCTTCCAGTACCTTTTATTATCCTCACTGATGATGCACTGGTGCATAAGGAGCATCTTCACATCTTTTCCAATTCTGCTGTAGCTTTCTGGATGTGGGGAGAAGCACACAGTATCTAGCTTAAGAAAGATCTGCCCCTAAAATCAATGTGTCTGTTCACTGCATTATTGCTGGTGCCTATCAGTGATGCTTAGAGCAGAAAGCAGGATGCATCCAGGAGGGGCAGACAGATATTCAATCCCATTAAATCCCAATAAATAAATGATACATTGCCTAGCAGAGCAATCTGGGCTATCAGATGTCCTTTCATTATGGGGGAGTGTAAAGCCTTCTCTCCTGCTGGGAGAAGGTCCCCCTGCAAGCAGCACTGACATGCCTGGGAGGTATCACCAGCTGCTGTTTGCCATTCTGCTGGGTTCTGATGGGAAACTTTGCCTCTCCCTTCCTATACCTCCATAATTTCTTCAGATGAGTTTCAGTTTTTTCAGGACATTGATGAAATATTGTGACACAAATCAGCATATTTGCTTTCTATTCAGGAAACAACCCATTATGCCACTACTTTTCCTCAACATATGCTGTAGGGACTGTGTAGAGAAAAAAAATCCATCCTCTTCTGTAGAGTGGGATAAACTGAGAAACACAATCCATGACAAGAGAGGAAGGAAACTGACTCAGTTTTTACTAGATATCTCTTTTCTGGAAGCGCTTGATTGTAAGACCTCAGCAACTGATTCTTGCAGGGATCAGTGCCAGAGTTGCATCCTGAACACCATCGATTAAAGTTATTCACAGAAGATCAAAACTGATTTTGTAGATAAAAGAAAACTGAGCTGGACTGAACTACTCCAGGACACCCATCTGTTTGTGAACCTGTTGGAAAGCTGGAAAGGAAGTTCATTACGTGCAGACTTGGTGTTGTCTGCGTGAATGTTCCATCTGGGTTTTTGAAGCTAACACTCCTCAGACAAGCTGCTCCATGATGAGCAGAGTCAGCAGTGCCTGTTTCCCATGTTTCTCCCTTTGCAGGACTTCTCTGGTGCTTGTGATTGAGCTCTTCTTGAAACCCTTCTGCCGTGAATGCATTTACTCCCTCTCCCTTTATTGTCTGGTTGCATTTTTCCCCAGATAAGTTATCCTTGAGATTGCCAGCCCCCTGCAAAGGGTGATTACATTTGGCCACTGGGTTCAAGTGTTGTTACAGGGAATTGATAGGCAGCACAATTGCAAAGTCCCAGCTTCAGGAGAAACAAGGATAAAAATCCCCCAGGGAGAACAAAAAGGAGAAAAATAGCCTCTTTTAAGAAACCTCCATGCATTCGGTGGTTAAAATCAGAGCCTTTTCAGGCAACTTCCACTTAAAGAACTGGAAGAACATCCCTGCACTGCAGGCAGAGTTATCACATGAAGCTAGACCTTCAGATGTTGTATTAACAGATATATTATCTGTGTACCAGCTAGTAACCTGCAAAAGAAAAGGGACTAACAATTATTCATAATATAGAGACTCTAAAGAAACATATTTGGTGCCTCTGAGGTCGATTTTGGAGTGCAGAAGAATGGTAGGCATATCACTTAGTGGGACCCCAATTTCAAAGGGCCAAATCTTTCCCAGGTTTCAACAGGCAGATCAGCTGCATGGAGGAGTTTCATTTGTTTCATTCTGCACATACAAATCCCTGTACTTTATTTACCTCACCTAACCCAAGCCCACCAGCCCCTGCACAGTGTGGGTGTGCCTGTGCAGATGCCAGTGCACCAGAGATGTAAACTCTGGTTTACTTCTGCCAGAAGCTAGCTCCTCTCAGGGGGGATGTCAGACCTCCTCAGAATGCAGGGGTTTGTTTTCTCAGGTCAATAAATGTGAGTCTGGAACCAGGGTCCAAAAGACCAGAGCATTTCCACAGGTGAGCTCAACTTCTCGGTGACTGCCATTCTGGGAGGCAGGGATCTCTGTTTTCACCCAGGAAACAGGGCACAAGATCTCAGGTTTCTTCTGATACAGGATGGAGACTAATTTTTTCCATGCAACTGATTCTTGCTTTGAGGCCTTAGAGCCTCTTTCTTCAGTGATGCCCTTTAGAGCATATAATGCATTAAACGAAGGTTTTCTAAGGAATGAGATATCACCCCAGATAGCCTTAGAGCTCCTAACTGGCAACCTAAGCAAGCCAGCATTATTTATAAATGAAAGTAAAGTAATTGATAGCAGCAATACAGACTTAGTATTCAGTTTCTCTGTCTGAAATTTCTGGCATTGCTCAGCACTGCAACTCAAAGCTGGCTGCCACAGGGTATTTAGTGATCTAATGAGCAATATTAATTTTATTTTAATTGAGTATTTGCTATCTGTTTGTGTAGGATACTTGCAGTACTTAGGGATTTGAGGTATTTTTGCTCCTCTGGAGAAGTCTTGCTCCAGTCTTTCTTGCTTGTTTCCCAACTTCCAGACCAGTTTCTTACATGGCAGATGCTTGCCAGTTTTTCCCCTTTCATTATCTGTAATATGAATAGAGGGATTTATTATCTCTTTCATTAATTTCTTCACTCTGCTCCAGATTCCATGTGATGGTCTAATGATTTTCCTGGAAGAGGAGCTGTCTGTCTCATAGGATTTTAAAAGAGAAATGAATTTATTTCAATGACTTTAAGGCAATTCCTGTCTGGCTGCATGGAGGGTTGATGTCAGGGTTTTTAGAAGACAATCACTGCATAGATGAAGCATTTCTTAAGAGTGCATTTCACAGCCTGTGGCATACACTGCTTACACTATGCCAGAGCCTCGGGAACACAATTCAGAAATCATTGAATCATTCACCTAATATCTGTGGGCTAGCAGCCACCACTGCATTTTGTACTTGCCCTGCAGAGGACAGGCAGGGCAATGATTCCCATTTTGTAGCTCACAGTAACTTTGCTGTTGGGCCTGCCCAGTTATTTGAAGACTGCCACCACAAGATCATGCTGGTTCAGAAACTTCATCCACTGTCACCAGTGCCTGTAGGAACTGCTTCTGCTCTTGGCCAGGGCTGGATTGCAACAAAGTCTGTTCCAGGAAAGAGGTGAGCAGCACTATGATGAGCAACACTAAACAAAATCCCCCAAAAAATCTGTTGCAGTCAAAGACACCAGGAAATCATTCGTGGCCTTGAGGAAGGTCAGTTGCAATTATAGAGAAGCAATACAGAAGATGAAAAGCAAATAAGGGAAGAGATGGGGCGTGATCAGAAGCAGTGGTTAATAATCAGATAGAAGGTACAATTAAGAGTGACTGTTCTGTGATGCCAAGTGGAGGAAGGGAGATAATCCAATTCCAGTAGCACTGCCAGAGCACCACACCAGTCTGCCTTCCCTTTGTTTAGGCAGCAGGAGAGCACTACCAAATACACATCATCATTATAGAAAGAAGCGCTCATTTCTCTCTTATTCACTTATTAATTAAAAAGTTATCATTTATTTGTAAAGTCACTATAAGGATGGGGTCAATTTATATCTTGCTGAAAGCACAGTTGCTGTCTGAGGAGTTAAAACAGCAGAGCATTTACCACCTGTCTCCCACCTACCTCTTCCTAAATCATTCCTCTAGCATTCTCCTTCCCTGCCAAGGTCTTGTCTTGGCCTTTTGTCTCATATGATACCTGGTCCCTCATGTCTGTGCCTGCCCTCACACATGCACACCCTAAACATCTCAGAGCCACTTGTGTTATGTGCTCTGAGCTGAAGCCCAGGCATTCCTCTTTAGCCAAGGTTCAAAAAATTCTAGTGAAACACCTCCCAGAAGACACTCAGAGACAGCATGACTGCTTCAGCCACATTTGCAGATGAAAAAAATCAAAATTTAAACCCTTGAGTAAGCAGCACCAAGTTAAGATTTTCATGTCCCATTTCCTTTCTTTCCGTTTGTGTTTCTCCTTGGGTTTAGGCTTTCTGAAGCCGACTCTGGTCCTTTTATTCTCACATGAGAAATCAGTGCATGTTGGGTGCTGCAAGTACAGCAAATAAGCAGCAGACAAATGCTATGTGAAAAGAAGTTTCCACAAAGAGCTGTCATATATAAATAGATGAAGGGGTAATGTTTAAAGATCTGGCATCCTTGCTTGGTAGGGGAAATGTAGGATTCTGTGTAGTAGAATGTTTTTAATAGAATAAGAAAATTGTGTCTTATAAATGAATAAGCAGCTTCTAGTTAAAACCCAGAAGTCTAAGTAAGAAGTAAAAATGTAACAAAATATTCTAGGAAGAAAATTTTTCATGTTAAAAGCTCCATGCTTTTATTTAGGTCCACTACAGTTGAAAGGGCAATAAAAAGGAAGACATAGATGTCCAAAGCAGAGCTGAACACCCAAATGTATGCTTATGAAGAATTTAAAGGCTCTGAAGGCTGGGTTAGATTAAGCTTTGCTGTCAACAGGTGGTCATAATCTTCCAGACTGATGAAGACAGTTTTGTTCAAATGTATGGAAGTCCTCTAGATTTATAAGGATTCTGTAGAAATTAAAAGTATTGAATGTTTACGATCAGAAAGAACTACATAAATAAATCCGAATGTTTTCTATTTTTATTTGACTTCTTCCAAAAGCTGTTTGCATTATAGCAGGAACCTTGGTCTCATCTCTTGTTTTATTCCTATAATTCATACTGCTTTGATGTAACTTTTCAAATTAAATGGTTTTTTTCCTCAGTGAGCTGGAAAGACCTTGTGTTTATCGTAGATAACAACTACATACATAAGCAAGTCAGGAATCTGATATACACATAAAATTTAAACTCTAGTCCAAACCATAGTAAAAGAGATGTTTCCCCATGAGCTGAAGATCCTTCTAATTCTGCCCAAGTTTAATTTAGACCTCTGAAAGAGAGACAATCCAGGGACTTCTATGCAGAGTATATGGAGTTAGGCCTTTTCCCACAGCCTTTCAAATGTTGAGCACACTGAGGAGGGACCATGTAGAGTGGTTTATACCCCCCAATGTAGTTTCAAT
The DNA here is from genome assembly GCA_024734035.1 of Alethe castanea. Taxonomy (NCBI): domain Eukaryota; kingdom Metazoa; phylum Chordata; class Aves; order Passeriformes; family Muscicapidae; genus Alethe; species Alethe castanea. The sequence continues at coordinate 87,237,471 of JANRGV010000051.1, read as the reverse complement.
TCCAATCCTTAAGATTATTCTCCTCACCCTAAAAGCCTATAGCATTTCATACTGACTATTCAAGACCAGCTTAAAATGGCCAAATGAACAGAAGGAATTTGTCTTTGCAGGTTGGATTTTGCAGTCACCATTTCAGATGTAACATAGAAACATCTCAAACTGGAAGGGACCCACAAGGGTCACCAAGTGCAGCTCCCTGCTCCTTGCAGGACTACCTAAAACCAGGCCATATGGCCAAGAACAGATGTTGCTCGACCTTTGGCAGGTTTGCTGCTCCAGCTACCAGGGAGTCTGCTCCCTGTTCAAGGGCCTGACCACCCTCTCAGAGAAGAACCTTTTCCTAATCTGAATGTCCCCAACAGCTTCATTCCATTTCCTTGTCTCCTACAGTTGAACAAGAGAGAGGAGATCAGCACCTCCTCTGCTGATGCCCTTGAGGAAGTTTTGGACTGTGATGAGGTCATCCCTCAGCCTTGTCTTCTCCCAGCTGAACAAACCAAGTGACCTCAGCTACTCCTCCTGAGTCTGGCACTCAAAGCTGTCCACCTTGGTCACCCTCCTCTGGACATACTCTGGTATTTCTCCTCTCTTTTACTACAAATGAATGAAAATGGGGCTGAGTTTCTGCCCAGAGATGCTTGTGCCAGAGACATGTTCCAAAGGCATCCAGGAGAGAGAAGCTCTTGTATTTCTGTATCTCACCACAGCCAACGGTTTTGGGGACCTGAACCAACGTGTGCCTGCTGTTAATGGTGAGTACAAACCTTTGTCCTCTTACTCTCAGATATCTGCTCATAACAAGGTTTGAGGATAAGATTTGAGGAAATAATTGCCAGCAGGTTGCCGAGAGGTTTTCCCGTGTGCTGATATTAAATAACTTTCCCGTTAATACCACAGTTTATGAGTGACTTCTGTTGCTCTTCCAGCTTAGCTGTCTCTGAGTGTGTTCAGGAGACCTGTGTTCTGTCTAAGCCCTGAACAGCATCAATACCTCCCTTGTTTTGTTCTGACCTGTGTGGAGTTCTGGTTTCCAAAGCTTTAGGCTTACCTCATTTCATTTTGCTAATCTGAAGTGTGCCAAAATCTGACATCATATAAAAGCTCTAATATAGAGAAAGGGCCAGAATCAAAATCTTGAATTATCCTAAGTGTAGTGTCAGAATAGAGAGCCCTTGGAACTGAAGCCACTTCCCTGATGCATGCCATCACACTTTGCAGGAATTTGGATGCAAAGAAAATGGAAAATAAAAGCAGACTTGGTTTAGGACATAAATGCTCTTGAGTCACTAAAAAGTGACATTGGAAATGTGCATCTTCAACCTATGATCAGGAATCCCTTTAGGGACAAGAGCCAAGTGAATCAGTAAACTTGGTTGTGCTGAGAGAAGAATGCCTTTAACTTGAAAGAACCTAAATCTAAAGTTAACAGTGAAGTGAAGGCCCTTTTAAAAGCTTTATGAAAGGACAAAGCAGTAAGAACCTGTTGCATTTGAAATAAGCTAGTATATATTGACACATCTCCTAGGTGTCAATATATACTAGTATATCTAGTATATATGTGATCACATCTACTGACTAATTTGGACCTTTGTGTAAATATTATCTAAAACGAAGGCCAAACATAGCATGTTTGAGATCTGGATATTCAAATGCAGAAAGCAGCTATTTTAAACTAGGTTTAGTCCCCTTTCTGTCTTTTGCAGCCCAACAGATGCAGAGAACCACAAAGCTGCACCCTTCCCCAAAATCAGAGCTCTTTTTTCAGTAAAGATTGAGGAAATTCAATAATCCTAGTGGTCTTTTCCAACCTAAATGATTCTGTGATTCTAATTCAGGATTACTGCAAGGTTCCAGGTTCAAGATTGACTGCTTTGTTCCTCTTCTTAACTGCTCAATGCGTATCTTCTGTTAAACGTTCATAAGTTTTGTGTGGGTGAGGTTTTGGTTTGCACAAGTGCTCAAGAAGTGGCTATTTGCTGAATAAACAGGTATATTGATGAGCAAACAACAGCACATGGAGTGTGTCCAATTGTGACTTGAGATAGTGTTCAAATTTTCATTTTCCTGGGCAAGGGGCAGGGGCACAGGGGCAGGAGCAGGTGTGTTTGTGCAATGCAGGCTGAAACCTTGGGAGCCATCAGGTTATTTCTCATATTAAATTGTATCCTTAGGATTAATTATGGTAACAACTATATGTGTAGAACTTAGGATCGATTAATAAAGAAAAAGTCAAAGTAAATTCAAAGTTTTACAGTTAGAAGAAATTGCATTTGCTCTGAGGCCAGCTATATGGTATGGCTCATGTTTTTATGAATCCAACAGCACATTTTAATGGGACATGTGAGCATGTCTGTACATCTATTTAAATAGAAATAGATATGCTTATATAAAGGAGTTGTGGCAGTGTGACAGTTTTAGCTGTGTGAAGTTAAATTTCGTTCACTAGGCATTTCTGCAGCCTCATATGCACCCTCTCCCACTTATCAGGATCCTCAGGGTCTAGTGTGGACACTGTAAACTCCTGACACTTTCAAACTGCTGCTGCCATAGAGGACTCCATTCTGCACTGAGCTGTGTTCAAGGGGCATTTATATATTTTACACAACCTCTGAAGCCCACTGGCCAGCTTGAAGTCAGAAGAATTTGCCACTTGGTTTGAGGGATCTGCTCTCCTCACAGTACAGTAGAGTTGCTGGGGGGACATCCATGGAAGTCAAAGGGATGCATTGTAGGGCAGGTTATCAAGCAAATGTGTACTAGGTTGCTGTAACAAGAGTTTTCAGTACCTATTTCAATGGCTTCATTAGTAACAAAAATAATTAAAAAAATAACACTTTCAGATATGACCTGAAAAATACATAGAAAATCAAGATGCTACAGAACTGTGTGACAAGAGATATTCTCTGTTTTATCAACTCAGAGCTTCACAGAAAATGGGAAGGCACAGCAAATCATAATAATAAAGACATACTACTGACATGGCATAAGAGTTATTTGTGAAAACTGGATAATATCCATGTTGCTCTTGGAAAGAGAAAGATATGTAAATATTAGCATAAATAAATATTCAGTGTTGTATTCAACTGAAAGAGACCAGCATCTTTTTCTAAAAATTCCTTGCATTATTTGCACAACAAATCCACTAGGACAAAAAAAAGAAAATATGTTTGAAGATGACTTATAAAAAAAATCAGGTATATTGTAACTTTATATTCCTCATCAACATATACAAAATCTCAATTCATAGATAAACAATCATGGTCTTGTAGATGCTCAGGAAAACCGGCCAGAAACCTGTGAATCATCTGTTGCTGTTACATTTATGCTGGAACCAAACAGTTGTAGTGTCTAAGAGAATCAGCCTTGATCAAAATCTGGGAAGGATCTGTCAGGGACCTTGCAGGCAAACCCATAATGGCTACTCACCACCTTAGTCCTCACTTGTTTGAATGAGCTGTCATGAGAGGACCAAGTTAATGCAATATCAGATGTAAACCACATACATGGTCTGTGAGGCAAAAGGAATGTCCCATTTATTACAGTATCTGTTTACTACAAACAGTCACCTCATCTCCAAATAAAAACTATTTTTTCCTTTAGAAGTCTATGACATCAAGCATGAATCTGGGCTCCATTTGCCCATTTAGCAGGTGGTTAGCAAGTGTTTCAGTGTATCCAGCCCATACAGTTTCACCTCTCACTCTACTTTTTCCCCACCCATATTTCAGTGACTTTTTTTTCACTGACACTGAAAAAACATAATAGGGATACTGATTTTCTGCTCTCATTCTATTCCTCTTATGTATCTGCTTCCATAAATCCATAGGCAAAGGATATCACTTATTTTGCTACCCAGTGCTGTAGTTTGTTTGCTGAGGAGGATTAGAAGAGAAATAGAACTAAAAGGAAGCTCTCTTCAGTGGCTGCACACAGAGAGTCCACAACTCCTCCTATGCCAAGGCATTTTGTCACATTCTGAGCTGACTCTCCCACTCCCTTGTGCAGAACTTTATTCCAGGGTAGCAGAAAGTTCTCCATGGAGACCAAGCAAGACTGAAGAGCTTTGGTTTTGTCCTGCTCCTACAGGAGCACCCTCTCCACCTCTGCACAAAGTCTGGTGACTTGAGGGATCCATCTGTGGGGGTGCACAGATGGGAAAAGGGTCTTATTACTGGGGATGCAAGCCTTGCAAACACCAGCCTAACTCTTGGTCATTTTAATCCAGTCTCAACATCTATTCATGGCTTAGATCTTCTCAGCTTAGAGAGGTTTCCCTTGGTTTCTTGTATGGGCTGTCCTGTCCTGTTAAAAACACTGGTTTTGTGGTCTAACCACAAAAGGCACAGGGACTCTGCTGCTGAAGTGACAGCTCTGTGTCAGGAGAAGCTTCTGTGACTGACACCCAAAGGAAACAAAAAAATTACGGGTAGAAGAAACATGGAACTGGAAAATGCTTCCTAGACTGAGTTTATTATTAGCATCTAAATGTGGTAATTTCACATAATGCTTTGGACAATGCAGTCGAAAGGAAATAGAGGAAGACATGTAACATGTTCCACTTAACCACACAGAATATGAGGGCCTCAGAGCTGTAAAAAAAAGGATGGGGAAGAGCCAGGGAAGGAGAGCACTATCAAAAATCTCCAAATAAAGTTTCCTGCTATGCTTGTCTCCTTTGTGAAACACTTTGAGCTGCAATGGCTCTACATGCTTCGTCTTCTTCCTGCATGTCTAAACATCCATGGCAGCAAGCCAGAGTCCATCTCCTGGACAGTTAAACCTCCCTGGCAGCAAGTCATGGTCCACCAGCTACTTTTAACTCTTTCTTCTTTATTGACAACATAACATTTTACAAAACAAAATAAATGTAAGACTGAACTGCTGCTGAAAGTGTCTTAGCCCTGACAGTAGAAAATGCATTTTAAAACCTGTCACCTTTTTTAATTTCAACCCTACATCTCCTCTTTATCTCCACGAACAGCCCGTGTCACCATATGCACCATTAATTCTGGTACTTTCAAATCAAGCAGAAGAAATAAACTAGGCTGCAGCCCTTCCTTTGTGCTGCCATAATGAACCAAGATAGGCCTCGGGAAGACAGAGTGCTGACATTTTAACTTTTAATGGAAGAATTTCTTTCCCACAGAAGCATCAACAGAGAATGGAGGATCATCCTCCCTTTTAAAAGTAAAGGCCAAATTCCTCAGCTGTTTTTGAGCCAGCATGGGTACAGCCACAAGTGGGATGGTGTAGAGGTGACCCTTACAGGGCTGAAGGTGCAGCTGAGCTAAAGCAGTGGCCACTGTAAGTCACTGCTCTAGCTGAACAACCTTGGATCTGACACTCAGAAGCCACCTGCTGTTTGTCCTGTACTGTCTTCAGCTAAATTCCAGTGATTCATCTCATTCACTGCCATATTCTGTGGAGTAGCCAGGAATCCTCACCCCCCCAGCATCACACAATGTCCTGCAGGAGGACCCAGCCTCCAAGTCAGGTTTTATAGTCTTTCTTCTGTTTATTTATCTTCATTAAATCCTAAACACAAGCACAACTTTAAGAATTGGCAAGCTGCTTCTCTCATATGTGAAAGAATGCTGCAGTTATGATCTTTTCAATGTATGTGAGTGCTGTGAAAATGGAACACTCAAACACTGGACTGCAGTAAGAGCTTGCCATCTTATTCCTCTCTAAATAAGTATGGGGTTCCTAAGGATCTTTGAAGAGGAAGAAAGAGACTTACTCAACATTACTGGGATACCTCTCCATGGCTGGTAGATTTTCTTCTAGAACAGCTTAAAATGTTGACCCATCTGTCTCTGCTCACCCTCTGCCTCTTCTCTCTTCTTCCCAGCTGAGCCACTCTACCACATTCTACAGACTGTTCTCCTTACCAAGATGTTTTTGATTCAGAGGAAATAGCAGTGCATGTCAGAACATGGCTCTAATTCCACATTTCATTGTCCAGAGTTTATGAGGAGTACAGTGAGTTCCTGAAGTTAAAGGAGTACATCAGTAAAACAATTAGGAGATCGGTTTGACAAATGTTGTCGTACATTACAGCTCTTGAGGGGTTGTCAGTGTGGAACTTGGCTCTTGACTCTCCTCATTTTCCATTAAACTTGTAAAATTGCCTGTCAAGGGAAAGGAGAACTTTGCAAGTGAGACTTAAAACTCAACCAAGCAAAGCTGCTGAGAATATATGGAGGAAACAACCTTGCCTGGATGGGACAAGTGAGGCACAAGGAGCTCTCTTCCCTCACTGAGACTCTACTACACATTGTCCTGGACTTTGTGTCACTACAGCACACATGGTTGGAGGGCACTGGACTGAAAAAGGCACCAACTGACATGAGAAAATGTACAGGGTGTCTCACTTACTTCAAAAAACTTAATTTAAAGGGTAGTATAATTCGCTGTGTTGTCAAAGGAATTTTTTAAGATGCTTTGAGCTAGGAAAAATAATTAATCAAACTTTATGTTAAGTACTTAGAAGTGTAATTGAAATGATGCCTGTTATAAAAATTTCATTACTACATCTGCATTCCAGATTGATTTATTCTTTTGGTGATGGCATAGTTTTGAAATTCAAGAGGCATTTTCCAGAGGAGTTTCCTCATGCATTCCAAAAACTGATGATCTGTTCCTGTTTGGACTGGTATAAATACCTCTGGGTAGACATTTTTACCCACATACAAATGAATGTAACTATTCAAATACCCACCAAGGGTTTTTTTTTTTTCTTCAGTCATGCTTCTGATGTGTTATTGTTGGTACCTTTCAAACACGCCTTTATTAATCATGTTGCAGAGGTACATATACAACTTATATAAACTTAGGCTCTATCAGTATGACAATATTTCAAAAACAGGTACTTCTCTGAAAAACTTTTCTTTACTTCAATTTTCAGAGATTTGTTGTCTTGATATGGTTATGAGCTGCAGCACAAGAATGGTCTCCAGTACATTATCCACACTTTTCATTATCAAGCTTTATTAACAAATAAATAACACAATGGCTTTGGGGATCTTGTAGCAATTGTTTGCTTGTTTTGTTGGAGTGTTTTTGTAAGGGCCATGTACCTGTCCTCAGGTATATTCTCCTATGACTTTAAATAGATCTGACATTTAACTTGACTTTTATCTTGCTCTTTTCAGTCTGCCTCTTGCTCCCATTGGGGTATCCCATGTCTTCACACAGCACACATGGAGCTCCCTGTCACAACATCTTGTGAATGTTAAAAGTTTACAGAATTCAAAAACTGACTGCACAAATTTGGGGATGAAAAGTTTACTGAAGGCAATTAAAGAATTTAAACCTGCTTTTGACAAACATATACCACAAATGAATGTGTGATTCATTTACTACCAATGCCTCTGAACAATGCTGTAAACAGCTTTACCTTTTCAAGTCCTTTTTAGAGAAGTCAGGAAGACTCTTTTAAATCTTGTGCTAATAAAACACACATAGGATACTGACTGGCACCAGGAAGCAGAATTTTTGGAGAGAATTTCCCAGAAATTGTCTTTTAATAGCCATATTTTAGTCAAATATTCAGTGGCCATTTATCTCAACCTCAAGGCTACTTCTGTTGTTCCTTTCACTTCCTGTATGATTCCCTTATACTGCTCAGCTGAACTAAGGCAATGTACTTCTCAAGGGATTGTACCAATAACCATGCCAATAAATACTATTTATATACTATGAACCAAGGGAATTTACTTGCCTTGTTGTCATGACCCTGTGTGACTGGGCAAGCCAGATTATTAAGCATCCTGAATTTCACCTCAGCAATGACTGGCTTACCTTTCTGCTGGGCACTCAAATAAGGAGAAGGGGAGACAGTTCCCAGACTTTTTGAGGAATACAGCAGTGGTCCAAGTACTGTGGCAAAGAGCTAAGTGCTTTGGGGCCATTTAAGCTGCTTCACATTCAGTAGTCTCTGTGACTGATTTCTGAGCCTGTAACAGACTCTTTACAGAGAAACACTATAAATTACAATAGTACAGAAGATATGAAATAAGTAGCTGGAGAGTCATATCTATCAGTGGTCCTAGAAGATGGAAAATGTTGAGGTGCTGTCTGGTATTGTTCAGTATGGTCACTGATGGCCTTGGATATAAAGTACATTAAATTTGCAGAGAATATAAAGTTGGGAGAAACTGTTGAGTGTTTTGCAAGCATTATGCTGTTAGACAGACTTATAATTCAAAATTATTTTGAAAAATCATTGTTTTGCATGTGGAGTCACCCACACTGGAGATATTCAAGAACTGTTTGGATGCAATCCTGTGCAATGTGTTCTAGAATGACCCTGCTTGAGCAGGGAGGTTGGACCAGGTGATCCACTGTGGTCTCTTCTAACCTGTGATTCTGTGAATAATGCCCAGTCATTGTGCATCACCCTTGAAGAAAGATGTGGCCCACAAAGAGTGTGATGACACAGAGGCTAGAGGAAAGCAAAGGGAATGTCTGGTAGCTTAGAAAACATGACTGAAAAGAAAGACCAAACAGATTGATCATGTCCAGAATAAAGAAGAAAATACTTCAGGGAACACACAGGATCAAAATCTCACAAGTGACCAGTTCCAAAGAATTCACTATCATAGTGATGACCTGTAGGAAAAAAAGGCAAAAATCCTTCAAACCTGCAGTGTGCCACAGTAAAGGAGAAGAAATCAAGGACATGATGGAGGTCTTTAGCTTAGTGCTGACAAGGCACTTTTTGGGTGAGAATGCAAACATTATCTGCCAGAAACACACATATTACAAGAACTCTTAACAGCCTTTGCCAGCCTAACTGTGAAGTGTGGGAACTCCTTTTGGGCACAAATCTAGCAAATTGTTTAATTTTGACATTTGAACAAGATACATGAACTGGGCATCTGAGAAACAAAGATCTTGAGAATACTAATTAAGAAAATTCAGATCCAAGTTATACATCAAAATGGTGAAAAAACCCACAGATTTTGGGCTTTGGAGACATTCAGCAACATAAATATAAAAATAAGCACTATCACACAATGGATTGAATTAATTAACAGTGATTACATAATGCATCCAGAACACACCTATTGAGCAGTATTCTCATTGGTATCATGTAGTGATACATAGATCCTTCCTCAATTTCACTGAAGTGGGGGGACTCCAAAATTACAGTAAAAGCTCCCACTGATAGTTTTTAAGTATGTAAGTTCCATTTCAACACATTTTTAACATGCTAGTGTGCTCCTGCTCCCAACTGCCCTCAGTAACAGCAATTGTGGTAGCAGTAATAGAGTTGTGTCTGCCAGATTTGTGATGGCCACACACTTCATGGCCAGATATACACTCCTTAAACCCAACAGCATTAGTGGTATTGCCTCCAGACTGGTCCTTGTGGTGCATCTCAGGTGGCCTGCCTTTATCTTGGCTTCTCATTTGCAATTCCCATACCTGATGTTGACCCACACTTGCAGCTGTCCTCTCCATGTTAAGGCTTTTCCTCCGAAGGGCCCTATTAATGTGTAGACATCCTGACAGATTTGCTGCACTGAAATGCTTTTGCCTGAGGAATCACCTACCTTATCAAATATCTTGGTAGTCCAACATGATCTAGCTTTGGTGAGCCATAATGCAGCTGAACACATTTTTCACTTACCTCTAAGAATGTTCTCAGTCAAATTAACAGGGCATGGAGTTGCTGTTCCTCTCCCTCCCTTTGCCTTTTTAGAAGACAGGTTTCCTGCTCTCCAACAATCTCCAATAACAGTGCTTCAACCCCAGCTTCACTGATTTATCAAAAGTGTTGCTCAGGACTTGACACTATAGATAATAATTTTTCCAGCATTTGGGGTGCAGTTTTCCAGGACCTGTCACAAGAAACAGCCTAAATTATGCTTTCACTTCACATCTGCTAGTATCATCTTTTACATTATCTTGCATACTTGCTCTCTGTAAATACCCTCACCTTAATTTTTTCTTTTCATTGAAAACTGTGACAATGTATTTATTCAATATTTGGAACAGCCTTCGTCTCATCCCTGGCATTTAACCACCACATATCTTGCTTCTTTGAATCACCTCTAGCTATGCAGTTGAAGAATTCTTTGTTATTTGTTATCCTTTTCTTTGCAACATCTGGTTCAGCTAGATTTTTGTCCATTCTTTTTCTCTGATCCTGCAATTTCCAACCCAGCAAACTGTACTTCTCCCATTTCCTGTAGGTTCATTCATTTTCAGGTAGTTACTTACCCACTAGCTCCACAATTATTCTTGATCTATTCCAGCCTCTTTTATGGGATGTAAGTGCTATACAGGATTTTCCATTTTGGATTTAAAGTAAGTCCATGATTCTTCCATGCTCAAAAGCTAGGTCCATGCAGCCTCACCAACCATTTTTCATAGCTTCTTCATGTTAGTCCTCTGACATCCAGGACTGCAGGATGTTCTTGTAGATCTATTCTTGGTTCTCAAGAATTTAGCAGTAAATAATGTTAGTCATTCATCAAAGGTTGTTTTTCTATAATCAAATTATTTTTAAAGGATTAATAATATCCTCATATTTTACTGAAAAGAATTATAGAACAGCTTCCCTTTTTGCTGTTGAGCCTGTCAAGTGACTGCTGGTATATAAAAGGTTTATTGCCAATCAGACCAAATAATGCATGATGTGTATGGTCTTTGTCTTGCAGCTGTCTAGGGAATGGAAGTCTTCCCCAACCTTGTTGTTATTTGTTGTTGATGAAAACTTATATTCGTAGCCGTTCCCAAACCCAAGAGTCTTTACCAGATTTTGGGGCATTTGTATCACTCTTATCCACTGTCACTTTCAAACAAATTTATTTGTACCATCACCATCTCTGTTTTCTCAGTCTATTACTTCATTAATTTATATTAAAATAGTAATTAATAGTACAAATACTATCTATCTCTACCCTATTTTTTCTCCTTTCTTCTACCTCTTCAGGTTAGAGGATGCAAAGAGAAAAAAAGTGGATTTGTGTTTGGCCTCAGCTGCTGGCTTACTTATCTTCATAGAATACAGGGGTAGTACCTGAGAAAGTTGTCTCTTTCCATCTAACCATTTCCTGGGGAAACCTGCCAAAGAGTGAAGAACTTACATACATATATACATATACATTTCGAGGTTGGAACAGAAGAAAAGAATGTTAAGTAGAGTTGTGCTTTTTGCAAGTGGGAGAACATAACATAAACAAAGCACTTGGCAGCCTATCAAAACACATTTTTCACAATTTGTGAAAACAATTTTCTCGCAAAAAAAAAAATTATTATGTTCTTTGCTGCAGGGAAGTCAGGCAAAAGGAACAGCGGACACCAAAACAGCCAAGTGCCTTTGGCTATTTCTTCTCAGTTACTGCTAGACTGTCACAGGCAGAAGTCACACAACCCTGCAGTCAGTAGCACTAGAAGCAACAGCTGGCTGTTCCTGGGAAGCAGCAGGACAAAAATCAGAATTTGCAGAAGGAATAAAAACCGAGACAGTGAGTTTGAGAAATTTATAGGCACCATGTAAGAAAAAGAACAGCCCTGCAGCATCTCGTCTATTGACATTTCCTGTCCTAGGCTAACCTGCCTTAGCTATGTCTCTGAGATACCAACTTTTGTGATTTAATTTGTATTTCTGGTTGCTGTTTTATTTTATTTGTTTTTCTATACATGTATGTTTAAGGGAAGAAGAAAGCCGAAGGGAAAGTTTGGGACAATCCTGATCTCCACCAGGTGTCAAACTGGCCAGGAAGAAATCCAGAAGTGACGCCGAGGCTGAGACACGGGTAGGACACACAAGAGACGAGCCGCTGTCGGGCGCGCAAGGCAAGCCGCGGGCCGCGCTCTCCGAGGGCGGCAGGACCGCAGCGGCGGCGGGGCCGGGTCCCCCGCCCCGGGCAGCGCCGCTC
>JANRGV010000051.1:87195049-87225474 GCA_024734035.1 Alethe castanea | reverse complement strand
GGGCACCGAGCGGAGCCGAGCGGGAGGGGAGCGGGAGATGATGGCCCCGCCGGCCGCCCCCGCCGCGCCGGGTCCGCTGGCCGTGCTGGACGCCACAGGTGAGCCCGGTACCCGCCCCGCCGAGTGCGTGAGCCCGGGGCTGCGGCGGGGGAGAGCCCAGCGCTGCACGGGCTGGATGGGCTGCACGGGCTGCACGGGCTGGACAGGCTGGATGGGCTGCACGGGCTGGACGGGCTGCACAGGCTGCACGGGCTGCACGGGCTGCACGGGCTGGATGGGCTGCACGGGCTGCACGGGCTGCACGGGCTGCAGCCGGCGGGGCGGCGGGCGCGGGCGGGGGCTCTGTCCGGGGACCGTGCCCAGGCTGTGCCCAGGGGCTGTACCCCGGCTGTGCCCAGGGGCTGTACCCCGGCTGTGCCCAGGCTGTGTCCGGGGACCGTGCCCGGGCTGAGCCCAGGCTGTGTCCGGGGACCGTGCCCGGGCTGGGCCCCCCTGCGCCGCCACTCTGCGGGGCTCAGCCCGGGATCGCTGCCGCTCATCCATCCCCTCGCTCGCCGAGGCGTTCAAAAATACCAGTTGTTCTTCAGAGCTCTCAGCTGCGCTGGCAGAATCGCTGTGCCGGAGGTTTAACATTCGGAGGAGTAGCTCGGTACGGGAGGCGGGTAGGAAATGAATGTCAGAGCGTCCCGCAGGTGCGGGCGGGCTGCGGACAGGTGTCGGGTTAGTGTCCTTCCTCCTGCTTCTCCCAGTCGAATGGCTTGTGTTTACAGCGTGAGTCCTGGAATATACATAGGCAAAAGAAAGGTCAAGTATTTCCTCATTCCAGCGAAATTTGTTGAAGTTTAGAAAATACAGAAGTTACTGCTGGGAATTACTCTGTGTAGCGTTTGAAAGGATGAGCAGAGACTTTGCTGTGCACTCAAGGATCTTAACAGCTGGATGAAAAATGTATCCGATCTTCATCTTTGTCTTAAACTTGGAAGGAAAATTATGTTGGTGTTGAAAATGTGGCCGTGGAAGATGTGCTGTAACTTAAAAACATTTTCAGGTAGTCATCAGAAAAAGAAGGATCTGTATGCCAGCTTTAAACTAGCGATTAGCTGCTCATTAAATAATTTATTGGTGAAACAATTGCTGCCAAAACAATGAGGTCATGGTGATACTGCATGGTATCACTTGCTATAGCCATACTACATAGTATATCGGGGCTTGTGGGGCTGCTTTTTCATTTTGTTCAGCATGGATATTTTGTAGTAAAATTATAAGCTGTTTCCCATGGTCTTGAATATAGAACACACTCATAGAATCGTACTCAACAAATTAATAATAAAGGGTAAGAGATGGGCCGGATAAAAGCTGCTGTCTTGTGGCTTGAAAATGTATGCTGTTGCATCTGGTTTAATTAGTTCAGCACTCTGGACAAGTCAAGCATTTAATCAGAAAAGGGAAAGTAATCACCAACAGCAGGTGTGAGTATCTCTTTTAAGCATCTCAAACCGTCACATTTAATTTTGGGAGGCAATGTAGGATTAATTCAATTTCTCTGGCATGAAATAGTTTTTAAAATACACAAAAGTGTAGTTTAGAGATTGTACAGAAGTGAGCATTGCAGTAATTAAAAATTTATAATCTATCTCCAAAAATCTCCTAAAAGTTTTCTCAGTAGCAGCAAAACAGTGGATACCTTTGATACTAAGGTTTGTCTATGGTGAATTTCCACTTAAATTACCTTATTCTGTGTGCTTAATGGCACTCTCTGAAACATGTCACAATTTTTAGTGGTATCCATTACATAATAAAAATGCACTATTTTTTTCCTGTTACAAAAGTTTCCTTCTTTTTCTCATAGTAAGATGCTAATAAACATCAGGCTGGGCCATTATTTGAAAGAAGTGTTTACATTTTGATCACCATAATGAGATCAAAGAAGAAGGTATGGAATTACGTAGTGCTGATATTCAGCAAAAGTGATTGTAATCCCAGCTAACTGCTACATCCTACAGCAACTTTTTTCCTCATCAAAAATTGTGCCACACTTTTTAACTTTATGAGTCTGAAGATAGATTTAAAAAGAAGTAGTGAAGTTAGCAAAGTGTAGTTTCTTTGGTCTAAATGTAGACTTTTTCAGCTCAGTTGCAGATTGTATGGAGGTTTTCCAAGGTGGAGAGATGCTATTTCATTCTATTCTTTCTTTCCCTTGGCCCCTGGATGCATTCTGTGCCATGGACGTGTTGCATCATTAATTAGTTAATTCTCCTTTTAAACTCACTCTTTACTTTGTTCAAATCCAGACCCTACTATTCATCACTAGACCCACCACTTTGCAATCTCATATTCATTTTTCCATAGTCTTCCTACAAATTTAATTTAACCTCCATCCATTGCAAACAGAGCATTGTAATACAATTAATACTGCAAAAAAACTCAGTGTCCGAGACTCAGTCAATACTTCACTGGCCAAAACTGCTGAAGAATATTGCCAATAGATGTTAATAATATATTCACACCCTCTATTGACCCCAGCCTCAAGCTAATGCTAATAAGGATATGACAAGGTTTCTTCCTAAAGCTTGGTTTTTGGTACGCTAAATATAAGAAATTTAAGTTATAATTAAATTGCATTAAGGTCCAGACTAGGAGTTTAATAACATTCATACCAAATCATTATTAAAGAAGTTGAAGGTAATAAATGTCAAAATTATTCTGAGAGTTACTTCAGTACTAAAAAATTGGGAAGTGAATAGCCTCCATTAACTGTTTCCTGCACTCCAGGAACATTATTGCTGGAAGAAAATTCAGACTACAAATATTGACTGCAATGTTTCCTCTGCTCTTAATTTAACTGCTATTCTTGTCTATGGCCAGCCTTCAGCCCAAGCTTTGCCACAGAGGGTCAGGGAAGTAGGCTGGGCCAGGCACTCTGCCTGAGCTGGAGACAGGGCTTCTGAGGCTGGCATTGGGTTTTGGCTGGCAGGTACATTAAAACCAGATCCAAATAAGCTGCATGGCAACTGCTACAAACAGCAATAAACAAAGGCTTGAAAACTCTTGGGACTCAACATGAATAAAATTGCAAAAGGAGGCTAATTGTGGGAGCCCTTTGCAGCTGTAACTTCTGAAGATATTAAGGTGCTTTGCAAATGCTACATAGGCCTCCCAGTAAGCTGGTGACTTATATGCATGTAATTACACATCTTTTGATACAGCAAAGATTTTTATTGTTGTGACTAAGGAAAGCCAAACAGCCATGATAAAAAACAATTTAGGCCTGATTCCTACCCATCTTCTCTGAGCACGTAGAAGTCTTTGAGAATAAGTCCTTGCATGTGCCAGCCTCTTCTCCAGAAAGGGACTTTCTGTACTCCTGCACGTAAGTCATCTCTCCTAAGAGTGGAGTTCATATTCATAAATAACATGGTTATTTTTTAGAGTTTCCAAACTGGGCTATGAAAAAGGGGAAACACAGTTGGATATTTGCCTCTATTTTGAGATGCAGGTGGTAAAAGATCAATAAATATGAGGGTTGAAGAGTATTCCATACATAAATTTCTTCTGGCATGTGTGAATTTCAATGTCAAAATGTGGTTCATACCAAAAGATGTTCTTACAAATAATGACATCTTTTTCTATTCTGTCTCACTAAATCCACATCAGATTAACTCCAGTTACAAATAAGAGCATGCTTCTCCTAAGACATTTTCCAGTGAACTCAGTCAGGGCAATGAAGCTCATGTCTTTCATTATTCATAAATCAGAACTCAGGAGAGTGGGTTGGACCCATAGTTTATCTCCATCCAGTCTTACCAACCTTTGCCTGTGCAGGTGCTGCTCTGAGGAAGATGTGGAGGCTTGGCTCCACAGGCACTTTCCAGTGGTTTCAAGAAGTCTTGGCTGAGGAGCATGCTCCCCACTGGCTTTGGGGAGGTTTGTGTTCCTTTGTCCCTTTAGAGAATGTCTGCACTGCAGCTGCAGTTTCATATCAGTAGATATGAGCACACATACCCAACCCACTTTTAGTCCAGTTGTCTTGACTGTCATAAAACCATAGAAGAATTCAGGTAGGAAGGTACCTCAGTTGCAATTCCAGCCTCCTGCTCAAAGCTGGGTTAACTTTGAGGTCAGGCCAGGTTGCTTGGTGGTTTTTCTGCTTGAATCTTGAAAACCTCCAGAGTTGGACAGGGCACAAGTTCTTTGGGCAATCTGTTCCAATGTTTGAGTGGCCTAATGTTGATTTTTTTTTCCTTTTTATACCCAGTCTGAAACCTTTTCTTGTATTTCAGTTTGTCTGCTGTCTTTTCCTCCTGCTGTGCACCATTATGAAAAGCCTGAGTCTGTTCTCTTGACAACCACTGAAAGGAATTGTAAGACTTCAACTAGCCCTGCCAAAAGTCATCTCATCTCCAGGCTGAGCAAGCCCTGTTCCCTCAGCCTCTTCTCATACAGAGAGTACCAGCCCCTGACCTTCTTTGCAGTCCTCTGTTGAATTCACTGCAGTTAATTTATGTATTTCCCTATACCGAGGGCCCAAAACTGAGTGTAATATTGTCTGAGTGTAAAATTGTGGTCTAAAAAGTGCTGAATATGTAGTTGCTCCTCTGATCTGCTAATGATGCTCCTGTTAGTACAGCCCAGTTGCCAGGGCACATTGCTCATGATCAGCTCATCATCTAGCAATACCCCCAGGTCCTTCCCAGCAGAGCTGCTTTGCAGCCTGGCAGTCCCTTACCTGTATTGTTGCAATGCATAGTTCCTTTGCTCAGGACTTGCCATCGTGTTAAAAACCTTGCTAGAATTAAGGCAAAAGACATCCAATGCTCCTCAAGTCCTGTCTTTTTGCCATAGCCAGCACCTGGGCTGTTCAGACATGACTTGGCTCTGGTAAATCCATCCTTTCACCAATCACCTTTTCCTTCTGTGCCCAGAAATGTCTTACAAGAGGAGTTACTCCACCTTTTTGGTCCCAGCATCCCAGGAACCAAAATGAGGTTGGTTTATAATTCCCTGAATCTTCATTTTGGACTTTTCAAAAACAGGTGGAGCATTTGTCTTTCTTCAGTTTTGGGGATTCCTTAATCTCTATGACTTTTCAAAGATGATACGGTAAGGGCATCAGATATTATTTACAATCTGGTAGATCTGTTGAATGAATAATTTTAGTTTGTTGGAATGACAGCTGATTTGGGGAGCTGCACATCTGAAATCTAGTTTTCCCTCTTGGCCAAGAGAACTGGCTTCACTGAAAGAAGTGTCTTCAACTCCACACACTTGGTGAAAAACTGGTTGCTAACAAAGAACCTCTCTGCTCCAGGATTAACAGGGAATTCCCAGAGGAAGGCAGCAGAGACACAGGCTGGAGAAGAGGTGTTTGCCAAGTCTTAGGAATTATTTCTTTATCTTTAGCAGGAAGGCTTTGTACATGCAGGTGAAAGAGACTTGTGTAAGCTCAATAGATGGTATTTGTCTTTAGGAAAGTTGCTTCTATTTCATACTAAAAGACTGAAATTATTTTGACTAGTTGTTCTACTAGAGAAATGTCAGCAAACACAGCTTGTTATTATAAATTCATTTTTTTACGGATTAAAATTATTTGACTGGGTTTGCAAACATCACTAATCTATTCTGGCTTTTGAACTATAAACATTTAACTGAGTTACATGACTTCAGAATGGGCACAAAACTCAAGTGACTCATTGCAAACAGCTTCTGCTTGCATTTTGTCTTTCCTGCATTTCCTCTGCTTTCGCTTCCAGCAGTGCCCCCAGAGCCTGACCCACGCCTGCCTTCCCCTCTCACCTCCTCCTTCCTACTGAGGGCTGCTGCCTCCAGCCTTCAGTGCAACATCCCAGTCTCTGCCTTCTCCTGGGGATGGGCACTCAGGCAGCTTCCTGGGGCACAGAGGGACAGAGCCTGGCCCTGCTGTGCCCAGTTGTGCTTTCTCAGGAGCTCCATCCTGCCCAGGGGCAGTCCGTGGTACCGTGTGGGACCCAGGGCTACAGGGTGACCCTGCACACTCCTGCCTTGCCTTTCAAAGTGAGAACACCAAAAATGGGGACCACAGCTTGATGCACTTGGGTGTCTTTTATTAGTTAGAGTCATGTATTAATGACTTTTTAAAATCACAAGTCTGTGCTGTGGGCTGGGGCCCTGGTGTGAGTAACCTCTGGCTACAGCTCAGATCTGCCACTGGATAACAAAGTTAAGTGCCTTGGAGCAGGCTGCAAGCTGGAGGTGAGTGTGCTGGTTTTTTCCCTTTGGGTATCTGGACCCAAATCCCAGTAAGACTGAAAGGCTTTCACTGAGCAGCCACTGCTAGAAAAGTCTCATGTGTCATTACCTAATAAACTCTATTACACCTTTGCTTCAAGGATACAGATTTCTCACCCCAGTAAATATGAAGAGCACATTCATTTCCATGATAGCCTGCAGAGCGCCTGCTAATCTTGTGTAAAATACTCATTTTTATGTTCAGGCCAGATAGAGTCAAATCGGCACTTCACACAGGTAAGAATTTAAGGCCTGCAGGATCTCACTTACCAATGTGAACAACAATTATGTTACTGAAGACAAGGCATAATTATCATTGTCAGTGACTTACAGTTCAGTTTAATAAAAACTCATCTCATGCCTGTACCCAATGTGTGTGCATTAAGCTATACTCTAGCTAACCCTGCAGGTTTTAATTCCTTCTGTTGTCTGGCAGCAATTTTCCTTAGTGGGAGAACAACAGAGAGTTATCTACAGAAAAGATTAGCAGAAGAAAATCTTTCATCGTTTTGTATTTGTTCTGCCATGATTGCAATGAAAAGCTCTTGTTTTTTTGTTTTTTTTCTCTCCCCTTCCACTCCCTACAGGACAGTTTGCAAAAAGGAAGAAGACTTCACTTTGGTTCACAGTGGCACTGCTGGTGGTGTCTGTTTTCATCCTGACCATAGGTCTGGCAGCTACCACACGAACAGAAAATGTTACTGTGGGAGGCTACTACCCAGGCATTGTCGTAAGTAAAAACCCATTTTAGAATATTGGGTACATCCAAATAAATTATTATTGGCTGTAAATGGGAAGCTCTGATAGATTGAAAAAGACAGAAAAAAGACCGTTAGTCCCATGTCTCACAGGAGAGAGATGCACAGTTTCACAGCAGAGAGATGCTGCTTTGTTTTGATCTAGTTCTGCTGTGTTGTAAGGCAGGGAGGGAGATTGTTTTTCTGAAGTGCCCCAAAGGGGAGGCTGTTAGGGGGTAGAAGGAGGTCAAGGTTGCACTGCACCGTGCTGGGCTCAGGGAACTGTGTGCAAACCTGTGCTGGACTGCCCCTGGTCTCCATTAGAGGTGGGTGTCTGTGTGGCTGGACAGTAGGCATGGGGTAGATTTGAACAAACTTTTAGAAGTTTACTGCTTTGATGGAGGGAATAGCCACTCTGCTCTTGTGTGCCAGGAATTCTGCTGTGTCCATGGTGGGGAAGCCCTGCAGTTGGACATGTGGAGGCTTCTCCCTAACATCCTTTTGTGCAGACTTACTGCCAGTTGTCTCATACAAGATGCTGTTTCCAAAATCCTTGGTCTTGTTCTTGCCCTGGGAGCAGACTGCTTAAAAGCGTTCCTGCAGTGGGCACAAGGCTTGAGCTCTGCCTGCTCTGCCCTGTGGTGCCTCTGTGACTTCTGGGGAGGAGTAACCCTGCCAGCCCTGTGCTGGTTCATCCCCCAGGCCCTTTCTGATCTCAGGAGAAGGGATTGGTTATATCCCAAAGTGTGTCAACACCTGGAGTGAAAAAACAAACAAACAAACAAAAACCAAATAATTTAAATACCTGAGTTTTAAATACGAGGAGTATGGGCAGCAAATAGAGAAGGGCTGAGTCAACCAAGGGGAGGTGGAGGCTGCAAGGTGAAGAAAGAAATTCACATGTTTAAACACTACTTAGGTGTGTAGCTCCACTACTGCCAAAGTATGTTGTAAGGTACCTTCATTTCTTGCTCTCTATGGAATGCAATGCCCAGAGATATGCATCTTCTAATACTGTGCATACACCATTAATAACTTGTGAGTTAGAACTGTTCCTCCTAAACAGTTCCTCTTACATCTTAGTCTTATGTTGAGAACAGGACTTTCAGAAAGATAATTTTAGTATAATGATCTATGAGGAGTAGTGTTTTAAAAATAGAACAAAAAGCTGTTCTAAGAATAAGACCTTAAAAGAATGATTTTCCCTTTCATTAACCTAAAATAGATAGATTAATACTGATAAAGGTCTCTTCTTCTTCCAAAATTTGACATAAAATATTTTGTAAGACCACATTATCTGCATTCATAATTTTTAAACTTCTGGTTTTAACAAGTGTAATAAGTAATAAACCCATGTGCACAAAACAAGTATTTCAGCATTTAGTTTCTTGTAGGAATAACACACTGTCTGCTCACTCATCTTAAAAATACCACCTGCTAAAATAGTTTTTGAAAGTCTTGTTTTCATTAATAACCAGATAGAAAAGCAAGAATTTATTAGAATGCTTTGAAAACAAAACCTTTTATTAATAATTTTCCCTTTCAAAATATTATTGGAGCCAAATAATTTTCATAAAATTCAGAATTCTTTTTGTGCACATGTGATGGATTATTGAAGTAACTGAGAAAGAGTAATAGGTAATTGCCAATGTAAATTTAATCAAGATATTAAATATCACAAACATTTAACAAGAATTAAAAGTGCTATGCAAACCTTACATGGTATCTTGCCAAAAGCCTGGTCAGAGGTGTGTGATAGCACTGTTGTGTTTCTGCCTCACTGCCAGAAGTGACTGACTCCAGTGCAGCATTGGCAGACAGAGACTGTCATAGAATTGTAGAGTGGTTTGGGATGGCAGGGACTTTAAAGGTTATCTCGATTCTTCTGCCAAGGTCAGGGACACTTTCCACTAGACCAGGTTCTCAAAGCCTTATCCAACCTGCCTTGTACACTTCCAGGGATGGGACACTCACAACTTCTGTGGGCAACCTATTCCAGTTCACCACCTCCACAGTAAGGAATTTCTTCCTAATATCTAATGTAAAACTACCTTCTTTCAATTTGAAGTCATTACCTCTTGTCCTGTGTCTTCATGTTTCCTTGTAAGGCACCTCTAGGAATTGGAAGGCAGCAATAGGGTCTCCTCAGAGCTTTCTGTTCTCCAGGTTGAGCAACCCAAACTCTCTCATCCTGCCCTCAAAGGAGGGGTGCTCCAGCCCTCTGATCTTTGTGGCCCTGCTCTAAACTCACTGCAGCATGTCCATGTCCTTGCTATGCTGAGCACCCCACTGAAGGCAGCACTCAGGTGGGGTCTCACCAGAGAGGAGTAGAGGGGCAGAATCCCCCCCTTCTCACCATCACCCCTTTCAGAATGTACTGAACAGCCCTCAAAAGCTGCTTCTCTTCTCTGCTGACAGTAGAGGGAGCTTAGAAAACCAAGATAGCCCCTGATCACAGACTCCTAGGTACCTAAACTAGGCAGATGAATTTGTCACTACATATTTAGCTGCTGGGCTCAGAGAAAAGCAAGAATATGAGGGCAGACAGCGTTAGTTTCAATTAAAAATAAGGTCTAGTTCTCATAGAGTTAAGTAGTAAAATATTAATTTCACACCTGGTAGATGAGATGAAACCTCCACTGACCTTAGGTAAGCAATTTTGGTCTTAAAAACCATGCAGAATTAACCCTGCCTTGAAGACACCTATGAAGATGAATAACACTATCCACTGGCATAGATTTACTTGTTTCTAGAAGTATTTACA
Source organism: Alethe castanea (assembly GCA_024734035.1). Classification (NCBI taxonomy): domain Eukaryota; kingdom Metazoa; phylum Chordata; class Aves; order Passeriformes; family Muscicapidae; genus Alethe; species Alethe castanea. The sequence continues at coordinate 87,215,709 of JANRGV010000051.1, read as the reverse complement.
GAACAGGTCTTCAGGGTTAGATCTGTAATACACTTTGGCTTCTGCCAAGTTCCCACTGGCTTCAAGAAGAGTTAAGTGCTTTAATTTCCCTGCATATGTGGTCACTTGTAATTTGTTTTGAAAAAATATTTTTTCTAAATACATTTTTATAATGCTAGGTATTACCTGAACTTATGCATCCAAAGTAATTGAACACAAAATATTTCTATGTGTAGAAGAGTTAATACAATGTTATACTTTGGAAGGTGCCTGCATTTAGTAGATTACTGCTTGAGCATCTGTTTGGACTGTGTTTTTGGAATGGTCTGCAAAGACATTCATGCAAAGAAACTGCTTCAGCCTCATTTCCTTTTAAATATTGCTTATACTTAAATATTTAATGTCACTTCTCCGTGACTACTTAAAGTATTATTTTTGTTTGCTATTTTTATACTCTTTCAGCAGAGTCCCCAGCACCATACTGACCTGGACTCCCAGAGCTCGCAAATAGCCTGTTGTCTAAACAGACAAAAAAATAGCTCATACAACCCTAAAACAATCTCAGTAATGCTGTGGCTTTCACCATGATCTCTATGGTTCTGCTCTTTCTGATTCAATTGTTATTGTTCTGTGTTTGGTCATTCTTATTCTTCACATGGATATTACTCATTTTGTGTTCCCTACATCAGCCATAAATGAGGCTTTATGGATTGTTTCTGTTGGGATGAAAAATGGGGCTTGGAACCAGATGTCATTTTGATGTAGTTATCTTAATTTACAAAGTTGCTGTCCCCTGAACAGAGTGTCCTTGCTCACAGTTCCAAGTATCTCTACTATTTAGCTGTCAGCATGGGTGCACTTTCCCGCTCGTTCGAAGTCTTTGCTTGTAGTCCTTGTGCCTCCCTTTCACATAAATTTTCCCAAAGCACTCAAGAGCAAATCTCCTTTCCCTGCATTCGCTTTCTTGAGAGCGAGTGACGGATTCCTCTGGTGATGCTGAGCGAGCAAAGTGCTTGCAGGGGATTTGCTTTCTGCTGTGAGCAGTTGTGCGTAACAGCGAGGAATTTACGGGCAATGCTTAAGCCCTTGGCTGGGACATGGAGTCCTTAAAAACTTAATTTGTGCTTGGAGGAGAGGCTCTGAGCTCAGTTCAGAGGCCTCATTACAGAGAGGGGCTGGAACTGTGAATCCAAGGAGTTTCTACTGCTCCAAAGCTTCATGGGCCTGTCATAAGGAGGAGGCTTTTCCTACCATCCTGATGTTGTAGCAACACTGGAACATTAAGGCCAGCTTACTTCAGTGTCCCTTCCTCCCCTCTCTCTATGGGTTGTGTGATAGTGTCTAATCATTAAAATCAAACAAGCTTAACTCTAAGTGTTTGAACTTTGGGGAACACGTCAATGTTTTGAGAAAAACTGTTTGCAATTTCCTAAAGCTTTTCAATTTTCAAAAATTATGATGTGGACTAAATGTGAGTGCTTTTTTCTCCTACTTTATTTAGTTTTTGCTTTGCAGTGTGTAAAACTACACATGACAATGGCAGCTGTAGTCAGGTTATAGATGTGTCTATACAGACGTCTGTTTACCACATGACAGATTTTCAATTGAACTACCAAAGAGCTGCAATCCTGGTAATTTCCCATTACATTATCTGATTTATGTCCAACAGTAACTTCCACCTTTTCCCTTAACCTGCCCCATTTAACCCATTAGCTCAGATATCACTGTGTTGGTATGTTGTCCAGATAAGCTGACCTCATGCATTTCTTTTGGTTTTGTTCTTTGCCTTAGCTTGGCTTTGGATCTTTCCTAGGGATTGTTGGCATCTACCTGGTAGAAAACAGAAGACAAATAGTAAGTAACAGCCTTTTAATTTTTTTTTATCAGATTGTATTAAATATGAAAAGCAGGGATTTCTTAAAACTATTGATTTAAAACTGCTTTATCTGCCTCAAAATGTTAGTCGTTTGTTTCACCACTTCTGAGAAGTTTTAGAGAAGCATGAATGAGACACTAAGTTCCTTTGTACAAGGCAAAATGAAAGCAGCTTGCTTTGTTTTACTGAATTTACTTTCCTGCTGGTTTAGTGAGTTGAATTGACTGAGGGCAGGATCACTTAAACCCCAGAGCCTGGCCAGGGCCATGTAACTGGGAAAAGGATGGGAAGAGAGCAAAATAGAAGTTTGAGCAGCAACAAGCTACGTGATCAGCTCCACCCTAGCAGATGATCTCATCCTGTGAAAGAAGTTTAAATCAGGAACACTTTCCTGAAACTATATATGTTAAATAGGAGAAAAAAATCCAGAGCACTTGCTGTCGAGATTGCCTGGCTGTGTCAGACAGGATCTGAGATACCATGTGAATTGTTTGTAGATTTAGCTTGGCTTCCCAAATCCTTTGCTTCTGTTTGTGTGAGAAAGTCCTAGAAAGTCATTGGAGCATCTGGGTAAAGAAAGGGGTAAGCAGGAGGAAGGAATTTGTAGAAATTCTTAACAATTTCCTTCCCCTCTTTGCAAAAAGTAACGGTCTTGGTTAAATAACAGCATGTCCAATGGTCACTTCACAGTAGACTGATTATAGCCAAACATCATGCAATATGATTCATTTCATAATGCAGAGCTTTCACTGGTATAAATCAAGAATGGTGTTAAGCTCAGAGGAGGAACTGATGAATTTAGCTTGCATTTTACTAACAAGTAACTACTTTACTAACAAGCAGTCACAATATCACTGCTTTGTAGTGTCACTTTTTTTGCATTGTCTCTAAGTGTCAGTAGTGTATTTGCAAGAATTCTCTTGCTTTTAACTTCTGTTTCTTGCTAGGTTTCACAAATATTTATAAAGCTGTGATATTTGTCTCTGTGTTTTTCGGTTCCCTATTCCATTTTTTGAATATGTTGACCAATTTCAGGCAAATTCAAGAGGGAGGTATTGGAGGAATTGGTGTGCAATTCCATCAAGTTTCATGAAAATTCACAGGTGGGTAGAGGAGAGAATTACAACTTAGTTGACCCATAGTGATAAAGGCTGCAATGTCATCTCGCCACTATTTAAAAGTAGAGAATCCAAATGGGACATGACCTGTGAGAGAAAAATCTGCAGTAGGTCAGGTGTCATTAATTTTGCTAAGCCTAATTAAGAACTATTTCTCCTGATTTCTGCATCAGAGACCACGATGAACAGCAGGTTCCAAGCTGCAGGCTCAGTGCCGGGCAGATGAAAACAGCTTTATCTTCCAAAGCATTCATGCTACTTACTAACAGGTGTAACATTTAGGGTTGTTTGATTTTTCACTTTTCTTTTAATCTGCCTCGTGCTTTTCTATGCTTCTCTCCATAGCAAAAGTAAAATATCTGGAAAAGCTATAGGGTGGGTAAACAGCAGTTAAAGTATGTATTTCTTGACATGTGTCATTTACACAAGGACTGTGGAGATATAAGTGTCCAGTTTGCTTGGGATTAATGCCTGCTTACATTTCCCAGCATGGAACAAGGAAAACTGCTTTCTGCTTATAACATTTACAGATTATTTGGCTGTTAGAAGATTGGGTTTCTGGGGAACAAACTAAGAGAATAACTAGAAAGTTTAATTACACTTCTTGCCTTGAGAACCATCCACAGTGGGTCTTTTAACACTGTCTTTGCTGAGGCTGAGCTGGTGGTTTTAAAAGTTGTGGAAATGAGATTGTGAGGGTTTATAATGGAAGGTGGTAGTTATTCCCTGGGACATAACTGAGTATATTTGATTGGAAGGGTTTAGGGAAGTTTTAACAAATTTGTAGCAATCAGTAAGATTGTAAAGACTTATATAAGCACAGACTTGTAGCATAAATGTTATATTCCTGTACCTAAAATTTATAAGCATTGCAGCAGGACAAAAGGGAGTGGAAAGGAAAAGAAATTGCTTACTCAGTTGCTTCTATTTTAACTAGACTAACTTTGAGCAGTTACTGCAGTATAATTTAAATTTAACCCAGTATAGCTCTGACAATTATCTGGCCCCTGTAATGACTCAATATTACATTTTTATTTGTTATTTAAATTGAAAATGAATGAAAATTCGATTGCACTAGAGGAAAAAAGCCTATTTTGCATTGACCATTCTACTTAAATCTATTTCTCTTTTTGTCTTGAAGTTCTATTTCACTGTGACACATCAATTTTAAGTCCAGGTTCTTTCATGGTTGATGAAATGCTAAATGCAATAGAAAATATATAATGATTAGCAGAACCAGTACAGCAAAACCCCAGCACTCAGTAATTGATGAGTGTGGGGTTTGAGAAGAACAAAAGCACAGTTAGGCAGAGTGGACAATGGTTTGTCTTAAAACATGACATTAATAATGTTGCACTTCTTTGACCTCCTTCTTGGCATCCCAGAGCCTTCAGGGGGAGTTCAGTGTGCTGACCAAGGTATAACCCTTAACTCAAAGGAACTGCTGCTTGAAGAAGCAGGCTCTGCCTCATTGACCAGCATGATTTCACTTCAGCTCTTAGCATTTGGGCTTGGCTCTGATGTGCAAAGCTTGGCACCAGCAGAACAAAATTTCCCTTTGACTGAAGATTTGCACTGATTTGGGATGTTGCTAATTGGCAAACAGAAGGCATTTCAGGCATAATGTGTCACTGTGCCTTTTTGCCTCTCTTGCACTCTGCAGAGCAGTTATGGATTGAGGAGCAGTGCATAGCTGGCTGTTGTTTTATTCCAAAGGCACACACAGTCCAGCCAGATGGGTGAAAAACATGATACTGCTCAAACCAAATGGATTTGATTGTAAGGCATGAAGTGTTCTCACTTGTTTGCTTGCCATCTCCTCACATTACAGTACAAAGTATTTCCAGTTAGGAAATGAGATGCTGGAATTTCATACAGGAGTGGGGAAGGTTGGGTGTGCAGGGGGCTCCTGGCAGCAGGCTTGAGCTGAGAGCAGTGAGTAGTGCTGAGGGAGTGCTGCACCAGGCTTCTCCTCAGAAAATATGTGGAGGTGGCACGAGCTTGCACCCAGGAATGAATCCCTCCCTCAATGTGCCATGTCAATATGACACCATGCATGTAGTTTCAGCTAACCCAGTGGATAAACCGAGCCGTGGCTCACAGTTTGCACTCACACGTCTCTGCAATGCCAGCCTCACCACACTGCACTGTTTGCAAGGCTGAAAATGAGCACCCTGAAGCTGTGCTGCCTACAAGAGCTGCAGGGGCAGCATAATAGCTGCCAGGATTTTGAATGTTTGCAGTATCACAGTGCTGCCTGCAAGAGCCATCACTAGGGCTGTGGGAGCTACAAGGACAGCAGCACAGCTGGGGCAGAGAGCAGGCTGGAAGGGCATGGGAGGAGGCACAGCAGAAAAAAGGACACAGGGAGGATGGGGTGGGGTCATTGGAGCAGGAGTGACCCCTCATGAGATGGTGATTAAGCACAAACCTTGGTACTTGGGGTGGAAGCGGTTGTGTGCAGCACATCTGACACCCAAAATCATCCACTACTTAGTCTTCCTCATGTTTTCTTCATGCTAAAAACATTTAATTTTCTCACTGACATGTCTAGGATATACTCAGATATAAACCTAGTGCTCAGCCTGGTCCTTGACTTGTTCAGAGATGGAGGCAATGCTTACAACAAAGCAGAATTTGAAAACTTGAGGAAGGTACAAACATGGTGCTCTGCACACAGACAGAAAAGGCAAAGCGATTTATTTAGGCTTCTCAAGGGTCCCTTAATATGCTTGGTCCCAACCTCTGTCAACAAGAGTTAGATTTCAAATGAAGTGTTGAAAAGACCTATAACTGAAGTTGGAGAAACAAAGCAATAATTTTCTCTTCTGTTTTCAGTCGATAGACTTCCCTGACAATGCAAACATCCCTGTCCTGGCATTGACATTGTGTGAGGTAGTATTTCATATCATCTCTGATTATTTTCTTGACACTAGACTTTACATCTGTTTCAGAATAGAGGGTTTTTTGAAGCAGTTACATGTGTGAGCCAGCTTTCAGAAGAGCCAAACCTCTTTCCCTTTTTTCAAAACCAATATATCTTGTAAATTAGTCCATCAAGAAATGCCCACTGGGCATTTTATGTAAAGGTGATGGTTATTAATATAAACACCCCCCAAAAAACACTGCTATATATACACCTAATTTTCTCTGTTCAAACATGTTCTGTTTCATTTTCTGTCTGCAAATCAAATATTCTGGAAGAAATTAGCTTTAGTGCAGACTTTGATCAAAGATACTAATTACTGATTGATTTCATATCACATATTGGGCTAATTAAAGAAGCTTGTTTTAATAAAGAAAGACCACTGAAATTCTGTAGATCCCTTGAGACTGTCTTTGATGTTCCTGTGCAAATAAATGGAAGAATAAATTTTATTGTTGCAGGGGAAATGCAGAAAAAAATGTAAAGGCAATCTTTGTAATTACCAAGGTATTATTTCTCTCCTAAACTGTAGTTTCTGACAAAGTTAACAGCACTTCTTTATTTCAGTGTTGATTTTCTGTATGCTCGTATTTCACACAGTTCAGAGAAAAACAATTAATGCTGAGGTAAAAACGTTAATAATGGAAGAAATCAGTAATCATCCTTCTCATGTTTAGCACCTTTGAAATGATTGAAACTGAAAAGACCTACTAATACCTTTTCAGGCATAAACGTGTGCTAGGTTTCGTAGTGTGATCTAACTGCACATTTCAGAAACAGACAAGATTTATATAAAGATTATCAGAATAGGTTGGCACTGACACTTGAATGAGCTCAGGTGGCTCCCCTTTATCTACCTGCATTTTTTCAAAATATGACAGCATCTTATTAGCTGTTAAGTTCAAGCAGCTTATTCTTTGAGAATGTCTTCCTGCTCTTATGACTAGCTTTTCAAGACTGTAATGAGGTGCTCTTCAGAGGTATCTTGTTCTCTCCTTAATGTCTGGAAGAGACCTTGAAGGGTGGTTTAAACTAGATTCTGCAGTTTTAGTTAGCTAAAGTGTGGTAAGAAAACTTCTGTGTTAAGTGACAATCATATTTCTCTTCTATAATATTGAGGATATTACAAAAGATATAATTCTGTCTGGTTTCAGTTTGAGAGCAGAGCAGCCCATCTACAGATGGCCCATAAGCATGGTGTAGTCTCAGGTATTAGCTGCCTTATTTTGCAGGAATCAGCTTTGAGACTCCTTTTTAACCCTTCTTGGAAGGGATTTGGAATGTGGTCTATCCATGGTAGGTCTGGGAGATCTGTGTTTTTCCTGGTATTGCAGGAGAACATTCCACAAAAACAGGAGTAGAAGTGAGATGAATAACTGGGGATGTTTTGAAGGCTAAGTTATTCCAACTGTGAGGAGGAGGATAGGTGATATGTTGGTGGTTATGAAAACACCATCCAAAGTGAAGACAAGTAAAATTAAAAGGAGAAAGTTCTGTGGGCAAGTAAAATGTAAGTAAGTTGAAAAGATGTTTCTAATAGTATAATACTATGAGAGACATTTTGCTGTTATTAGTGTTATGTATTCCATGAATAAAGACTAAGTAAAATGCTTTGAATTTCTTTATGCAGTTATTTGACTTTGTGCACTTAATGTGAGGATTTCCAATACATGATAAATGTAAATACTCAATGACACAAAGAGCTCTTTTCTCTTCCCTCCTCTGCTCCTTCCTCTATCTTGCTGCCTCCTTCTGCTCCTCTTCCCTTTTAGCCCTGGCTAAAAATACTCTCACTGGTTAAGTGCGTGAAAATGTTCCCAGCCAAGTGAGCATCAGACATACAAAAGTTAACTGGTGGGGCTGCATGGTAAGGGTAGAGAGGGATCTGTGGAAGGAGGGTACAAGACTTGTCCCTTTTGCTAGGAATAATCTGTTATATCAACTCACTATGGTGTGAAACCATCATCTAAGGATTGTCAGTGAGTTAAATGCCTGAAGATAGATAGCATAAATTTCCCAACAGTGTTTGAGAATTTTGAAGTTCAAGGACTCAAAGACAAAAATAGGTGCTTTCACTATGTGAATTACCAAAGGAAGTGTGGGAGATGTTTCAACTCTTCCCTGATCTCGTTCCTTATGGACTAGCATTTCATATTATATGTCTACAGGTATGAGCTTTCAGATTTTACCAGCACAGATTCATCAGCTAGGCATACAAGTATTTATTTATACGTAAATATTATATTATATTATAGAAATGAGACATTATATTACATATGACATTATAACCATATAATACATAACCTGTAATATATGCTCACACATGTGCATGTATGTATTTACAGCTGACATGCTCTGGAAGATACCTATAATGATGACAAAGTAGTCTGTGCCACTGAGAGTGTGTCTTTATTGTGCAAAATGCTTTTTCCACTCTTCACAAATGTGCGTGCTAGGTTGTTTCAGCTGCTAAAGCTGTGATGAGAAGCACACTCAGGTCTGTAGCAATCTTTGGGCTCTATCATCAGGGCTGTGTCTGTCTGACATAGCTAGAGAGATGCCACCAAGTACCTCCACCTGCAGCCTAGCACTGTTCCCTCCCACACAGCCCTGTGCTGGTCCACTGGTTGCACCAGTCCCAGGTCTTGCCCACCTCAGGTTTCTCACCTCATTGGAAGAAAGAAATGGAATATTGGTTGCAAAGGGGAGAAATTTTGAAAGAGATTCTTTGGTTTCTGTTTGGAGAGCTCCCTTGGCAACCAGAATTACTTTAGCTTGCTTGTGAAAGCTTAAATTCTATAGAAACAGAAAGAAGATGCATGTCTATATGAATGAAAATATGTCTTTCTGCCACCAGAGCTTATTTTCAATACTGCAGTCTTTCAAGTCTGCAGTCAGCACTATTTTGAGCAGAGACTCAAACCACAAAGTCAGTTTAAGTTCTCTTTCTTATTAAGTGGCAGTCTTTTGGGATGTGGTTTCTTTCAGATCTTGCTTGGGAACAGCACATGGGATTAAGTGCATAATAGCACACTTTTTACTGCCAGTGTATTTTCTTGTGCTGTTTATGTAATGAAAGTGTTTCTGTCACACAGTCGAAAATAAAAGTAAACCTTAAGACCCATGAAATGTGTTTGTGGAACAATAAAGATATCAATTACTCTTCCTAGCAAGCAGGAGCCCAGGACAGAAACACTTAGTAAGGAATCTGATATAAGTTCTGGTGTGTGCAAGGTGAAGAAGGTGAGGTGGAGTGTGCCCTATGAAAAAGACAGGCAGTTCCTGAACCTCTTGTTGAAGAATTAGCTCAAATTAAATAGCTGAACATCCCTGATGGACAGATACAATCTTCCAAACTCTGCAAGTAGGATTTCACTACACGAAAACTTGTAATTTATGCATGTTTATAAAAAGTGTGTGTGTGTGTGTCTTGAGAAACCAATGCAGTCACTGTATAGGGTAAGAGAATTTGTGAAAACAGAGACTTTGGTGTAAAAACAGTTTTTGCTGCTAAAACAGTCAGCTCTGACAGTCTTTGTCTATGTAAATTCCACCATTTTTTACCAGGAAGCATAAATTTTTATGGTACATGGTATGCTATGTGCATTTTTGGGTTTATTGTTCTCATACTGCTCTGAACAGCTGTTTAAATGATGAAATGACCTTGTTTCAACTTAAGCAATAAGAGCGTCCATGAAAAGAAATACATGATGAATTCCTATAGTGTCAGCACTGTTGATCAGTGAATCTTAATTTGTTTCACTTTTGTTCCCTTTCCTTTAATGCTGTGTTTAGCTTTTTCTTCTAGACTGAATTGGATATCCTTAAATGTGTTATAATTTTTAACTGTTCTTATGTAAGTGTTTTTGTTGGTGTTTGCAAAGAAGAATTCTTACCAGTTTGAAGTGCCTATTGGGCAAAGACTTGATTAAGCAGGTTCCAAAACCATTAGCATTTCTCCAGCTGTTAGATCCAGATGATTTTTTTTTCTCTTTTCTGTATAAAGGTGGCCAGGGGGTGGCAGTATTTGGAAAAAACACACTAGACTGAACTGCCCTGAGAAGCCTCAGTGCTGCCCTACTTGAGAGTTTGAGACAGAGGGAAGGGGGTTGATCATACATTCAGCACCTAATTTAAAGGATGGAAGAAAGTAGAGCATGTATTAAAAAACAAACAAACAAACAAACAAACAAACAAAACTCTCTCCAGAAGGAGTGAAAGCACAGGTGGAGCAGAGCACATGCACTACACCTCCTTGAAGTAGAGAAGGTCAGCCAGTAGGGTGCTTGGATCAATTTAGACTTGGGAAAAAATAAAGCAGAGCTGTTTGAATAAGCTCAGTAAAGCTGAGATGTGCTGCTGCTGGAAGGAAATCAGTAACTGCAGCAATGGTTACTGGGACGATCAGAGGTTCTTAGATGTTGTGGAGGTTTAAAAGAGCACTGATAACCCTGCACCAGGGAAAAAAAGAACACCCCTTTTTTGGTTTCCTTCTGTTTCTTGCCTTACAAAATGTAAATCAAGTACAGTTCAGTCTCATTTTTAAAAAAATAATTTTAATAATATCTGTTGGACTCCAGTGAAGTCTCAGATTCTACCAGGAGACTTGATAGTGCAGCATCAGTCATGGCATTTTTAACTGAATCAAGACAAGCATTTTACTAATCAGTGAATGAATTATCTTGAATTTAATATGTGTTCATTTACACATATATTCATTCTCTGATTGCAATGTAATGGTGACTCCAGTTTCAAAGTCTTAAGTGCACAGAAATTGCTTGATACAGGTTTTTTATTCTGTAGATTGGTCATTCTAGTAAAGATTTTCTTGTAAAACAATTTGAAATAATTTCCTAGATATTCTAAGTCTGGTTGTGTAGCTGGTATTAGATTATGAGAGAAGAAAGACTGTATTAATCCGGTAACCTTTCCCAGTAATTTTGTTTCATGTTTCATAATGGTTATTGATTTAATTCCCACCAATCTTCCATTGCATGAAGATAAAAATAGAGGAAAATTTGTCTTTATTTCATATAACATATTTCACAGAAACTGTATCTTTGTGTGTTTTTTCAAGTTAGAAACAAAAGACAAGATGAATTACAGAAAAAGTAAAGCAAGTGCATTGGTATGGATTAATGCTCGAGACAACATTTCTAGAGGGTGAAAACAACAGAGAGACCTAGACCAGGGAACTATGAGAGTTAGCATATAAGGTTTTAGTTCAGCTGTGAGTGGAGTTGGCATTAATGAATAACAAACATGATGTAATCCCATCTCCTGTGGTGTGACAGCCCTCCAGCAGAGCCTCAATTAGAGCCATGCCATTATTTAAGAACCAGCCTATGGAAAGCATATGTTGTCAGGCCATAAATTGTGGAGCATATTACCTGGTGTAGTGAGAAACCTCCTAATTAGCTCAGTTGTGAAAACTGTAGGAGTCTTGCCAATGCTTCATTTTCATCACAGCAGCAAAACATCTGTCCCAAGGGCAGGGAAAAGAATTGGCTGTTGTGTGAGAAGGGGCCACACAGGAGAGGGCATTCCAAATTAGAGAAAATTAACTCACAATTAAAGTACTTATATAGAGGCCCATTTCACAAGACAGGCAATACTTAGTTGACAGCAGCATCTGAAATACAATGCAATGTGCAATGAGTTTAATTGTCTTAATTTTGTGGGCTATTAATCTTTAGACCCACTGAGGTACCATGGTAACAGATGCAGCTCCTGGCTGAGATTGGTTGTTCCAGCTCCCTGGTTGCACCAGGGTGGAAAATCAGTCTCTGTTTTGGACTTGTGATAAGAGTTTTTATAAACTTCTACTCTTACATCATCATCATCATCCCCATGGAAAAAGTGCTATTTATTTATTGATTTATTTAATATTGATTTATTTATTTTTATATAATGTATATAATTTATATATTTTTATATAGTATGTATATTTATATATTGATTTATTTATTTTAGCAGATTTATTTAAGCCTATAATTCTGACCTTCTGGACATGGGGAAATCAAACCAGTAAAAAAGCCCACAGAATTAAATTCTACTTTGGGGAATGTAGTGTTAGGGGCAGCCTACAACAAACTGCCCTGTGTGTTTCTTTTCCAAATACTTGGACCTGTGTGGGAATAAAAAAGGACACCTAACACCTAACTTTATAGAGCAAAAAATAATTGAGTGACAGTGGCTCTCAACTTGCATCCATCAGGGTAATTGTGATTCCTACTCTCCTTTTTGTTAAAACCCCTCTGTTAAGGGGTTGAGTTTGATTGTTAGGCCCACACAGTACAGTTTTCAGTGTTTAATAACTGGTTTTATGGCTCCCTTGTAAATAATAAAATTCTTTATTCTATACAAGAACCAGGAGTAAACATGTTCTGATGGCAACAGCTGTAGAGAAGCCTGGCTGCGCACCAATGGAATAGCAAGAGCAAAACTGTTTCTTAAATAACTGTTCTAATATATTGCTATAAATAATGAATAATTTTCTTGACGAAACATAATGATGTTGAAAATGGAGATAAGATGACGTGATGGATCAGTATTTTTTTTTAAAGTGCTATTTCTTCTTTACCTGTCAGCAAACATTCTCTATCTTTAAATGAACTGCACTGCATCTCCTTCTAGACAGTCCTAGGCTTGTGAACTCTACCTGCTACTCGGGAAAATTCGCTTTTGAATTTACAACAGCTCTTCATTTGATTGTCCTGGCAATTTTCAGAAGTAATTAATTTTGTACTTGGTTTTTCATGTTTCTCACATTCTTAATAAGCAGTGAGAGGTTTGAGAGAACATATAAATCTGTAATTTTATTTTAAGGAATTTTTTTTAGTGGTGCTCTTGTGTTACTACTTCTTTTGTCATTCAAATATATATAAGGCAATTTAAGTCATGAAAAGCTCTCACTGTCATGTTCTGCCACTTTGGCATCATGATAAATATTACTTCAGTCGAGAAATTATTCTAAAGGGTCTGCTCACTGAAGTAGTTGGTCGTAGTCATAGATAAGAGCAGCAGGCTCTGGCTGTAAACCTTTGACTTGCACACAACTCCTTGGAAAGGCAGGTGATCTCCAACATGACTGAGGGGTGCAAAGCAAATTCCACAGCTCCTTTCTATACTGTGATTTACTGCACTTTAAATGTGGTCTCCTAAGGCTATAGGTGAAACTGAAAGGCCAGCACATTTATTAGGTGATTTAAGCTATCTCAATGAGTGGAAAATGTTGGTTTGGGGATTGTAGATCATCAATAAATTGTTCATGTGTGAAATGAAAAGTCACCTTGAGGTCAGCTTCTAGTAAATTCACCTTGAGTTCAGGCAATTTGGAAACACCTGGCTTAGTCCACTAATTATTTGATTGATCACTATGACTTGAAAAACAAGATAGAGTTATCAGACAATAATGGCTTAATCAGAACTTTTAAACACTGCTGCTTTTTCAAATAAAGAGATCAGGATCTGTAGCACACCCAGCTGCCACAGGGCAGCACAGCCCACTCCTCTGCAGTGATAGGAGTCTTCTCAGTCTGATGAATTGCATGCCAAGATCTTTAGACAGCCAGATTCATGAGACATAAGGCATGACTTTCCACACTGGAGACCCGCAGAATAGCAGAGGTTGAAGGGTGATGCAGCCAGCAGTGTTTTCCTAGGGTTTCACAAGATGGAGCTGGCTGCAGGGAGAATGCAGCAGGTTCCCCAGATCAGCCAGTACCATCAACCTCAGCCACATTTGTGTGCCCCTTTTCTCCCCATGCTGAGGATTCCAGTTCCACAGCAATCCCTATGGCAGTGCTGACTCACCTCTGATTGCATGAGACATGAGCTAAGGGGAGATTAAAGAGTGTGTCAGAAAGCATTGGGATTCTTGTGCTTTTAAGTTGTCCTTTTTGCCAATTCTCTAAGAGCTCTTACCTCCAAGTGGGTGATTTTCCTTTGACCTGTGCATCCAAACTGTAGGCTTATATGGTTTTAGTTTCTTAATTGCCCAATATAAATATTTTTGAGAAAATCACCAATGCTGCATCCCCTGGAAGCACTATTGACGTTGTACTGTTCTTAACCTAACACAAGCTAGAGTCCATTTTTCAAGTGAGCTAGTGATGCCTTACGAATTTGTGAAAATGGGCATCTAAAGCAGATTTTCTATAGGCAAAAGGATATGTGACCTGTATGGATATAATTTTAGTAATCTGTACCTGGGCATTTCAGGAATACATGTTGTAAAGGAGCACTTAATGACTAGTAAATAACAAAAAGGTTCCACATTCTTAACTGATGAATACTAGAAATATTAGTGTATACTAGAAAAGCTAGTGTAATTGTTTTATTTAAAGAATTATACTGAAAAGATAGCTCAATCTGTTTTTCTCTTCTCAGCTGGTGGCCTCCATCGTGTTTATCAGCTTTGGTGTTGTGGCAGCCTTCTGTTGTGCAATAGTTGATGGAGTGTTCGCAGCACGACACATAGTAAGTACAGGGATTTTGTCATCTTTCAATTTTGATTATTTATGGCATTTCTAGCAGGAAAGTATTTTCTTTTGGTTTTTGTTTAGCAGTATATTAGGGTTTTTGGTAGTTCTTGGTGGAGATTGCAAACAGAAAGGTGATATAAAATGATGTCATGAAAGGCATGCTAAAAGGTATATCTGCCTAGAAAAGGGAGACATTTCAACAACTGCCAGCATTTGTTTCCTTTTGCATGAAGGCTTTGTAGGCATGGTAAGGATTTGGAATGCACCCACTGTGAGCACCAGAAAACCTGATGGGATTTGAATATGCTAGTTTATATGTTAGAAATGTGTTCTTTGCTGTTCTATCTTTTGTGATAGGATACCTAAAAAAAAAAAAAAATTCAATCTAAACCCTGGCTTTTAATTGAGCTTTGATTTCTCAAATCATCAGGAAATAAGTAGTTATATGTGCTAACAGGCATTAGAGGTCAGATGTAGTATGCTAAATAACACAGCAAGTGTGATGGTATATGAGCCTCTCTCTGCTATGAAATACCACAGACCTGCTCATCTTTCTGCTTATGTTCATTGAGGGGCAGTATAACTCCACTGGCATCAGTGAGACCTACTAATTTCTGTTAGCAAATACCTCAGAATAATTAGGCTTTAGATCACTTGGATATTTTACTGTTGCTGAAGAGGGCTTTAAACCAAATGTGGGTTTCAGAGCCTCGTGTGCATTGCACAAGACAAGACATGTCTTGGTATAAACAACTGAGGTGTGCAATGTGAGCATGGTTAAATGCTCTGGATTGTAGTCATATTTTGTGCTATACAGACCCTGCAGGATGCCAAAGTGGCCTGTTTTTTCTTGTATTTACCCTGTAGTTGGTCTGGTTTGCCTGCCTCTGACTAACATAGGCCCAGAGAGCCTTTCCATGGGAACTGCTTAAAAGAGGAGGGGAGCAAATTCCTATTTAGATTCCTTACTCCAGAAAATTCAGTGGCTGTGACCTGGAAAACCACTGTCACTTACTGAATTTTTGGATCTGTCCTGAGCAGCTGAGGGAACTGGGGTTGTTTAGTCTGGACAAGCAGAGGTTATTTATCTGAAAGGAGGTGACAGTACACTGAAGGTCAGTCTCTTCTGCTGTGTCTCAGTTGAAAGTTTGAAAAGAAATGGCCTTAAGATGACCCAGGGGAGGTTCAGATGGGATACTGAGACAGTGGTTAAGGATTGGAGAAAGTTTCTCAGGAAGGTCACTATCTCTGGAAGTGCTCAGGAGACATCTGGATGTGTCACTTAGGGATATGGTGTAGGGGTGATTTAGGGTTAATGGTTGGACTGGATGACCTCTTCCAACACTGATGATTCTGTGGTTCTTTAATTTCCCAGGAACCTGACTTATTTCTGTTCTGCTTTAATTTGTTCATTAGGAAGTGTTCAGATGGCACTTGTACAGACTTACATCTTCTAACTGCAGTGCAGTAACAGCCCCCACTGCTGAGGGTGGACAGAGCTTCCCTGAGGTGAGGTACTGAGTCAGGGGACAGTGTGACAGTCTCAAGCACAGACAGGTGTCACTCCTCACACCTTTCTAGGTGTTTTCAGTAGGAGAACATCAAGGCACAAAGTCATTGCACTCAGCCAAGAAAAAACCTTCTTACAATCTGGTGTGCAGTTCTGTATCTGGTTAGTCAGTGGCTGGGTATGACTGCATCCCCTGTGCAGAGCTGGAGGCTGGAAGGGGCTGGTCACCATCCAGCCACTCCCTGGAGTGCTGGAGATGTACAACCCAATAACACGATCCTGCTGCAATCACATCATGACAGGCTTCATGGAAGCCCATGACCAGTTGTTTACATTTGGGGCTTAGTTCTGTTTGTCACATCTGTGTCTTGCTGTCTCCTTCACCTATTACAGAGCAGAGAAGTACTAACAAGAACCATTTGTTGGAAAAGTAATTTGCATCTCTGCATGGTCACACTCACTCCAAGCCATTCTCCTCTGTCTAATAAGGAACTTGGCAAGATCAGGTGAAGTAAAGGTGTACCTCACCAAGTTTCTCTGACTTACACATCTGGAAAGTCTATAGGGATGATAGTGTGAGTGTGCTCCCAATTTAATTTACAGTAATGGTGGGGCCTTATCAAAAGAACATGTGCCATGCAGACTGTGGTGTCACTGCCACTGTGTTATGTCCTCTTTTCATCACAGCTCATTTCCTTCAGGAAGAGCAGCAGCACCACATTCAGTCTGCTCCCTACGGGCAGTCCCAGCCTTTTTCAGACCTGGGTAGTGCTGTTGCCATTTTGTCCTCTGCCTTTGGGGTGTAACTGCTGAAGAGTTGGACTAAAATATTCTCCAGTCAGGGAAAGGACAAATTCCTGCAGTGTCAGAGTGCCTAGTCTATACTAAAGCCATAAACCCTTTGTGAGAAATGGTAGCTGTCTGCAGACGGACTACAAATACAACATCTTTCACATCAATTTGGAATAAGAAATGTGTCCCCTTTTTTCATTTTGTTTTTAGCTTCATTTGAGCTGGGAAGGATGTGAAGAGGATAAATCACATAATTACAGATTTTTCTTAGTATGTGCCTGCAGTGAAATGGAGACAATTATTTTTGCACATTTTCTCCAACTCTTATGAAACTGTGACTAGAATGATAAAATACTTTACTCTGTTTTATTTCCTTCCCAAGAAGGCATGAAATTGACAAAAATTCTTCCAGGAAATGGATGTTTTTCAGCAAAGAGATACTTAAATTATTTAAGACTTACTTTGCTTTATAGAAGGCTCTGTATCACACCATTTATAAAATTAAAAACACTGAAGGAAATGTGGCTTGATTTAAAATAGCTGTAGCTTTTAAAAAAAATAATACAGATATAATTCACCTTAAAAAAGAGCAACAACCAAACCAGAATCAAGTGAAATAAATCAAAGTTGAAATAAAGTGCAGTGATGTTATTTCAGAAAAATACGATGATTAAAGGAATTTGTGTGTATTTGTGTTTGCTTGAGGGATTTGTTTTTTTAGCAGATGAGAATAGTCCAATTCTTCTGTTGGAGATCATTCAACAATCTCCTCCCACCACACATGGAGATGCCCTGTCCCACCTCAGGTACACATTCTCTGCAGTAGCTATGGCCTCCTATTCATGACTGCAAGCTTTGACCATTCCACGTGATCTTTAGCTTTGTTGTCCCCCAGGAAGAACCTAAAATAGCCAACAGCAAGAAATCCAGGTATGAAGTGAGGACACTGCCTTTTCCAACCGAGTTTATTCTGTGATTCTGTGAAGGAAAAGCTGGGTGCTGTGGAATGCAGAGTTGCTTATCCATTGTGAGATGCAACAGTCTTGCACACTACAGGCCAGATGCCTTAAAAAGCCATTTGAAAATGTTCTAAGCAAGCCTGTTGGCTTTCCTGTTGAAGAAAACCTCAAATGGTTGTATTCCATGTCTAACAAAGTTGTTACCTTGACAACTGGTGGTAGAAAACACGACTCAAAGAATAATTTCTCACTGGAATTAAGTTAGGTAGATTCTCTGGAGTGCAACACTAAATGCAATTTATGTTCTCCATGTTGCCACATGAGACAAAATTACACCTAATTACTTTCAATTCCATTTCCATCCTGTATGACTCATTAATATAATAGCATGGCATAGCATATACCATAAAAAGCATCCAAGGCAGCATGTCCAGCAGGTCAGGGGAGGTGATCTGCCCCTCTGCTCTGCTCTGGTGAGACCCCACCTGGAGCGCTGCATCCAGCTCTGGAGTCCTCACCAGCAGAGAAAGAACCTGGATCCCTTGGAGGGATCCCAGAGGAGGGCCACAGAGATGATCAGAGACATGGAGCAGCATTCCTATGAAGGCAGGCTGAGATAGCTGAGGTTGTTTAGCCTGGAGAGAAGAAGGCTCCATGGAAATGAGGCTGGGGCCATCCTGTACCTAAAGGGGCCTATAAGAGAGATAGAGACAAAATTTGTAGCAGGGCCTGTTGTGATTGGACAAGGGCTCATGGTTTCAAACTAAAAGAAGGTCAATTTAGATTAGATATAAGGAAGACATTTTTTACAAGGGTAGTAAAACATTGAAATAGATTGCCCAGAGAGGTGGTAGGTGCCCCATACCTGGAAACATTCAAAGTCAGGCTGGGCAGGACTCTGAGCAGCCTGGTCTAGCTGAAGATGCTCATTGCTATTAGATGGGCTTTAAAGGTCTCTTCAAACCCAAACTATGCTGTGATTATTTGCAGTTGTATTTTACTTTTCATTTGCAGAGTGAGTACTAAACATTTATAATTGAAAACTAGCACTAGTTCAGTAGTGATTTTTATGTTGATGGTCCACTGAGGTAAAATTGTTTAATTGGTGAACTTCTTAATTACAGAGTGCTTAAGTTTGCAACCAGTTCATTTTGATGCCAATGGTCAAGTATCCCACAGTATTAATTCTGGTATTAGACCTTGCATCTGACACTGAGATGGGAAGCACATATTGCATTCCTAGACTACCAGCCATTTACAGGGTGAGATTAATTCTTTTTTATGAACTTAGTTCAAGGGTTGGAGTGAAGGAGGATTCTTGCAACCAGCTTAAGCCCATCTGCCAAGATTTCTCGTTTGTACTGCAAGACAACCCCATTCACTCATCCAAATGCAGTTGACTATACTTTAAATCAAAAGGCAAATACTTTGAAAAATAATTTTCCTGGAGGCCTGAAAAGCTTGGAGCCTGTTGTACTATCATTTTTGTTCCAGTTACTCTGATATATTTTCCCTGTGAAGCACATTACAGCTTGGGAGTGCCCAGTCCTGTGAAAGGTAAATTAATCAGAGGTACATAAGTCAAAAGCCCCACAACTGAAGTCAGAGGGAAATCTAGTAGAAGAGAAGGCACTGACATTACAGAAGAGTTTCAGACCACCCCCAAAAGCTATTTTGAAACCAGATCTGAACTAGGCATATAATGGTAAGCTGTGTTGGTGTGAGCAAAGTGGTGGGATTGTGTGGAGTTTGGTCTCTGGCTTTTATTTGGCAATATAGGAATAGCCTATCAGCTAGATTACTGATTCCAGCTCTGGGATTTCTTGGTGCTTTGCCAAAGACCTTATTGACTTGGAAAGAGTTTGGAGAAGAAAAATCTGAAATCTGAAGTGGTAGCTTTAAGAAAAAATACTCAGAAGTTTGATTTATTTCATTTAACATAGAAAAGGCTGACAGGTAAATTGATCATGGCCTTTCTAAGGTATCTGTGTAGTCAAAGGTTATCTGATAGCAGAGGGCTTTTAGTCTCTCACACAAAAACAGAAGAAATGCAGTGAGTTGAAGTCAATGCTAAAGAGATTCAAACCATGGAGAAGATGAGGTTTTGACAATAATGAATTATGGAAGCAGCTTTGCCAAGGTTATGGATAATTCCCCATCACTGAAATATTTAAATCCCAAGCTTCTTTTTGTGTAATCTTATGAAGCATATCCAGAGGTTATGAGCTTGAAGCATATGGCTTGGGATGAAATTATTTAGCCTTTGTTATTCAAGAGGTCATTCTAGAGCAGAATCTTCAAGAAAGGCTCCCATGAACTATTTTTATAGTCAGGTAGACACTCTATTACCTCTTGTAAAACCTGTCTGTGTGGTACCAGGACCTGTTCTCTGCTGGAAAATGTTTAGGACTTGATAGATTAAAAACATTTGAAAACCATTTATCAAGATTTCTGGTCTAGGTTTGATGGTCTTCAAATCAACAGAAGAAATGCAATCTTTAACATTACCATAACTAAATAATGTTTCTACTAAAACCACTATTCCTCACACACTGGATAACATACAAGACAACCCAATAATGTATACATTCAATAGATTAATATATCTATATGAGTACATATGTATTGAATATATTGGATGCATCCAGGGACTTGTCAGCAAAACTGCCATCTTGCTAATGTTTTCTGGTCTAGAACTGATACAGGGTTTTTGTACCCACGAATCTGCAATCTGATATACCTCTGTCTCCAGACAGGCAAGTATTACACATAAAGCCTGAATGTACTGGCATTACAGAGGAGCTAGCACTAAGCATTAGTTTGGTTGCTGGATATTTTGCAGTAAGAAAAATAATGGCAACCTTTTTTTCTGGAGAACCTCTTATGATTCCCCCTTGAGTTTGCAGAGCCTCTCACACTGTCAGGGACAAAGCCCCAGTTTATACAGCTTTTTTCTTTTTTTTTTTTTTTTTTTTTTTTTTTTGCCTGAAATTCCTTTCAGGTTTTGCCAAATT
>JANRGV010000051.1:87183688-87193688 GCA_024734035.1 Alethe castanea | reverse complement strand
GATAATTTTCTTTATTGTTTCCTATTCTCAGAAATGTTTCTAGACTAACAACAGATGTTTCTTTTCTATGAAAAAAAAATTCAAAGCTTCTACGTAGACATATAGAGGGAGAGAAAGTAACCACCTGCAGACTTCAAATTGCAGCAAAAATAATTCATAATTTTTTCATCATTTCTCAAAGGAAAAATACAGTTTTCCTTGCCCAGTGTAGAAACTAGTGGAGTGAAAAAAAAGGAAAAGGCATTGTTTATTCACATGGATCTGAAGTTCTTACATTCTACTAGAGTAAAAATTAAAGTATTATTGAAATAAATATTTCAGTGTGCTGCAATTTGCCCTCGCATTTAGGTTTTATTTGCTTCACCTTTAAGAAGAAACCACGATTAGTATGAATAATCATATCATGGAGCAGGAATTTCTCTCTCTGTGGGTAGATGATTATTCAGTTGCATATAATGTCCATGGAAAGTATGTTCCCAGGTATTCAACAAAGTTTTGATTGATGATTATTGATGGCTCTGTTAAGAGCTTATTGAAATGTGTTGCATCACTGCTGCTAGATTATGGAACTTCACACTTGTAATTTATTTATTTAGTCTTTTATGATAAAACCAAGAAGGTAACATACTTAAGAAATTTCTTTTACCAAATCTGCCTAGAATTTTCTTGTATGGCTCAGCAGAGTTCTCTCCACATCCCAGCCATCAGAATACCCAGTGGCTTCTTCAACTCTGTAGCACTGAGCACCATGTATTTCAACATTTCTGTTCTTCTGAAATGCATGTGAGCTTCAAAATAACAAGCCAGGGGAGATGGGGAAATGCTAATTGTACTTGAGCAGTCTGGGCATTTGTGAACCATTTCATTAGTTGTTTAGACTATTTTACTTCTAAAACTCATGTCTTTTCATTCCTCTTGAGGTTTCTCTCATGGACTTTTTCCTTTCTTACATTTTGGGTGCCAGTCCTGGAGTTCCTCCCATTTGGATAAGGCCTGTCAGCCTGGCTGATGTGTGTCAGTGGGGGTCTCCCTGTTACAGGAATGATAGGGAGCTTTGATGGCAAATTGCTGGGCACAAACTGGCTGGTTTCTGCTCAATACCCAACATAAAAATGTCATGCATAAAGTTGTTATTACATTAATTGAATTATAATAGGGATACATTGTGCCATGCCCTGAAAATTAAAATCAACACTGCAATGTTAATTATGCCTCCAGCATTTTATTTGTAGAGGTAGGTATTCAATATATTGATATATTGCTCAATTAGGTGTATTTAGTGCAGCCTCTTTTCCTTCCCTTTGCTATAAAATAAATTCGAAAGAGCCTTATAAATTAAACCCCTGTATATTTCAGTCAGCAGGATATTCAGTATGTCAGATGTCTTCCAAAATGGCATTTCTTGCAGTAGTATACTTACAGATTTATATGAGATCAGTGCAGTTGGTTAAAGTATGGTGCTCATAATGCCAAGGTTGAGGGTTTGATCCCTGTGTGGGATGATTCCATTCATTTAAGAGTTGAACTTGATGATCCTTGTGGGTCCCTTTCAACTCAGAATATTCTGTGGTCAGTGGTTTCTTGCATATTCTGATAGCATTAAGGCAATAGGAAGGAGATGGAGCAGTTTTTCATGTATTTGAGTCACATTACCAGAAACAGAATAAACAGTTCTTGCATTCTTGTGGAAACGTTAATTACTCACACGGCACAACATCATTACAATCAAGACAGAGCAATCAGTTGATATAACAAACCCTATAATCAAAGTAATGTAATCTATGTAAGTAATCAACTATAATAAGCAATTAAATACCTAACTGCATCAAGCAATAACTAAAATTACAGCCTTGAATAGTATCAGCAAATTGCACCATTAGAAACTTGTATAAAAGGCAGTGGTAAGTCTGAGTTTTTAACTTCACAACATCACTGTTACAGGTGTTATGGGAAGGTCTGTAGCCTCATCCTGAGAGATACTGGCTAGCAAGACTTGACTGAAGAAAAGCAGACTTGTTCCTGAGCAGTACTACAAGAGCACTAACCTCACCAAAATAAAGAATAAGACTAAGGCTACCACTGCAAAGTATTTACATAAAATAAAAATCAGTGAGAAAATATAAAGTGAAACAGAACCATATATATGTGTTTTTCAGCCATGACTGTGTACAGATATTCTGGATATTTACTGGTTTGGAAGACCTGAAATTAATATGTAATGCTACCAAGTATTAAGAGGATTCTGTAGGATCCAGTCTTTCTGATTAAATAGAAATACTAAAAAGAACCCCAGGAAAGCACAATGTGAAGTATATCTGGTATGTGAGAGTAAAGTTTTAAGCCCCATCAGCTGCTTTTCCTATTTTCAGCACTGAAGTTGGGCTGTTTCAGCATACCAGACAAAACAGGCAGGGTCTCTAGGCTGAGTGAAGCATTTCTAGAAGAAGATTAGCTCTTGAATTCATGCAAGGCAGATGTAGAAGTGCAGGAAAGGGTAAGTGCTGTCTGCAGCCTGCAGTGGAATTGCTCTCATGGCATGACTTCACCCCAAGAATGTAACCAGATACCTTGGTGGCTGCCTCTGAAGTGCTTAAACAACACTGGGAATGTATTATTTGCACCAGGGGATCACTAATGTGCTGTAGTTACAGTAGTATGGCATGGACAGAAGCATGTCTCTGTCTCTGCATCTCTTTGAAGGGTTTCATCAACTGTGCATTTGGGAGCCCTTGATTCATAAGGCACAGGCAGTAAGTGTAGGAACTGAATTAACACACATTAGCCATGGCTGCAGCTTAGGTAAAAAGAGCACTTGAAAGCCTAATTTTAGGGCTTAAAGTTTCTTAATATACTTTCCTAATTATTGGATACATTAAAAAAAAAAAAAGAAGAAGAAATAGCAAAAAATTGAAAACATTCTGTTCCTGACGGTCTGGTTCACTTCAGCCCTTGGCAGTGGCATGACCTTGGGGCTGGGCTGCTGCACTGACACAGGACTGTGGGAGTCCAGAAATGGCTCACTTTTTTTTTAGCACTCCCCCTTCCAAACCCCACCCAGCATGTGCTATGCACACCCTGACAGCCTAGGACTTTTCATGTCAATAGTCAAGGTGATGCTAGCAAAAGGGCAAAACATCAGAAAAAGTAGAAACAATCAGTAGTATCACAGAGGAGGAAAACAGCTGAAATGCAGACATGGAACGGCCTGAAGGCCCACTTGATGAAGTGAAACTGAACTGACACAGTTGGATTCAAAAGCTGATTATGACCTTGGTGGGTATTAGATAAAAGTTGTTAATAATTCTAGAATTCATGTCTTGGTGCATGGTTAAAAGGTGAAAAAGGAAGGGATTATCATAGAATTGTAGAATTATTTAGGTTGGAAAAGACCTTTAAGGTTATCAAGTTCAACATAAACTTAACACTGCCAAATCGAGTAGTAAATTCAATTTTCTGACCATAACTGTACTTTCCCAACTTCCTTAATTTATTTTTTTAAAATGTTGGTTTGTTTTTGTTTTACAATTTCTCTCTTTCATTCATCTCTCCATAATGTCCACGACTTTATTTTCTAGCACCTGGACTTCCTTTCAGGGTCATGGGTTTTTAAACCTGAGGTTTTGTAGCAACCACAGCATTCCAGATAGCTGCCAGCCAAATGCTTACAGCCAATTTGTTATGTGGCTTCAATTTCCTTGTGAATAAGAGAGATGGAGATGCAATGGCAGCCTCTTTAGAATCCCTGGCACTGACTGAAAGAGCCCATCCTGGCAAAGGGCAGGAGCTGATGCCTGGTACTCCATAAGGGCTGTCCCAGATATTGAAGGGAGGGAAGGGAAGCCCACTGTGCCTCGTGGTGGTGGTGAAAATTTGATCTCTCATGAATTATGAGTAAGGCATTCTGTTGGACTACCAGGAAGTTAAAGATTTTTTAACACAAGAGAAGATACAGGTCTTTAGGAAGCTAGCTGTTTTAAAATTGTTATTTTAATCAGTTAGTTTTCTGGCAGCTGATGTGGGTTCAATAACTGGAAATATGGACTTGGAGATTTCAGGGGGTATTGTTTCTTCTTTTTCCATATAATAGTGAAATTCTGCAAGATAAATTGTTTTCTGAAAGCCATTTCTGCTTCAGAAATTACAAACTGAAAACTGAATTGCAGGTTTATCTGCCAGTGAGTAAAAGCCCAGAACACTTTTCAAAAAATCCACCCTTGTTTCTGATTCTAGAGGGGTATGGCCATGTGCTCTATGTGGGAGTTGCAAGACTGGGGAGCAAAATTAGGTATAAATGTTTTGTTCTTCAAAGCTGACGCCCCCTCACTGCAGTATTGATGATACTGGCCTTGGACTCAAAAGTTGTAATATCAAACTGGCCAGAGTCAATATGGAAACTGTTCATAAAAGTTTTTAAAATGGACATATTTCATTTGTTTATGATGGAAAGCACAAAGATTTTTATATTAATCACTCCTGTGAATCCCTAGGATTTTCTAGCAGTCTTCCTCAGGAGAAGCCCTTCTCATTGGGAAAGCTGTTGTAAAAGATGGAGAAACAGCCCTTGGTCAGAGAGAGACAGGAATTACAAAAGACCTGTAGCATTTCCTCTCATTGTTTGTACAGGGTTGGATCCAGCCAGCTCCAGCTTGGGCCCCCAGACAGTGATCCAGTCTGCCTGCTTTCCCAGGCTCCTGACATGTTGTCCCCTTCTTTTAGGAGCTCCTTTTATCTTTGCTCTGAAAGCCCTCAGGTTTGTGTGCTCCCATGTGCCCTGTGCTCTGGACCAGTGTGGGCCAGACACAGATACCTGTGCTCCATCTACCCCTCCAGAGGAGCATAAAAGCTAATTGCTAATAACTTCTATTTGTTCATATTTCCATGCCTGTTTTCAGAAAGTTAACAGAGAGTGTGATCTTGAAGGGAATTATAATCTCCAGAACACTCAGCTGTTGGCACAAGGCTGAGCTGGCATTGAAGGGTGATGTTTCAGTTTGTTTTTAGGATTAAACTTGAAAAATCTTGGCAGCTATCCCTCTCCTATTCATTGCTAGCTTTGATGTAGATGAAAACAACCGAAAACAGAAAATTAAAACTTGACGCTAATGAGACACTGAAAACATGATTCTGGTTTTGGACTCCTCAATTTTATCTTTATTCATCTTTTACATGTGACCAGGATGGTTCCTTTCTCCCCAGGCCAACTGGCAGGGTGAAGCCCACGTCCTCACTCTCAAAGTCTCTTGGAATGTAAATGGCAATGTCCAAGATACTTGCTGGGAAAAGTTCTTGGCCCTTACTAATTTACAAACCATGCCCAGAAATTATTTTGGAAGGGTGATAGTTTGCCCAGGCCAAAGCCATCACCAGCAGAGTTCTAGCAATTTAATGGGCTTGATGCTCGCGTTTCAGCCCTGGGAACATTTTCTGGCACTGATTAATCTTCACCTCTCTCTATGCAGCTATGGAAGCTAAGACTAAATAAATACTGCAATTGGAAAAAAATAGCCCTCACTGTATAATTATTTCAATAAATTATTAGCTATGTTTTGTAAAGTATGGCATACATTTCAGTCAATACAGTTTAAGCTGTATCTCCATTTTCTGAAAGTGAGCTTACACATAAGGGAGATGGAATTTTCCTTATGTTATCCAAAATATATCTGTTCTCCAAGGAAACAAAAACTGGCATAGAAAAAACTTCTTTCCATACCTCAGCTAAGAGCCCTTTAACCTCCCCACAGGCATTTTATCAAATCCACCAAAGATACTGTTAAAAGAGTACTTTTCTTAAAAACCATACTGCAATGCTCCCACCATCAAAGAGAATGTGAGGTTTCTATTGTATGCTCTTAAAATGAAGCAGTCAGCCAAACCAAAACTCTCTATATTTGTACCAAATCTTTTCTTCCTTGGCATAAAGCCTTCCCTCTTGTCCATCTGTCACTCTCAGGTTTTAATACACATACTAGAAAAGTATTGAAATAAAAAATTCAAGAAGAGGGAAAGCTAGTTTGCTTTGTACGGTTCAAGGTTGAGCAGTTCTGAAATGAAAGGGAAGTACTGGGTGTCCTGAGTTTTGAGGGTTTTTTTGACACATCTGAAAATTTTCTAAACTTATCTTAATGGCATTCTGACTGTACCTGATCAGTATACACAAACACACTCAAACGTAGTTAGCTAAGAAATCATCTTTTCCAGTGCTCAGAATTGAATAAAACCTGACCATTGTTCCTTTGCATTAATAAATAAACAAACCAAAGAATGTACTACATTTTTATAGAGAATTCTTCCTCTTTTTACCAGCCTACATATTTTGTCCTCTGCATGTATCAGCAGAGCTTTAACCAGCAGAACTTTCCCACCTGCCTATTTCCACTTAAAGGGACTTACTCAAAGAAGCAGAGAAAGGGAATGCATTGTTTGTTATATATTAATATTACACTTTAGTGGGCGGTATTTCATAGCTCTGTTTCAATAATAGTGGTTGAGGAAGTTCTTGGTATCAAATGATATTAAATTAGTTAAAAAGAATATTGTTGCTATATACTTTAGAGTTATTCTTAATAGATGAAAAGTATATATATAGATACACACACATATATAGTGTTTTAAAATAGCTCTGTCTCAACCACTATTGCTATAAACAGTAGAATCAAGAAGAATCAAGGACTGTTAGGTATACATTATATTCATACACAATCTGTTGTGAGCAATGTGAAGTATTTTAAGATCAATCTGTCAGGAATACTTTTATAGCTTTAAAGTATGCCTCATTTGGCTTTGGTATAAGACACTCCTATTAAGTCCACTGGGTGCTTATGTGGTGTGGCATACTGTTGGATAACTTTTAAACACTTTTTAGTATCTGTGTCGTGCCTTATTCATATAAATACCTTAGTAGACAGAGACCACAGCACTTCTCTGGCATGAAAATGGAAGATTTTACCAATGCAACCTTTTGGCATCCCTAATGTACCCTTACTTAAAAGCCATGTGCTTTAGGTGTTAAATTCTCTAGGTGTCTGGACAAGGCCAACGTTATCTAATCTTTGTTATTTTTGTACACTTGAGCATCACTCATTTATTTGATTGCACATAGGAGTGCATTTAGAGAACAGACTGAATGCAGCAGGCTGGCTGTGCTGGTGCAGCAGGCTTGCTGTTCAAAATTAGGTGCATGAAGGATGGTACTCATTTGCCATGATTGTGCATGCAAATGTAATAACTGTATTCATTGTGGTCACTTCCAAGTCAGCTCTGACCTTTTTGCTGCACAGCAATACCAAGCCATAATAGCTGGTATGGATTAATCAATCCCCTCTTTCCTCAGAGAACAGTGCTGCTTCCAGTCACAAGCACACTTATATGAAAAGTGTGCTTATCTTGTCCGTCAAAGACCAAACCAATAAAAGGACCAATTTATTTTTTAAGAGCCTAATCCAATTACCTGTGCTTAAAGCAGTGTCAGCTGGCACAGGTGGCTCAGAGCTGTGCCCATTTTGAGTGTCCACGCTGAGTATCTCCAAGGATGGAGATTCCAACAACCACTCTGGGAAACCTGTTCCATTCACCCATAGAATGAAAAAGGTTTCTTTTTATGTTTAAGTGGATTTTCCCACATTTCAGTTTGTGCCCACTGCATCTTGTCATTTTTCTGGAGATAAATATGGCTCCATCTTCTTCACTTCCCCATCAAGTACTGATCCATATTGATAAGGTACATGGGGACCTTCTCTTGTCTAGGCTGAACAGTCCCAGCTCTGCTTCTCTTATGACAGATATTCCAGCCTGTTCTTTCTCAGACCATGTCCACGGTCTATCTCATACTGGGGAGCCCAGCACTTCAGCCCAGGTCTCTCTCAACAATGTCATGGTCCTGTGGTGTTTCAGCCACTCATCCCAGTTTTGTGTCATCTGATAGCTAGCAGAGGGTGCACTCTACCCATCATACAGTTCAGTAATTGAGATGCTACACAATATTGTCCTAGTACTGACCCCTGGGGCAGACAACTATTAAGTCACCTCCAGCTGGACTTCATGTCACTGCTCCCAAGACTATGACCTCAGCAGTTCTGCCAGCTTTCAGTCCACCTCAATCTCCATTTAGTTAGCCCATTTTCATCAGCTTGTCTGTGAGAATGAGACTGACAGAGGGATTTGTGAAGATAAAGATGCAGAAGCAGGTGAGCAAGAAGCTCCACTCATCCACCAAGCCAGTCATATCCTTATAGAAGATCAACAAGTGGGTCAGACATGACTCCCCCTTTGTAAATCCATGCTGATTACTCCAAATCACCTTCATGTCCTTGAGATGCTTGGAAATTGTTTCCAATATTATTTGCTCCATTCCTTCCCATCAGTGTGTAGTTCCCTTGATTGATTGTCTTTCTTGTCATCCTTGAAGACAGGATGTATCTCCAGTCTGTTTAAACGTTCTCTAAACTGATCCCCCTTTAGCAAGGGTGATTCTTTCTTGTGCCAGATTTTCCCACTGGTCTCCACTGTAGACCAGGGCAAAGAAGGCACTGAATACTTTGATCTTTACCCTGTCTTTGTATTGTGTTGCCTGCCTTATTCAGTAATGTGCACATATTTTCCTGATTTCTCTTTTGCTCTAATAGACCCGACAGAAGCCCTTCTTCCTGCCCTTTGCAACCCTTGCTGGACTGAATTCCAAGAGAGCTTTGGCTTTTGTAATCCCATCTATGCATGCTCATATAATTTTTCTATTTTCCTCCCTGGTGATTTGCCCTTTATTGTGCTTCTCATAGACTTCCTTTTCATGCCTGAGTTACATCTGGAGCTCCTTGTTTATCCACACAGGCCTCATGCTGCCTTTGCTTGATTTCTGCTAGATGGGATGAACTGTTTCTCAATTTGGAGGAGATGAACCTTGAATATCAACCCCCTTTCCTGGACCTCATTGCTTTCCAAGGACTGTATCCCATGGGATTCTTCCAAACATCATTGAATAAGCCAAAGTCTCCTTTCTTCAAGTCCAGAGTTGAGATCCTTCTCCATCCTCTCCAGATTCTGAACCCCACCAGATCATTCATGGCAAGGCTGCCCCTGACCTTCAC
This sequence comes from Alethe castanea, assembly GCA_024734035.1. Taxonomy (NCBI): domain Eukaryota; kingdom Metazoa; phylum Chordata; class Aves; order Passeriformes; family Muscicapidae; genus Alethe; species Alethe castanea. Next base: position 87,184,608 of record JANRGV010000051.1, on the reverse strand, counting down.
ATCCCTGAGCAGTCTTTCCTTGTTTGTAACTATGAAGTCCAGCAGAGCTCCCCTCCTTGTCAGCTCCTTGTTCTGGCAGAGAAACTTCAATCCTCTTAGACCTCCCAGCCAGATCTGTCTCTGGAAGTCATGGCTAAAGGCTAATGCTTTCCCAGGACTGTGGAAGAATGTTGACCTAGTTCAAGACATGGCATGCTGTTCGTGTGATATTTGCTTTTCCTCTAGAGAAAAAGAGTTACTGAAGCATTTGTTTCTTACACATGTGTAGTATAAATAAATATTTTTGGATGCAGGAAGCTAACCTTTCTCTAACCCTTGAGAGTTGGTGTCCAAACTTGCTTAAGTTTGCTGGAGTAATCAGAAAGGCAAACAAGCTGATGGAGGAGCTTTAGTCATTGATCTGTCTGCATTCCTCCTAGCTCTGCATTTTAACTAATTATGTATTTTGGATCAGCAGATTTATACAGTTCACACTTCATTATCCAGCAAGCAGAGAATACTCTGCTTGTGATCTGAAGTAGTGCAGATCTTTCTGCAAAATCTGGGTTATTCCTGGATGGATCTTAAAAAATGAATCAGAAAAATGATTTCTGCTAACAACTTAAATAGTCCTTTGCTTGTAAGTTGGCATGGAAAGGGGGGATGACAGGTACTGGGTTTGTATCTTCTGTCTTGGATCTGGTCTAACTGACAAACTGAGGAGCAATGAGCACGTGAGTGGTTTAACAGAACCACAGAATCACTGGGTTGCAAGAGACCTCCAAGATCCTCCAGTCCAACCCATGCTCTAATGCCTCAACTAAACCATGGCACCAAGTGCCACATCCTTTCTTTTTTAAAACACATCCAGGGATGGTGACTCCACCACCTCCCTGGGGCAGACAATTCCAGTACTTTATCACTCTTTCTGTAAAAAACTT
>JANRGV010000051.1:87127831-87157144 GCA_024734035.1 Alethe castanea | reverse complement strand
GCTTCTGTGCCATAAAAAAAAAAAAAAAAAAAAAAAAAAAGCCTGCATTCAGTCGAGCAGTTCTGTGTTTTACCTAGGCCATATTTGCCAAGAGGTCCCTGTTAGCATCTGACACACCTGTAAGAGGCAGAACTTCAGGCAAGCACTGTTGTTTCAGGCCATGCTCTGAACAGGAAGGACAGATAATGAGGCAGGAAGCAAACCTGACAACTGTTTCTAAAATTGACCTCCAGTTACCAGGGAACAGCAAGGAAACTTCTCTACAAAAGTACTTGTTTGTACCTGTTGTTTCAGTTTCTTTGTGGAGTGATAGTCAATCAGAGATAGTGATAAAGGGACAGATGCTTCTTCTGTAACTAGGGCAAACAGCACCCCAGTATCTGTTGCTGGTTGAATTACAGCATTTATTTCAATTTCCCAATTTGTCTTGGTTTCATTTCCAGAAGAAAGTTGAACTGCAGAAAAAGAAATTCATAGGACAATGTGTCAAATGGGTAAGCTGTTCAATTTCTCCCTGAAGAAGAGCATAGGCAGATGAGCATCTGGAGGGACCACCACATTTTTTTATTAAAAAATAAAAATTCCAAAGCACCTGAACATAAAATCAGACTAGATAACGGCATCCATTTCCTCTTGTTACCTTAAGCATTCTGCTGCTTTTCAGAATGTCAAAGGATAAAATTAAGCTTTTTTTATCACAAAGAGTTAGTTAAATTCCCATGGCTGCCAATCTGACACCTTCAAAGAACTGCTCCAAGAGTAGTCAATAAAAATCAATTTTTGAACCAGTCTGCCCAAAGATAATTGAGAAATATAAGTTGAAATTTGACACACAAAGGAAACATTTCTATGAAGGCCTGTATTAAACTCAAAAATTGTAGAAGCATACTACATTCATCACCTACTCAAACTCTTACTGATCACCAATCTCTCAGAAGTGTGGCATGTTTTATTTCACCTGTTGAACCCTGAATTAAACTTTCTGGTATCTTCTTATTGCCTCAGTGCCCTTATAATTTAAAAGGTAATGAAGGCTGCACAGAAAGATCTCAATCCTGCTCCTGCAACCTCCCTTCACAGGAGTATTAGCTTTGCTACTTCACCACATCTTGAAACACAATAATCCATTCTTTATCAAGCTTACCACTGCAAAAGAAAAAAAAAAAAAGAGAGAGATAGGCACCTCACCTGCACTTTAGATGCTGCCTTGTCTTTACTTTGCAACATTTGAATCCATTTGCTAAGTAATATAAGACACCTGGTACTCCCTAATTTACCAGGGCACAGCAGAAAAATCCACATAACGCTGAACAGATGGCTCCTGCAGAGCAGGACTTACACACCACACTGAAATTGATGGCCAGCATTTGCGTGGGTTCGGAAATACTGATAGCTGATTACACAGATAAGCAAACACAATCTAGAACAATAAAGGGGTTTGTGAGTGCAAGTTTGGACAAGTTTGATTTGAAACCTGTTATTACTGTATGCCAATTTCATTGGCTTCTATTAGAGATATGCATAATGTATTTGTCCCAAGTGTAAGTAATGACACCCTGTGATTAAAAGTGAATCCAAGACAATAGACAGTATTAATTTTTCTGTCTATCATAACCTCAAGATATAGCAACATGGTTTGTAGAAAACAATGGTAAGGACTGGAAACACCTAAGCTGCTGACAGAGATGTAAAGCCTCTAAGGCTGAGGATGAACTGCAGCCAGTCTGGGTGTGAAATGTATTAATGGAGCTACACAGAAACAACCTAACCCATGCTGGGCATATTTGCACTGGCTCAAACTATCATATATAGGCCTTCTTTCACGAAGAACCAGAAGTTTAGTCTTATCTGTATCAATCAACAGTGAGTCTGGCATACATCTAAGTTTTACACTGTTTATTAACCAGGTATGGTTAATGGCAGGACAACAGGTCAGAAATAAAAAAATCCCAGCCTACTTACTGTAAGTAAGATTAAACACAGCAAAACCTCGGCCAGGATAGAAAGAGCCTCGTCCTGCCACAGCAAAGCACTGCATCTTTTCATTCATCTTTATGGTCTCTTGGATAGAGGTGTCCTCCCCATTCAGCCAGTTCCACGCCCGCATGCAACCATCCAGCCGAGGGTTTATCTAGGAAGATAAAGCAGCATCTTATGCCTCAAACTATTGTTCAGTGAAGAGGAATTGTGTGCAAAGGAATACTGAGTTATATTATGATACTAAACAGAAGAAATAATTTTGATGTGTTATGCACATGCAAACCAATAGGCTGCAACCTCAATCCTGCAACCCCAAACGAGTGGTCAGTATTTCCCCAGGAAACTCCTCTGAGCTCAGCTTGTCTCCACAAACCAGAAGGGCACTAGCTAGTGCAGGTGCGGATTTGGTTGTATTGATTCTGTAAGCTCCTCTATGTGTTGCCCATCATTAGTGCAACTTATTTCTAAAGCTCTGCAGCCAAAGCTCTGTAATTCTGCACTGCAAATGCTGAAGGCTAACTTGAGGCTGAAAATCCCCATCCTTTTTGTCATTGCAAACAGCCTGCATTACACACAAGAAGACACTGGAGCTGATCACAGTATAGGATGTTGGGTTCTGGCTCAAGGAGGCTGCCTGCACCACAAGACCAGCACATCACTCTGTACACATCTTATTCCTTCCAGCTGCTAGTTAGGCTATCCTGTACCTAATGTCAGCATTCAAATGTGAGTCAATGTGTAAAGAGCAGGCTCCTTGCAAAGCCTCTAAATCAGCACCACTACTCCCAATTAACTAAAGGAGGGAGAGAATTAAGTGTCTGAGCCAGGACAAAACCCTGAGGAGTTTCTGGCTCTCAATCCTAGATTCTGACTACACCCTGAGCTTACTGTTTCCAAAATGCAGTGGCCCTGAATGAGGCACAGGAGCTGTGAGGCTCAGTTGCTGCCAGACACAGAGCCACAAGCTTGTCACCTCATTTAGGAATAAAGTGATGCAAATTTGGGTTTCAAAGTGCCAACCCTGCTTGTGGTGGACATTTAAACCAGCCTGAGCAGCAGGTATTCCAAAAACACAGCAATCATCCAATCTCACCCAAGGACAGCCTTAACTTTTACTCATACACTGTATCCACTTCAATTAGGAGGAAATAAAGAATAATAAGCTTCTGTTTTTCCTTGGGTCTATAATGACACAGCTAACACATGCAGCAAATTGTGATATGTTACATGTGAAGAATAAACTTAGGTTTGTTTTTGTTTGCTCCAGACTTAGCAGGCACAGTGGCACCCTCACACAGCAGTGTGCCCACCCACCCCTCCCCTGGGCCACTCATGCCCTCCAAGCCAGCATGACCACTGTGAATTTTGGCATGTGCTCCAGTTTTGCTGTGCCCTAACTCTGCAGGTGGGATACATCTCACCCAAACAATCAAAAAATCTGGAGTCTCAACTTTGCTACTGGCTTAGGCTCCTGCTATAATCAATGGACAGAAAGCTGTATCCACAAGGTGATAATTCCACCTGTTTCAGGACAGGTTGCACTGCTCTCAAGAAGGACCTACATTAGAAGATGAAATCAAGCCCTTCAGGCATGCAAAGGAACACAAGTTTCATGCTATACTTACTGGTAGAATAAGGTCCTTTGTTTTGAAAGGAATTCCTCCTACTGTCAAATTCAGCTGATACACTCCCTTGTCTAGTGTAAACAGGTCCCCTGAGACAGCTATTTTCATAACTGCATCCCTGTTGACCTTTATAATCAAATTTCTTTCGAGTTCCTCAACAGAGATCTGAAAAAGTAAAAATCCAAATTGTATAATTCAGTATGAAAACAACTTAGTATCTGCAGCCTCAGCTATAGGGCAGACCTCAGAGAAATCCCCAAGACAAAGAAATATTTGCAGTCCCCAAACTTCTTCGTTCACCTTTTAAGTCACACTCCATTTTGATATGTAAATCTACTCTAGAAAGCAGTCTGTCATTACCCTTAATGGTGAAGGGAGTCCAGTTACTTCAAAACAGCTACAGAAAAATATGAGTGGATTAAATACATGACTTTTGTAGGTTGCTATATGCAAAATGTAAATGAAATAAAGAGTTATCAATGAGAAACTTCCTATTGCAACTGCATGTGAAAGGAAAAGCTGGAAAGACAAACAAGATGTCTTTTGTTGGATCAGTGTAATATAATAGAGAGGCCTCCCAGACCTAGTCTTTGAATACCAACCTCTTCAAAAAGCACAACAGAGGATGTAATTTTTGAGAGGGTAATAAAAATGTGTAATTGGCAATAACTTTTCTCTCAAAAAAGCACCTGCAAATTTTCCCTCCATGTCTCTGAAAAGCTACTGCTAGGAAGATTCTATTACCACTGAAATCTAAAAAAAAAAAAAAAAATCACCATTTTGATTATGACCAGACTGCACAGAGAAGCATTATAAAGCTTCTGTGGAGGGAGAGAAGGTGAAGCCCAGAGCTGATGCACCAGATTGCTGAACAGCAGCCGAGATTCTGCTGCCTTGGGATGTGGGTCCTGCTACCAACAGGGTGTTCTGTGGCTGTAGCAGAAGACAATCCCAATCTTCCTGTAGAGAAGAAGAAAGGAACACACCTCTGTTCCATAATCTTCTTCCCACTTTACGACAGATACTTCACCTACTCACTGTTCCTCTGTGCAGCTCTGTTCCCTGGGACACCCAGATGCTGCTTCCATCAGTGAGCTGCTGTACAGAACCAGTTAGCTGTTTCAGAGGGTGTTTAGACATGTCCTTCCCTCCCCCTGCTATCAGGCTGGGTCCTGAGCATCTTTCTCTCTGCATTTTGACTGGCTATCCCAAAATTGCTCTTATCAGCCATTCTGAGCTCTTACTCTGTGGCTGTAACACAAAGCAGGACAGGGTTGAGCAGGTTTATACCCGGGCACTCCCTTTGGATTGCAGAGTCTTCAGCAATGAAGATAAAGTGGATTTGATAGTTGAAAAGATTATTCACTGACTTTCCTCCTCTCATGAACCTTTTTTCTTCTCTTGTGGATTCCAGCACAATCTGATTTATGTTGATACAACACTGTTTCCCCCTGGTGTGTTGCTCTGTGCCACATCCTACAGGATACGAATTTATTTGTCTGCAGCTTGCTTGTTTAAAATAGCACCTACATCTCCAGACTGCATTCCATGGAGACACACGAGGCAACCTCAAACAGGCTTTTTTTGGGTATTGGATGGTTGTAAAGCCCATTCAGTGTGTGGGACCATAAGCCCACAGGTCCTGGCAGCCCAGCTGGCTGAGCTGCATGGGCTGTGTAGCCAAAAGCTCACACAAACACCTCTGCTCAGTGTCGTGGTCACCACTGCCCCAATGCTCTGGGCTGTGGAGTGCCACAAGGAGCTGGCACAGGCCATGTCCCTGCTGCTGCCACAGACAGTGGACAGACACAGAGCTAATGGGAATTGGGAACAGCCAACAGTAGCCGTGCTCATCCTGTGAAGAAATACTGCTACTTACAGGGCCCCCAGAATACAGGGCCTTCTAAAATTTTATTAGATTGCATAGCAAGTAATAACATAAAAATAGTAAAAAAAAATTCTGAGCTCTTAGCTGCATCTGATGTTTGATACAAGCAAACCCAAATCAGTGATAACTTCCGTAAGAGAAGGGGTTAATCCCTGTGGGAATTCTCAGTAGATTCCAGTTTAGGAAATTACATTCTGCTTACTTTACAATGCCCTCTGGCTGTTTAAGCTCCTGCTTCTTAGAGTCAAAGCTTAACTGCTGGTGCACCACCATCACATATAAACCAAAAGATGAAGCATGTCAGTAGTTAGCCTCCTGCTCCAATTCCCTACTCTTGTGGCAAGGAGAAGCTACTTGCTGCCTGCCCCCATGGCTTGGGGACATTCAGGAGGACAGTTCTCATAGCTAAGGGTTCCCAAATGGTTAGCCATATGGGCAGTCAACTTTGTGGTTTGGATTTATGCCCTGGATAGGTCATAGCATATAGCCAGCCTGTCCTCTGCTGAAAAGCAAGTAGACAGCATTGCAAAGGGACAGACCTGCAGTCAGCTGCAGGGTAAAAACCAAATACTAATCTTGTGATTGCTTAACTTTCAGCCCTGACATTTAACAGTGCAGGTAAGTTATTATTTTTGCTAACCAGACTGTCCTCAGAGCAGTACTAAACTGAACACCAAAAATAAGACAAAATGATGACTGTTTTTGGAAATGCAAAACAAACAGAAGGCGAGTGCATCCTCTACTATCATAATTTCATACGTGTCACTTCATCCAGCTGGATTACACACAAACAACCACATAAAAAGTGGTTCCTGAAGTTTGCTTGTTTGTGTTTTCAATGCTCATTTCAAAACATCTTAGGAAGGATTAACACCAGAGAAAATACCTAGGTAGAATATTTGAAAATGCCATTGTATTTCCATTAAAATATGCAACTTTTGCTCAAGAAATGAGAACACTGCTGGTGCTTTTTCACATATTTTACTTTGAAATCCTCATTGTTTTTCCATCTGCTGGAAGTCACAACCCGTATGAAGTTCTCTCCAGTATCCAAAGTCCTCTGGTTAAGATCTAACCAAAACTAAGGGCTTGATTCTGTGCATACTGAAGTCCAGACTAAAGCTCACAACTGCACCTGAGCCTGGGCTTAAATGTCTGAAGATTGTTGGGGTTGTGCTTCATAGACAGTGAGGCTGCAAAGTGCACACAAGTCCATTCTTAAAGTATAATGTGTGGTTACATGTTTATAATAGGAGACAGTAAAAAGAAACCCTTAAACGGGATTTCCTAAATTAAAAACCATGCCAGACAGAGAAGAATGGAGAAATGAGGGAGGGGATAAAATGTAGGAATGTATTTATAGTTGTATCCCTCAGCCATAGAGATTAAATTGCATTTAGAGCTGTGTGACACTAGATGTCAAGCAGAAGAGAGCTTTCTAGGGTGAAAGCAAGAGATAAGAAAGTACAGCAGAGAAAGGAGAAATCAACAGCCCCCCAGCAAACCAGGCAAGGTCCCAGGTCTCAAAGGTGTAAACTATGAAGTCCAGAGACTAAAGGCTCCTTCTTCCTGCTGCTGTTGGTCCATGGCTAAATCCTCCTGCTCTGGGGCAGTGTCAGCACTGCACTGTTTCACTTTGGGAGACAGCCACAAGAATTATGGCCTCTGAGCTGCTCCAGGCACACATTCCTGTGCCAGCCCTGCATGATGCTCTCTCCCCACTCGCGCCACACTATCTGTGCCTCTGGCAGCTGCCCAGCCTGCTCAGCCCACATGCAGGGCAGCACCCCTGGCTGCAGGGACACCTCTGCCCCCACCCCAGCAGGTCCTGCCCACCTGCCCCACACAGCACTCACAGCTTGGTCTGTACTGTCCCAAAAAGCCTCAGGGAAGGATTTCTGGGGGTTTTACACAGTCCCTCAGGAAATGCACAGGGTGCATTGCTGCAGCCACTCAGCCAGGCAATTTCTTGGTTGGGATGATACCTGGGGAGAAGAGCCCTGACACTTATATCTGGCAAGATACATTTAATTCCTGCCTAAACATGACACTTTTATCATACTGCCTCCTCTCCCTGAAGAAAGAAAACACATTTCAGCTGTGTCCCCTCAAACTAATATGGGCTCATAATGAAGACTGGCACTTAACAAGTATGTGAGCTCCTGTGTTAAATGAATTAGTTTGGTAACTGCTGACTTTTTTGACTCCCAAGTCACCCCAGTGACATCCACTCTGCTTTTCACAACTTCTGTTACCATCCTCTCTTTGCAGGCAATCACAATTGTCATATTTCAAATTAGCACAACAACTCTTACCATTAAATTCAGTAAGAACTGGCTTGAAGCTACTCTTATATGTAAAGAGACAGCATGTCACGCATTTTATCAACAGCATTCCAACAGCACTGAACATCTGCAGGTCTCCATTTGGAATCTAAAATTATTTTGCTGACATTAAAGGAACTGAACCAAACATCACCTCATCTGCTGGAAACAGTGCCAAATGTCAGTAGTTGATAGTGGATGTATTCAAGGACTTCTTCATTAATTAATCAGAAAATTTTTTTCCCACCTTGCTTATTTCTTTAATGTATAATTTTGAGTTTTTATATACTAAAAAATGTAAACCAAAAAATGATTCACAGTTACAATATCTGCATTTGTCTCATATATGTGAGTTAGGTGAGAACTTCCCACCCACTCTCCAAGAGGCACATACACTTAAAATAACTTATTAAGTAAGAGAAAATGAAAGGAGAGGAAAAGGCAGAAGTGAGAAAGCGTGTATAAACTGCTCATCTAGTGTAGATCATACTGCAGGATGTTTTTCATGATCCTGACACAAATGGCAACAACCATAACACCCCCAAAATCACCAGTGGATATTCTGTGAGAGTGCCAAGAACATGAACCCTTACAATCCTTACAAACTCATAAGGTTGCTGGGATTATGGTTTCAATAAAAAGATGCTTCAGGGGTTACAGTTGTAGTGCTGGGTTGACAGCTGGATTTGATGCAGTCTATATTACAATGGATATAAAGTATAATTTAATTTATTAGGAAATATACCCCATTCTCACCTTAGAATATGTAACACAGCGGCATGCATGGATAGATAGGCTGGAAAAGCATTTTCCCCAGAACACCCAAAGTCAATGTGCACTTGCTGGGCACCTCCCCGAGAAGGCAGGAGGGGCTGTGGGCTCACCGTTTGCCACATGCCGTGGTTGATGAGGGGCCCGGTGCTGGTGACGCGGCCGATGCCGCCGTACTTCAGCTGCAGCTCCAGCCGTCCCCTGCGCAGAGCCAGCACGATCCATGTGCTGTCCCGATGGCCTCCAGCAAAGAAAAGGATACCTTCAGGATCAAAGGTTCTAAAGTCGAACTCAGCCACAAGTCTGACCGCACAGGTGCCAAGAAATAAATTAGTTATGCAGAGTTCAAAAACCACAGAGTACTTTCCATACAGATAGCATCAATTCTAGCAGCTCTAAAGTTCTGTTAAAACATTCTAGCTTTTAATGCACTCCTGAAAGCTTTAAGCTGTGAATACAGCTTTTAAAACATCATCAAGAATAAAGAATACAACGCTGTATTTCAGTAATTATCCTAACAGCTCTGTGGTCAAGACTGCCTTTCTTAATTACCGGTTTAGGTCGTGTTTAGCCTTACAGGACTTCATAATCCAAGCAAATAACAATGAATGTAGGGTCAATTATTACTGTAACAACTCCCTTGCATGCATGAAAGCCAGTCAGAGCATTTCACCCTCATTCTAAATTGTCCTCACCTCGTCAGTTGTTTCCTCTTGAAGCGCAGCCTAATAACAGGAGTGCCACTGAACATCCTCCCCAGGTGCAAGGATTTAATACTCCTTCCAACAGCAAAAGGCACACATGGTATGATGTTCTATAATCAAAACACATTTCTGAGTGCTTGTTCTCCTCACACAGCAGAAAGAGAATCAGAGAGTGCTGTAAAGTAAAGGCCTGTTTGCAGTTACAGCAATGAACACTGACATACCTCACATGTATTCATGTCCTGGGAAAGTTTCACTCCCCCTCTGCCATCACAATGGCAGGTATAACTGCCTGGTGAGTTGACACAGGTCTGTTCACAGAGCTTTTCTTCACATTCATCTATATCTGCACAAGACCAGCAAAGAAGAGAGACAAAAACACTGAGTTTGTTTAAATATGACAGAACTGAGGGAAGGCCTGAAGTTGTGTCAGGGGAGGTTTAAGTTGGACATGAGGAAAAGGTTTTTCACCCAGAGGGTGTTTGGACACTGGAACAGCCTCCTCAGGGAAAAGGTCACAGCACCAAGCCTGACAGAGTTCAAGAAGCATTTGGAGCATTTGGACAAGGGTCTTGGGCACATGGTGTGACTCTTGGGAATGGTGCTATGCAGGGCTGGGAGCTGGGCTCTATCCTTGGATCCTTGTGGGTCCCTTCCAACTCAGCTTATCCTGTGAAATCTATTTTCACAGAGAGATTCCAGCTGCCCAAAGATACACAGCAAGTCAGTGGGAAGGCTGGAAGCAGAGCTCAGCTACTTGTCTGCTGGAGCAGAGCCCTGAGTTTTAACTTCTAGACAAGACTTCCTCCCTTCAGGCCCCTTCTGCTATGCCTGTACGGACTGCTCCTGCTCCTTGCAGTCAGGGACTGCATATAAAACCTGAGCTTCTCATTCACTGTTTTCTTTTTTTCTCCAGCTATTTTTTATCTTCTTCACAAACAAATGCAGGAAAGCAAACTGTGACAGCCCACAGGGATCTCTTCAGGTGGAGTTTAACACTTAATGTCCAACAGGACTGGTTGGAGTGTGATTTGAGTCATTATGTTAACTTAGACAAAAGGCAGGGAACAATGCTGGTTTTGGAATACCTTCAAAACTTACTCTGTTGAGAAAGCTTGTGGCAGTGTAGCCAGCAGAACTGTGCATGGTTCCAGTACATATTGAGTTCCTAGTTCAGAGTAATACCACAAGACAGGTTTTGAAAAAAGAGCTACTGCTTTGTAACTTTTCTTGTCCTATGAAGAGAGACAGCAACATGCACAGATGCTTCCGAGCTTTCACCAGATCTTGCAATTGTTGAAATTTCAAGAAATCTCAGTACTTTGGCTCGTACAGCTTGATTCAAGGAATCAAAGATGACTGCAAACTCACTGAACTCAAAGATGACAGCAAGCTCAATAAACTGAAAGGTGACTGCAAACTGCAAACTTACTCCCAATTAGGGAAAGGGAATAGGACTCCAGTGTGTCAGCAAGATTAAAAAAGAAATTAAAAAAGCTTTTGCTGAAGTCTGAAACTGAATTTCTGGGGTTCTACAGATTTAAATTATATATTAAACACTAATATATTTCTTGAGCTTACCCTGACAAGTTTTCCTCAGGTCATCGTACTTGTAGCCTGCATCGCAAAGACATTCATATGAGCTGATTAAATTTTTACAATGAGCTTCTCCACAGATGTCTGCTGATGCTGTGCATTCATCTATGTCTGCAAAACAAGTAATTAAACAACATGACTTCAGAGGAGTATAATCACTTCACTGTTCACGTGGAGTGAGCTTAGGGCAAGGAGATCCCTGCATAATTTTGGAAACTGAAAAAGCATCTTTACAAAACTACTTTTAGCGTTAACTAGCTATAAGAAGTGACTTCAGGCTTCAAAAATCAGTTGGTCTTTTTAGCTTAAGCCATTAACCACTGTTGGAAAAAAAAACAATGCAAAGTGAACCAGGAGAAAAGCTGTAAAACAAAACAACTACCACAAAACCAAAAAGCCCCACTCTCCCCAGTCACGGGGGCTAAAACTGCAGGTTAAAGCAACAGGCAGAAACTTAGGAGTGGCAGTATGAATTTTACTGAAACACTGAAGGAACATTTAGCCTGTGTCACTTCAGAGATTTCTATTCTGTGTCCTCAGAAAGGCAAACAATAAATTTTCATATATTTACAAAGCTAAGATCTAAATCTGCTGGTCAGTAGTGGCAAAGGAGAATTGAAACAGCTCAATTTGTCACAGAGAACAAGCCATGCCAGAGAGATGTGGGGTTTCGCCATAAGGGCAGGCAACGGACTGGAACTGAAGTCCATAAAAAAAACTGACTGTTTTCTTCACATGTTAACTAATACCCTGCAGAGTCCCTGTGTTGACAAAACATTTGCAGTATACCGAGAGTTTAATATTTACTTTTGCTTTCTAGTATGCGTTAAAACTACAGTTACACATTACTCTTGTTGATTTTCCCATGTATGAACGAACTGGCTGAGTACTCTGTGTAGCTTGGCCTACAAATCAAGACAAGAGGGAAATTTTGTGTGTATGCCCATGATGACAGGAACAAACATAAAAACTGTCAAAATGCAGTGATAAATCTGAGCTATCAATAACCACACCTGGCAGTAATCTCAGCAGCTGGAAGGTCACATGTTGAAGTTACAGAATGCTCATATTGTAGTGTTCACAGTGCTCTAGGAAACAGTACTAGGGTATGGAACAAATGTACACACAGGAAAGCAAACACATATGTCAGCCCCTTGCCATCCACCATGCTGACTGGCACCAGAGGACAATTCAAAAGTGAAGTTGGCTCTTCTAAGTTGCTGCTCCCATTAGGAAGGGACACCATATAATCTGTACAGTCATCACTTCTTAGAGTGGAAGTGACATAGAAACAAAATCTTGCTCTTTTTCTTTTTCCTGGTAGCATTAATAAGTTGTTCAGATCATGTATGCAAATTGTTTAGAAATATGTCATCTGTTAGAGCTATATATACCTGTTTTTTCATAAGATGAACATAACTTTAACAGCCACTTGCTGTTGAGTTATTGAGTCTGTCTCAGCATGCAGTTTCTTAACACTTTTAAAATCTCAGTTGCTTAAGTTTTGGTTATGTAAATTCATTCATCAGTTTCAATCAGAAACTTCAGGTCCTCACTTTCTGCTCTCAGCTGCCAAAATAAACAGCTGCCAAACTTCACTAGGGCCTTTCTACACCTATTAATATTGTTGTGTTGCAGTGAATTTAGCCATTTGTATGTATCTGAATTCCTTAGCTGCTGCACACATCCAAATCTAAAAAAATAAGAAAAACACAAAAGAAAAACAAATGGCTCACATACTACAACACTAGGAGACTGGAAAGAATCATAACAACACATCTGGCCAGCACTTCCTCCTCTCAATGTCAGGATATGAGGACTGATCAACCAAACCAATTTAGCACAGTCCAAGCCACAAATCCTCCATGAATCACGCCTGTGTTATGCTTTTGAGAGCATCATGGTCCAACTGCTGACAAGCCCAGACATGCAGCCTGGCTGGAGCACCCAGCACAACCTCAGTGGAGTAAAGCTGAGAGGAGCTACCAGCAAGTTTCTGCTGGGCTAGGGAGCAGAACAGGACTGGTCAGGGCAACCCAGCTCTCCAAAATACAGACACAAATCACGAAGCAACCCCCCTGAAGCAAACAGAGTCCCAGCAAAACTTACCTTCACATATCTTGCTGTCTTTAAGAGCATAACCACTGTAGCATGAGCACCGGTAGCTGCCTAGCTTGTTGAGGCAGAGCTGGTTACAGCCGCCGTTCTGCGTTCTGCATTCATCAATATCTACAGCAAAAGAAAGTGTCACAGTCAGCTTTTCACATCTGTAAATAATCCACAGAGTGAGAGTGGAACAGGTGTTGGGAAGGAGAAAGACCAGACAAGAAACAGTATTACAGTTGCAACACAGTGATAACAAAAAGTACAAAGATTTCATTCAAACACTTCATGCATATAAGCTCAAGTTTGTTTAACTTACAAAAAAAAAAAAAAAAAAAAAAAAAGGTGGAGGGAGAGAAGGATCTGTAACTGAATAGTATCTCCTTATAGCATCTCCTTCACAGCTCTGAGAATACCTAAAAGTATCTTTATTCACTGTGGAGGCAAAGAAACTTGTTTGTCAAAGCAAACTGGTCATGTACTTTATATCATAACTGAGTACTAAAATTATGTGTGGCCAGTAAGTTCAGGACAAAAGCTTTAAATAAAACAGGAGCACTATATTGTTACTATTACAGAACTCATGAGAACACAGGAAGTTCCAAGTTCACACCTGCTGAACATTGTGAGTTTAACCATGCCCAACTGAAGCTGGCAGCAAAAGCCTCACCCTCAATCTACCCTACCTGCTCATTACGTCTTGCTTGTATATGGGACTCCAGAGTTAGCTGATGGGTAGAACAGCATATCATGGCATTTTATTAGAAAATAAGAAAATATGCTTCAGACTGATCAATATCTGAGCTCTCAAAGCCAACTGAATACTGACTGGTCTGCTTTCTGATTTGATTAAATAAGATGCTTGACTGATCCTATAATCTCATCACAACATTTACATGAGAAGGAAAGATTTGGGTCACCTGTTGCCACAATTCTGGATTGGCTGAATACGATTTCTAGTCATTTCTTACTATTGGCAAGCAAAAAAGCAATGGCCCTGACAGGATGCCTTGCAGGCAGAAGAAAAAAACAAAACAAGGAAACCAGAAAACAAGAGGAGGGAAGATAACTTGTAGAGAAAGCTCTGTGGGCAGCTGGAATTTCTTGCACAAGTAGTTTCTGTCTGAAATTCTCTTCTGAGGTGATGGAAATACACCACTGGAATATGTGGAATTAAGTGGACATAGAATAAGGTCAGACTAGCAAGGAGGCTTTAGCAGACTAATTTTATCAGCTTGTGTGTCATCAGACTCAAACCTCAACTTGACTTGGAAGTCATTGTTCCCATGCAGGGCTGCTAATGGGAAGATGGGCCAGCTTCTCTGGCTCTGCAGTCAGATCTGTTACACCAGGGCTCACTGCAGTAGCTGATGCAGTTCTGTTGAAAAGCCACTACTACTCTATTTCTGCTGCTGCTTTTAGAGGGGTGGAGCAGAACTTTGGACCATAACTACTTGGATTGCCTTGCCAAGATCAAGCTGAGCTCTACTAGAGTCATATAAAAATATTGATGTGAAAAAACTACCTGTTTCCCAGAAAGGTAAAAACACAAGCAGTGTGTAATCCAGGTTCAGTTCTGTGACTTTTGAATCATGCAGCACAGTATCAGTGACCATTTGAGAATACAGCAAAACCCAAAATATCTTTGTTAAAGGAATAAAAGATAATGAAACCAAATTACCTTTTTCACACCTTTTTCCCTGCCAGCCATGCTTGCATTCACAATAGAAATCCCCCTTGCCATCCTCGCATTTGACGGTCCCTTCTTTATGACAAGGACTGGGAGAACACTGGTTTGGCAAGTCTGATTTACACAAGGAATAAAAAAACCAAAACAAAACAGGACAATACATTAAAGTCACTGACAACCAGATGTTTCACTCTCATTAGAAGATGGGAAGCCTAAACAGTATTGGGGAATCACTCAAAAATACTCGCACCTGGCAAAACTATAAGCTAATTCTTAGTGCTCACATGCCAAACAAGCTGTGCCAGGAATTTTGCAGAGCACATGCAGTGGAATTTGCTTCATTTCAAAAGGGAGTGAGTTACCACCCCCATATCTGAAGGACACATTCCAAAAGTAACAACCCAAAGTAGCTTATTTTTCTACTTTCACTAATTTTTGAGAAAAAAAAAAAAGCAATATCAACTAAAGTATTCAAGAAAGGATGTGTACACTTTCCAATCTTCAACTGAGGATCTTACAAGGGCTGATAGATTTCTGGCTAGCAAAATTTTATAAATGAAATTTTTGTTAGATCTTTTCTATTATATAAAACGAAAATAAAAAAAGGAATACCCATATATCAACAGCCAAAGAATAGCAAACTATGAATCCAGTTTACAAACAGCACAATGTTCCTATGGGGATTTTTAACTCAAGTTCAAGGATTTGGCAATGAGTTTTCTCACTGGAAAGAAGCAGGGGAGTAGTCACCACACTTTGGGAATGACTGAAGGAATAAATCTCAAAGTATCATGTGACTACTCACCAACTGTAGCCACCTGTCCAAATTCACCTACCCACTTACCTGCATAACACCCAGGGACAGTGCTTCACAGAGATAGCTAAAGGAAGGATGACAGAATACCCTTGTTTCCACAAAAAAGTGAGCTGGTAGCCATCATGTAGTAGTAACCAGTTAACATCAGTGTTCTAAATCACCAGTCTTCAAAAACATCAGTGTGTTAAGTGTTTCCACAAGTTTAACCAGAAGGAACAGCACAGAAGCTCATTTTGCAGACTGCAAACTCACCAGTTCCTTAAAGTCACTGTCGTGACAAACTACTTTGAAAGAACTTTAACACTTCTGTGACTCCAGGCAGTAGTAGCTCCATTTG
Source organism: Alethe castanea (assembly GCA_024734035.1). Taxonomy (NCBI): domain Eukaryota; kingdom Metazoa; phylum Chordata; class Aves; order Passeriformes; family Muscicapidae; genus Alethe; species Alethe castanea. Next base: position 87,141,309 of record JANRGV010000051.1, on the reverse strand, counting down.
ATGTCTCATAAAGCACTGAACAGTATTTTTGTTTGCACTGACTGTCTTGGATTTAAATCTGAGGTGGTAGAGGTTAGCAGGCATCTCCAGAGGTCACTTCTGCAACCACCTGCTCAAGCAGGGCCACCTACAGCCAGTTGCTCAGGACCATGCCCAGAAGGCTTTTGGCTATGCCAGAGATGGTGACTCCACAAGCTCCCTGGGCAATCTCTGCCAGTTCTGGTTCACTCTCACAGTGAAAAAGCTGTCCCAATGTTCAGACAAAACCTTCCAGATGTGCAGAGCTGGGGCAAAGCCACAGCCAAAGAGGCCAGGCCACACAAAACAAAGCACAGCTACATGGGCTGTCTTAACATCCACCTGCCACAACACCTCCCAGTAAATCCCTGCCCAGCTGACACACTGTTGGAGGAGCTGGGGAAGGAGAGGCCACGTTAAGGTGGCAAAGAGCCACAACAGAGCAAGTCTGCCCAGGATGTTCCTTTTCCTAGACAGATCAGAATGTGTACATTAAACAGAATGCTTTAGTAAACCAAGTATTTTTGCTTTTTAGCAGCACACACCAAGCCTCCTAAATATGGCAGTGTTTTCAATTATTTGATAAGCAATTCAAGTCAACAGGGTTATGCACAACTTATCTGATGTATCCACAAGTTTCTGATTCTTCCCCTCAGACTGGATTCAGACATGCCTTGCAGAGCCAGATGGTGGTAACACTGTCCAGCAGGGTAACAACCCAGGGTATAATGCATGCATATCAACCACAGAGATTTCTATCATATCAGCACTCTGCTGATTGTTTGCTCTCTCTTATCCCGAGAGTTTGAGAACATAAGACACACTCTTACACTCTTCTGGTGGCTTCACAATTGTGTAATTCTGCTGGCTTCATAGAAGGTGCTCCTGATTGAAACCATTGCAAAAGAAAAAAACTGAGCTTTGTTTTCTTTCATTTGCGTGACAGATTTTAGTAAAGCTGTTAAAAGTAGTGATGAGCATGACCTTTTCATGTGCTTTGAGCTGTGTCTGATAGCACCTATGAAGCTCATAAGTGCAGACAGAGAATAGAACTACCAATTCCATCTTCAAAATCTGTATGGAAACAAGACTTTGCTTATGCCTGCTGACTGTCACTTTCAGTTAATTACTTTGTTCTGTGAATTTATTTTTTGGTACCCACAAAATAGTTGATATTGAAATTTCATAAAATTCTAAGCTGCAAACAATATTCCACTTGTTAATTTAATAGTAAAAACTGGGCACATACGACTTAACAAAAATCTGGTTGTGTTTTTTAAGGCCATGTGAAGCTTCATTTCCCAAAAGTCCTGTAGAGTTTTCCAAAGCCTTGCAGAACCAAATCCTTAATTCCTAGATGACCTGCAGGATGTCTTTTAGAAAAAGATCCAGATATGCAGAGAAGGTATAGGCATCCATGTGTAAAGTAAGCATCTATCTGCAAAGCAATTATAAATACTGATTGCAGCCAGTGGAGGTAGTACAATAAACTGAGTCCATAGAGGGATTCAGGTCTCCCCAGAGCAGACAGAGTTTGGCTGGGGGAATCCCTCTAGAACCAGAGATTAACTCTCTGCTAACTCTGATGGGAATACTGCTCATGTAAGCACTCATGCTGGAAATATCTATTTACACACTGTATTGAATCCTCTGAATCTGGAGATGAATCCAAGAGTTTATGAAATTAGGAATCCTCACATATTCTGCCTAAGCTATCTAATCACTGTCATACTTAAAATTTCTACCTTATTTCCAGTATAAACTAGGACAGTTAATCACCCTCCAGCCCTTAGGTTGTCCAATGTTTTTGTACACCAGGTTAAAGAGCCTTCCACTACCTTGTTTTGAGAGGAGAAAGGTTGTTAAGAAACAAAGTTGAGAAGTGTCTTGCAGGCACAAACCCATAGAGCTACACAGTATTTTGGCAGCATCTGTGAAAAATTTAGAGACCCACTGGAATTGGCCAAGCATGAAGCCTGTCATTCTTCCAAGTGCGGTTCACGCTCCTTCTCTCTTACTTCTCCTGTGAACTGATGATGGCCAGCCAAAACTCAGCCATTTAAAAACCTTTTAATATTTTAATGGGGGAAAATATTATAATTTTCTTTCCAAACCACTGCATGTGCAATGGGCAAAAATCCCTAAAAACAATTATTCAGCTTTTATTTTTTCAGATTTTTTCATCACTACCCTTTAGACTCTCATTTCTGAGACACTGATTAGCTGTTTGGAACAAGTGTTCCCAGTCAATATCACAATTTCCAGCAGAAACTCCTGCCTCTTTGCTGTGCCACATGCACAAGTACATGTGTGCATTCAGCCCCACATCCCACTTTGCAGTAGCTGGCATACTGCAGCCAGCACAGGTACCACAGGTCTGACAATTCCCAGTTCAAAGGACTCAACTTTCTTAAGTGATACTGCTGCAATTTGTGAGGGAAATTCTTCACATACCACTTACTAACCTTGGAATTCACTCCTAAAAAAAAAAAAAAGGTTGTTTTAATGCTGTTTATAAATGTGAAAAGTTGACTAAATACTGATCCTGCTTTGATGAACACGACTAATTAAACTTGATCACTATAAAAGACTGAAACCCACAGCTAAAAGAAAATAAATATACATACATCTGATTTTCTCCACATCTGAACTGCTCACAGGACATATTTAAAACACTTATGCAGTTTTCTGCCTTTGGCACAGCTAAGACAACTAGAAAGATATTACAAGAATTCATTAAATTCTCTAGCGTTAGCGAAGGACAAAAAACTCTTCACCCTCTACAAAGTTATCAGTTTGGCTTCCAAACTGATTTGAGGCTTTAAAGGTAGCAACATTCAAAGCATAGTCACATGATATATGAAACTGATTTTTTAATGTAAAGAAGGGTGACAAAGTGTGGCTTGACTTTAAACTTTTCTTGAGGTTTTTGGAAAGAGTGAGCCAAAGCTAGCATTCAAGAGAATAGAAAACAAGGTACCAAATGTAGTGTACAGCCTTATGGTACCTCCTATTTCTTGTCCCTCTTGCTTCTCATATTATTCAAACCTTGGGAAACTGTGGGAAAGAAATTTGCATCATAAAATATCAAAGCACTAAAACATGACAGCAAGATGGCATTAGGTTATAAAATGGGAAAGATTTTGTTTAGTGTCATGGAGTCTTAAGCCTCGAGAATAGGAAGACAAGTATTGAAATACTACCAAAAAATAGAGATGGATGAGCTAGTCCCACACCTTCAGGTAGAATAACATTTAACTACAATATAAAAACCAAAAATGCTTACTATGAACGCATGTAAGGAAATCCGGATTTCTCGTATACGGCGACCCATATTTCTGAATACAAGCTGAAAAACAGAAAATGAAATTGTTATTGTTACAGTGGTGAAGGACAGCTGTTCAAAGCATGTAAAATGATACCTGGCCTGCAAGGGTTTGGAAGGTGGATACAAAATCTGTGCAATATTATCATCTCCCAGATGCCTTATAGTTCTGAAGCTGTTAGCTTTGATGTACAGCAGTTAAAAACCATTTGAAGAGGATGATCACTTAACCAGTTGCTGCTATGATTCTAAAACTATGGTATTAGCTACTCCAATTTGACCAACTAAACTTCTTAAAACATCTAAAAAGCATGTTTTTTCTCTCATTGTGGCACTTGTGATCTTAAGTACCACATATTAAACACGAATAGAAAACAGTATGATGCCATGACTATAATACAGTCAATAAAATAAGCCAGTAGCTCAATCAGGCACCTTTTTTTAAAAGAGATTAGTTTTTAACTAACTTAATTAAAAAGGGAAAAAGGTAGAATATTACAAATTATTTCATATCACTGTGAGCCACAGCTATATAAGCAACATCAAGATTTTAACATGCAGAAAACACATAAAGCATCTCTGTCTGCAAATGTGTACATAAGTAAAAACACATACCTCAAAGTACAATAAGGAACAAAAACATTTGCTATCTTAAAATTTAGCAATGCACGCTTATTGCAATCAGATTTCCATCACTTTCCTTAGCAGAGACTTCAGCTGTGACAAGCTCAAGTGTTAGGTACATGACAGCACTCCCAGAAAGTGAAAATAAAAGCTGCAACTCACCCAAGTATTTCGGGTAAAAATATTCCTGTGGAAAGGGAAAGAAAAAAAAAATTGAATCATATTTGCTTCTATTTTCATGCTATTTAAGAGTAGCTGTTACTTTACTGGTCTTGCATGGCAGTTGTTTAACAATTCCAAACCCCTAATTTCCTTTTATTCAGAACAGGAAGGAGTGCAGTATTATACATGCATTTTGTCATTTGAAAAGGACAGAAACATTGGCTTGTCTCAATGTATTTTTTGATGGCAGCTGATCTGGTCAGTGACTGAGCATGAAGACACCCTCCCAAGAGATAAAGCTGCTGCTGATGGCATGAGGTAGGGAAAGGAACTGGAATCCAGGGGCAAAACCCTAGAGGGAAGAGTACAGGATCATTCAGTCACCCTGTGCCTCGAAGGCATTCTGCTGATGCAGACCATGAACACCACTAGAAAAAATACCTTTTGCTCTCACAAGGAGCACCCTACAACTCAAACAGCACCCATTGCTGTGCGACCCACACATCACATCCTGGATGCTCAAAGAGGGGAGCAATGACACCTTGCAAGAGGGGGGAAAATTGACATCTGTTACTCTAAAACCAGCCTGCAAAGGGCATTGCCATTCCTCTTGTCTACATGGTCATGCATTACTCTTCCCTACTTTGCATCAACAAAGTGCAGCCATACAGTGAGAGCAGCATCATTTTGCTGATGTGATGTTAACCTTGCATGTTAGAATAGTCAGCCTGGTGAGGCCTTAGGAGTTTCATGACTGCTTCCACCAACACAGAGGAACAGCAGAAAAATGCACTCGTGCTGCTTGGAAGAATGGGAGATTGGCTGGAGCTGACAATTGTATCACATTCTTCGAAAAATACAAAACTTTCACGGCCAGGAAAGAAGCATTTTTTTTTCCACCTTCATACTGGTTTTCATAGTATTTAAGTCACTAATTGAAGTGCTGTTAGAATGGTATTTGGGGCATTGAATGACGAAAAACTTGTGCATTGTATCAATGCTTAATTTTTTTTTTTTGTTTAAATAAATTACTTCTCAGCTAATTATGAAAGCATATACACAGTATCATTCTCTTTCATTCAAGAGGAGCAATTTCCATATAACACTATCTTCAGTGAGACTGGGACAGTAAATGCCCTGCATTCTACAAAAATAAATTGGTCTATACAATGTGCAAGAGAAGAAACTACTTTATCTTCTCTTATTACAGATGTTTGGATTGGATCTGTACAGGCATGTATAAACAACATGATTCAGTTTGATCTGGACTGTCCAGTGCAATCAATTGCACTGCTGTAATTTACCAGAAGAATCAATTGCTTCTGGCAAATATGCTCTAGTTACTGAAATGCACCATGTAGATATTCAGCCTAAACTATGAGAGCATCAGCAAGGAAGTAGAAGCAGCAGCTTACACTTATGTTAATTTTCAATTCTGACATGAGGTTGATATGCTTGGCATCTTTTGGGGTTGAGCTTTGAAACGTTTCTTCAGCTTGAAATGTTTCATCAGTGTGATGGGCTCAGAACCCACAATGGTTCCCTCTTCTTTTTTTAAGGTTTTAGTTTGGAAACAATGAGTAAAAAAAATACAGTCAAAATAAAAATAAATCTAAGCAGTCTAAGTATTCAGATGGATGCCCATTTGTGCCATAACCACAAACTGAACTTCAACCAGTACTTGAGGATAAAAAGATTGGGGCATGTAATAAAATATTCCAAACATTTCTTTCATTATTTCCCCTTTATTCCATGTACTTCACAAGAATGTGCAGATGTATTTAACCACCAAAAGGATAATCCAAACTCTGGCAAGAACAATTGTTTTGGCACACACAGGACAATAAATAGAAGCTTTCATACTCATGGCTATCAGCCTAATTGCTCCATGTCAGTGGTGGCAAAAGCATTTTCTCCTTGACCTCTGATGAATTGGCTTAGTACTAGAAAAGTGGTATAGAATTTACTTTTGTAAAAGTAACTTCTAAATTCAAACCGACTGTGTACTGATTCAATGACAGTTGAACAACAGATAAGTGAAACTCCAAGGCATTGTACCACAACAAGCTTCACTCCACAAAGCATGTAGTCAAGTAATTTGAACAAGAGGCTATTAATAGAAATTTAACTCTCCTTTCCCTGTCTTTCTCACTTGCTTATGTTATACAAAAGCACTTGCTGATTAGTAGGTTTACAGGTTTACAAAATCTGCTAATACTATCATTCCAAAATAAAGACACATGCTCACAAGTTCTAACATTACTCATTCTTGTACGATTAGCTTTTCATTTTTTTCGATACTCAATTTTTCTTACAGCTGGATTCTGTAAATACAATGAAATATATTTACATTCAGAGAAAAGATTAATCAAGAATGAAGGATGAATGATTTTACACTTTGAGAAAAGGAACGTGATTAAACTGCAGTCCCTTTTCAAAAAACACTGATAAGAAGTTTTCTCAGTTAAAAATCCAAGCTGTGCCTAACCTGGTACAGATACACATTATTTCTCATGTGAGCTCTCAACTCTTCAATGTCTTTTCAGTCTTCTGTAATGTACTAAGGTTTAATGACCCCCATATGTCAGGGAAAATGAAAATCCTATAGACAGTTAAGTCTCTGTTAAAAATGTGCAACTCATCTTTCTGCTAGAAATGTTCAATTGTATTTTCAGGATTCTACAAAAATGCCAAGAGAAGTGCTTTGAGGCTTGCAAAGAAGGAGCTGGCAAAGATTCTGTGTTACTGTTTTGCTGATTTCTCAACAAGTCACCTTCAATTTCAGGCTCAATAAACTTCTCACCATTCAGAAAGTCACACACTGTTCACAGGATCAAAACACAGGAAGCTGTTTACCTGTTACCACTAGGGTGGCAAAAATCACCACAGAATTATGTAAGTGTTAAATTTTCAGCTTGGATTCTGACAAAAAAGATCAATATTTAAGTGTGGTCAGCCCTTCCCCTTTAGATCTGCTTCCTAATTACTGCTGAAAATAAAAGCAGGAGCAATTGGCTTTTTAAATAAAAAGCTATAAACAAATACATGTTGGATGCAAACATCCTCTGGACAGGCTGCTGCACAGGCACTGACCTCACCAAGCTCTCTAACCCATCTGCCCTGTAGTAATGTCCCAGTGCAGGCAAAAGGAAGACAAAGGCTGCAGAAGCTCCAACCTCCACTAGAGACCAAACATCACAAATGCAGCTTCAAAAATTCCAACCTCTGTGACTGTTCCCACCAAGAAAACTTGAATGTGTTTCCACCTCTCTTCTTTGTGACCCACCAAAATTTCTGTCTGGTTTCCATGTGTCAACCAGTATGGCTGGGATGGCAGAAGCTGCAATAGTCAAGGGCCTGGCAGCAGGACACTGGCAGCCTGTGGTGCCCTATTACACAAATGGTTCTTTTGTAAATTACATCTTTTATCTGCTGCCACTACAGGTCAAATGTGTAGTGTGACACACCAGAGTTGTAACTCACCCGTGAGTTACACCTCATGGGCCACCCAAAGTACAGCTCAGCAGAGATGTCAGGTAAAAAGGATGAAACAGGAGGGACTGGGAAGTGGATGTTACATCTTCACATCTCCACCCTTTCAGGGAGGTGGAAAACACAGCATCAGGCCAGCCTCCCCAGGCAGGTCCTGGCTTGCTTTTTTTCAGCTCAGCTCCAGAGACCTTTCTCTTGCTGCCCAGGAGACAGAGCTGTGCTTTAACAGAAAAGATTTAAGCTCTACAGCTCCCATCCCTTTCACACAAATACATGCACATTCTAGAAGCAAGTTTTCTGATTCATTAAATGCAAGTATTTGCTTCCACAACAGTGTTGCAAGATCTAAGACAGCATGCTTTTATTTCAAGGTAGAGTGACACCAAACATGGGTATAAGAATGCTGTTTGTGGGGCTAAGGTGTTCCTCTTCCACCTGCAGCTGGAGCTAACTATTACCCTGATAAAACAGCCACTACAACACTCAGTCTGGACACCTAAGAGAGCATAATTTTAAAAGTGTCCTCAAAAAAACTAACCCAAGGAAACAACCCCTCAAAAACTCCAGGTTGTTCGTTTTTATATTTGGCTTTTTCCCTCCAAATGATAAGAAGAGTTTCTCTGGGGCCACCCCCACAATGCCTCTCATTGAAACAACTGAGGAGAACAGCAACATGAAGGTGGGAATTCACAGCTCTGGAGTGGAGGGGGCAGAAACACCTATGTTAGCCTCCTTGCCAAAGGAAACCTACATTGTGACTGGGATCACCATCTATTTTCAGCTCTATGGCCAAAGTCCATTGTGGTAAAATCCAGAAGTTAGTGTAGTCCTGCTGCGTTTTTAGAGAAGATGGAAAAACACCAAATCAGAACAGGCGTTAACATGAGTCACTTTATAAAAATAGCCCTTCTGAAAGCATAACAATGACCCTGTCAACACCAGGAAAATGTTCTCACTGTTACTTTGCTTTAAAGTAATCGGTAACACTGGAAACCTCAGAAAAAAGGGCCTGCTTACTGCTGCTGTTTATTTCGCTTGAGTACCAGGTCAGGTAGGACTGTAAGGCATGGACTCTAATGAAAATCATGTTTGAGCTCTAGAGGCCACAAATAAAAGACGTAGATTATAGGAAGTCTGCTCTTGTTTCTGGACATCTGGCTCTTGGTGGCCCTGCTTGGGCAAGGACAATGGACCAAATGCCTCCAGAGGTGCCTGCCAACCTCAGCCAGTCTGTCATTCTGTGACTGCAGTGCCACTAACACTGGAGCATTTCACCGACTTGTGTTAGCAACAGCGATTTCTAAAAAGCACTTTCCTAGTTACCTAGTTACATCTGAGAGAGTAGCAACAACTCCCACATTATGCCCTTTCCTTATTTCTATATAATGACTCTCCCTTTTCCTCTTTCCTTCAGGACTGAATGTTTGTCTTGGACGTGGCCAGACCTCATTTATAAATGTTCATGTTTCCACACTGTGGGCTTGCATTATCCTTAAAGAAATTATTGCTACCAACCATAATTGGCTATAACTCAGTGTTTGCCAGTTTTCGACTGTGACAACCTGAGAATGCAAATCTCACTAATGCTCAAGAACTCTCCTTCTTTTTTTAAAACTGAGCCCTAGACTTTAGGTGCACAGCAAATCTCACACTGCACAATTCAGCCCTTCCTCCTCTGTTAGGGCATTAAGCAGTTCTGCAAGTCAGAATTTTAAATAAGTAGAACCAGTAGTTATAGAATTTATGCTCAAACGAATGCCATGTTGCACAAGCTTTCCTTCTCATCATGAGGGACCTATCACTCAGACAGGTTAATTTGCTTCCTATTTTGCTTTGTGACAATCTGTATTCTTTATAGGAAGGGCAAAGAGAACTTGTCTCCACAATTTGGCAAGTGAGGCATTACAGAAGCAAGTAGGTCACATTACAGTCCCAAAGCAGCCTCTAGTCTCATCTCCCACCACCCAAGTTACAGCTGCTTAGGGTAGCTTTTAGATTTTTTTTGTCCATTTGTCAAGTATCCACACTGTCCAGTTTTTCAGGTGTCAAAGATTGCCTTCTACCAAGTTGTTGAACTTTCCAAAGTAGAAGCATTCAACCACACCCTCCAGCATGATGTCTTTCATAGAGGCTAGGTACCTCTGCAGAATCCTCAAGTCTGAAATAAAACCCATCCATTGTTATAACATCCTTTGCTCTGTTTTGGACAGCAAGACTGTTTCCCAATAGCTTACTGAGCTGCCACTTCAGCAAAAACAGTTTCTCTGCAATGAGGAAAAACCCACCAATGACTGGAATGCATAATTAAAGGGGAGGGAAAAATACTGAAAGGAAAAAAAAAGACAATGAAAAAAAAGTTCACATATGTCACAGATACTTTACATTTTTTAAGGATGCAGGGGGCACAGAGACATGATTTCTATAGGTGGCCTGAGGGAGGGTTTGATTAGACAGCAAGAAGTGTGAAATGGATAACTAGTGCCAAATACTTCAACAAAAATAATTTGTAGTGTGATTCCAATTGGTTGCATGTGCTTTTAAGTTATTCTGACAGAAATCTGATCACAAGTGCATTGAGGATTCCTCCACTGCTTCAGAACTGAAAGGCTACTTTCCCTCCAGCAGCAATAATGTGCAAGATCTCAATTTGATGACAAATGTTCACTCAATGTTGCTTGTTTGAATCTTTACTTGTTGCAAGAGTTACAGTATTTGTATGTGGATAAACTAACACTTACTCAGGTAGTTTAGTCAAATTAAGGAAAACAGTATCTGACAAAAGGTGCAGCATAAGTAAAAGGCTGTCTCTCCAACACCATCTATATTTAATCTGTAATTATATCACCCATATTTAAAACAGAACATGTCATATATCACATCAAACATGATTTAAATATCTATGATCTCTCATAGGTTCTGTGACATTTTATCCACTGAGGTTTTTCCCCTCCTTGTAATGTAATTCTGTTTCTTTGGATCTGGCTTATCTGCAGAGGTTGCAACTCATACTGACAGCACTCAATCACATTAAGGCATTTAAGGATTTGGACTCAGAGGGCACAGGCAAGAAAGGAATAGGGAAGTGACATCTTAGATGATACCAGTCCCTTGCGACAGAATCTGATCTTATACTTCCCTTTCATTATTTTAATAATTAAGTAACTTTTGCTTTTCTGTTCATGTCCTAAATATTTTTTGGAATTGAACTAGAACTTGTTATTCCAGGAATCAGCCAAATATGGTAGCTTTCCAGGAACATGTGATTTTGTGCTGTGCAAGCATGACCCATTCTCCTTTTATCTCTTCATTTATGTACCCTTCTGTCCTGGCAGGTGTGTACAGTGAAGACAACACCAACAGTTGTCCCCCTCTCTGGGTATCCTCCTTACTTCCCAACTTTGCTTTCCTTCCAGTTCCCACTGTTGATGCTCAAAGGGACAGGGAGTAAACACAAACCCATCAATAAGCAAATTTCCCCACAGATCTGGTCCATGCATGGGGAGCCTGTAGAACAGCAGTCATAATGAAACTGTGATGAAAGCAAAGATGCAGAAGGGAGATCCGCTGAAAAACTTCAATCAGATTCTCCAAGGCTTGGATGTTCATTCACTGTCTTCACAGGCTGAGCTGTGACAACCATTTCTGTTTCTCTTCCAGCACCTGGCCTCCCCATCCTAACCTCAGGCTGTGCTTTCCACCGTGTCAGTCCCTGGTGGATTGGGGAACTGATCCAGCTGCAAAATTACCATTTTTCTCTGCAGACAGCTTTTCTTTAGGTTAAGTTACTTTAACTGGTCCATGCAGTCACCCAAATTGCTGTACAAGGATGAAAAGAAGCAAAGGAGTTGCTTATCTCTACTAGGTCAGCTGAGGGGAGAAGTAAACTTTGTTGCTCTGCTCCTTCTCAGTTTCTTCTAAATCTGCAGTAGTACTTCCATCCCTGTTCTTCATTACTTAGTGTAAAGTGACTGCTTGTAATTCATTAAGTTCACTCAGAGTATGGAACACACATCAATCACAGCTGCCAATTTATACACATTCAATATTTCTCTTACCTGATTCTTAAGCAGCTGTGTTAAAAAATTGTATTAATTCCCAGTAGGCCACTCCTTTTTTTTTAATTTAAAAAAGATAATTAAATTAGCTCATGGCCACAAAACCCTTTTCTTATTTTTTATTTGTATCTATTCCCCTCTCACGTATTTATTAAAACTTATTGTACTGCTCTAGAAAACTGACTTACCTCAACTTCATCTACTTTTTCCATTATCATCCATCCTGAAACCAGGATAAACATCCCCCTTCAATCTGTCATTCTTAGCATCTTTTTCCACCCTATCTTCAAACAGCCCCTCAGCATATTAGTTCCTTTTGTCTTCTCTTACTCCTTCCCTCCTGCTGTACAGGACATTTAGTGTATACTTCTTTTGTGATGTGGTGTGTCAGCATTTCCAGATCTATTCTGAATTTTTGGGCTGCTCTCCCATGAGTGAAAGTGATACAGATCAGGGAGGTATGAGTTCAGCAGAGTTGGTGGAGTTGTGTCTGCTTCCACCAACAGCAAACTTTGCTCACCCTTCTCAATAACTTTGGATAAAGCAGCATTTAGCCAATAAGTGCATAACCTGCCTCCTAAGGCAGGCAGGAGTATTTTTGTCTCCCTCCTTCTACTGAACACCACCACTGCCAGCAAATGCTGTGTCTGTACTGCAAAGCAGCTGGGTGCATCCTGGTCCACAGTCCCAATCCTTTTGCCTTGCAGATCAGTTAGACCCACTGCATTTTGGTACCAAGCTCCCTTGTTTATTATACCAAGCTACAGGGAACAGGAAAGAAAGGGAAGGAGAACACCTGGTGGACACCCAGACCTCATCCCAGCAGGCTGAGATGCCACTGCAGCATATACCTGGGCACCCAGATTTTTACTTCCTTTTTCTCTCCTTCAACCCCTTCCGGGACAGCAGTCTAAATATCCCCATATTTTCTTTCTCAAAAGCTATTAAACAGGTACCACTGTACCTGGGAATCCATTCTTCCATGTACTGAGTCCAAGCAGGTTAAAGCATCAGCACAGAGTTTTCCAATAACTCTTCCTCTCTCTCTGCATCAACAAGAAGAGGTAATAGAAATTTACACCAGCTATAAATCTAGCCCTTTCTCCATGCTCTGCCAAAATATCAAAACAAATCAGTATGTTGAGAAGAACTGTCACAGCAAATAAAACCAGATTCTTGCCTGGATCTAGAAAGGAATATTCTATACAGGGTTGATGACATCTGTATCTAAAGACGACATCAGTATTTTTCATGTCTAGACTACACAACATTCACTAAACAACTTAAAAGAAATTTTACACTGCTTTACTCCCTCAGTAACTCCTTTCCTCCCTCTACATGCCTTCATACTTTCTTGATTAATATTTACATCTACCTTGTTATTCTTAGAAATAACATCTAAACATTGCCTGGCAAGCCTACCTCCTAAAAGATCAGAATGAAATTTGGATGATCCAAGTCCATGGATGAAGCTCATCTGTGTTATCAAGACTATGTCACATTATGGAGCACATAAAAAATAAAACCAAGTGAGCCACCAACACGCTGAAAACCAACCAAACTGAGCCTTATTCCACCCTATACATTGTTTCATCTGCATTTCAGCTTCTCAATAAACCCAGCCTAGCAGAAAGAATGCTGACACTGCTGGATAATAAATGCCCCCAAAAACTTGGTCTGGTGTCACTGCTGCCCTTGCCATGAGTGGGAGAGTGGAGTAGATTCCTCTTCAGTCCCAAGTTACACTGCTACAACCTCACTGAACTGCAAGCATGTGGCTGCCCTCCTGCCTTAGGATGAGT
>JANRGV010000051.1:87088588-87113516 GCA_024734035.1 Alethe castanea | reverse complement strand
CTTCTCTTCTCTTCTCTTCTCTTCTCTTCTCTTCTCTTCTCTTCTCTTCTCTTCTCTTCTCTTCTCTTCTCTCCTCTTCTCCTCTTCAAGAAATCTTCTGTGTTTTAGGAAGATAATGATATTGTGAAAACAAAAACCACAAAAATAAACCCAGTCTGTACCTCCACCCATAGATGCATACAAATACCACATATATTCATCTCCTTACCCAAGTGTGTTGCCATGGCCCAACATCCTACAAACATGAATCAGTTAAGCTTCTTACAACAGTCCTCTGAGACAGGAAGGTATTATTCCTGTTTACTGATTAGAGAGCAGAAGTCTCAGGGAAGTTCAAAGATAAAACCCAGGAAGAGCTGGAATTGGATTTATTTTTTAAAGTCCAAGGTAGGGGGTTTATGTCCAAGATTTATGGTACCATCTTTTCTTTTTGTTGTTTGACTTGATTTTAAAATTTCTATGGCAAAGAGAGAAAAATCATGGAGTAGAATACTCTTCAAATAAAATGAGAAAATTATTGTTTCCTTTTAAGTTGAGAGAGGAAAAGTCTTTCCTTCATCTTAGCTTGTATCACAGCGGTAATTTAAAAATGAAGTGCTGATTCTTCAAAAAGAAATTTAGTTTTGCTACAACTGATGCCAGCTGGGTTTGCAAGCTCTACCACAGGAAGAGATGAATGAGCAGTTGAGAAAACCTGAATGAATTATACTCAGACCACAATAACTAAAGCCCTTCTTGGATCTTAAGGACTGGATCCAGAAAAACAATGGTCCAAATGACCCAGTCCAGCACCATGGCATTGTGGTGTGGGCAGTCCGGTGCATAATAAAAACTCAGCAGCACCTTGCTTTTAATGGGGCAAAGCAGGTCTGGAAGGGCAGCAACCCCTTTTACAGACTGGTATAAGGGCAAATAAATCCACCCCCACTGCAGGACACAGCCTGGGGCTTTCTTCAAGTGGTGCTGACTCTTATCCCTGAGGAGTGCATCCTCACTTCTTATAGACAATGCTGTGAAGCTGTGGAGATGATGGAAGGACTTGTGATGCTGTGGTGTATGGAGAAGATGCTCAGGAGGGAATGTGGTGTCTCCTACATTAGCCTCCTTCAGAATTTTAATGGTTTTTATACATTATTTTATATACAATATAGAGTAACTGTATGTTGAGTGCAACACCCATCCTAACACTAGATACTGGCATCTGCTGCAGATTCTTCTCTAGAATTACTCAGAAATTACTTGTATTGACTCTCTTCATAGGAAACTCGGTAACCAAGTTGTTGCTCTTTGTCTATAATCACTTTACTTTCATTTATGGTTTGGCACCAGCTGCATCAGGAAAAGGCACATAATTAAGTTATTTGACCAGAAGTTCAAATTCTAAGACCCAGAAATTGGTTATAACTAGAAAAAAAATTCAAGTATTCTGTTAGAAAATGGTGTCAAGCAAAATACTCCTAGGTCAAACCTATTGCAAGAAAAACACCTTAATATCTGAAAAAAAAAAAAAACCAAAATAAAATGAAACTTAAGAAACTTAAGTTGTTATCTGGCTATAAAATTAAATTCAGCTGTTTTCTTACTTGTGCTTCTCAGTTCTTATTTTTATTGTGTGCATTGTTTATATATTGTACTCTAGAAATATTTTATTGCATAAATGTTTGGCTTAAGGGAGGGAGGAAAGGGTGGGAAAAAAACCCAACAAATAATCTAGTGTATTTAAGGCTTTCAGTCTGTACATATGCTGCAAGGATGATTCCAACAGTGAGGCTTATTATATGCCTGGAGCATTTGCTGCCTAGAAATGAAGCTCAGCTTTCCACAGCACTTGCCACTGTGTTGAAACTAGAAATCTTCAATATGCCCATCACTTGCAAGACACCAGCTCTTAGAGCAAGCGTAGTAAATGTGCAGGAATGCCCATTTTGGGGGTGAAGCCCCCTAAATCTCACATGCAGTGTTCTGAAGCAGTAGACTCACTGTGTGTGGGCTGAATGAGTTTTGTGCCATGAGCAGAGGAGCTGCCCTTCCTGCGCAGTGCTGGGGTTTGCAGCAGGGCCAGCCAGTGCTTTTCAAGGGGAAAGATGCTGTATGTGCTGCACTGCTGCTGTCCTGTCTGCCATGGGTAGTGCCACACTCCAACCTTCAGGTAGAAAAGGACACGTGAGGACACAACTTTGTGTTGGGTGCCATGCACAAAGGTAAAACCCTGTGGCAATGCCTCTGGTGTGACTCCTGCACGCGTTAACCCCTAGCACAGAAGCCCATGTGTGGCCCCATGTGCACACACCCCACAGAGCTGCACAGACTCGGCACACAGGGAAGGTGATTGCCCCTGGCAGTGCTTCAGGGGTCTGCAGCCAAAGGTGTGGCTGCATCCTGGGTGCCATGCAAGGAGCCCAGAACCTCCCCAAGCTCCAGCACACACCTACCTGGGGGGCAGAGGCACAGAGCCTCTAACAGCCCTGTCCGTCCTTCTCTCTCTGTGTGCCCAGATATCTCCAGATTGACTCTGCTGCTTGGAGCCCATCTATGGGAGCCACAGAGCAGCTGCAGCACAAGCTGCTACCGTGTGATGATCCCCGAACCCCGATCCTGCCTCCTCCTTCTTGCTGCAGTGTCCCCATGCCACTCCCTGGGGGTAAATGGGGGAGCTCCTCTGATGCTCACCCAGATCCTCATGCTGTGCCTTGGAGTGCTGTCTCCATCCCAAAAGAGCTCCCTCCAAATGCACAATGCACTCCTTCTTCCTTCCCCGTGTTCAGCCTTCAGTATGCATCCCTATAGCATTGTGCAGCTTCCGATGGGGGCTGGTAAGCACATTGCTTTTTTTTCTGTAAAGGCAGAAAACGAATGCAAATGACATTCATTGTGGGTTTTGATGTGTGTGGCTTGATGCTTATCAACTCAATTATCCTGCAGGGAAAGGAATGGCAGGATTGCTCTCCTAGTTCTGCATGGAGTTTAACAAGGAAAACCATGAAGCTCTTCGTGTTACAATCAAGTGTAACTGGGGCCTTCACAATTCCGGGAGTAAAGTGGGTTCTCTAGCCAAATTAAAGAAAGTGGAGAATTGCCAAGGAAAACATTTTTTGTCCAGCTTAGTTTATCTGATGTTACCAGCATGCAGTGATACATTATCATAGAGAGTTATTTCCTCTGTTAAACATAGAAGCAAGAGCAAGGATGGATAAACAATGCATGCAAACAAACCCCAAGTGTTTAATTATTTTATCTTACCATGGCGGGAAGCAGGGGTGGAGGGGGAAGGAGATAAAATTAAGCATTCCTAAAAGAGCCCAGCTACTGCTTTCTATGTTGGAATTGTCTCCATCAGAGAAGGAAGCCTGGAGCACAGAGCAAGTGGCTCTCCAGTAGCCAAAAGCTCTCACAGAGCCCCAGCCTGTTGCAAAAGAGGAGCCCTCTGAGCAAGGCTGGGGGTGTGACTCAGGGTGACCCAGGTCTGATGGCCTGGGAAATGCACAGGAGGAATCAAACATCTTGCCTGATTTTGGATGTGTCTGGAGCAGATGTTTGTGTCTGATCCACTCACTCCAGGCTTTCTTCACGACAAGCAGAGAGATGCAGATACCAAAAAGGGCATGGATCATCTGACACTTATTTCAGGTGTCTGGTTTTGGATTAAATGATTCACACCCTGAACACATTATACATTGATTAAAAAGATACTACTCCACAGTAGATGTCTGTGTCATAAATACCAATATTTCATTGAAAGAGCCCATAGGCCACCACAAGATTTCCTTGTGGCTGTTGCCATCAGCCATTGTTGGCCACTGGGATCTGCATGGCTTTGCACACCCAACAGGCAAAGGGAGGGATAGGAAACCAGGAACCTTCCTTTCTATGAATAAAATCCCAACCCTTCAAAGCAAATGAGTGAAGTTGCACTGCAAAAAGGAGTGACGAGGATTGTCTGCACAGATAATGTAGTTTCACAGGTATTTTTCCCTTATTTAGATAATTCCAGTCCATCCTAGACCAGAAGTCTCTGAGCAAATCAGAATGCACAGAAATATTTTGAAGAGGAAGTATATGGTACAGTAAATGTTGCTAATTCTCACTATAAACTGGTCTTTAGTACAGCAGCTTTGCTGTAATGCAGAGCTGTTTGTTAGGATACATTTTTATACTGCCATGATAACATGCAAAGGACCAAAGGGATTTTCCGTGATAAAGGGCTAGAATATGTTTTTATGTGGGATAGCACCCCATTATCTCCATACCTGGAAGATGAGGAGCAGAGCTTTGGCTGAATGTCCAGAACAAGTTCTGGGATGTGAGATCTCCGTGTGAGGGAGCAATGACATCTCAGCTGACCTTCAGGTCTGGCTCAGGTAAGGCTGTGCCAGCACACTGCCTTCCCTCCCATTGCTTGGAGGGTAAGCCAAGAATGGAAGTGTCATTTTCCCACTGATAATCTGCAGGACCCTGGATCCTTTTTGCACATAAAAATGCACTTCAACATGCTAAAATACAGCTCCTGCCTATGCCTTTTTCAGTTAAATTGTGCAGGGTGAGACACAGTCTCTTCCAACAGCATATTTTTGTTCATAAACTAGGATATTCACTGTCACAGCAGCAAAAAATGTGTTTGTTAACCCTTATGTACAACAAACAGGTGCTGATGGCAAAAACATATTTTGCAGAAGGTCCCAAGTAACCTCAAGGCTGAACAGAGAGCTGCAGAGTTGTCTCATTCCCTGCCAGTGATCCTGGGATGTCATCCAAAATTACCTGTGGCTTCTTGAGTTTAGTTCAGTTGGAGCTGAGAATCAGCAAGAGAAGTTTGTGTATGCATCTATATATGTAGAAGCAAAAAAAAGGGATGTGTTGAAGACTGTCTTGGTAGCCTACATGTAAGTCCAGGGGAACACCATAAACAATATACATATTTAAGCATGTACACATTTTCCAGTAGCCACTTGAGAGCCACAGAATTAATTCATGATGCTGAAAGTCCTGATTCAGAATGGCATCAATCAACACTGAGTTTCTGTCAGAAGCTGGTGCTTTGGATTTCATTACATTGTCTCACAACGGTGTGGAGCAATATCTTATGGGGCTTTCTGTAGATCCAGTCCAGGCAAGCTATCAAGTGTGTGTCACTTCAGGCATGTAGAAAGTCATTTGTGCATCTTGATTTGAGGCAGACTGCTTATGCTCTTTTGTAGTGTGGAGCTGTACATCTAGATTCATGAGTGGGATCCAGATCCTAAACAACAGTTGAGAACATTGATGCCTTTGAAGCATTAAACCTCTCAGTCAAGTCCTGGATATTTTCCTCCAGATAATCCTCTAAACTAAAAACTAAAAAGAAAGAAACCAGGCAAATCTTGCATCTAGATGCAGTCTTATGAAATTTGAATTGGCAACAAATATTTCTATTTCATAAGAATGAAATAAGATAGGGAGAGTATCGTGGAATCAGCAGAAAGTACCTCTAATCCTAATTTCTTACAACTCACTAAAAAATAGAAGCCTAGCCTAAGCAGTCTCTTGTTCTCTTTCTTTAACTAATTTCTAGAAATTAAGCTAGAATAAGCCCCTGCAGTATAGAAGACTCCAAACCTCACAGCAATTGTTAGAGGTTTGCAATATACTGTGGTGGGACTCATCTGAATGGGACAAAAGGATGGGATAAACAGTAGATGGACATTTTTCCTGGTGTCCTGTAGGCATGTCCATGTACCATCTAAAACTGAGTCTTGTGGACACCAGTGATTCTGTGGGTGTGAGCAGAAAAGATAGAACTAAGCCAAACAAGGCAACAGAGAAGCTGTTCACCATTTCTGTGGAGAGAGAGCAGTTGCTCCCACATGGAAACAGCACATCCCCACATACCGTGCTCCACCTGCCAGGGACAGTGTCACAACTTCAGTTCATAACATCAATTCAGAGCTCTTGTGAAGCTGGGAGAGGGGCATGGAGTATCCTCTGCTTTAAATGTATTTGGATACTGCACAGTCAACTTCAATAGGTTATTTTATGGATCCACCTATAATATCTGCAGGAATTCTCAAGACCAGGCCACCTGGGCTTGCTCAGCTTCTGTGCCCAGCAGTTTGACAGTGGCACAGGCAGTGGCAGCAGAAAGCCCAAATAGGGGTCAGTGTTTGCTATTGTTTCTTCATCTCTGAGAAGTGTACTGAGGGCTGAGATTGGAATCAAAAGGTCTGCAGTGGGGGAAATAAATAAAAACCTAAAGGATGCAGAGTGGTTTGAAAGACTTCAAGTTTGTTTACATCCACTCATTTTTCCCTTTTCCTTATTCTCTGGTACTTCAAGAATACTGTAGCATGGAAACATCTTAAAGTGGAAAAGCTAGGCCAGTCATGGAAAGATATACACTGAACAAGGGTCTGACATCAAATAAAGGTCTTCCTACCACAGGCAATACTGGTATGGTCAGGGTTAATTTCATGTGTGGGATTAAAAATTTATGCAGCCTATTTTAACTCAAAGGACCCTTTGGCTTCCTGCAATTAAAAATGGAACTGATTGAATTCTTCATTAGCCCTGTTTATATTTACATATTCTTGTCTTTGTGTGGGAGTTTTGTGGGTCATTTGTGTTTTGTCTCTGTGTCTGTGGCATATTTAAAAAAAAATCCTGAAATGTCAACAATATCAAGAGAAGACAACAGTGACTATCTGAGATTACTCTAAGTACTCTCCTACAAAGGAAGAGTAGAAAATTCTTATCTACTTTTAGGATAAATAACATAATTTATGAAGTCTTTCAGGAATTCTGTACTGTTCAGACAATTTTCATTGTCATTGGGGGAAACAGCAAAGTTTGGTACATTGCTGAGAAATGTTTGTGCCTTTAGCATCTCCTGAAGACTCATCTGCAGTTCTATTGTACATCACAGTTCTCCATTCTGCAGGTCACTTCAAGCCTAGTTCTGATTTTAATGGGACTAATGGCAGTTCTAAATACTCCCTTTGGGAGCAAGTGAATACAGCCCATTCACTTCAGTTGACAAAAGTTAAGTAAATGTAACATTTTCCTTCTGAAAAAAATTGGAAATATCATTAAAAATGAGCCTAAAATAGATATTTACATAATTAAAAAGACCATTCCTTATGTTCTACCAATTTGTATTCATTTTGGCTCCTTCAACAGCAGCTATTGGTGATGAAGTAGTTGAAAAAGAACATAGGTCATTGAATCAGAGTTAAGTCATGTAGACCATGACCCATATATTCCTATTAGATGACTTGCTACACTTGCATAGTTCCAAGCTGAAAGGAATATGTGTTTCTCTGGGAACATATAGCTTGGAAAAAGCATATAGATGATAATAATAGAAAAGCATGCAGCTGAAAGACACATCTGTGAGTAACTGCTGCTGAACTTTTTCTCAAAATCCATCTATTTATCATAAATTTTGATGTCTGTGCAAGAGATATTAAGAGATATTGAGTGGTGTGGTAGTTATTGGAGTCATTACAAAACCAACAAACTTGAGGAGAAAGCCAGATTTTCGACGTTCTCTTTACTATAGAGGACAAGCAATAGAACACTCTGGTAAAATTTTGTAACTTCACAGTTACAGTGAGTAAGCACTCAGTAAGAAAAGCACAGTTTTGCAGCAGGTTTCAATTACATCCATAGTGGATTTCAGGGCAGTTGCATCAGCTCCTATATGCTGGGTAAATCAAGAGGTTGATTAGCATGGGCGAATTGTGCAATTAGAAGCTTGTGCTTCTTCCCTCACTTATTTCACCTCCATTCTCCTCTGTGAACGCATAGATTTCTCAAGAAGCCAGTGTTTTCAAAATAGGCTTGTAATGAACTGTAGGCAGGTTTTGCCTGTTCAGTGATCAGGCTGTGGATGAAATTACCTTCCCTGAGAACCCAAGAGTCTGTGACCATGTTGGCTATATATTTGGGTTGTCTGTTCAGAATGATGTTGAATTCTTGCCTTATGCAGGCACAATTTCTATTGCACTATTCGACAGAAAAAAATAAATACTAGCAACACAAACATTTTCCCAGCTCAATCACTAAGACGCAGACCTTGCTGTTTGGAAAATATGTTTTAAGTGAGAGGAGGAGGAGACTTCACAAAAGAGTATCTGTTATTTGATGATACTTTAAAAGCAAACTGAGAACTGGGAAAAAAATCTATAGGATAAATATGGCCTCTCTAAGCTTTTTAAAACCCCAGAACAGAATCCTGCGGATCTTTAGGACTCCAACTACAAAATCAGCAAGCCAAATACCATGATCAATTGTTTATGTAGACATAATCTTCCCACCTCCTTTCCAGGCCTCCTCTGTCTCAATAGCCATTCCTGAAAACCTTTGGCAGTGACTGCCTGCACATCCCTAGACAAGCAAGGAATCCCTCTGTGATGGTCTGAACATCCCAGTGATCTATTTCATCCTGCTTTTGACTGGGGGAGCAAACTTCCTCTGAGCAAGAGGCTAAGGAGGATGGAGCGTAGCTCCATGATGATGTGCTGCCAGTAGGAAAAGGTGAATGCAGAGCAGGAGATGTTTTAAGCAGATCTGAGGGGATTGGTGTGTGTGTGGCTGTGGTGGGGGGCTCCTGTGAAGATGGTAAGGTGGTCAAGCTGTCCAAGCTGGGAATTGCTGCCTTCACCAGTGCTGGCAGGTGCAGCAATGAGGGTCATGCAATGCCTGCGAGGGGAAGGTGCAGCAGCCACAGGAAGGCTCCTTGGCTCTACCCCCTTATCCTTGTCTTCCTCTTCTGCTCTCAGCAAACCTGGAGGTGGGGAGAAGATGCAGGAGCTGCAGACAAAGGATGCAGCTGAGGTGGAGGCAGGCAGGGCAGCTTCTGCCCCCAGAGTGTCTGTCTGTGGCCATGGGCACACGGGCTCTGGAGCTCACAGTGGCAGCAGCAGATCTGCTTCCAAACGGGGGAAGAGGGGGGTGGGATGAAGAGTGGGGCCCCAAAGGGCTCCAGGACTGGTGGACAGCACCAGTGTGACCACTGTGAGGGCAAGGGGCTGGTGGACATTCAGGGCTCTCAGTGGTTAAAGAGGCTGTTTAAAGAAAAGTTCTCTGGGAGCTGGGATAGAGGGCTGGCTGTGCTGGAGCAGAAGGATAGGGGAGCTGTAACCCACAGAGCTATCAAAGGGGAGCATGCTGAAAGGGCTTCAGTCTATTGAGGACGACAGTGATCTGTCAAAAAGAACGACAAATTCCCATCCTGTCATTGCATGGTTGGCCAATGACTTCAGAAAAATTTGGTGCAATTTCCTTTCCAAAAAAAACTGTTGTTTTGAAGTAAGCCTGCACATTTCACAGATGTGCTAATATACTGGCTGACACAGGTCCTATTCCAGAAGAAGAATATATTATTTCTTTTTGATAGGAGGTCAAATAAAGAAGGGAATGGACTTAAACCAAATTCCAGTATATTTGTTATTTCCAAGCTCCTAATTCAGAAAAACAGTGTTGCACAACATTTTTTGCGATTTCATCCATGATTGTTCTCTGAGGGATCAACATTACAAGACACACTCATGTGGACAGCCTGGGCAAATATCTCCTTAAAAATTCCATGAGGATGAAGAACAAGACTTTCTGGAAACCACTCAGGGCAAAATACGGTCCAGATTCCATTTGAAGAAAAAGACATGTACACAAATAAAACACGCAGAGAAACTTTCAGACTTCAATGGCAAATCTCGTTTTGTTTTTGCCTCTCCTCTCAGATAGGAAGACTCCTGTGCTCTTAAAAATTCTATAGCACCAATACCTCTCCCTCCTCCCTCTGTCCCCCCCAGGAGGATCTTCCAATTTTAGCTTCTCACTTGGAGATCTTCACAGCTGTTTTACTCAAGAAAATAGGGCAGGGGGTCAGCTAGAGCCCTGTATTGCTCCATGTTTAGCTGTGCTCTGGACTGCTCTGCACAGCTCTCTGCAGCATGAGCCTGACCTAGAGAGCCTTAAGCAGCACAAAAGTGACCTGAGTTCTTCAGTGATCCTTGGCTCTGATACATGGCCCTTGTCAGTTTAGCTAAGAAGAACTGTCCTCTAAATGCTGCTTTTGTGCAAGCAAAACCAGAGCCCCACCCTTCCTAGCCCGTGTTGCTGCAGCCAGGTGTGCACGGTGTCAGGCAGCACAGCTGGCAGGGTGGCACGAGATGCATAGGAAGAAATGGCAAAGAGGCTGGGAGTCTTGGGAAAGACACAGTGATATTCCTTTGGTTTAGAGTTCCAGTTGTCTTCCTTCATCTCAGGCTTTCTGGTGTTTGGGTTTTTTTTTTTTAAATAATGATTTATGAATTCATCTGTGTATGGAATAGCAATAAGCATAGCCATAAAAATAAAACAAAGTGAAAGAAAAGCAAGTGCAGAGGCTAGAACGCTACCTGGAGTTATAGCAGTGGAATGCAAATGTTCACAAAATTAAAAACCATATGAAAATAGATTTTGTTGACTCTTCTGCTCCCAGAACCAGCTTGGGTTATTTTCTGGGACTTCTTTCCCTCTTTTTAGTTTTATTCAATTTTCCAGGCTGGCTAAATTTCGCAGTAACTCTTCAAGTTCAAAAGCAAACTGTCTCATCAGTCACTGAATCACACACTCTTGGTTTCCCTTCTAGCACCATCAAGCACTCTGAAGTCACAAAGCTGAGGTCATTGCTTGAAGTTTTGCACAGTTCAGCCTGTGCATGCCTGAGACTTTGCAACATGAGGATGTCAGCTGCAAAAAACCCACCAAAACCAAAATGGCTTGAGGCATCATTGTATTGTGGGTCATCTGTGTGCCACAGATCAAGGGTATAAAATGTTACCAAACCAGAACATTGCCCCTAGCCCCAGGAGAAGGGGAGGTTGGAAGCTCACAAGTTGTGAGAAACAAACTACAGAGAGCCTGGGGCAGGATATATTCCTCTTCTGAGTAGCAGTTCTCCACTACAGTCACAAGCCGTCCTGAATTCACCTACTTTTTAACCTACTGCAAAAATTATCCTTAAACAAGAGCAGTTTTGGGGCAGTGCTTACAGGGAGCATTCACAAGGTGTTAGAGCAGCAGAAAAGGGAAATTTAGGTTTGCTTTTCCTCCCAGGTGGCAGCTCCCAGCTATGCACAGATGAACGTGCAAGGGTCCAACTCCAGTCTGCCTTCTTCTGAGGTTCCCAACATTTATCGTTTTGCCACCCAGTAAAAAGCATTCAGCTTTCCCTCAGGCTACCTGGTTGTGTAATCTCAGACATTTTTATTCCCTCAGGCACAGCCCATGTTAGCAGACCCAGTTCAGAGGAACTATCACCACGTGCATCTGGTCTGCATGGTTCCATCCCTGCCAATGCTGCTGATATTCCTGCTAATCCATGCTGCTGGTGGGGGAAAACCCACCCCACATGTGCATCCCTTGATCTGTAGCTATGGAATCTGGGCTCCCACTCCCCCTTCCTCTGTGTCACATCAGGATCAAGATTGTCTCATTTCAGCAAGCAGGAGGAATAGTTATTTCTCTCAAAGACAGATACTGAAAGACTCTCAATTCACATTTGGCCTCAATAAGGGGAGAAGACTGAAAATTTCCAGTATTATGTATTTCATCTCAGGGCGACTTCATGGTTGCCAGCTTCTCCTGGGAATCCATCCTGAGCTACAGCTGCTTCAGTAGCTCCCTCTCATTCTAGGTGCAGATGTGGCCTCATTTTCTGGAGCAAGAATCAACACCATAAATGTTTACTCTGCAATAAAGCCTAAGGAATCGCCCATTTCTCAGCATTTTCAAGGTGATTGGTAGTCAAGGGGCACCACTGAGCAGCCACTCCTATCCGTCAGCCATGCAAAAAGTCAGTGATTTCTGCTTATATGCAGCAAAAAGAATCATTATTTTTTCTGACTCAGCTCAGAGTATTTTGTCATGTCTGATTTTGCTGGAGGCTCCAGCCCTCCATGCCAAGCTATGTTATCACACAGCAAGAACAGCTAAGTAGCCCCAGATGGCCTGGTTGGTTCACATTAGCCTCCTAGGTTTTCAGCAGCACTGTCACATACCCTGTTACTCTTGGACAGTGCAGAGATGGCTCTCTGGAGCCAGGTTTGTGAGCAGCCTAGGTGGATGCTCCAGGGCTCCGTTCTGAGACTCGGCACTTTGGCTTGGCACGTGTTTAAAGCACTCAGGGTTTGAATAAATCATACCCCTGTGCACTACCAGAAAGGAATGTGGATGATACTCTCGTGGTTATCCACAACATCTTTGTGGAGACTTTGGGAAGAAAAACAAATAGCACCCTTCCAAATATTTTGAAATGCTACCTCTGACTGTGAGGGAGAAAAAGTTTAAGGAGAAATTAGGCTGTCATGAGTTATTTGAACTAATAACCACCAGCAGAAGAATAAGTTAATTTCTAAAAATATTGTTCAGCCAAAACCTCTGCGTCTGGTTTGGGGGAGATTTTTTACTGATCCGTGCAGTAATGCACACACTCTAAAGATTAAACATTCAGCAACTTGACTGGCAGGTTTAGCTCTAAGACAAAGTCATCACACAAATGTTGTTCTGCATAAACTGAGAGAGACGTGGCATGGTTGGTACTGAGTGCTGTGGACCCAACACCACCCATCATCTTTTAAGGTGGCTCATTTTATTGGTAACAACTCCAGCTGTGGTCTCAGCCAAGATATTGTATCTGTGAAAGTTGAACTGAAAAGATCTGTAGAGAGTTCTCTGTGTGGTATAGTATAACAAATTTGTTAGATTTACTGAAGTGTTAGGTTTGGAATTTGCTATTCAAGCATTCCTTCAATGAGATGCAACAGATTTGACAACTTGTTTAAAAGAAAAATCTGGTCTCCATTATGTGCAAGTGCTATGTCATATAAAGTTGAAATAGGAAGACACCATTATTTTTGTTCGGTTTTGGTCATTTTGACTATATCCTGTCATTGATCTATATCTGGGTCTCTAAGCTGTGTTCATTAAAAGGCCTGAAATTGTATCAATGGCAGGATATGGCCCTTTGTTCTTTCATGTTACAATCACAAGGAGTTAGAATGGAATCTGGCTCCCAGGACTTTGAGCTGGCCTGCAGCTTTATGAGAGTGGCTTGAATCCCTCAATGAGAAAAGCCTTTGGAAAAACAGGCTTCCATCTGATAGCTTCCAAGCTCTGACCCTGCCAAGTACAAACTACTTTTTCACTATATGAGCATACCAGCCATTGTAGAGCTCTGGTGGTGATTTGTAGTTGATAGCAGGGTGTTCTCGGATCTTTCTGGCAACACTTCTTGACTCACCTCCATTTATTATGTTTTGATCCCTCATCAAACAGATGTTTGATTTTCCAAGTACTCTTGCACACTACATCAGCCCTGTTTGTTCGTGTCTGGCTGGAGTGCAACACAGAGGAGGGAGGAGAGCTCTGACCATTCTCCCCTTTGAGTGTCCAAAGCTGGCTTAGGGCTCCTCAGAGTCCTTAAACTCCACATATCCTTGCCACATAACCCCACAACCTTGCATCTTCTGTGGCCATGCATTGTGCAAAAGAAAGGGTTAGACACACTCTTGGTGGTCCAAAGGAACTCTTTCTCCCCAATGCCATTGCCAGGAAAGGGAAGAACTGGAAACATTTCAACCCCCAAACATGTGGAATATGTTTGTTATAGCCAGAGAGCCTGGTGCCAGCTCAGCAAAGCGAGATTTGCCATGAATGTCTTTGTAGAAGCAAACCTTGCCAATAATGAGCCAAAGAAAGGTGACAACCTTGCAATCAGTGATCAAAACTGCTTCCACCCACTTCCATTCACAATCCATTTCATGTTTGGCATTTAATGCCAACCAGAAACCCATTAAAGCTCTCAAAGTACTTGACCAGGAATACTATCTTGAAATTAAGGCCAAATAACTTTGACCATTTTTCTAAATAATTTCCTTGCAGAAATTAATTTTCATGTAGAACACTCTTGTGAAAATTATTTAGGCATTGATTCGGTACTAAAAAAAAGTGTCCTCTATAATTTTGCAAGTCTTTGGGAGGAGTTTAATATTGAATACTATTAATAGATTAGGTTAAAAATAAGTGCCCTTTTAAAAACTAATGTCAGGAATTTAAATGAATATTTTATTCATACAGAACAAATACAAGGTTGCAAGACTGTGCTTTTATACATACTATATTATCAAGAGAGTCACAATATCCTTCTCAGCCATTCCAGAAGTCAGTTTTACAATTAGGTACTTGTTAGTGAAAGAAGGATAATTTTGATGATGATTTTATAGACAAATATTTTCTAATCTCAGAAAATTGGAAACTTACTTCCAAAATTTTTTTTCTCGCTTATGTATGTTATTAACAGATGTGAAGAACACCACAGTAAAGGAGTATTCAGAGCAAA
This sequence comes from Alethe castanea, assembly GCA_024734035.1. NCBI lineage: Eukaryota > Metazoa > Chordata > Aves > Passeriformes > Muscicapidae > Alethe > Alethe castanea. Next base: position 87,099,160 of record JANRGV010000051.1, on the reverse strand, counting down.
AAGTCTTTAAGTATAACATTATGTGATGTTCCATCATTTCCTCAAATGGACTTGGATTCCAGAGGATGTATGATTGACCAGCCCACAAACTCCCAAATAACCAACACTAACATATTGTTCATGTACAATTGCTAATGTACCTATTTTTAAACCTTTTGTACTCTAAAACAATATTAAAGTGAGAAGGTCATGGTGTAGGTCTTTCAAAATAAAGCACTTTATTTCACTATCAGTCACAACCTTTGCATACCACAGTCAATGTCAGACTGATAGAGATAACATGCAGTCTGCAAAAATGTGGAAAGCCATTTCAAAGCTGCCTTCCTTGTCAGGTGCAAGGCCCAAAATCACTGGAAGGGGCAATGAGCAAGGCACACCTGGAGCTCAGGTCCCCAAGGGCTGAAGGCAGTGAGCCCTGAGCAGCACAGGAGAGGAGCTGCAGCTTGCCAGGGAGCTTTGCAAGCTGTAAACCCATGACAAATCCTCTACCTCACCCCTTCCAATCCTTTCCCTCCTGGCTCATTGAAGAAACCTGTGAGGTGAGCAGGAACACTTTGAACACAAAGAGGCAATTAAGGGGTTCAGGAGAGGACAGGAGCTTGATCAGTAAAACACCACCACACCAAGCTTCTTCCCATTGCAAACCTCCTGAAGCAAGCCAAGATGCAAAATGATGCCTCCTGATGGCTCCAGCCATCCCTGCATGGGAGAACAGTCCTGAATTCAGTTTCCACAAGAGAGATGTATTTTTCTCTTACTTGGATAGTGGTTAAAAACAATATTTGGGTTTTATATTGCCTCCTGCCTGAATCAACACCTCCCCTGCATGCCCCAGGCTGCTGCTGCTGTACGATGGAGAAGCAAAACACAGGCTTTTGTTTTGGACTGCTTACTGGTTTGGAGGCATTTCATGCCTCATCGTTAGCTGATGCTGGGACTCAGAGCTCTCCTGTGTTGTGCATACTATTAACCAGCTAGCAATTTCGAAAATATTTTTATTGCTGCTAATTACCCTTCAGGGAGACTGTAAAACGGAGTCTTTATGGCAATCTCTGAGCTGTCCATGCCTGGAGGAAAAATATGAGAATGATTAGCCACGTTTGCTAACCAGAGCATCACAGCGATTGTCTCTATGTTGCTGTGTCTGACTTGTGCCAGGCTGCTTGGGAGATGTTTACAGCAAACCCTTCTCACAGCTATTCTGAACAGTGATACTCACTTGGGAGGGGAAAGAGTCATAGTTCATTAAATGTGTTTCTGTCTCTGAAATAAGCACATCATCCAGCCTTCCACAGTGGGCTGAAGATGTCCCAGTTTAAAATAACTACACATAACTGCAATGGCTTGGTCTAAGGCAGCTGAGGGATTTGGTGGGGTGCTGTGGAGAGAGGTTGTCCATGCAGTCCTGAATCCATCCAGATTTACTCCTGATGTCTCTGTCCACCATACCACCCACGATATCCATGCCAGTGGGGTGCTGGGGAAGGAGCTCCTGTGGCAATCTGGGGCACTTCAGGAGCTGTAGCTCTGTGCTTACCTGGACTGCCCTGCCAGGGCTAGGTCCACATGGAACCAAAAAACAGCTGTCTCTCTGCTCCTTTACCTCTGACCATATGGGATGTCCTCCTTTCTTCAGTGCCAGCATCGATGTAACTCCACAGCTGGCATGTGGCAGGAGATGTATGAAAGCAGAGTGTTCAAATGGCTGGGGTCTGGGGAGGCATTAAGATGCCTCTTTTTGTTACCATATAGGTTCTGTACAGAGAGAAAGAGAGAGGTTCTAGCAGAAGAGTATCATGAAGTCTCACCAGGGTGTGCTCAAGCCACACACCTGGCCCCACATCTGTAGAATAGCACCTGGTTCTCAGGGTCTGTGTGACACTGTGATGAATGGCAGCAAAGAACCAGCACTGAACATTGCTGCAGCAAAGAGAGGGTTTATTTGTGCTCAGGAGGAGGAGGAAAGAAAGAATTACACTCAAAAAAGGTAAGATAAGTGAACAAATACATTAGCACAATTCCTTCTAGTGAACTGAGAAAAGGAGAGAGGAAAAGTAAAGCTACTGAGACAAAACAATCACAATAATCTCAACAGCCCTGCACGTCCATTTAGAACCTTACCAGGGCAGCACTGCCCAACCTTGCTGAAAAATGTCAGTGGCAGCACAAGGCTGGGGAATGTGCCTTACCCATGGCCCTCTGCCACTCCTGCCCCTCTGAGCGAGCTGCCTGCTCCTCACTGCCCTCAGCATCCCTCAAATGGAGATGCAAGTGCAAATTGCGCCCTTCCTGCTGCTCCTTGGCTGCCACAGAGACACTGAAGACACCGAATGCTGGTCCCTGCCTCCACCCATGGAAACCTGGATCTGCTTCTGGGCCCAGCGTAGGGAGGTTAAAGGATGGTGAGTCACCATCAGAAGTGGTGTGAATAGCACATCATTTTGTGGATTTGAACATTGCAAGGCAAATTAAGGATAAAACACTTTCTCTAAGCTTGAAATGACATACTTTTGCAGGACTTGAGTCACACTTGAGCTATTTTAAAACTCTCTTAGAATGCTTAGTTTTATTTTACAGGAATAATAAGTAAGATGGGACAAATTAAAAGCTATGGCCCAAGCAGTGCTAGGCTTGTGTGAGGGTCAACAGAAAACTACATTGCAGTTTTCCAGTTTGGCTCATCCTCCTGTAGGAGACTTTTGGAAACTATCTTGTACTCAAATGCTCTTTGTGCTCGAGGTTTTCCTTCCATAGCTAGAAAAGCCTAAGATCTGGTAGATCCCTGCCAGACTGAACGGCAAAGTAGAGTGGAAAGCACCAATTTTGATTTGAAGTCCCATATGTAAAAAAACCTTTCTATCCCAGGGGATCTTGAACCCAAGCAGCCTTCTCTCAGGAGCCAAAAACTTTTCACATGAAACCCTTCCTGGAAAGATTTGCATGCTTGCCCTGATGTAATCATACAAAGAAACTTGGTCAGTAACCACAGAAACGGAAAATCAGAATGTATCTGCTAACCCTGAGCCCTGTTTCTGTCAGGAAACACCCTCTTTTGTTTGCTCTGGATGCCTGCTCCTTCTTCACCTGTGCCATGCTTAGTTGCTGTGAGCACTGATCCACCAGGAAAGAGCTATCCAGCAACTGCCTGGTTTTATTCATGTAAATTCAGGGTTGGAACCCACCTCATTGTATGTTACCCACTCCCCTTGATGTCTGGCTCTTCTTGAGATTTGGGGCAGCAACCTCTGAGGCTCTGAGCAGTGAGCAGCTGTATTTACAAATAACAAAGTCAAATTACTCTCACCCCTGAAGTGCACTTGGCTCTGTGGGTGAGCAGCAATATTTCCCGTGAGTGCTGCCAGCTGGAAAAGGGTGGAGGTGTGGGGCTGGTGTGTGCCTGCTGCTGGGATGGATGCTGGAACCAGCTGCCAGGAGCCCAGGAGGGGATGTGCCAGGTGAGGCTGGTCCACAGCAGCACGGGAGGCAGGGCTGGGCACACAGAGACAAAGCCAGTGCTGGCCGAAGGTCCTGCTGGGGAGGAAGGACAACTGCACACAAGACACACACATGTGTCTCCCGCTGCCCGTGCCACTCTGAAAGGATCACCACTGGACTTTCTGGGGTGCAGGGGCTCCATGAGACTTTCTGGACCAGAGACAGAAGAGCTGGGGGTCAGTCGAGGAAAACACAGCCTGATGCCTTTGTCATTCCAGCCCATGCTCCTCTGTGCCCTTTCCCCAGAGTGTGAGTCTCATTAACAACCCACCTAGAGGGTTATTTCTCTCTTGACAGCCTTATAGGCTTTAGGTTGGAAGCCACGAAATGCTTCCAGGCAATGTCAAATGCAAGGAAAGCTGGCATCTGCTGCCAGCACTTGCCTTTTCATGGCAAGCTTTTCCAGCACACAGAGGTAACCTGAATTGTGAAGTTGTTGGAGGCAGCACCTTCCTCTGTTCACATGCATTTTTCTGGACTCTGTAAAGAGCAATGACAGAGATGTTAAAAGAAATTAATTTAAAAGATTGCCAGGAGGCAATTGCAGACAAGCCTCTCTCATGACAAGTCTCAACTTAGATTATTGATTTATCTTTTGTGCACTAAACACCTTGTGCACTGCACACGTTTCAAAGGCCAGGACATTTTTTGCAGCAATGCCAAAACATGAGCAAATGAATTAAATATCCACAAGGAGAAGTATTATATGGGAGGTTCAGTCTCTGGAACAACTCTACTTTTAGGTCCTGCCCAGCATGGGCCACGAACCCAGGGTGCCCTGTGGGATAACCTCACTCAGATAAAATGATGGATTGCAGGCCCTTTCCACGGAAGTTGGGTTCTTGCTAGGAGCCTTTGTCAAAGTGAAATCCTACTGAATCATCCCACTGAGGTTTTTGGATCAGGCCCATCAGCATCTGAGGTTGAAGGAACATAGATGAGATAATTGTCAGCAAGAGCACAGGAGAGGAGTAAATGTCAACATTGCATTTTCTATGACAATTTTCTGTATAGAAATTGGAAGTCCTGGGCATGAGAACACCCAAGTCATTATGTTTCGTTTCTGGAAAATAGCAAAGATGAGAAAAAAAATCAAACTCTGATCACAAACCAGTTGGGTACCTTCCCTATCAGCAGCTCCTTTCCTGTGTTATTCCCATTTTGATATCAGCCAGTGGGGTGAGATGGTTATACACAAATCTCTGCTTTCCATGTTCATTGAGTAGACAAGGCTCAGGCTGGCAGAGTCCTTAACAGTAAAACTTGAATGGTGGCTTGTGATCCACCTTGCCACCCTCAGAGCATAAGGATGAAAGCTGAAATCCTGACTTTAGACAAGGATTCACAACAGTCAGCAAAATCAGACAAAGTTCCCTTTGACTTCAACAAGGGCAGGATCAGTCCCAGAGGAAGGGTAGCTTGCTTGGCCCAAGGCTTGCAGTATTTAATCTCAACTTTCCAGTGCAGAGAGCCACATCAGCCCTCGCTTACATCACCATGACTTAGTGCTCTGAGGCTGCTTCAAGAAAACCTCTGCTGAAGGAAGCACGGGAAGAAAGGGTGGGACAAAGAGGGCCTGATTTGAAGCCACCCTCTAGCAGTAAGTGCCAAAGTGCCTGCACAGCTAAAGGGGATTTTGCAGGTGGGTGCACACAGAGGACCTGCAGGCAAGGAGCATGGTGTGTGAAGAGAGGCCATGGTGTCATTCCTACCCTGCAGCTGAGCAGCACCTGGTCCTGGGCAGTCCGCTGTTCCTAAATAATCTCTTGTGTGATACAACACAGGGAGGCAGCAGCTGGGAGGTGTTTCTGTGGGCTCTGGGTCAGCATTGAGGCAGGCAGTTAGAGGAGGCAGTGAAGGTACTTGGATTTCCAAGCCCTTCTGTTGTGAAATTCTGGCCATAGTGAAGCTGGTGGGAATTCTGCCACTTCCTTTCACCAAGCCATGATTTCACCCCATAAGCATTAGTTTTTTTCTCTCCTCCCAAGACCAGTGCAGATATTAGAAAACCACACTTATCAGGGTGTTGCAAATATATACTCGTTGTCACAAACCCACTTTTTTTGTCAAGAGGGGCACAATGAGCCCAAGAGAACAAGCTGAAGAGCAGCAAGGATACAATGCAACAAAGCACAAATAACACAAGAAAAGACTAAGAAAAGCAGATTCAGTCCTTAGGAGGAAATAACATTGCGTTCTGCAAAAATAATCAGCTGACACATGCAGCTTAAAGCACTCCATGAACTTTGTTTTCCTAGCAGTGTCTTCCTGCAGTACCCTGCACAGAGGCTTCCCTCTCTGCTCAAGAACCAGGCAAATCAGATAGACAGCTCATGACCAGCATGACAGACAGAAAAGCCTTTCCTGACAAAAGATCACGTTCTTGTTGAATGAAGTCTAAACACAAACCAAGCCTGAGGTGATAAAAAGAGAGAGATGGTGGTGTGGAGCATGGGACCAGTGAGATGGTTATGTCATATGTTTGGGCTATCTCCAGCCTAGGCCAGACTATGCACCAGTTCCAGCTTTCATGTCAGGAGAAGGAGAACACTTGTATTGACTAAAACTTCTTTTTTCCTGTTTTTTATATCCATGTGGCACCAATTCACCTGGTCATTGAGAGGGATCAGGTGGTGGTGTTTCTACACCACCAGCAGTTTCTACAGCTGACTCTCTTAGGCTGACCCTTGAGTTTTATCTGATAATTAACTAGGTGTTTTATGGCAGGATGGTTATGAATGTCTGGGACTAAGGGAATGCTGCACAGTTAAAATGACTGCTTTCTAATAGCATCTCATCCTAGCCTGGAGTGCTGCCTGTTTCTGTCAGATATGATAAGAAACAAAAGATGCTGTAGCAAGTATAAATGAAACCAAAAAGGGAAACAAAACTGATGATAACATCAAAAATATGGATTTGAAAGGACACTTCCTAAGTGACAATTTTTTATTTAGCACAGAGGAATTTACCTATCTTGCATTTTTTTTTTTAAAGGGTTCTAACTTGAAGTCTGCCAAATGACCCAAAACTCATGTAAATACAGAGGAATACAGTCCACAGCAGCTGCCAACCCACAGGTATGGAGGGAATTTGGCTCAGTATTGCATCTGGTAACATGACTTGAAGACCAAAATTTTTCACAGGAGAGAAATTCCTCCTGGTAAAATCTGCTGAGGATTAATGGCCTCTCTCAAGACAACTGCTGAAGATACAAAACCGTTTACACGCTGCAGTCAAACACGACCTTCTTATTTTCAGTATTCCTTTCATAGTTGATGTGCATATGAAAATATGCAGCTATGCTGAGGGCTCCCACCTGAGGAGATCCCTGAGGACACTGCACAGACAAAAGCTCAGCACTGACCCTCTGGCAGGGCTGCAGCTTCCTGCAGTGACCCTGGAGGAAACCAGCTTGGTGAGCCAATGGGATGTGGATAGTGTGGAGTCTTTGCTCCTATCACTGTTAACTTTCTAATCCAGAGGGAAGCTCCTCTGTGTGGAACTGGTTTGAACCTGCATTTTCCATTGAGGTATTATCCCTGCTTGGAGTTAATGTCAGTTTGGTGATGGGAGGGCAGTGTTTCAGAGTTAGGCTGTGAAATTTGCTCTGATTTTTGATATCCACAATGAACAGGGGACACAAGCACGGAACATCCCCAGCACCATCAGACTGGTGAAGTGCAGTGGCCAGGGTAAGAAAGTCACACTGCAGCATGTCACATCTGGTGCTAGCAGGAACATGCCCCAACCACAGCTGATGTGGTGCTCCTGCAGAGCAAGCTGGGGCTCCTCAGAAGGGTTTTCCTCATGCAAGGTTGCAGGGGGCAGCTCCCAGAGAGTTGTCCTGCCATCAGCTACTTGCAAAGAAAGTTTTGCTGATGTAAAAGCTCAAAGGAGAAAAGTAGCACTGTCACCTACTGATTCTTATCCAAAACAGCAAAATCCTGCTGGTCTAGCACAATGTAGCATCACATTTTGTGACTGTGAGAAAATATGCCCACATCACCAAGGACTTGAGCAAGTGGGATCCATTGAGGGCTCTCCTAGGACAGCACCACCCACAGACACATCACAGCAGAGATAGGGAATGTAGTGTGAGCAATCTGTAATCTCTGGGGGCTCACTCATGCAGCCTGGCTCCACTAGTCATGCCCCTAACCTAGAACCCCAGCTTTTCCTGAAATATGTAGAACCTCCTTTTTTTTTTTTTTTTTTTTTTTTGGTTGGTTGGTTGGTTGGGTTTTTTTTTGGTACTTATTGAAACTAACCCTTATTCTGCAGCACTGCAGCCTAGGTCACACTGTGCTGTGGGTCCATTCTGGAGGGTGATGGTCCTCAGAGGATGACTGCTTATAAAGGGCTCCTGAAAGACACTAAGAAAAGACAGGATATTGTTCATGGCAGTAAATAAATGTGGGGAACCCACTCTGACACAGACAATTGTTTAGAAGTCAGACAACACACAGTTTGTATTTCTGGCTGCTTATCCTGTGTGGTTTGTCCTGTGGGCTTTTTTTTTTTTTTTTTTTTTTGCATGTATTACTACATCTTGCTTGTTTTGTCTGCCAGTTGGAGTAGGTATGCCACTGCCAAACAGTGGGATGGAGAGTGCAATTTGCATATCCAAACAACTGGCTTTCACACAGAGTCATACTAAATGCTCTCTGTGTGCATTCTTCAGTTAGGAGTCCCTGGAGACCCAGATTTATGGCAAAGTGCAGTGATGCCAGAGAAACTAACAGCCCTCCAGAGAAACTAACAGCCCTATACCCACTTCTACAGTTAATCAGCTTAGTATTCCTTGTTCTCCCTATTGTTTCAGCAGCTATAAGCACATAAAAGCAGATGAATTGGTGAAAAGGGATAGGCCTGTTCTCGACTTGAGAATCTTGAGTATTTTTTTTTAATACCAAGAAAAACTGGATCGTATTTTGCAATCTAAACTTTTTAAACTGAGGCTGCCAGAATTTTGCACTTATGCAAAAGCAGTACACTTACCATGTGTCTCAATCAGCACCACAGAAAAAAGTCAAGCTAACATTAAACCTGTCCAAAGACTTCAACACCACACGTCAGTCAAGAGCTCCCGCAGGAGCAGTACCGAGCCTCTTCATGGGGTTTTCTAGTGACAAACTTGCCAGTTTAAATTTCTATTTCTCAATGTTTTCTGACAGAAAAACGTGCCAAGAAAGTACTTTGGCTGAGCTCCTCCATGGCAGTGGCTGAGCGAATGTGCAGAGCCAGCACCTCTCCTGCCAGGCAGCAGCTTGGTGCCTCTCACATGAGCTCAGGGGATTCTTGGAAACTCTGTGTCCCCACAGCCAGGAAGCAGGCTGTGCTGGGACATTGTGTAAATCTTCCTGTAACTCACTGAATGCTTCTTCAAGGCCCCGAACCAGAGGGGAGGAGCCTTCCTCAGCTGGCTGAGCATTCATTCATGCTCAGCTGAGAGGTAGGTGATCATTCCTCAGCCTCACCAATCCTCCCTCCCAGTGATGCTCCTCCAGCAGACCCCAGCGTGGGGAAAACATCTCCAGGGCTGACTGCTGCTTTTGGGATACACTGTGGAGCTCTGGTCAAATAGAAACACTCACCAAGTGCCAAAGGCGAAGAATTTCAACCGTGTTGGAGCCTTGTTTGCAGACCTGTTCCCATCCATAGAATCTCCTGCCCTGTGCCTCTGCTGGGAGGGAAGCTCAGGAAGACAGAGTGCTCTCAGTGCCAGTGCAAGGAGTGAAGTACTGTGTGGTTTTCACAAAAGTCTGAAGACTGACCAATATTAAAATCAGAGTCCATCTGAGGAGAACAGTTCTCCACCTCAGGTCCAAGGATGGTGGGACTGCTGACACAAAGTTGTGGCTTCTCCATCCAGCTCCTGTATGCTGGCAAACAAAACCTCATGCAAAATAAAGAGCTGCAAACATTTTGCTACAGAAGCTTGGCTCTGTCCCTCGGTAGGATTCACTCCAGGCCAGCTCAAGGTGTGCTTCCACATCTCCACAGGAAAGCAGCAGGGAGACACCAGATACAGTGGCAATTTCCCCAGAGGGTGACTGGTTTTCTCCTCTAAACACCTGATGTGTCTCTGCCACTGGGACCCCAAAATCCTGCATTTTAGCAGGTCCAATATGCTGTACATGAGGCTCATTTTGCAAGGTACCTCTAATTTTTTTCAGAACCACTGAAGGAGCTTTTGGCAAACAGAGCTAGTTTCTGGTGCCCAGACTGGACAGCTGCTCTGTCTGCTAGCCCACAGAGAAGCTTTTCTGTCCCAGTGGCTGATCTGGTGAAGGAAAGCTGATGCTGGTCCCAGACAAGCTCTGAGCCTGGCCTCAGCCAATGCAGAACCACATCAAGCTTGGCTCTGCAGGCTTTGCTCTCCATCTAATGGAGGCTTTGAGTCTTCTTGCAGCAGCTGGAGGTAGCTCATAAAAGCACTGTCTGTGGGGACACACTCCCTGCCACCTTTGGTTATAAGGGCTATAAAGCAGCTGCTGGGGGCTGCACTGTGAGGCCTCTCAGTGTTTCTGATCATTTGCACCAAAAGGAGACAGCAAAACACAAACATGTCTTTGGGTCCAAGAGGTACCACCTGTGGTTCAGAAGAGACCCAGGATGGGTGTGGTACAGTGTGAAAGCAATGGGTGTGGCTTAAATCTGCCTGGCATGGGCAGATAACAGCCAGTGGCCTCATGATGAGTCCCCAGTTCTCTTTTGTTTAGCAGCATGGAAATACTCTGTGTCAGGGCTGGAAACAAGGTGGTGAAAGGGAATGAGGGGTTCCCATGCCAGATCAATTTTCTGAATCATGAGTCACTTCTAGTATGCTTTGGTGTTTGGTCTTTTTCCAGCTAGTATTGAAAAGAAGACAGTTTCCACCCAGTGGAGGAAAGAACAAAAGGCCCAAAATAATCAGGCTTCCCTTATGTCCTAGTTTGAAGGACAGGTGTCTGCCAATAAAGGCAGAAGCTTCTCTTTGAAATGGAGAATGCAAACCCCATTCCTCCAAATTATTATTATAATTTTGAAATTAAGGGACTCTCAGGCAAAGATATGGGAATTAGGAATAACAGTTCT
>JANRGV010000051.1:87015203-87088488 GCA_024734035.1 Alethe castanea | reverse complement strand
CAACTGAACCACATCTGCCACTGCAGGAGGATGCAGCCACCATTTAATGGGACTGCTACCAACACCCTGACTGACAGGGGGTCAGGTTGTATTCTGACTCTGTCAGGGTTGGGATTGTTCTTGATAATACTGTATTTCTATTTTAATTTTCCTAGTAAAGAATTGTTATTTCTAATTCCCCTATCTTTGCCTGAGAGCCCCTTAATTTCAAAATTATAATAATAATTTGGAGGAAGGGGTTTACATTCTCCATTTCAAAGAAAAGCTTCTGCCTTTATTGGCAGACACCTGTCCTTCAAACCAGGACAACATGTCTTGGCAGAGATGCTAAACAAGGGTTTAAAATCAAACAACAATTCAACAGAAGTATAGGCTTTCTTTTTTGTTACAAATTTAGAAACATTTTCATTGCATTTTTCAGTGTTTTCAAGCTTAGCTCTTGAAGAAAAAATAAATAAATTGATTATACTGCATCCAAAAGTAATCTGTTTTTAGCAACATGAAAGAGATACTGATAATAAAGCTTAAAGACATAATAGAATATTTTTTACAATATTCAGAATTGCTTCTTTGAAGAAAGAAGAACTGCAACGTACAGATGTCTTTAACTGGTCTAAAGCATAAATCCACTGGGACAAATAATTTCATTTTGAGCAAAAACTCCATTTGTGGTATGTATACATACACAGGGCGGGAATGTCTTGGCTGCACTTTTATTTCAGAAGAATCAATTAGAATAAAGCACTAACTGTGGAAATGAATAGTGAAATATTGATACTGTGAATATGAATCTGTGTTGTGATGTTTAAGCAAGCAGTATGCAGAAACTATACTGGAAGATAGGAGTGATCAGCTGGAACAGGAAATTTATCCTTTTAAGCAGGCAGAGAATCTCTATGGGCATTCACTCAGTAAGCTCTTTAGATGGGTATTCTGTGAGTTCAGATAGTCAGAATCCCAGAAGTCTTCAAATTGTATGTTTACTTCATTGAATTATAAACTGAAGAAGACATAAAAACTTCTGCAACAAACCCACAACAGAAATAAAATGCAGGAATCTCTATTTTATCATGAGGTGAATACCCTGTGTCCCAGTATCACTGGAAGAACAGCAATAGCTTAAGATAATGCCCTTATTCTCTTTAGTTTGCTGTTTTGTCTAACTGTTGGAAATAAAATCTGCACGGACCAGAGGCTGTTGGGTTGTTAACAATTTTTGCTGTTCTCCATGCTTTTTGCTTAGTAATTTACATATTTTTCCACTTCTTTTCAATACTTTCTCATAATAAGAAAAATTATGTCTTTATGAAATCAGTATATAAATAATATAAAACATTCCACATATTCATATGAAGGTAAGTGCAACAAATACGCTTATAGAATTATGTCTAACACATTCAAGAAAAAAAAAAAGGTAAGCATAGTGTAATCTTTCTGATAATAATCCTCTTATTCCCCAGACTCCCTGTGTTTGAATACCAAACACAGGATTTTGAACAGCCCATCACACACAAAATATTACAATAGAGTACAGAATCAAAAGAGAGAGAATTTAATCTTTTTATTACTGTGGAAAAACCCACTGATGGTTCCAAAGAGGCTCTGAAAGGAATGAGGGAACAATCAGCAAAGATCTGAGAATCACCGGATCATTGAGTTTGGAAGAAACCTCTAAGGTCAAGTTCAGCTGTCAACAGAGCATGGCCAAGTCCACCACTAAACCATGTCCCTAAGCACCACATCTACACTTTGTTAAAACTTCAAGGCACAGTGACTCCACCATTTCCCTGGGTATTCAGTGATGAAGTTTTAGTGGTGAAATTTTTCTAATATTTAATCTGAACCTCCTCTGGAGTATCCTGTTTATGTCCATCCTTTCCTCTCTGCCAGACCACACCAGCTTTAAACCATGAAGACAGCCTTGAAGGGTAATATCAAGAATGAATTGTGACCTTTGTCTTCAAATATTCGCAAGTGTTTTGTGCACATAGTTTGCATTTCTCTCAAAACATTCCCTAGTTTATCAAGGTAGTTTGGATTTCTAATTCTATCCTTCAGTGTAATTTCTGTACCTGCAAGGTACACTCTTATTTTTTCATTGAAGTCATTCATGAAAATACTGAATGGCCTCACTGCATTGAAATACTTTACCTACACTATCCCCTGGTGTGACAGTGAGTGACAATGACCAAGCTTTCTCTTGATGTGGCATGCTCTGCAGTTCTGCTTTCACTTTGCAGTAGTTTCAGCTAATTCAGATTTCCTCAGTTTCTTTACAATACTGTTAGAAGAATATGATATGGCAGCAACAAAGATCTTCCTAAAGTCATGGCAATTTTCTGTTCACTGCCTATTGCCAAAAACAAAGTTAAAACTGTGGTCTGATCTTACACCGATGGAAGATAGACACCATGTTTGTTCATCTGTCAGAGCTTATTCAGCCTCCAGGAGTTCTCAGGAAAAGTTACAAGAACATAACTTAGGTACAAAATCTCAGTTTTTTATCTAGGTCGGAAAGGCTTGGCTCCTCCCCCTGGCTGGAGCATCTCCTAATGGGATGATGTAATTTTATCAGCCATACCGTGGGACCCAATGGCCATTCAGCAGATATCTTTCTGGAGGGAGGATGGGTTGTGGAAAAGATAAAGATGATTGCCCCACCTGGTTTTAAAGATGGCCCATTAGCAGATGGTATGTGCCACGGAGATAAGGAATCACTGCCCCACCCAGCTTCAAAAGATGGTGATAGAATACACATTTCTGGCCACATCCTATATTGCAACACAAGACACCTTGGCAACTTTTTTGGAGGCCTTAAGCAGTTCATTTTTGGCTTATTCCTAACTTTATCTTTCCCAAGATAGAGCATGGTGTTGGTAGGGGCCAGGTGCAAATCCGGCCAGTGGTGGCTGCACCACTTGGACTCCTCTGCAGACAGCTGGGCAACAGAGTTCAGAAGCTGCCCTTGTGCCAAAGAGCTCCCTGTCTGAGATGGGTACAGCACTGCTAGGTGACAGGAGAAGGACAAACACAAACTTTATATCCAAAAGAAGTACTCCAAACCTTGCAACTTTTAAGCCTGCCCTCCGTCTCCACCAAAAAAACAAAAATCCCCATGCATGCAGCTGGATACTTGGATGCACTTGGAACATTTGTTCAGCAGTAAGAGACTCCAGTGGCAAGTCTGTCACTTACAGGATAAATTAAAAATTTAAAAAGAAATAGAAGGCTGAAGTAGTTTTCTCTCTGGCCATGAGGTAGCACCATTGAGCTATTCACAGCTAAACCCAAAACTAACCTGCCTCAATTTTACAAGCAGTGTTTCTGCAGGCACAAGTTGCCTGTCATTTTTGATCGACCATCCCAAGAGTTTAGGTTTACCACTGTGCTAACTTAGTGATGAATCAAGCCATGCCAGCCTCTCTTTGCCATTTCCCCCCTCCATGATTTTTCCAATTCCCTGCATGAAAATCAGTGATTTATTGACTGTGCTCATATCATGCTCTTTACCAAGATGTCTCTGGGCCCTTGATGAGTGCTGGTGAATGTAGCATCTCCCAGGCTCTCAGCTGGCCAGGGCTACCCTCAGCCAGCCCCAGCACTCAGCTCCCCAGGGATGAGAGAGAGAAGGGGACAGCCTCAGAGTGCAAACTGCAAAGTAGGAGTTCCAAAAAATATTTACAGGTCTGAGTGGGGAATTCAATTTGAGCTCATAGTGGTGGTTTTTGTGTTAAGTACATGAAAAGATAGGAACAGACAAGTCAAAACTATTCTTGGACGCCTACACTTGATTATATTATCCACCCCTTGAAGACATTGAAGAATTGGAGAAGAGTGCACTTTGCTGCCAGACGTTGTCTGGAAAACATCAAATCATGGCCTACAGGACATCCACTTTCCTTCAAGGCAGCTCTCTGCATTGTTTTCATGTACCCTTGCCAAGAAAATCCACTGGTTAGAACAGGGTGAAAGAATCCAGCTTGCAGAGATGCCTTGCTGGCCCCCTGCAAGTCCATTGCTGTGAACAACATATTTCCTACAGCAAAAAAGATCTCAGGGAAAAGAATAGAAAAAGAAACATTACCTTATGTAAAGCTATTTCCATCTGCAGCCGCACGGTTGATGGGACCCACTCAATGGCAATCAAGGAAACACTACCCTTAACCTTTCAAGGAGGCTGCATGAACATCAGACTAAATTCTTCAGCCTCAAATGGCACTTACATCAGGAAGAGGGAATTATGCTTTCAAGAGCTTCTGGGGACACGGACTGTGCTGACATCCAGTGATATTTACTCCCCTGTGCAACACTACCAGGGGCAATACAAGAATTGCCCAATATTTGCTGATGTTGTATCTGATACACAAACGGGGTTTTTTTTTTGTTTTTTTGCAGTGATTAATTTGGTTGCAGCAAGAGAAAATACTGTGCTTTTGAGGAATACAGCAGAACTTTCCATGACAATGGAAAGCTGCTGGCAGATATACATTGGTAACTTGGAAGAAAACATGTCAGCCCCATTGATGGAGGCAGGGCAGGGAGGGGAAAATGTTTCAAGAGAAACATGGAGTAAGTGGGAGATTTCACCCAGCCTACCCCTTATGGTGCAGCAAACCTTGTGCTTTGTAAGATGGAAAATTATCTGTAGTTCCAACAAACACCACAGGGCTGCTGATGTGGAGGCAAGTCCTAGAGGAAGGAAAACTATAGTGACCTTGGAATATATTTGGGATGCCTCAGTCTGAGCTGGAGCAGCTGTTCTGCAGACAGCCCTGCACAATTGAGGACTAAGTGGCCACCCTCAGGGATCAGCACTGCTCAGACTCTCCAGCCCTCTGGCAGCCTGACTGCATGAAGGCTTGCTGGGAGGTTTTGGAGGAAGGCAGATTTCTCATTTCTTTCATAATTCTAAGAGTCAACAGGCATGGTGTCTTCAGACCCCCTCACTGAATGGCCAGCTGACAGACAGAAAGCTGACACTTTAGCTTCTGCTGATCCTCTGAGTATCTGGGTGAATATCCTGTAGGTGAGGTGCTGCCACAGCTCCAGTAGTGCTGTTGACAGACAGCAGTGGCAGCAAGAGAGCATTACTGAGACAGGGGCACCTCAACACCCCCAGCATGCAACTCTCTGTCTCTACTGAATTTGGGTTAACAGTGCTGGCAGTGCAGCCTGGCTATTTTTGCACCTCCTACCTCAGAGATTTACTGATGCAGGCTGACATTGTCCAGAGGGTTTGTAGGGCCAGTGGCTCCCAGCAAAAAAATGGAGGAGGCAACAGAGAAGCTTGGGAACTGCTGTGCTTAGCAGGGCTTTGAGGTGCTTTTTTTTTTTTTCCTTTTTTTCTTTTTTTTTTAGATTAAGATGCCAGATCTTAGTTTTGGTAGGATTTGAAAGGATCTAAGACTGCACAGGCCTTCCTCTCATCAAGGGAATCTGAGCAGGATGCTCAACTCCTCTGCTTCAAGGGAACTGAAAGATGAGCAGCTCCCTAACCCTAACCCTCACCTGACTCCAGAGTATATTGGGGGCCCTTGAAGTCAAGGCCCCTGGACTTGCTCCAGAAGCTGTTTTTGGGGTCAGGATCTGTACAGGCAGTGACAGATCATGTCTGCTTCTCCTCTACCACAGCAGAAACACATCATGCTCAGGAATGAGTGCTTGGGATTGGCTCAGGGCTCAACCAGGGAAACACCACCAGCAGCCCTCAGGGATTCTGTGAGATGGAATCTGTTGTATGCAGTGAAGAGAATACATGTACAATCCCTTTGTGCCTCCAAAAGCCCTCAGTCCAGAGAATGGCTTAGGGGAGAGCAGTCAGTGGGATGCTGGAGCTATTACTCAGGATGAAACATAATCCACCAAGGCCTCACAACTGAATCAAAGTCTTGTTTTGTTTGCTGATAATTCAAAACCCTGAGGGTAAAGCTTTTAAAACCCATTTAACAAGAGAAAGTGTTTGTGACTTGGGTTGATATAAGTGTTTTATACACTCACTGAACCAAAAACATCTCCCAGAGCAACTTTCAGGTTTTACTGATGAGATAGGGGAAGTCCTCTTTTAGTGAGTACTAGACTGCCAGACAGCCCAGCTATCACAAAGCAGACTAAAGTATATCTGGATAATGAGATTTTGGCTGTGTGGCTCTCACTGCACCAGGAAGAGGTGATTTACCTAGACCATTATGCTGACTGTTTAAAGCAAAAGTTTACCTGGAGCATGCAACACCTCTCTCACTCACCCACATGCCCTGGAGCCAGCATGCCCTGGAGGGCAGCAAAGGCAGATTTAACCTCCAGCACGTTTTTCCTTTTCTTCATTGTCAGTTGCAAATCACAGAGAGTTCCTCAGTGCTGGAAAATGTTTCTGCTAAGTTTTAACCCAGCAGTGCCCTCCCCAGCCTAGGAACAAACACATGGTAACACACAGCTCTTATCAGTGGGAAATGGCCTCTTCACTTTTTGCTGAGTGTACGTCTTCCAGCATCATCTCATCTGTGTCTGTTATAAGAGAAACCAAACAGATAGCAGAGGAAAGGAATATAGTATCTAACACTAGTTTATGCTCTCATAGGCTTTTGTATTTGTCACAGTGTCACTTTGAGAAGAGCCAAATCCACCTCACTGATGCAAGATGAACCTAATTTAGTGCTTTGCCCCCAGCCCTTCCCACCAAAACTGTACTTTGTACTACAAAAGCAATGACCAAGGTGAAATAAGAAAGTGAAATTTAGATGACAGAAAACGGGTGTGACACAGACCAGCAGCAGGAATTTAAGTAGCAAATGGGGTGGGAGCAGATACTCACCTAAACACAAAGCCACACATTGAAGGAAAAGGAGCATGGCTTCAGCATAGCCCTTTAGAAATCAGCATTAAAAATTGCAGCCTCATCCTGTACCAACCACAGCACCACATAATGGATGTAAATCCTCTGTATAAGGTGATTTGGACATATGGAAAACCAGACTGAAGTTCTGTTTTTCCGTTTTAATTAGCATCTGCTTCACAGCTGGTCCATGTCAACCCTCACAGCCAAGAATGAGATACTCCAGCATCTGGAGACAGACATCTCAGCTAACCAGTGCACAAAACATCCAGTCTGGCAAACACAGCTGGAAGCAGCCTGTGCCACCAGCATGCAGGTCCTGCCAGCCCTGTCCCCATGTCTGCCCAGGGGAAAGGCACAAAACACTGACATTTGGGGGGGTTGCAGTGGAGGAGCTGGCTGAGAGATGCCCTGCTCCCAGGTCCAAGTGTTGGCTCAAACCTCAGGCAAACATTTCTTAAGAAGGGATATCTGCAGGTCACACATCAGGTTCCTCCCAGGGAAAAACCACAGAGCAAACAAAGAGATCAGCTGATCTGTGCAGAGCACTGCAGGGAAGCCACACAGCCAGCCTGATTTGTGCTTCCCCTTCCAGGATGTGCCCTGGAGAGGTGCTCCATGGCCACAGCATCCCCAGTGCCAGCTGGGCACATCTCTGCAAACTCCCTGGGCTCCCACAGTCCTGCCAGGGATGGCTGGTGGCCCGTGGGGAGCAGGATCTGCTCCTGCCAGGAGAGCTGCCAGCAGCCATCCCCCGTGCCATGGGAGCTCGGTGACCAGCAGGGGCTCTGGAGGTCAGGGTTTGATTAAGGTGTGCCAGGGAAGAGCTCTGAATGTGTGATGCTCAGGAGAGGACAGGAAAGAAAGCTGTGGAGAAAATTTCTCCCCTGTCCAGCTGAGATCCAGATCCCTCCCCAGACCAGGTCTGAGCAGCTCCCAAGACTGTGCCTGTTCAGCACTGCTCCTTCTCTCTCCTGACTTGTCCAGCCTGGGAGGCAGCCCAGCTCCTCTGGACACCAGCACAGAAGCAGAGGTGGTTTGCCAGCAGCTCCCTACTAAGGACTCCACACTGCTGCTATCCCCACCTGATACCCCAAACAAAACAGTAAGGCACAAAGATTGCTTTCTGTGTCTTAAGGATGTGCTTGAGAACTGCTCTTGGTCAGACAGCTGAGGCACTCTAAAGAAGTCTCAGAAGACTCAGGACTCATGAGATTGATCAAATATAGTAGTATTCTTGTTCTGCTAGTGCTTGCAAAAACAATAGGATACTATACCCACTTCCAAATTTAGGAATGCCAGTATCCTTCACATTGTTTATAATTTTTTTTTTAATTTATTTTTTCATTTTTTTTCCTAGAACATAAATCCTTTGGGCCAGCTCTAATGTGGATGTGATGGTAATGTGAATGGGGATGTACTGTATTAGTGCTGTAAGGCCCTCTGGCCTTGGGTTCTCTTCCCACCCACCCCAGAAATGACCACAGGGCCACCTGTAGCTCTCTGATCTACACCACAGGAATCACTTGTGGCACTGGAGACTTAAATACACAGTCATTTTCCAGTGTGAGTTCAACAATAAGGATGCACAGCCCACCCAGTCAAGTGTGTTTCTCTTTGAACTTTGGAAAAGAGGACAGAACAGCAAATCAGGGTAGCAAAGATTGTTAAAAATTAGAACAATATCCCACACATGCAATACAAGTACAAAATAAATTGAGACCAAGGACCAGAAAATTCATTGCTGCTTTGGTACCACATGAGAATTGCCACTCTTTGTTCTGAAGCAGGAGGGATTTACCTTTCTCATCTTGCTGCCCTCTGCAAGCAGGAATATTGTGTTTTCTGGCATCCAATACACAGCATCCAATACAAAACACAAAAAGAGTGGTGTCTTTGTCGGTGTTCATTTTCCTTCTTCCTTCTTCACAGGTTTCAGGTAGCAGTTTCTTGTCAGTCAGTGTCACACTAAGGGTCATGGGAATCTAGTTATTGGGTTAAAAGTATAAATAATATAGGTATTAATTTTCTTTTGGACTGTTTAGCTTTAAGAGACCTTGCAGCACCTGGATCTTTCTCCATTTTCCTCACTTCTTGCAGGTAGCTAGAAGTGCTGTTGAATACTCTGTACTTTTTTGGTAAGGTTTAATAAAGAACCAAGCCCAAACATGAGAAAAATCGTTTCCATGGTGTATTCATGAATCCTGACTCTGAGTGAAGGCAAAAGAGACTGAAACAACCACAAATTAAGCAGTGCAAAGCTCCCACCCGTGATGGGCTCCCCTCCCAGCTGGGTCCGTGCTGGCACGGGCTGAGCCAGCAGCGCTCAGAGCCAGCGCTGGTGTCCCAGGACAGCGCTCCCGACATCACAGCTGAGCAGCACCCCCCGAGCAGGACCCTGGGCTGTGGGATGGATCCTGCAGGAGATCCTGCACCCCCACCTAGTGGCCTCAGCCGGCCCTGTGGCACCAAAGGCAGGAGGGGAGCAGAGAGGGACAAGGCGCATCTCAGCAGCTGGGGTTCCCTCCTGTAACCCTGGCTGGGCTTCACCTCACCAGCTCCACATACCTGTACTGCAAGAGATCATGACAGGCTCTTTGCAGTCTGCAGAGTGGAATTAAAAATGTTTAAGGTTTGATTAATTTCATCCTAAAGCAGACATTCTAAAAAGCATTGTGAATCACACTTTAGAGAGGCCTCTCTCTTTCCCCTGACTATTGGAGGATGAGTAACTAATTGAAATGTCAGCATCTACTTGGTGGACATCTGCAACTGAAAGGCAGATCCTATTTTCTTTGTCTTATGACATCTAACTGAATTAATTTAAATACAAATCTTGCTTCTCACGGATATCACAAGAGATTTGAGATTGCCTGGTTAAGTAACACTCTAACAGTGCTGTCAGAGTTGTGTATGAACATATTCAGCAGGACATCATTCTCCATCCCCTGCAAAAGAAAATTCACTTCTGGTTTATACCATTTAAAGCCCCCAATGTCTGGTTTTGAACACTCAGCCCACGCCACACACAAATACTTAGATGAGTGAAATTTTACAGGCAAGGAAGCTTGCATAGTTTCCTGTGGCATGGAAATACTCTTTGCATCTCATTACCTCCAAGCAGCACTGAGGTTCTTGTAAGGGAAGAATAGAACTTCCCAGAGAGCTCACCAGCTTTGTTCTTCCTCCACTGCAGCATTTTTCCACTGCCCAAGTGGCCTCTTTGGCTGAGTGAAGACAGCAGTGCTGCCTCAAAGACAAAGGTACTATCAGGAGCAGCCAAAAGACTGATCTGAGGGGCAGGTGGGATGAGGGATCCCCTAGAGGGCCCTTCCACACTGAGTCTTTGGTGATTAGTGATGACAACCAGGACTTGGGCAATGGTGAACACAAGATCTGAGACAGCAGAAGAGGCAACAGGCTGGGCCTGTGCTTGGGACAAGAGGAAAGTGCTAGTAAGCAGGATCTGTCTCCATCTATTCTGTCCAGGCACCAGGTGAGGAGAAGAAATTGGGATAGTTTTGGAGGAGCAGGGCCAAGGATGGAAGGAAGGCAAACGAAGTTGTGCCAGCCTTGCCTGCAGAGCCTGGGGAGGCTCCCAGCAGCACTGCCCTGCAGAACCCATATGCAGGGAGCCAGGGAAGTGCACTACTCTCCTCCTTGCTGGCCCCAGGCAGCTGCAGGTGGCCCATGCACATGTGGCTGCATGGTAGCTCACAGGTTTTCAGCTCTGAAGGAACACAACAGAAAACAACAGCTCTCCTTCACAGCAGGAGTTGCTTAGGCAGGAGAAATATGCAGAGAAAATGAATTACTGGACAGCTCAATTAAGAGCCCATCATTCAGCTTTGAGAGCCCAGTGGGTAGAACCAGTTCTGATTTTTCTGCTTTAGGCTGCCATGGCCCCCTGGCTCTTGATTTACATTGACTGTGTCAGGTCCCAACATAAGAGTTGATCAGGCCTTTAATAAACACCAGAGCACTTGGCCTTTTCCAGCCCAGGAAGACGGGTCCTGCCTCCCCATGAGGATTTTCATACCCTTCTCCTCTTAATGAGACTGATACTATCTCCCAGGCCTGCCAGTATCTTCATCCCTACACCTGTAGTCACAACTTCTAAAAAAAGCAAAAGCATTTGCTTTTGGTGAGAACAAAGCATCTCTCTGGTGAGACTCAATGGTAAGTCCTCTCAGAGGGCTCTACAAACTACTCCCCATGAGGGCTTCTTGTTCCCTCTTCCTGCATCTTTGACAGAAATTATACCAAGGTGACCTCTCCGAAATTAAAAAGAATAACTATTCAAACAAAGGAGATTCAGGACCAGATCTCTAGTGGGAAAACTCGCCTGCCTTTGAGCCTCTCACAGTCTTCACCATGCCAACTTGAGGCAGCAAAGGGCTGGTGGGGAGGGTGCCAGAGCAGCTCTCACACATTCTCTCTGGTGGTAAAGCTCCCCATGTGGCTTGTCCTCATCTCGTCAGCTGTGCTGATGCAAGTGTTTATGAGAGCGCTGTAAATCTGGTTAGGTAGACGGTCCAGGTTTTTCCAAAATCTCCTAAAACTCCCAATTATTTCATTGATTCAGTTTCATCAGTGCTATTAATGGCATGCAGGACCACAGCCAGGGCAGGCAGCAGAATCTGTTCGGGGCCTTACCACCAGAGGAGACATACCACGGAGCTGTTCTCACAACGCTGCGGCGCAGCGGGAGGCAGAGCATTTGCATCTCCAGACACCACAGATGAGTCTGTCTATTTTTAAAGTTGCTTTTCTCAGCTCTCTAGTGATCCTCTCCAGTCATAGGCTGTCATGGCTGCCAAAAAACAGCTTCTATGGAGAATGAGAAGTAGGAATTCTAGCTGAGCTAAAATGCAGAAAAACTTGCCAAAGAAAACAAAACACAAGGCATTTCAGGGTAGCCCTCCTTTTTTTTCTGTGCACTGTTTGTATTTTCATCAAGTATTTCTTTCTTCACCTTTAATTAATAAAATTAATTTCTTGTATTTCCATCATCAGATTTCTCTACACAAGCATAATAACTACAGTTTTAGTTTTCACCCCAGAGAAATAAATGGCTACATTTATCCAAAGTGTCTTTCTTAGTCAATTAAATTTACAAATTCATGCATTTGGTACATGATGGTAATCCTGTGCACTCCTCTCATCTCTATCAAAACTTACTCACTTACTTGTAAGAGTCCATATCTAGGTAGTACTGTTATGGCCTCAAGTAAACAATAAAAAGTATACTTCCTTTTGATAGCTTTAGTATAGAACAGTGCAACTGTGATAGAGGTTAAAGATAATGAATGAATTTAGTAAAGTAAGTCAGACACCACACAGACCCCACACTTGTAGACAGAATTTGCTCTCAACACTAACCAGACTGATGCCATGTAGGCCATGCGTCTTAGGATTCAGCACAGCAATGTTTTCAAACTAGTAAAAAAGCCAATTTCTGTTTTCACCATTTCAACCTTCCTTACATCTTACCCAGGCTGCTGGTGAGCCTTTTGTTTAATCAAGACTTCCACATTAGTTTTGCAGTTTTTGCAGTTATTATTTAAGCCTGCTAACACCAGGCAACTTTGTGGTTGAGAGTAACAGCTTTGCACAAAACCAGTAAACCCAATGATGTCAAATTTTCAGGTAAATTAGTGCAGCTTAAGTAGCAGAAGAAAAATAAGGATTGAAATGGAAAGGCATGTGTACTTTGTTCACAAGTTATGAGGGCTGGTTTCTATCCTCCTAGATTAATCCTCTAGATTAATCTCCTAGGATCCTGTTTTATTTCAGGAATCCAGAACAACTGATTCATGATGACTCCTTACAATCTTTTCTTTCACAGTTCATATCCAGAATCTTATCCGTATAAGACTACAGTGCTTCTGTCTTAAAACTTCCTCCATCCCTCAGTACCTACTTGAGCTTTGGAATAATTTATTCACCATTTAATGACAGCAGCCCAAGAGCCAGAAGGAAATGCTGTCTTCAATCAGCCCTGCTAGCCCAGCTGCAATGCATCCAGAGAAGGTGGCTTGTGGGAAGATGCTGCTCTTGATCTCCAAGCACCATCCACTGTCAGTCCTTACCCCATATTCCTCCTGCAGCTCTCATTTCCTGGACCTTATAATGGGGGCTGGCAGGGTTCACACATTCTCCTGCTATCCAGGTGAGCTTCTCACACATACCTTTAAAAAGGTGAAACAGCATAGAGTATTGCAGAAAGTGGATGGGAATCACATCGAAGTTCAGGTGCCTCAGATAGGTGTGTCACACAGCCAGCTGCCTTACCGTCTGGGTCCTGTCACCACATCCATCCTGCCCCATGGATGCACATGGCTTCAGCAAGGGAGAAAACAGGCACAGGAACTTCTTTGGCAGTAGGAGTCCCAGGAGAGAACAGCCCAGCTTCTAACTTTTTTCTATCAAAAATAATTTTGTTGCTTTTCAGCCTTGGACAGAGAACTGACCTGACATGCTTACTTATAACTTTTTTTCTGTTTTGTTTTTTTTTTTCTATTTTCTTTATTCCAGACACAAGGGATGCTGTCCCAAGGTTCCCAATCAAGCTATTTCTCTTGTGGGCAGGATTTCTGAGTGCCACTGAAGATAGTATCAGAAGCATATGCTGCAGACAGACAGGAGATAGAGGCTAAGCAAGGAAGAGGAAGCCCTGTTCTAATACAACCTCTCACCAAACACAATGCTACGCTGTAAGAAAAGCAGATTTCAAAGACTTCCTATTGACTTAAGCTAAGATATATTGCTAACACCAGATGAGACTGAGTGAAAAAGAGAGAGAGCTGGAAATGGTGTTACAGTAATTTTGCATTTAATTCTTCTCATTTGTTGCAAATCTTAGGTCAGTTTCCTACCTCATTTTATGTAAAATTTTGTTTTCAAAACAAGGTTTACAGCTCCTCAGCAAAACCCCACATTTACACAATTGTGGTTTAGTTCACCTTCACCAGGACACTGGTGCTGTGTCTTCCCCCATCAGTTTGGTTTTTGTTCCTGGATGTGGTTTATCTGTTAAACCACTGCTGTCACCCAGCTCGAGCGCCTGCAGCAGCTCCTCCCCAGAAGCTTCTCGGAAGCACACGCCTGGTTCTGCTGAGGGACATCACTACAGCAGTGGGAGTTACCTCCAACATAAGCTGAGTGAACACACCCTGAAAACTTGTCAGCAGCTCTCCATCCCTGCCCAGCTGCCCTGGAAACACTCCCCAGGAGAACCAGTGTGTGCAGCTTGTCACACCTCTCAGAGCCAGAGTTCTGTGCCCGATTATCCAGAGAGGACTGGTAAGCTCCAGGAGTATGACTAGCACAGACCTCAGCAAGCCCAAGGTTTTGTCACAGAACAGGTCCTAATCAGAAGGGTGGTGGTTCCACAGGTCTATGAGCCAATCCATAGGCATGCAGGGCACTGGGGGCTCAGTTTGCTCCTCCTGTCCTTCCAACATGGTCTCAGCTCACTTACTGTGCAGCAACACAAGGAACCAGTCCAAGATGCTGACCTAGCTGAGCAAGCTTTCTTTGCTAAGGTAGTTTATGGCTGGCTCAGATGCCCAGTCTGATTCACTGCAGAGTCCCATGGGAGCAATGCTGACAAGAAAAGGGGTGGATGGGGATGGGAAGAGGAGCGAGGATGGGACTTGGCAGGTCACACTCACAAGGATCTCCGTCCATGACCCCACTCTGAGCAGATGCTGTGTCAAGAGGTATGCTGGTAGCCACTGTGAATTTAAAGACTCCAAACATGGACACAGTTTTCAGAAATAAACCATTTCTTTTAATTGGCAATAGAACACACATTACAAGTCATTAGTATTTTATAAACAATATTAAGTTACAAATACATGTTAAAAATTGCAGTTCATGGCAGCTAAAAGCTTGGAGTCCTAAATGCATCTTTGCAATGCTTCATTACTTCCCTTTCCCCAGTCTGCTGGGTGAAGATGAATAAAAGATCATTTATCATCTACTAGAAGGTGGTCTACTATATATTCAAACAAAGCCAAAACTTAATTTCTAAGAACATCACTAACAAACAGAGGCATTCAAAGTACTTTAGCCATCTTAAATCATGTCAGATGCAATGAGGACACAGTTAAGAATTATTCTTTAACACTTGAAGCAAAGACACAGACATCTTCACATTAAACTGAACAATGCTTTCTGATTCAACTCAGCTTAAAACCTGTACTAGCTTCTACCCCACAGAGGCCTAAAGTCCATCATGCAGGCTTCCAAGCCATCAAAGCTAGATGTTTGTATATCAGACCCTTACACAGAGAAAAATTATGGTGTACAACTAAACAGCATACATCAATATGCAACCAATATTTAGAAGATCTTTATTCTTCTCCTTTTGTTGGTATTAGTGAGATACACAGCTCATTCCATTTTTACTACACTCATAGTATTAACAAGTTATCATTATGCATGTTAATATACTAAATATCACTTAACAAGTCTCTTTTAAAAAGTATTTAAAAACATTTTTGGAAAAGTACAAATCTATTTTCCAGAAAAGCAGTGGTACTAGGATAGCATGGACTCCAGTGCATAAACATCCTTTCAGAGAAAACCCATCTTGACGGCTTTTGTGCCTGGGAATCAGCATGTCTCAGCTGCCAGATTCATATTCGATTTGTCCTCCTCACTGTGGTGATAAAAGGTCATCAAAATCAGCTTACCTTGCCTTTCAGTTGGCAGACTTCCAAAGACTGCTGTTCACCGGACTGTGTAAGAGAGACATGTAGCTTTGACATGAGTTCATTTCTTTCTTACTCGTATTTATGAGAGTCAGTTTTATTATACTGCTGAGATTGCATCTTCAAATCCAAAGTCTGCTGAATGTGCCTGGAGAAATGACTTCGTATCTCAAAAATATCAAGAGTACCATTCAGATTTGAATTTCTATTAAAAACTGTGCACAGTTAGCAAAAATTACACTGCTGTAAAAACAAAAGGCCTGCTCCTTGGCCTGCTCAGAATACAAGCTACAACGCAGATGATTAGCCAGTAGGATTTTTCTCTGCTTCTTTTCTAAATGCAGGCATTAAAAGTAAAGTGTTACTAAGCTTTTCCTAAGAGAGCACGCAGGGGGTGTGGCATAATATACATTAATCAGGAACAAAAAAACAGTAACAAACAACCATTCTAGAAAATGCTGCCTATTAGCAGTATGCTTGGTTTCCAAAACACAAGGAATTGCATGGGAGTTGTCAAGATGAAGTCCACACACCTCGATCATTGAACTGATCACTAGATTCCAAGAAACCAAAGCAAATTTAAAAATACACATGACAACTGCCCAGAAGGCAGGGTTTTATCATCTGTCAATAACCAGATGAATAAAGTGCATAGCAACTATTATAACAGTTTCTTGAAAAGAGAATACGTTTACCAAGTCTCAAAGTTTGTAAGCTTGACACTTATCCATACATTTTGCTACATGTGTGGCTTCCCTTTTGTTTTGCTAATTAGCATCACTAATCAACCCTTCAGCACTGTCCTGTGATTTTCTTTGCACTTCATATGGAATGTGCTGAGATCTCTGACTGTTGCCTGATGTATGTCTGGAAGCTCTTGTCACCAATGGGATGCTCTCTAAAAGAAAAGAAAAAACCAGTATTATATACAGAGCTTTCTCTCAGGACATGAAAATGTCAGAACAGAAAGTAGAACACACATGAACTTTTTCCCTAAATTTGATTTTCAAAGTTGTAATTGTAAGTTAATACTGCATTTTACTTGAGCTAGAACTGACTGAATAGATCCTCTTTTTTGTTAGCCACATGTAGAATGCTTTATGTGTACACAAAATACAGTCATGTGGCTGTGTCAGCCACTCTTTGTTTTTAAACCAACACTCCAAGACAAGATGGTAAACACATGTATCTTCTGCTATTAACTGCTCAGCTCACCAGCACGGATTAAAAATTTAAAACCAACGATATAACAAACCCACATTTAAATTTTATGAATGAAACTGCATTAAAAACGAAGATTAAAATTTTTCTTTCAGTGCTTTAAGATACTGTAATATAAATCCTAAGTCACAGTGCTACTCTGTATGTATTTGCAGGACCTTTTCTGGACAAAATATGGTGAAAGCCAGAGCATAAGCAAGGGAAATACCATCTTCCCCCACCATTCCCCTGTTTGTACAAGCCACTGTACTTACTGGCTTCCATACTTTGTCTTCTTAAATTTATCCCTCTTATACTGAGCATGCTCCTGCTCTAAAGTTCCAACACCTTCAATAATCAGCTTTAGTGTTTTATATGTCTCCTTAGGGTCATCAATGATAAATGTAGAATACTCTTCCTCTTCAGGCCCATCATACACAGATTTGCTCCCACAGGCCTCTGGAGAAAAAAAAATAAAGTACAGGAATAGATATCAGGCAGAGGGAAAAAGCAAAATAAGCAGACTAAAAATATTCAGTCTGAGCTTCATATAGTTTCTTGATCTGCTTCTGTATGAGCACCACAGAACTGTGGCTGACATCAGCAGCAGAAGTTCCCTGCTCTTTTGCTGGGCTGTTGGGAGGCACAGAGGCTGCCCATGCCCATTCCCTCCTCCTCCTCTCATACAGAAAGGGCAGCAAGCCTGGCATCTGCTCCTGGCTTGGTGGGAAGCTGTCCTTTGCTGCACAGGCAATGCTTTAATCTCAAATGCCACTATCTGCACCCCATGCACACATTCTGGAAACTTACACAGGCCTGCCTCTGCCAATGTGCTGCACGGTTGGCCTGCACAAAGTCAAGTATTCACCTGTTGGGCCAGGTTCCATCCCTAGGCAGCAAGTACAGGCTGAACTTGAAAACATCACAGGCTGAATGTTTTACCACATTACCCCTAAAAGATTCATACAATAAGCATAAGCAGAATATGCCATAAATATTTTCTGGCTGCCTGCTTTATGACATATGCAAAGGGACAAGTAATACTTCTGTACTTTCTGATCTTACCAGGGAGTCTTCCTAAGAGATCTGGACACTGACTACACAGGACCATCCACAATATATTTCCCATGTCATCTACTCCTGCACTGTAGTGGGGCGCATTTAGAAGGGGAAAGAAGGGGAAAGAGAATTTTTACTTTGTCTCTCCTTCTAGCTTTACTGCTGTCCCAGTCTCAGCTTTCAAATTCCCTTCCCATTCTGCAGTGTCTGTGCCAGACCTGCGTCCTTTTCCCCAACACTGAAACTCGATGCTGGCTCTGGCAGCGAGGATTCGGAACAGGGGAAAGCTGGGCACCAGTTCAGACAGCTCGGAAGTGGTGAGGATCTTGAGTTTGCAATTGCACAGCAGCCAGGAACAGATTAAAGTGCTTTCCAGTCTGTGTGTTTGACACCACTGGCTTATCTCATATTATAAAATAAAGTCCTATTTAAAGATCAGTGCCACAGTGAAGGCTTCCCTGCCACTCCCTGCGCTAAACTGGGATTTCAAGTCTGGCACTGTGTACACCGGATACTTCTCTTGGCATGCCTACTAGTACCAACTTCCTCTGCTGTCTCTTCTTTCTTTTAGCCTTTCCATCACATCTCTGCTTCCCTCAGCTCCTGAAAGTTTCCCAGCCAAAACCCCATTTTTCAACATGTCACAGGCATCCACAAGTTATCCTTGATGGGTAATTCTGAAAGAGCCTTTCCAAAGAAACCATTTATATCCGGCCTGTTATTAGGATCTGGATCAGGGAATGTGCATGCACATGACTTCTGGTAAGACAAAACCATATTCCGCTGAAACCTCAACTTTGCTGGTGCTGCTTGTCAGGATCAGTACACCTCTGGTTCAGTGCTGGCTCTGATTTGTCAATTCAGAGCATCCAAGTAATGCTCTGTGTCTGCTATTTTAGGATGATGTGGTTAAGAGCATATTTCAAACAACTGCTATTACGCAAAGAACTTTTTACAGACCACGAGACTGCACCAAAAATAATACACACAACTGCCTGAAGACAGCAGAAGGGGAAACAGAATAAAGGCCACTATGTTCTAGGATGTGATTTGCAAGGGTGGTCAAGTCAGAACATGCAACTTTTCACAGGTATTTTTGCCTTGGTAAGTGAATTGGAGATGGCAATGATCTTTAATCCTCACCTTGCATCTTCTCCAATTTTGGCATATACAGGTTGAAAAGAGAGTAGATGCGCTCAGTTTCTCTATCTCCATCTATATCCAGTTGTATATTTGCTGGCAGGCCTCTGTAAGGTATCAGGAAGAGATATTATATGCTATTATATGCTAAGCAGTGTATTATGGCACATAAAGCACTTAATAAGGAAAACAAAGTAAAAGTGAGTTCTCATGAAAGCCAACAGACTGTGCGTAACAGAGCTCAAAACCTTCCATTTCTTCCCAAAAGACAACAACAAGTCCAAACTTCTTTATGCCTCTATTTATCCAACACCCTTTCAGTGACTTGAAAGAGAAGACTATCAGTATCCATATATTTTGGTGAATTAGTCAGCTACAACCAGATGGAGGAGCCAAAGCATTGAACTTCCAGCTACCCAGGTCCTATATTCTAATTACCACTACAGTCTTACTTCTCTCAGTTCACATGAAAATCGCTTTCTACAAACCAGACAGTACATCTTCTTTTAAGAGAGAGCATGAGTAGTCCCTGAAAAGATCAGTTTAGAATTAAATCTATCAGCAAATGAATGCTTCAGGAATTTACAAACAGGATATTGAAGGGTTTTTGGACATTTTTATTCATGACAGATGATCAAAACTAAAGTATTTTTAATCCAACAGTCAAGTCTTACCACCATCTCTAACTCTAAAACGTGAACATTTTGATCAAGACATGCAGAATCAGGAATACCAACAGATGGCCTTTGAATAGCTGTACACCTAGCAAATTGTGGTTAACTGTGCACCTGCAAGTCACCCTGCAGAGAGACAGGTACCCATGGCAGCAGCTACACCCACTGAAACCTTACCCTGTGCAGGGTGTGCAGCCAGGGGTGTTATCTGCAGTAGCCTTACAGCAAAGCCAGTGGCCATTGAGATAGGCTGAGGGATGGTAGACTGTGAGGCGCTTCTTGTTGCACTGGCTAACTTTGGTGAGGATATCAATCCAGTCCTTGGCCTCCACACAATTATTTGCTTGGATGTACAGGACTCTCCTTTCAGGCTGGATCACCTGGAACATCTGCAAATAAAGCACAGAATAAAGCACCAGAATGAGTCAGCGAACCTAAGACTAGACTCAGAGTGAAGATTTATCGCAGGAAAAACACAGCTTACTAAAAGAATGGACCAGTAAATCCATTTCAACACAAAACCAAGCAGCAAATGTGCCCTTAAAAGAACAAGACCTTTAACCTGGTACAAGGAATAAGATACCATTCCTGTAGGAGATGATTTACAAATAGGTAATATCAACTTGCTGCTTGGGTCTCAACAAGATTTGTTGTCAGCCTCAGGGGAGCAATTTTAGTAATGTTGCAACTCCAGGTTTTGGAAGGCTGACAGAGGAACCTAGTGCTGGCCTCAAAGGAAATGCTCATCAGCAGGAAGTAGCAAAGAGAAAAACAAGAGTTTGGATCTGGCCTTAGTGACAGCTTTGCTTTAATACTGCCCTTTTAGTACCTGTTCCAACATGATGCTTGCCTTTTAGTAACTTCCATGCTTCTGCACCCAACTATAGCTGTTATTAGAAGACCACAGAAATACTGTTTTTCTTTGATTGACATAAGGTGGTTTATATAATTACACATTAATTTGGTGTTATAGCTTGACCACTGAAAATCTAAACTAAAGCTCTCCTGCCTGTTCAAAACAGCCTGCAACCTAAAAGGGTATTTATTTTCCTCCTCTCAAAGAAGGAAATTTCTGATGCACAGCCTTATTGCTTGATTACGCTGATCATGCACTGAAGATTACTAAGCTCAGGTTAGTGATCCTAGCTGCAAATTTTGGAAAGGTAAATTTCCTTCATTTCCTCTACTTCTGCAAATACTTAATTGTAATGCATTTTCTTCTGCCTTTCAGGTACGTCTAAACTATCTTTCTCCCCTCTACTTCTTCATTTGATGATTCAAATCATTAGACATTACATTGCCCATATCATATGGAATACAATTTCCCAAACAGCTGGTTTCATTGTGCTGTTTTAAAAAGAAAACCAGAGAGGCACACACACACACAAACACACACACACACACACACACACACACACACACACACACACACACACACACACACAAGCCCAACAAAAAACATAAAACAAACCAAACAATAACAACAAACCAGACCAAACAAAACTGAAATTTGCCTTTGCTTGTTACATAGACCTGAAATACTGGCTTGAATTCTGCACACAGATGGTTGGGAGAATGTTGCAGACTGGTACCAAGCACAGTCCTTTCTTCTTTTGTGACACTTTTAGATGTGATTCATTCCAAGCAGCAAAGGGAAAACTCAAACAACCATTTCCCTGGATTTAGTATCCCTATTGGTATCAGACAATAATTAAAAAGGCACAAGACAGCATGGCAGTGTAGGAGCTGCTAGGTGTGATCAGTCCAACAGTGCCAACTACACACCAAAGAGTCCTTACAATAAAACTCTTCAGGGCATCACTGGTAATTTGAGTTTGGGAAACTGGGATAGAAGGAAGAAAAAGGAAAGATAGGAGCGTGCAGTTCAACTCCCTATTAACACAGAGCTACAGGGAAAAGAATTTTAATGTTCTGCTGGGGTAAATGGAGCATCCTGTATTGCAAAAAAAGAACAGATTTAAGAAGTATGGCTTTGTGTAAGGGGATACCAACCAAAGTGATCCAACATATGGGAACAGTTACTGTGGAGCCCACAACTAAGCCAAGAATTTCAAGTGGCTGCAAGACCTTTACACTACCAAAACCACCAGTTGTCTCTCAAATAACACAGAAGACCCAAGCAGTACTTAAAGCCATCCTCACATTCCCCAAACCATGCTTAAGAACAACAAAGGCTACTGGCCTTACTGCCAGATAGGCAGATTTAACACAAGTGAGAAGGACACACTTGGTACAATTCAGAGCACAGATACACAGAGTATTTATACAAAATGAAAATTTTTATCACACAAGCACCCATGAGGGAATATCCATTGCAAATACATCTGCTGTGGTGTTCTGAGAATTCTGATTTTGCTGCAGCAATCTATTTATGTATGGCAAGAAAAACAGGAATATATTAGCACAAGAAGGTGGTAACAGTATTTTCTACTGTTTACAGAAAAACTGAATCTTACTTTCTGGAATGAATATAGTCACCTTGATTTCCCAGGTAATACTGAATTTAAGCAACCAAAATAGCACAGGATTTTTGATGTTAACAATAAAGGTATAATTTCCCAATAATGAATCTTCGCAATACAGACATATTTTGGATGCTCAGTCTAGCTCATTAGACTCAGCATAAGTTACAGAATTATAGCTCACTCCTCTCTACAGACAGTGAGTTTTATCTAAACTGTGTGGCTGCTTACAGCTCAATCAAGTTAGTTTGCAGAGTGCAGTTGGCAACAGTTCATCGCATGTAATAGCTACCTTCTGATGGCCTAAATTATTTTGAAGCTTGGTTGGTTTTTGCCTATGTAAGAGAGTTGTAAACACCAGAGTAAACTACAGTACAATTGAGAAGTGTTCCAGAAACAGGTGGAACTGAAATTTACTCCATGTTTTGGCAGAGAGAGAGAGATGCCACCAAAATAATACCTAAAACTGGGGAATACTGAAGCGCCTAGAACTGTATTTCACTTTTAACAAAGAGCTGTTTGGGGAACCTAAAATCCAGGGCAGGATTGAGCACTGCCCTGCATGGTACTCACAAGCAGTGTAGATGCAGGAAAGACTTAAAGGGAGAAAGATAAAAGTCACAACCATTTATTTGTATAAGTCTGCAGTAGATGCATGTTCAGAAGTGGAAAAAACCCGAGCTCTTTTTATGCTTAATTTTAAATACAATTCTTAAAGGACTGGACTCAGCTTTACAGGCTCCCAACATCACCCAAACTCATCAAATCTGTTCTTACACAATACAGAAGTTGACAGTAGTGTTCCATGTATGAGAAATGCAGCCGTATTTTATTCCCTAATGTAGCAATCAAAATAGTAAAATCATACTAGCACAGCATAGATGTTGTTTTGGCACATAACCTAACCCAAATTAAATATAAATATACAAATCCGTATATATATATATATAAATATAAATATATATATATGTACTTTCATGAACCAATGAAGAAACCTAATAGCTAATAAAGATGTTGTGATCCTTCATAACTATAAGCAGTGAGTTCCTTCCCACCAGAGAGGGCTGGCAGAAAGGGCAGGGACTCGATCATCTTACCTGTGTGTGACCTTACAGAGCTGACAGCTGAGCAGCAGCACTCAGGACTGACTGTGCTGCAGATCACGAAACCCAAAGACTGCTGACTGGGCTGCTAAGAATCTGAATGGGCTGTACTTTTGGAAACTCCTGCTACTATATACAGAACAAGCAGCTGTGGTTGTACATCTTTCAATAGAAATCCAATCCAGGTTACAAAAGGGAAAAAGGCGATTAGGCTGGTGGATCTGGAGCAGCCTAACAAATACATTAATGAAGATGACCTACTTACATTTTTCATTTTAAAGGATTCCTCCTCTAGTCTTTCCACTGCCAGAATGTTTTCAATTGGAATGCTACACAGAGGGTGATCACCTGCAGAACACACAGACACAAAGATAATGAGCCACTCACAACTCATCTTCAACTTTTGCCCTTTTTCTAAGGGCTGATTCAGTTTCTTTGAAGACCATTTTGACTGCATAAGAAAAGAGGGAAAATCCTTCACTCAGCAGGGATTTGCTAGCATGGTCCTTAAGTATTATCTTAAGTACATTTCTGTTTTCAGCTGCACTACCTTATGCTAGCAAACCTCTTAGAAATTGATTACTGCAGCAGGACACAGTATATTTACTGCAAAGGCGATAATGAAATAAATTATTCCTGTCAGCTGAACTGAACTAGTGGTGATGCAAGATCTCAAAGCGAAGTATGAAACAATGACTGGCATGATCTGAACATACTTCCTTATCTTTCTTCCTCCCTATGTACTTGCATGATGGAAGGAAGTGGTAATTGAACTGAACAAACAGGAACAATTTGCAAAAAGCAAAATCCTTGCTATTAGGCAACATCAAGTGAACACATTTTTAAAGTTCAAAGATTGCAGGTGAATCCCTGTCTACTGCATCCAGTTGTGCCAATGCTACAGAATTTATGAGCACATGTTGAGATGCATCTGAGAATGTTCAATACAAAGCTAAATTCCAGCTTGAGGTTTTTAAGATTTGTTCTCTAGGACAATCAAGGTAACTGTGAAACCTACAGATAATAACTGATAACAGACAAATATTATCAAATATTTTGCTAATTTACAGGGTATTGTGCTATCCAAGAAGCTTCTCTAACTGCCAATACAGACACTAAAAAAAGAGCAAGAACATACAGGCTGACAGACATGCCTGCACTGTGTCTTCTACAGTTACAAATCTCAGTCTTCTACTCCTACACAATCCTTATGTTTAATCTTTTCTTCAGTGAATCAAAACAAGATTGGCAAACCTTTGTTACCTTTGCTTTTCTGATAGGTAAACTCATGGTTTGTCAGGCGAAACCATCTCTTCTTGAAGTTTTTCATACCAAATCGTTTTCTTCCTTGTGCTCTCTTGATCATGAACCTAGTAAACAGGGTAACCCATTGTTACAATACATGCTTATGTATGTAGAGTTATACAGAAAAATGTCATCACACTTGCAAAGCTTTAGGAGGCGACACAGAGTGTTTTCCAATTATTGAGATATTTTCTTGGCAAGGAAAAGAGTCACATTTGGATGGGTTTAGTGCATCTATTAGTTAGGTCTGTCCTTTTTCCAGATCTAGATGAGGGGCAAGACATGTAACTTGGCTTGTAGTTAGTTAACTGAGCTGCAGTTTGTGCCCCTTCTGCAGTTACAAATCCAGCTAAATGGTTTCCTAGTACAGCAGAAAAAAGGCAGAACATGGTTAGTACTGCTCTGCTAAGCTCAACCTGTTGACTCTACAAGCTTTATTTTTTTTTAAAGCTGTCAGAAAGCCCAAAAAGTTTAGACTATGTTTAATAATTAAAAGGCAGGTGTAAAGATTCTGGAGCACAGAGCCTATATCCTTACATGCTTTAATCACTCTCAAGCTCTAGAAACAAAATCAGGATGTTCCACAGCCTCATTTGCAATTGCACATAGATATTGCAGTTGAAAAGCATTTTCAGTAACATACAAAGTAATCTCATGGCTGGAAGGCAGAGCACCCCCATCCCTTTTTTAGCAGATTAGGGGTGTTCATTTAGTGAGTTGTCAGTTTTAATTAATTTCAAACTTGAATGAGTTTATTGTGAAATTAGTTTGCTAACTGTGATGCATCCACCACTTTCCTAACCACTAAATCAATCCAAAAGCTTCAATGTGACTTTGGTGACTTCATACTGCTCAGCATCACTTTTGTTAGATTTTGTAAAAATCTAAGCATATGCAGTAGAGAGCTGATAGCAGCTATTCTACACATTATATTAACTATATATGCCAAATACAGAACTGTATAATGGAGTGAGTAAAAACTACTTACTACAGAGTAGTTTTTATCAAGTAGGAAGGCACTAAACAGCACGAAGAGCACACAGAGAGAACAGCGAATGACCTGATTTAAGACTTCTTTTCAATAGCAGAGCTAAAATGCTTAGAACAGCTAAAATGCTTAGAACAGCTAATACTGTTTCTTGCTTCTGGTACCTTCAGTCACAAATAACTACAATACATCTGACCAAACCACAGCTCTGTTTAAAGCACAAACAGAAACCCAAGTTTATTCAGAGTTTAACTATTTTGTAACCAGCTGGGCTGGTGCCTGCTCATTCCAAGCTGTGTGGGCAAAAGCTGACAAAGACTGTCTACAGCAGCAGATTTTATTTTTTTTAACTGGGTATAGTTACACATCTCTCATTCTTAAAATGGTCAGACAGTTACTGTCTTGGTCCTTATTCTAGGAATAGTTGAGAAATATTTAATAACACCATGTGATTCAGGTTGTCACCAGGACCATTGGCAGTAGCCCTCATAATTCCAGGTTAAGGCAAATTTGAAAGGAAGAACTGATACCCTTGGGCAGGACAACATGGTCATCAAGTTAGTTTCTAGTCCTTCTCATGCCAACACTTAAAGGTGACTTAAAATTGCAAACTCTGTAAGAGTCTCCCCTCTTTGAAAAACACAAACTCCATATGGCAGAGCTAAGAGCACATTTCTAATTAAATTCTTCATAGCTGACACAGCCAAGTGAAAAATGTGCTTTGATTTTACAGAGATAGGTGACTAGCGTTCAAAATCACAGAAGTTATAAGGTCAACTTCGTTTCTAGCAATTGCAAGATGTATGAGAAGTCAGAGCAAATAGAAGCACAAAGGAAGAAAAAGCCCAAGATTAAACCCACTTCAGAACAAGGTGGTTGGAGATACTGTTTCTTCTCATGCTTATGGTAGACCTCAACCTGGATCCACCTTAGCTCTCCTTGTAAGTACTGACATGTCCTTTTCACCAACAAAATAAAAAAATTAGTTCTCCTTTCCATTCTCTTCCTTTGGAAAGAACCAGGCAGGCAGCTCTTAAGCAGTGATTGATGTCAGCAAACCCAACGGCCAACGACTAATCTTTTCATTCAAAAGTACTTATGCTATAGCTTTCCATTTGATACAGAGGCAAAGATAGAGTAAAAACACAAAAGCAAGCAAAAATTTTGTAAAGGCAAATAGAAACCTCACTAAACAGCCATTCAGTCTGGAGAAGAATCAAATCAAATCAAAGGCTGTGAAAAGTCCCACAATAAAATATGGCAATGATGCAAAAGGTAAAAAAAAAAATAAAAAATGAATAGACTGCTGAAGGCCACTTCTTAACCTTGAGAATAATTTACATGAATACTACTTAAGAAGCACCTAGAAAATGTATGGTCTCTTCATCACTTTCAGTAAGTTCTTCAGGATCCATACAGTGCTTCTTGGTGCCTGGTCTACAGATAGAAATCTTTTATTCTCTATTTACAGCAGGTTTTTGTTTCAAGGAAAATAAAATAAAAGGTCAACATCAAGAAACGGGTAACTAAATGTTCTCTGCTGGGTTTACACAGGCATTTCAGGATGGTTAAACAGAGTACTTCCTCCCCAAAGTTAAGTCAGACAAATCTACTGCTGCAAAGGACATGCTGTCAGCCAGTAGCTACAGCAAAGCAGCAACTGCCTCTACCATCTTACCTGCATGAACTATTACCATCAACTTTCTTTACTGTTAGTTTAAGAGTCCTTACAACAGCAGCCACAGGCCGAGCAAGAAAAGACAGAAAAAAATCAGACAGGAGCAAAAGAAAGACAGAGGCAGAAAAAATGTTTTACAGTTAGAGGGTAAATGTTACAAACTATAAATTTATTTTGAAAACCAAAAGGATGGTAAATGTATGGAATTAAAATAGACAAAATTGTTTTTAAGGACAGAGGTTTATCAGAGAAGTGAACTGCCAAGGTTAAATAGAAGAGGTAGTCATGTTTTCACTGAAAATGTAGTTTTTGCATTACTTAAAATGACCACAAAGGCTTATTTTCAAACAGTACTTGAGCTTACTGAGCTCTGACAAATCTGGATTTTTTTACTTTCTTCCTCCTAGCTCAAAGAAGCTGTCTCTACAGTCCACTTAGATGATCTTAACAACCCAGTTTTGTAACAAAGAATGTCAATAATTGGTATCTGAAACTAACACAGCATATGGAACATACTTCCCAAAAAAGGAAAGGTACTAAAACTATAAACTGTTCCAAGTGCATGTCAAATTTTCCTCGAAATGGCCATGATAATACTTAGCATATGTATCTCATAGGGCAGCAAAAGCAAATTCCATTAGCTTCCATTAATTTGTTCAGTATCTGTTTTCACAGTCTTCCACTGTCTTCACAGTGGAATTCTACAGTTTTTACTCACTGGAGTTCAGGAAAAAGATCCCAGCTTGATTTTAATACAATACTGATCTAAGGTTATTTTGCCTTAGCTGGGCTAATTAAGTTCTACACGCTTCTCTTTCCTCTACTTATTTCAAAACACATTTATATTAAGATGTTTAAATCAAGTGAAAATACATTCAAATCACCTATAGCAACCACAGAGAGAAGAAATTGCAAACACAAGAATTTTCCTACATTCTTCTCTGATTGCATGAATGGAATAGGGGTGGCAGAAAAAGAGATGGCTGCCTTAGAATGGTAGTAAGCACACGGGTAGATGGTTTTGTTGCACATGCATACTTACCCTTCTTTAAGCAATATAGGTTGTTCTATGCTCTTATGATCTCTTCTTCCTGAAGATGAAATTAGATCTAGAAACTAAAAGGTGAGAAAAAAGCAGATGTAAAAATGACAGGACCCTGCTACCCAAATTAAAATCTTTCAATATTTGCACAGCACAGAGCTTCAAGAATATTTGCAAAAGTAGTTAAACAGGAGGTAATGGCAGAAGCTTGAGGAATTTGGGAGGTTTCCTGGGTTGTAACCTAAAAATAGTACAAATGCTCTTAAGCAGTAGAACTACAGATGTCCAATACTTCTTGTGCTTCTCCTTTGTTATATGGATCTTTCACTTCCTTTTGGACTAAGCAACTTTCATCACAGATCTGCAGCATTCTACAAAGTACACACATCTCAAAACCCCTAAGCAGCAGCTTGTTAATCCAACCTATTTATTAATTAGAAATAGATGCAAAGGAATTTTACTATTGACGTGTGTATAATTTGATAAAAATTCCTTGAATATTAGTTATCAGAAGTCTGCTTTTCTCATCACATTTCCTGATTTACCAAAGTATGTATTGCTTTCTAGGATTCAACTTCAGCAACACAGCAGGGTTTTTAGAATCTTCACATGCATTACTTACATTTTTTACTGCATCTGCATATTTCTGTTCATTGAAATAGTCATAAAATGTAGCCATGTAAGATTCCTTGAAATTGGCCTGAAATACAAAGCCCAAACCATGCATATCATTCACACAGTTAACACAAAAAATATTATTGTTAATAGTAGTAGGTCAGGAGAAAAGCCACTGCAGATAGACAGGGCTTTTTCTGGCCAGAAGTAAAATAAGTGAAGTGCTACTTTCATGTTATACAGCACACATTCAATAGTACCAAAATTTATTTCAGAGAGGCAGCAGAATGCATTTCATATGTTCAGTTACTACAGTTAATAATGCATTCTTCAAATGTTTCAAAATTCTGCTTTGGCTTTAAATTTTCCTCCTGACAAGAAGTGTAAGAAAAAGAATTCTACTGTCTCGAAGGATTCATAACTGAGGTACACAGTCACCCACAGCTGCTTGTGTGAATCCTAACAAAACCTCAACCACCCCAAATTACCACCAGCCACAGCAGTGTGGTGCCTTAGGTACCCTTATTTCAATCAAACATCCAGAGTATCTAGCTCTAATCTCACCACTGACAGAAAACTGAACTGGTATGAAAAGGAAATTATAGCCCTTCCCCTTGCTGGGTGACCTTTCTCAGCTGAGTTTTAAAATGCTGAAACTATCTATAAAGCCCTGTAGAGCTGCTAATCATGTATCACAGGTAAGTAGAGAGCTTCACAGGTTCTCCTGATCATTGTGTTTCTTCCAAAGGAAGAACTGAAGAGCTCTGAAACAGACTTCTAGATTGGTCACAAAATTTTGCTTTACTGAAATCTAGTTCAGATTAAGACAGATTTAGTTTTGCTCTAAACATGACAGGCTTATAATCAAAGCAAACATAACCAGTTTTGCATGAGCCTAGTGCAACCAAATCATTTTAAAGGCTTAATTACAATTAATGATAAAAGATTAAAAAAATCACTTTCCTAAATTAAGCCATTAAATGAAAATAGCATACTTACAGATTTAGATTTTGATAAGCTGCCTAGTGTTTGAATGGTTTTAGAGATAAGTGTCAAAGTTCGAGAAGTCTGAGGATCCTAGAAAGGAGAACAATATTATATGGACTAGCTATTTAAAATAATTAATAGAGGAAAGTAAACTATATTTCTTCTTTCTCATTTCTCTTGGAGAAGAGTAGCAAAAAATTAGAAAAGACCCCTAATGAAACACCGCAGGAAAAGAGTTTTTTTTATATTAAAAGGTTTTGGGCTTGTAAGCCATCATGCTCTACAGCTACTCTACTGACCTTCAGAGATCCAAAGGCAATCACTCACAAAACAAAACCAAGGCTGTCCATGTCCTCCCCACTCTCAATAAGAACAACTACTGGAAGCCTGACATACATTGTTTAACATCCAAAATATTTCCAACACTGCTGCCAATCAATCCAGCATTAACATGATGTGGCAAGAACAAAGCAATGACCCTTTTTTCCACAGCAGCTTAGACCATCTACCTTGTTTGTCCTTAAATTTCACTCTTCTTCCAGTATCTCCCAAGTTCTTCACATATATAGTCATTCAACATATGCTGAATATCCAATACAGATATAATAGATCTTTGAACTACCAAACATAATTTTCCTAAAGGCTATTAAAAGAATTGAAGAAAGAATCTTGATAGATAGACTATGGTGACAGAACCACAAACATAGCTAGAAAAAAACTGATACAGTACTTACTGGATGGTGTGGTCTAAGCTGAAAGAGGTTTGGAGAAAGAATGGCAGGAGCAAAGAACCTCAGGAAAATAAAGCTGCTGACAGCTGTGTACCTTACATCTAGGTCACCTATTAAAAAAAAAAAAAATACCTCTACTCAGCATTTCAATAATCCTTCCTGAAAAGCCTCATGAAATTATCAGAGCCTTGAGAAAGCTAACTCAATCATGTGCTGGATAATGTATATATTTGCGAGTTACAGGATTAACTGATGATAGAGGATTTGGAGCCAGATCAGCCAGCCTAACCCAAGGAGATGTCAATGAGAGCCTCTTTAAAAAATAAGCAGGTTCACCACATAAGCTGCAACACCATTCACTTTTCCACCACATAGGGAATTTCACAGACATCTGCTATTCCACATATGCACTGAAGTATGATGAATAATTTACAGAGTTTATGAAACGTTCAGCACAGAGGCCAAGTCTCAGTTACCTTCTTGTAGCCCTGAGCACAAATGTTGTACAGACTCCTAATATATCCAATTGGTAGTTACAGAAAAAACATTTTACTTATTTATTTAAACATAAAATAAAGACCACAGCAGCACAGTCAATGGTTCTCCACTTGAGGTTGCCTACTCCAAAAAGACTGTTTGAAAGCTGAACTTGAATTACTCTCTCAAAAACCTCCCTACTGTAATCTGCTTCACTTCATGAAAACACATAGCTTTGTTGTTTTGCTTAATTCTGGTTTTACATTGTCCACTTACTCTCACAGAGTCCAAACAACCAAGAGGGACTGGAAAGAACTGTCTCTTGACAGTCAGAAAACCTTTGCAGCACATGGCCTCCTAGAGTAGTAGGCTTGCAGTAACTCCAATTTATAGACTGGCTTTTATTACAGATTGACATGTAAGCAGAAAATAATTCCACTGCAGAGAATCTGCAGAATAAGCCATTACAAAATCCTGAACATTTGAAAATTGAATATGCTTTGCAAATACTGAACACATGAAAGATCATCATAATGATTTTTTTAATGCTGTTTTCCTTTGAAAGATGTTTAAGAAAAAACTCCAATCATCATCAAAATTCATGTTCCTTTGTGGAATGAATAATCGATGAGAAAACAGCATTAACATACTGCAAATATTATTTTTGATAAGCTGCTGTTCAATTACTAAATCCAACAGGGATCATGCAGACTGCTAAACTACTGTATTTAAAAGCTATCACTTATGTAAAATAAAACAATATATATAAACTCACCTTGAAAACGTTTGGCAGCTGATTCTCTCAGTGAAAAGAAAATATCACACATCACTGTAGGGCAGCTTACACCAGATTTTGTAATTACAGTAAAAATGCGATCAACATACTGCCTCAGATTTTCCTGAAAAAATGCAAAGATTATGACAAAATTAGTATAATTTTCTGCTGTGGAAAGTGGTGCTATTCCTGGTTTTATTCATAGTGGCATCATTAAAAGAGTCCCACTTCCAACATTATACACTTGAAAAACAAACTCTCACTCAATTAGACTGTTTGGGAAATGCAGATATTCAAGAAGAAGAATAAAAATATCATTCCTATCAAACCAAACATTACACGATACAGCCGTATGGCAAGTCATTCCTTCTTCTAGCACTGTTTACTACATCATCAGCAGAATCAGAGAATCATTAAAGCTGGGAAGTATCTCCCAGATCATTGAGTCCCACAGTTAGCCCAGCACTGCCAAGAACACCACTCAACCACATCCCCACGTGCCACATCCACATGCCTCTTGTGCATGTCTAGGGCTGCTGATTCCACTGCTTCCTTGGGCAGCCTGTTCCAGTGCCTGACCACCCTTAAGAAATTCTCCCCCAATATACAGTTTAAGCCTCCCCTGATGCAACTTGAGGTCCTTTCCTCTCATCCTGTCACTTGTTACTTGGGAGAAGAGGTCAATCCCCACCTTGCTACAAGCTCCTTATAGTCAAAGAGAGAGAGGTCTCCCCTGA
Source organism: Alethe castanea (assembly GCA_024734035.1). Classification (NCBI taxonomy): domain Eukaryota; kingdom Metazoa; phylum Chordata; class Aves; order Passeriformes; family Muscicapidae; genus Alethe; species Alethe castanea. The sequence continues at coordinate 87,055,945 of JANRGV010000051.1, read as the reverse complement.
GCCTCCTTTTCTCCAGGTTAGCCACAGGCTAAGTTATCCTTGTCCTCAGGGTAGCAGAAGTAGTCATTAACTTTCTACAGGCACTACATTTATAGCATAATGTAAAGCTGTTGTGAAATAATTATAAGGGTGGTGTCAAGAAAGCTTACAGTGTATTCTAATGAATGACAAAGTTATTTGCAAGATCAAACTTCTGACGATCTCAGTTAAACTTGATGGCATAAACAGAGACTGTCTTCAAAATCTAATGCATACCCTGTTATTTTCCAGGTTTTCACCATCTTTTAATTTCACAGGATCAATTTCACAAGGTTTATGGACCTGGCAGATCTAGAAAAAAATATAGTGAACAATTGATACATAAGTTAATCTACAAGTACAAAAAGTTTTGTAAAAAGCATAAGCTGTTAGCTTTTGAGATGAGAGGTAAAAGGCAAAAGCCAACTTTCAAAACAGTATTTTTTTCTTTTAACAGCAAAGGTAAATTATGTGTGATCTTTATTTTTTTCCAAAAAGTAGCATTAATTCATTCTATCCTTTCCTACAACTGAAATGCAGACTGTTCTTTAGATTCTCTCAAGCAAGGCTGTTCAAGAAAAGTTCTATTTTTCCAAAACAGTCAGCTTTGAAAGTATATCCATATTCTTTAAAACTTGACATTTTCTGACGAAACATTAAGACAAGAACAGCTGAAGAAATTGTCAAATCATTTAAAGGAAGTCTGTGGTCTGAAAGCATTGCCCAATTGCAGCACTAAAATACCCACACCCACCATTCTGGACTGTATAGATAATAAACCATTGTTCCAACATGTGCATCACATGCACAGTTATCTAAGAATAACTGTATCCTTTTATACTCACTGGATGAAACACATTACTTATAGCTTCACAACAGCTTTTTATTGTATATACTATTTATTAATTTCTCAGAAACAATATATGCCAGCTTTTATAAAACAGAGTAATGTTGTTTGATAAATAGAAATTTTCCTTTTCCTTTAATGCAATCCAACTGTTTCTGAATTGGGTGACTCAGCTGTGGCTAACCAAACACACAGGATTTTAATGCAGAAACTAGCTATTAATAGTTATTAAGCATTATTCATACAAAGTGTTCTTAAAATGAGAAGTAATAAACAGTATTTGCTCCCTGAAGGTCTTAACGATGACATTTTACCAAATAAACAGTCTGAACAGTTCTTACCTCATCTATAATTGGCTTTAATGTAACTTGCAGATAATGCATCCCTGCCAGCTTCATTGTCTCATCAATGCACTTGGAAGTTAACGAGTTTCCTCTGAAAATGGTGTTTGGATCTCTGGAAGTGAACAATTTTCTCTAATTTAGTCTCTTTGTAATGAACTGCTAATACATGGAAATAAAAGCATCAGGGAAAGGTGACAGAATCCTGGGTTTGAATGCACAAGCAAAACCTCCCTTTGACACCAGCCTGCCATTAAATGCAGTCATGCAGCATTTAGTGCACTTCAGGGTGTAAGAGAAAAGCAGCAACCTTGGAAAATCCAGAGGGACTACAGATCTTCATTGTGTTGTGTGCTCAGTGCACTATCCAAACACACAGTGACACACAGGCTCAAATCAAAGAGGCCTACAGTACAAATGTGGGAAACACATCTGTTTTCACATGCTACTGAACAGTGCTAATTTGAATAAGGGAAAGAGGCAGTGATTTTAGTCTCACAACTACACTGGATATTGCACACGACCTACTATTTGCACATACAAAATAAGTACTTGTGAGCTGGGAGGAAGAAGAAAACACAGGCTCCAATGGCACAGCCATATTTTCTAAGGGACATAGAGCACTGTTCTGTGGTAACACAGTGCAGACCCCAGTTCAGCCCTGACAACTGTGTGGCAAGTTTGCACCTTGCAGACTTTCGTGTTTTTCTAAAAATCTCTTGCACAGAACTCATCTTGTACTAGACATACAGCCTCTATGAGTGATAAAGCCTCAGCCAGCTGCTCTATCACATATATGTACCTCCCTGCTTAGCAATTTACTTTATGCAAATAGGTACATACCCAACGATCTCATCTACAATATGACAATCAAAACCTGTGCTTAATGAAGCAAATCAAACCTGGATATGAAGTTATTTTCTTGCTCATATACACACTCATATCTTTTCTGCTTTTTACAGCTTACTATGGTTGTACTCATTTAAAAGCAGTAACAGGATCAATTACTTTGCTGGATTCATCATTTTGTTTCACAAAAAAAAGTAAGCTCAGTGCCTGTTACAAATGCCAGAAAGCCCTGAAAACAAACACCTTCTTTGCTGCTTCATCATAGGAACATGACTGACTAGGGATCAGCAAGTTTCCTCATGCTGCAGCAACCATGCTGTTTCAGCCAACCTGCAGCTCAGAAAAAATACACCTACCTACAGGAAGGAAAACACTTGATCCCCCCCAGACACTCTGAAGAGAGCCAGCCCACACAAAGACTTTATTTTGAACTAAGGAAGTTTACAGTCAGTATCTGTCATTACCCTTCACTCTCAATTGTGTCTTTTACTGTTAGTCAAGAGCATGACTAAACAGGCACAAGGACTGTGGCAACAAATATTCCTTAGGACCTGCTTGGTATGAGCACTAGATCTTACACTACTGAACTGTCAGCCCACCAGTAAGTCAAACAAGGAACTCAAAAGAAGCAGCCAAAAAAACCCAACTTCATTTTCTGTCGTCCCATGCCAAATTCAATCCCATCCTTAATCTTTTGCTCTCTAACTGGGATGATTAGACACATAGCTTTCCTTAAATATTCATGATTAGGAAGAAAGCTGCTTGTTGTTTTGAACTAATTCAACACTTACTCAGCACTAAAAGATTTATTAGTACGCAATAAAGCTAAAATGATTTCATATGAATAGTTGAAGGCAATGAAAAATTTCAGTTATCATATATACCTATGACTGAGCAAAAATCCCTGCTCTCACATATTAGAACAGTCTTGCAAATAATTTTCACAACAAATGATGGGAACTGCTCCTAAAGGTCAAATTAACCAGATCTTGAGAGCAGTGAAAGAATTTAGAAAGAACTCCGCCACTCAGCTAGGAAGAACAGGAATCGCTCTGACATTTTCTTCTGGAATTGCATATTTCTAGAAACTGAGTGGAGGATTCTAGCACTAACCAATGCAGTTTAGGTATTTTTGATAGCAGTTTGTTTTTGGTACTTACTGAGTTCTCTTCACTTCAGCATTCGCAATGGCACTTATGAAAGGCACAATTCTGCCATAGTGTAAGAAAAGCCTGACCAGAGGTATGGCCGCTTCCTGTTTTTCTCTGCAAACTTCACCCAAAATATGTGCAGCTGATGCTGAAACAGGCTGAACAGTGGAAAATAAAAACTTTGAGAAATCTTTCCAGAACAACCACTCTTTCTTTCTATTCCCATTAGCTTCTTAATGCAGAACCCCCCACAGCAGTTGCAATGGCCAGTTATTCAAATGTCTGTATATAACATGGGTGGACATTACATCCCAGTTTTTGCGGGCTGTAAATTCTGGTCACAAGAGGGCAGCAACTTAAAAACTATTACAGTACAGTCTCTTTTTATTCCTCACATTTTTAATGGATGTCTTTTCAGCAAATGTCATTTGCCTGGGAAGCAAGTGAAGAGAAAGAGCTCTATCTAACCCTTTGTAATTTCAAGTCCCAGTGAGTAAAGAACTCAGTTCTTTTACTGAAAAAACAAAAACACCATTTACAACTGTAAAAAGTACACATCTGGCCACACATGATCCAAATCACTGATATTTCAGGATTAGTTCTTAGTTTGGGTTTTTCTCAATTATGCAAACAAACCTGTTCCTGTCCAGTAAAGGAAAACAACTGATCAAACTGAAGCTTACTTGGCATTTTAAAATGTAAAATTAAAAAACCACAGAGAATGTGCTGCTGCTAAAACCACTGTGTTCCTGGGTCCGCCTTCAACTACCATACAGAATGCAAATAAAGATCTCTGCAAGGACTGAAAACAAGCACAAGGGATATGCAGAGCTCAACAAGGCTGCAAGGTCTGAAAAGGAAGCGCTGACCTCTCTGGTAATTACACAACTATGTGCCAGTAAGATAGTGACAAATATTCAGAGACCCCTGTGAAGATGATCTGCAAGTAAACAACAAACAACACAAGCAAATTACCTCAACATCTGCAGATTTTAGCAGGACGTCTCTCAGCGGACTGTAATAGTCTGAGGAAAAAACATGGTCCTCAGTGTAAACCACATTTAACCTTAAGGAACCGAGGTCATCAGGTTTCAATGACTTGTTACCATTATCTCTGGGCTGCAGAAAATACCTGATATGCAAAAATTAGGACAGAAACTTAGTGCTGAAACACAAGATTTTCTCAGGCTACACATGAGCATAGAGAAACTGCACAGATACACAGAGTATTTATATATGTATCAAACTCTGATCTGAATCAGACTTAATTAAGTTTGCCAGTCCGTTTTGCACCAACTGCAACATGGGAAGTTCTGAACATAAAGATTTATGTAGATAGGATTAAAAACCCACACACTAAAACCATAGCACTGCTGATGAACTGCAGTAAATAATATAAAAACAACATACTAAAACTCCCACATGCTACAGAGAGGCAGACTGAAACCTCTAATGACATTATCAAAACTTCTTGTTCTTACACTTGCTAAGATTACTTTGGCTTGCTTACAAAAAAAGATACAAATTAAATCCATTTAAACTTTATCACATAGCAGTAATTACTCTTAAGTCTTCAGAGTAGACATATGTTTCTACTTATTGTCCAAAAGAAAAATGTCAAATACCATGCTTCGTAAGAACTAGACTGTCGGAGAAATTTCAGAGGGAGTCTCAGTTCTCCTAAAAACTCATCACCAAACTTCAAGTTACTGGCATTCCAAAGATCAACCCTGCAATAAAAACAAATAATTTAAAATATTATTTAAAAAAATTAAAAATTATAACAAGAAAAAATCCCAATATTTTTTCCAAATGGAGGTTTTTTTCCCCTCAAGTCTATGAGTTACAAAGGCTTGAAACTGTACAGCAATGGTTTCCAAACAGTAAAGAGATAAACTTACCTTAGACTTCTGAAGCCTTACAATTCACCTTCATAAGACATTAGCAAAAAATATCATTCAGATTAACTTTTTCTCATCTGTACTGTTTCCACTGCCCATATTGATAAAAATTCAGATATCTGTCTGGCTATCCCAGATAATGAAAAAATACAGGTAAAATGGACACCATGGGAAAAAGCATGAAGTTATTTAAGGACTACATATTGTCAGTCCCTGTCTAATTTGGGATTACTAACAGCTAAGTGGCAGCTTTACAGAATTAGTTCTACACAATTTTTCCCAGTTTCTACTCCTAGGAAGACTCCTGTGTCAAGCACAGAACTTATGTCACCTAAACTAGTTCTGTAGAGATATTCAAAGCTGTAGGACAGTTCTATCATTCGGTAGAATCTGTGTATTGGCTGGAGCTTACACAAATTTTGGCACTCAGTCCCTCACATTTGAGAAGTTCTGGTATCTATCCATAGATGATCCTTTCTTCCCTTTCATATGCTCTTCAACATCTGGATGGAAAACAACTGCACTGAGATTCAAAGCAGAAGTACTGGTTGTAGATAAATGCTACCATACACACCTTGAGGCAAGGATTTCAAACTCTAAGATATTTGTTTCTGTATGTATTTTAAGGTTTTCTCTGAGCTATTTTTATTAAAAAACAAGATCAGCTGACTATTTTGCAGGTAAGTGACAGCTTGAATGTGCCTTAAACTTTTTTGAGGGAAAACAGTACATAGAAAGAAATACAGGTTTTCAACTAATGACAATTTTTAGAAGAGCAACTTTAACTTGGACAAGGTGCAAAGTTGTCCAGTTATAGACATATTAACACAATCCTCCTGGTGTCAAGCAAGTCACAGTAGACTGGCCAAGAAACAGATGTTGACAGTCCTGTTAAAGGTTTATCCTATTTTATGCAAGCACAGAATACGTTACTTTTAAATCCTCTGAGCCTTGTATCTCTCAACAGTGTCTCCTGCATCAGCTGTCATACACTAGACACACCATCACCTCACACTGCATGCCTGCTAGGTAAAGTTTTTCAGACTCTGATCATTTGGACAGTATTTCTGCAGGGCAAGAACTCTCCAAAAGGAAAAAAAAAACTTCGTTGAAAATTCAACCTTTTCTCTCCTCTCTCCACATCAGATGGGTTATCATCTTGCTAACCAGTTCAGACAGCTAAGCAGCTTGAGGAGGAGAGGAATCTTTAAGTGTATTTACACAGTCAAACTTACAATTTACCAAGTATTTACAGGCTACTGGTTTCTAGTTTGTCCAAACTCTTTTGAGATGTTAACTAGCAATAACACTTTCAAACACAGACAGCTAAAGGGTTTCCCCACAGTTACAGAAAAAAATCAGTGCTAAGGATCTGTACAAGAGGAACTAACAATTCAAAGTAGATCTGATACTACACAGTAAGCAAAGCAGCCATGCAAATTCTGAAGTTATTGGTTTGTGCTCTTGGAGTAGAAAGAATAAACAGCACTTATTAAAAATGGTAATAACACAGATCTCAGAGTCTAAAAGATCACTGTTTCTCATGATTTTTAAAAGGCAAAATTATGACAAGTGTTATTCTGAAACTGGACAGATTGTAGTCACAGAAAGAAACAAACAGGAGAGAGGGGGAGGAGAAACAATGAATTCACCAGAACATCTGGTCCCCAAGTGTTGATATGCCCTGCCTACAACTTCCTACACCCACTCAAAAAAAGAGAAAACTTTTCATAGCTTTAGAGAGAAATCATGAGAGACTAAGTCTCCTCTTTACCCTGTGGAATTTTATTTTTCTCAGGAGAGAAAAAGAAAACAAATCCCCAAACCCATAAATTGTATGATCTGTCCAGAGGTCTTGGGGGCAATCTAACTCTCACTAAACAGAGTGGAGGAAGTGAGTGGGGGTGGAAGGGGAGCCCAAGATGGAAACAAAAACACATTGTCCCATAGGGGACAAAAGCTCTAAGGAGAATTTGCCCAATCAAGACTAACACTTTATCTGCTTTTGCCTGTTATTATTTAAGTGCTTAATCTTTTCCCAACTATTTTGCAAGCCTCCTCTCAAACTATTAATCTGTACCACACTGTTATATATATTGGTTTTCAGGAATGATAGACTTTCCTGAAGCTCAGCTCCATATACATTATTGCTACAGACAAGTAATTTGTCCAGAAAATATACTTAGTAAGTAAAACAACTGTATAATTTCATTTAGTCCAGTAGAATAAAATAAGAATCATTGAAATATTAAGCAATATCTAACCGCTGTATGGCAGTGTCTAGCATCTCCTTCAAAACTATCAAAAAATCTATCAAAGAATCCTAGCTTTCATTTAAAATCACTGCATGGCTGAGCATCATGGTTATAGACACCAGACTGGGCCTTCTGAGACATGGTATAGTTGCCCAGTTCATCACATACATCCCATGGAATATGGGGCATGTTACTTCATATCTGCCTTCACAATGCCAGCTTAGCAGAAATATAGTCTAGTGCTAGGACTAGGTCACCTGCTGTGCTGCAACACTGACACCACCAAAGCAGCTCAGCACTGCACCTGGGCCTCTGCTTTTACTCCTGGGAGTCAGCTGTGGGTTGCCCCTAAACCAGCTACCTTTGCACTGCCTGATGCAAATGTTCTCTGTGAAAGAGCACAGCTCTTACCTCTCTCATTGAATAGTTTCTCTTTCCTGCCTCAGAGCCATGGCAAACACCAATCTATTAATGCTCTCGTAGTGCTGTGACACTGCATTGAACCAGCAGCTGGCACATCAGAACAGCCCTCAATCCATTCATGAACACAGATGTGTTTTGCTTGCTGGGTGTTAAGTATTGCTCCCCTTTCCTGGTCTCCCCTCCTTTCCTTACAGCCAGTTGTGATTCTGAAGGAACTATGGAACTTTCTGGGAGACGCCTCATTGCCTCTCTAGTGAGAATATATGGAGAGGGAGGCAATGCTACCATTCTTCCTCCAAATACAAACATAAAGGAGAGGGGAATTTCTCACCACCTGATGCAGAAATAGCAGTACTCATTTACTGCGCATACAGATGGCCCAAGCCTCAAAGTTTCAATAGTATGTGATGGTAAGACATATGTGACACTTTAAAGTTTTGCACCTCCTATTGTTTTCTCGCCTCTCTTTATATTCACCTGTCACAGACACTGTTGCCTGGCCTCAGCAGGTTTTAAAATAGTGCTAAGAGGGTGGCACAGGGTGGGGTGGGATTGTTTTGGTTTTGAAATCAGCATCGCTTTTTTTCCCATGCAACTGATTTCACTTTTATCATACCAAATCTTGCAATAAAGGGGTTAAAGTTGAAAGGCAAAAGAGAAGAGAAATTGTCTCTGCCCCAGAAAAACTGAGTTCAAGAGTCTCCTTTCAGGGAAGAAGGACCTTATACAGGTTGCTAAAATTGAGGGATAAAAGAAAATGTACTCTGTAACTTAGAGCATCACAGAGCCTCTAGGCTGTCCTGGGAAACTGAGGGAGAGAGGAAAGGAGAGCCCAGACATGAAAGACTGTGCTTAATGGCAACTGTGTATAGTGCACATGAGAAACAAAGGAAAATAATAAGGATGTGTCTTGAATCAGAACCAACACACATGTTCAAGATATAATCTACAGGACAGTGGAGGTAAATAAACATGCAGATACAGTGACAAAAGTCATCTTGATTTATCAACAGAAAAACTATGCTTGCCACTTTGCAAACACAGTCTACTACAAAGTTACACAACTCTGGAAGATTTTGTGCTAATAATGTATTTTATATTACCTAATCTCCATTTTGTCCACTTCATCTACATCTTCAATGTCAAAATGGGATTTCTTGTTGTAGCTACTGGGTCTTGTAACCTAATAAAAAGGAGAAAACTTTTAGCAGCTTGATCTGACACACAAACATTCTGATACAACTTTTACAAAGCTTTGGAAGAGCACAGTATTTTATTACCAGCAGTGACTTTAGTCCCGATACTGAAAACATTCATGCAAGTGAATAAACAGATTACTGACTATCAAGTGGTGGTTACACCATCATTTCCAAAAGTAAGCAGATGCTCCACATTTTTTTAGAGAGAAAGACTATCTTTAATACTACTAGAGCACTTTAAGTTTACATCAACAACAGAAAAATAGCATTGAAAGGAGCACCACTTTCATAATCTATCTAGGGAAAGAAAAGGGCAATTAATATTTGTCCTTTAAATACAGCTGTATAACAGATGCCCTGAGGCACTCTGCAGAGCGTGGGGGAGGAGCCACAACAACCTTTAAAAACATTTTGCAGTATATTAATACTGGGAAGTTCTTCCTGTCTTGATATCCTGGAAGTCAATTTAACCTGCCCATACAATAAATACCAAGCAGACCAAGAGACCCTAGCCTGTGTTATGCATATCAGAATATAGAAGCAGCTGCACAGTTCACCAATTGTATTTGCAAGACTGATTGACAAGAAAGCACAGGCAAAGAAAAAAGTAAAGTAAAGAAGTATAGAGCATTAGCATAAAAAGATTTTGCACAAACATTTCCTAAAATTTGTTTTCCACCATGATTTTAAAAACACTCTGGTGGTTGTATTTTGCATAGTGCGTCAGAAACTTAAGAAAAAGGCTACCCCACCCAGCTGAAACCACAGCAGGAACTGATCAAACACAAGGGTGTATGATGATGTGTGGGTTCAGCTCTTGGTTGCACACAGAAGCTGAACTTTATTGTAGGTTTGAATATGCTCGTGGCTTAATATTCCCCACCCACAAAAACTGGCTTTTATTGTAAACTTGACTCTTTCGTTTTGTACTGTACATGAGACACAAATGGCAATTAAGGGAGGCAATGATACAGTTGCCTAAGTGGAGAGGAAAGAGAAAACAATCTTTGGCAGAGGACACTCTGAGCCTTTTGCATATGTGTATGTGTGAGGCAGGCAACATTTTCAAAGTGATAGACAAAAACTAAAAGGTACTACTAGCAGCACTGGAGAGCAAATGCTCCAGACTAATGGAATCTGGTAAACCCAAGAGCACAGTGGATTTAAATACAGTCTACAACTTCAGCAGTTAAACACAAATTTCCTCAGCCTAGCCTTGCAAACACTTCACTGTTCCCACAAAGTATCCTACAGGCCAGCAAATGACAGTTTCTACTACCACTGTGAAGCTAATGGTGTAAAGTTTAATAATGAAGCAAACTTTTAAGTCTCTTACTATCTCTAACATAGGATTTGTTCAAAAAAACTGCAGCATAGGTGTAACTTCTGTCATATCCCTTCTAAGTAAACACTTTCTCAGAAGTTTTGCTGGAATCTGCATGTATGACATCCCTCTGTTCACCCATATGACTACTTAGTGTGCACATCAATACAGCTTAAGAGTGGTATTCCAAAAGGAACAGCTGTATGGAACTGGAGATGAGGAACCTCTCAGTTCACAGTGCTGAAGTAGCTAACCTGTAACACTGTACTAAAAAAGGGGGCACAACTCTGATGTGCTTGTCCCTTTCACCTGGGAAAGCTGCAACGCCATTTATCAGCTGCTCAGGTTTTTTTCAGCACATGCAAGTTTACAAACAGGTCCCCAGCACTTCCCTCTTGAATTCCTCTAAGAGGGACATTTTCTTGTAGCTGCACACACAGCTCCACACCACGCTGCAGCTGAAGTAGCGGTGAAAATGGCTCCAAACTATCAGGTGCTAGTTTCACTCACCACACCCCTTAAATAAGCCCTTCTATTTCCCAAACCAACAATAAGCTATCTTTCATTTAGAAAATTAAATCTTTGTGACTTTTTGGTTGTAGAAAGGAAAGCAACAATTCACTGTCTTTTACAGATCAGCTTCCTCCTTGGAGACTCGGACAATCACTGTGCTAGCAGGCTGCAGAAAAGCTGATGAAGCTGTTTAGAAGAAGAAAGTGACACGGCTGTCAACAGCACGAATCTCAGCTCCACAGGAATCAGAACACTTCTTTTGCATGCACCAGCCACAAGTCTGCCCACATCTCATTAGTGAATGTATTTCCCAGTCACAACAATTCTACTGAACCTTGTTCCTTGAAGATGTTTAGCCTGATTTGTACTAACTACTCTCAAAATGACATAAATCCATGATGGCTCTGTCTGCACTAAGGGTATGTTTACATTTCAGAGCTCCGGCTGATTCAGTCTTTTCCCAAGCTCTGCTCTTACCAACATAGAATTCATCTTGCTCTGAGTTAGCAGAACAACTGGGGTCTGGGCTTGAGCTCAGGTTTTGCATTTGCTGGTACTTGCATGCAACCCAGCTCTCACATAAAGGCAAGCTAAGCAAGCCCCCACCCCCCTCCCTCCCAACTCCAGCTGGAAGATGCTTTGTTTCTCTCATTCCTCTCCCAGTATGGCACCACCTGCCAAGTTCAGTGTTTATAAACCTAACGTTTACTGTTTCTGCAGCATACAGAAGGCCGAGGAATCAGATGAAGTTTTTGTGGCTTATAGTCTGAATTCCTGGACTACATTCTCATTAAAAAGTTCTCACTGACAGGCTCCTCCAGAACTGCCTATGTTAAATAAGGAAGCCCATTTTAGTTTATTTACATATAGCATCACTCTTGTATCACTGCCAAAGACCACAGCTCTGGGCCAGGTGAGGGACTGAAATCCTGGGTAAACACACAGACAGCTCAGTGCAGTTTCAGCACTCAGTCTCACAGGATCTCTGCCCCTCTAACTGTGCCCATGCAGCAACTCCATATTGTCTCATGGAGCCAGGAAGCAGGCACAACAGCTCACTGCAAGCAGGGCAGCTATATTCCAGGATGAGACGTGCTGGGTTAGCAGAGCAAAGATCACCTTAGATAGCTATCCTGGCCTACCCTCATGGCTTCCAGCCCTTCAGGCACTACAGAAAGTTCTCCTACCCACCAGGAATTTGCTAAATCTGTTCCTTGTATCCAAACACATTACATCACCAAGAGCATGTTTCTGCTGGTATGACAGACTTTAGATTGGTCAGTACAACTACTGGCTTCTAGGAAAAGATGGTGGTTTGCAGGAGAGGGAAGACAGCAATGTCAAGAGCGACAAGTGCACTTCAGAGCTGCACAGTGCAACTGCACTTGCATGGCTCCTCTCTCCCCAGCTCCCCTTCCTGATGTGGCTGTGGGTCAGAACTGATTCAAGAATCCACATCCCCAGGTGTCATCCCTATGCCAGCAACAACTTCTAATGCAAATGTGACCTGAATGATGAAAGCCATATGTGCAGAAAGGGCTTTTCAATCTATGCCAACTGCACTGCGCTACTCTAGCTTTTTTTCAGCAACTTCATAATTACAAATACTTTCTTGAGGTGTCTACTGAAATAGAACAGTCAAGCATAGACCAGGACTATGATATCCAAGAGAAAAAGAGAATGATACACATACTTTAGAAGACAAAATGAAAAGTTTCAAGAGAGATCTAAATTATAAACACATGCACATATATGTATGGACACACCACAATTAGAGCAAGTCTTGCCAGAAAGAACCAAAATGAGGACTTCATATAATTTATACTTTATCTTAATTGGACTTGTTGAAAATGCTCTGTATTAAATAAAGCTATAGAGATTTCCCCTTCTTGAAGAAAAGGCACTGGTATTGCAGCAGACTGGTAGACAGCCAGGACAGCCAGTTTAAGTGTATTTTTCCTCTGCAGTTTTCACTATTCCTAAGGAGATAACCTTCTCCCATTGACTGGGAAAGACAGGGTGGAGCAGCTATAAAAACACAAACTAAGAAAAAAAAATACAGTTTCTCTGTGTGTGTGGTTTGTTTGGGCTTTTTAAACTAATTTTCAAATATGCTTTTTTCAAAACTCTAGTGGGGTGAGTTGTGATTAAATGAAAAGCCTGTTGCTCAGAAGTACCCAACTTGGAGCTTTTCCTACAGAGCACCTGAGGTGAAAGCAGGATACTGCTCCTTCAGCAGACGGCCAGTCTGAGCCTGGGTACTTCTTTCCCCTGCACCATGCTTTGAAACAGTCCTCAAAGATGACAGCTGGCACAACACAGAGCAGGATGCCGTGCCAAGTATCCACAGTATAGTATTTCAGCTTATCACCCGTTCCTTTGAAATACCAACCTCAAAATAAAACACTTCATCAAAATGTGGATTGTTGGTCTTCTTTTTAACTTTAGTCTTTTTGGCTTCTGATCTGAATTAAGGAAACAAAATAAACAAAAAAAGGGTAAGAAACAACATTAGTAGAAGTGTGATCCTAGAACAGAGCCACTGAGGAGGAAATAGCCATCCACTTGATTTATCTGATAAAACCGGAATGCCGTGTGGCTCCAGCACAGCAAGGCACAGACGCACACATTTAAGAGAGAGATTCAATGCATTCCTATTTCTCTAAAGTGGCAGTAATCACATTTGTTATCCCATTTTAAACACAATTCCTTGAACCCTTATTTTATCACTTGCTTGACATAGTAGAATCTTTTATCTGTACAAACTGGCAAGAATGGGGCTCTGCTCTCCAGCAACATTTGGAGGATGGTGTCAGTCTTGACGTGACTCAAAAATTCCTCATACTCTAAAAACACAAGAGACCAAGACTAGCAGAGCTATTTCTGTGATACATACTTTATAACTCTAGTCTGAAAAATCAATCACTGCTCTTCAGTGACAATCAAAAAATCCAGAATGGTTTTTCCAGTAAGAATACTTTCTATTGCTGTACTAGCATACCTTTCCCTGCAGCACCAGCAGCACTTAGTTAATATGGTGGTGAATTATTATGACCAGTGCTGAGCAGAAGTCTCTATTTCTACTGTTCTGTAGGTTTAAGACGTGGCAGACCTCCTCCCAACCACTCAGCAGGCCTGACCAAGCTCAGGACTGCCCATTCATCCTCTACAGGCTATGCCATCCGCCTGTGCCTACCTTTGAGAACACAGACATTGACTGTGTGGTGCTGGGCTCAAGCCAGCCAATGCATTTCTCACAGGCCAGCCAACAGCTGTTTGATGGCTTCCAAATGTTGTGAACCTATGCTTGATTTGTTCTCACTACCTACAAGAGGAAAGCTGTGTGCTGTCCTGTGTCACCAATCTTACCCTACAGCTCTGCAGGCATAGATAAAACAGATGCAGACGGAGAGGCACATCAGCCATGTGGAAAACTGACCTACTAATCATTTCATCCCAGAATCTATCATTCATTTCTCATGCACCAAAGCTGCTTAGATGGCTTGTACTGCTTATTCACTGGACAACTCTGTGTATTGCAGAGAGGTCAAATAAAGTTTGGTCTAATTCCCAGCGCTGCTCCAGACTTCTCGTGTAAGTTGAATGGGCCTGTCCACCAGCATACAATATTTTTCCATGTATAATACAGGCACAGAAAGAGTTTTGGTCAGGAGGTCTGATGACTTTAAGTACAATAGACAGCAGCACGTCTGTTGAAATTTTTATGCTTGTCATTGCATAATTGCAGCTGAATAAAGCAGCTTTCCTACTCTAAAATGAGAGGCACTGGAAAATCCAGAGAGGAGAATGATGTACAGATTAAGAATATCCCACTATTCCTAGGAGAAGCTGAGAGATAAGAGAGACTAATCTCCTCCAGGACACAGGACAGATTGCCAACCCCATCTCATCAGTCACACTTGCCAATCAGCCTCTTTACTGATAAACCCATCTGGGAGGGGACTGGGAAGCAGGATGTAGAACGGGAGGCGATTAAGGCAGCACAATTATTGAGCACTTACAAAGCAGTGAATGGGAAGCTGCATGCTGCTTGCTGGAGATAGGAGGCAAGGCTTCTCCCCCCCAGCCAAAACCCAGATAGGAATAGGATAAGGCTATGCTCCTTATTCTCAAGGGAGTACATTATCAATAGTCATACACTAGCCAGAATGGTGGGCATAGGGGAGCAGACAAAGGTAAATTTGGACATTCAAGGGTTAGTCAGTCAATCTCCTTACAGTTTCAATAATAGCCATTTCAAACAAATTACAGGCCTAAAACAAAGTGTACAAGTCAAATATACAAGTCCATTAATGGAGATAAGGCACAACACACCTAGACAAAGATGCAGAATACAGACAGGCTCAAAGACTCCTCTGCATGCAAGGTAAGTATTTGTCAAGAACGCTCCTTATTTATAGTATTTTCAATAAATTGTTGTAAAACATTATTAATAACCCATGCTACCAAATCTGATTCTTTGCGGTCACAGCAGAGCTGTGTTGTTTCTAAAATGACACAGACATAAAAGATGACTAGATAAGCAGAAAGAAAACCAGTGACATCCAACAGCACAGGAAATTTTTATAACAGATGGGAAAATTGAATCCCAAATTTAAACTGAAGAGTATTATGCAGAATCTCATCACTAAAACCTCATTCCAAATTTTATCCGTGCTATTATGTCTGCATATATCAAATTACAGGACTGAGCCATTGAGGGTTTTTGACATACACATTCATTTGTCACACCTTGAAAGCGAAGACACTCTAAATATTCACATGCAAACGTGCATACTCGGCAAGATGTTGATGTATTCACATTTCTCTTCCACCCTGCCCAAAATTAGGCAATGAATTTGCTCAAAAACTGGCCTCCAACTGTGAGGTGAGAAGATGCATAAATTAAGACTAACCACAAATTATATACTCTCGGATATTCAAATTATTCAGAGATTATTCAGATCTTTACATAAATCAAAACTGAAACAAGTCTCAAATTACTTACTCTAGCATAATTCAGTAGCTCATACACATACCTACCCCAACATTTAACATATTCTAGCAGTGTCTAAATACTCCCAGATGTCCAGCAGAGAAAGCGAATTTCTAATAGACAAAGGAAACAGAAATCATCCTTATAAAATGGAAGCTCTTGAACGTGCAATACTTGCCTGGAGGGTCCTGCTAAGGTAACAGTGGCATAGGGATCACATTGCCCATTCACAATGGGCAGCCCTTGGCACTCCAAAACACTAGAAAAGAAGAAAATGAAGACAAATAAATTAATTAAATGGAAAGAGACTGGAGTGAAAATAAAAGTGAAGCATTTTCATAGTTTTTTTTTTTTTTTCATAATACTTTACACTAGGGAATTGAAATGTCACTAAGCAGAAACATTTAATTTATACTTAAATTTGAGAACATATTTTGTTCTTAAATACTAACTTTAGTAAGGGTCAAAAATACTGTTAAATTACTGAGAAACCTTAACTCAAAGGATTCTTATTATGCAAACACAGCAATTTAAGGTTCACAAAGTAGGAGTCTGCTGTCAAGATGAGAGCTGTCAGCACTTTAAAATTCTGTGACAACTGATTCACCAAAACGCATAACCAGAATTTATTCTGTAACAGAAATATAAAAAAACCGCACACAGACAGATCCCAGAAGCAGCTAAGTAATTTCTCAGAATAACATTCATGAAGACCTTAGTGCTTTTGCAAAATTTGGCATGAGCTTATTTGTAAAGTGTTAATTACAGACCAGGAAACAATATGACACAGCCATCCTTCTGCATGTTCAGCAGCTCTGCACTCAAGTAGTAACAAACACAAAATTGAACAAATCGGGGTTTGCTGCACACAATGCTGGGAAAGCAGCACTTTTGCACTCTCATTTCAATATCTCTTTGGGGAAGAAAAAAAAATAATAATAGTAAGAAAAAACCCAACACAACTACACCCAAAAAGTGAAAAAATGCTGCACATTTCAGAAGTTAAAACCTACTGAGGAATGCAGCACCAGCTGGAAACAAAGACAGATAAGCCACTTTCCAGGACTCTCCCTCCCACAACACGTTCTGCTTCCAACAGGTAACCTGCTGGGCTAATGTATTTGCACAATTTTAACTGGAGAATTTCAGTGAAGGCAAACCATGAAGCTCTTTGGGCAAGTGAGTAGTACTATCATTGCAATGTGAAATATCATGCAAAATTCTGGGTGCCATAACATCACATGCAAAGTAATAGCCATTTTACTGTTTTCAGTGACAGTGACTTCAATGCAAAAGAATATTAGGATGAGCAATAGAGAAAAATTCAGTAACAGACAGTGCTCCACACTTACATCCACAAGCCAAGTTATTTGGTAACATATAGTGTAGACTTTAAATACAGCTTAACTACAGGCCTATTATTACTTACTCTCCATTAAGGGAGAAAAAAAAGTAATATTCTGCATCAATATAGAAATCATTTTTGTACCATAGAAGATACAATGTAGATAGGTTCACACAGCACTACAAGTAGAAGAAGACTGAAGATCACACTAAGGGGCACACGCTGGTAGTTGAAATGATACATTACAATCATAGCTGAATTGTCCTGTCCATGGCCTCTCAGAATGAAGGCTAGGTAGCTGTCTTTTAATACAGACAGCCCCCAATAATGCACTGACTCACAAGCTTCTCAATGTCACAGCCCTAACCTAGTCAACTCCTCATTGCTAATTCACTAACACTAGTACAAAATTATGTTTTCTGGATATGCAAGTGGAATCATAGACCAAAACCACAGAGAAAGTTAGGAAAAGCCTGGATTGTACAGGCCATATGCTGCTTTTATTTCTGGACATCATTATTTCACTACAAGTTTATCATCCACAGAGACAGAATTTAGAAGCCTCTGAGCCACCTAGTTTAAGATTTTGCAGAGTGCTACAACACAAACAATGAAATTCAAGCCACAGTTTCTACCCCAGCATCAGCTGGAAATACATGGTGTAAGCTTCAGGAACCCTCAACATCAAGCAACATACAAAACACATAATTTGGTTGCCTCAATGCAATGCATACATTGCCATTTAAGATAACTTAGTGTCTTCCACCACCCCTTGATGTTGCTCCAGAGAGGCAGGAGGTACCCATGAAACACATAAATTTCATGTGGGTAGCTCCACATCTCTGAGGCCTCATAAATAGACCAGATGCCTGTTTTCAAGCAATCAAATCATACTCCAAATTCACCTAGCTTACCTTACAGGGAAAGTGCAGAATAAGCTTTTTTTTTTGCACGTGTAATAATACAAATACTCAAAATTGTAAGGGAAATGTCACTTTTTAAATTTAAAGAGGACAGATGTGAACAGAAAGAACATTACAGGGACCCTTACACTGTAGCCTTCTGACAGAGTTATCTGTCAGTGCAGGAGGAAATCCAGTAAGTACCAGTAGAAAGTTTTTATGGAGAGGTAGGCACAGCTTGATTTTCTTACAAGTAAAGGACAGACCACTTTCCTTCCAGTGGTCTTTACACTAATAGGACCACATTCACAGCAGAAACATTTTGTCAGTGAGCTACAGCAGGACTACTGGTAATTTTTTCAGGTTGGCAGGTGTAGCTTGAACACATTCCTATCTAACAGAACAACTGTACACCAAGTGTACACAAACTCCTGTGTTCCAGTGCTTCCTTAAAGCAGTCTGGAAGTTCCTTAAAATGAAATAATAATTCATTGGCTTTATAGCAGTCAGCCAATTTTCTGCTGCTGATAAATGGATTCCAAGCGGGCTGTCATCCATACAGGAAGAGCTGTGTGAAATTTAAACAGTCAGAACATGTGGCCAGAGAGAGTATGACTCCTGCTTTAGTAAAACAGTTCTTTCAAGAGTATGTAGAAAATAGAGAGTGATCCTAGAGAGCATAATCTACACCTGAGAGCATAATCTACACCATAATCTACATATAGAGTTTGCAAATCATTGTACAAACAAAACAGAAAATAATTTTTAAAAACTCACAGATGAATTTGAATGACGGAAAGTGTGAACTCATCCAAACAAAAAATATGTGTACCCTAACTGTACACATGTACAATGACAGGCTCTATTCTAATATTGCCACATAGAAGAATTTAAGGTTTTTCTTGTGGGTAGCCCTCTGTTATCACATCCATCATCAGCAATGGTTAAAAAGGCAAGCAGTATTACCAGCTGGTTGGAGAGAACACGGCAATTTACATCACTGGGCACCTGCAATTTGAATTGTGTGTGCTCTCCAGAACACATGGGGAAGAACAACAGATGGCTTCTAACCACTCATAGCTCTCTCAGGTCTGTACTCTCCAGCTCAGAAAACAGAAGTTATCCATCCACAAACAGCTCACAAAATCATGAATGGTGTGAAGAGTATTTCCTCACAAAATAAGAATTATGGGGCACACAATGAAATTACCAGACAGAAGGTTTAAAAATAAACAAAGGAAGTACTTTTTCTACACAATGAAATTGCAAAACTTATTGCCATGGGATGTTGTGGAGACTGAAAGAACATATGGATTAAAACCAGCACTATAAAAACTCATGGAGTATAGGTTTGTAGGCAGCTATTAAAGCTTAATGGTCCAGAAGCCTCCTTCAGCTCAGGAAATCCCAAACTGGTGATCAGGAAGGGTGCAACACTGGAGCAATCATACTACTTGAAGTATCACTCACCAGAGAGCACCAGTACTAGGCTAGACTAGAGAGGCATTTTACACAGCAGGGTAGTTGTTCTGCTCTCTGGGGAAAAAGCAAAAACAAAAGGAAAAAAAGAAAATAATAAAACAAAATACACAGATGTTCTTGTGCAGTCATGATGACTTAAGAGTAAGATGCTTCTTTGTGTGCAGCTGGAATAAGAAAAGCAAAAACAACCTTGAAAGAAACAAAATGTGGGAAAACAGGAAATAGACACCAACAGACTGTATCACAAGCCTTTCAGGTAATTTAAAGGCAGTCATTGTTTAAGAATGCTGAAGAAATCAGGCAAAAGACTGAGGCCTTAGGATTTTGAGGAAGGAAGGCTGTGTTTGGAGTGACGCTCATTCTGGTTCGTGTCTCTTACAAAGCATTATGAGGAGAAACAATAAAATTCAACAATGCACAGGTCTGTCTGACTCATGTTAGAATGCTCTCCATAGCTACAGGATACTGTAATACTACGGCTGCTTTTGTTACAGTCATTTTTTTCATGGGAAAGTTGCTAAGTCAATTAATGCTCCTCTCTTCTAGCCAGGTACCAAAACACTGGCTTTACCTGGCAAGCAGGAAAAGAGCTAGAACAAAATGCCAGCTACTCAGAAACAATAAAATGGAATCTCAGTTATGCCACATAGCTATCACTTTATTTAGACTTGACAGTTCTTATCTGGATTAGATGAAAAAGAAAAAAAAAAGTGTAATAAAGGCATGATCTTGGGAAAGGGAGGTATAGTGGGAAGCACTGAACAAAGCCAGTAAAAATAAAATGCTCTTGCTCTAGTCATCTGCAGAATTAACTTAACTTACATGTTCTAGAATAATGAAAAAAAGCCTAGACAATCAAGATTATTCAAGAATTGCCAGTCAACTCATCAGACCCCAGAGAAAAAAATATGTCTGGTGGCTGCCAGAATCTTGTCTACCCAACTGGTAACTTCTCACCATTAGCTGTCTGGAGCCCAGCTGGGGCAGAGTGAGCCATCCCCCACAGCTTGCCTGGCTGGGCAGAGCTAAGGTTAGTGCTGGGTCACATGAGAAAACTCTCAATGCAGCTGCCTCACTGTATTTTGCTTGTGGTTTATAAAATTAATAGGTTTCAAGAAACAAGGCAGTTCAGTTCTCAATGTGCTTCATGACCAAACCTTCAGAAGAATAAATAAGCTATGGAAAATTCCCAGTGGGTAAGAGAAAACCTCAAAAACCTCCACGTACCATAAGCCCTTGTGTCTATAGAAGCTGACAGGGTGGCAGGAACAGAAGGTCTTGAAAAAAATAGAGAGATTTTTCAACAAAGACTAAGCAGCTCATATCTGACAGTACAGGCATTTCCTCTGCCTCTGGGCTGCCAACTAAGCAGTGTAGGCTGTAATCTCTGACACAGCCCCTACACAAACCTACTCAAAACCAGGCTTAATACAGGTGAGCAACACCAGAATGATCCAAGCCCATAGGCATTCCATGCTCCTGTCCTGGAACTGCAAAAATTGCTTAGAAACTACAGGCTGTATGATTAGTTCAAGATGTACATGTGTCATCAGCCTCCTTGAATGTCAGAATAAACAAGCAAGGCAAAAACAGGCGCAAAAAAAAAAAAAAAAGACATAGCTGTTCTTAAAACTTGTACGTGTATTTACTGTTTTTCCAGAATAAATCACCTCCAATCTACTGAGTCAGGCTCAGTTTTTTCCCCACTTTCAGCCTAATGTAGGGACCTGCACACTATTCCCATTCTGCTTCTCAAATTAGACAGTTTTCTTACTGTGATTCTTCAAGAGAAAATAAACACATGATTTTTTCAATACAGTTGCTTTCTATCACTGTACCATATATTTTAATTGCTTGGTGTCTGAGATCAATATAGGTACTTAGCAAGTTTGCTAATCTATTTTACCATTCCTCTATTTCCAGCTTCCACTTGCTCCACCTCTCTTTCATTTCTTTATCTTGAGACTTCATTTCATCTCACATGCACATTTTTTTGGCCATACTCAAGTTCTGCTCTGCACCATTTTAAAGACAAGAGACTTCTTCCTTGCTTGCTCGAGTGACCTAATGATTACTCGAACACTCAGTACTATGTGAGGTAAGCCTGACCAGACAAATACCAACTTAGAAGCAAACTTGTGGTAGATTTGTAAGAACTGTCATCAAAACAATGCATCTTTGGCTTATGCTAAGTACTTGTTTGGTAAAGTACATTTCCCAGAGCTGGGTATATGACTTAGCTTCTTAAGTCTCTCTAGATCTCTCGCTCTCTGGTTTTTTTTTTGTCCTCACCAATTTTTCTTTTATGCTGACTAGAGTAATCTTGTAACATATGTACAATACTGAGTTCTTTGTCTTCCAAGGATAACAGAACACCTCTAAATAGTCTCTCCTTGTGACTGGGCTTCTCATGGCACATAATGTAAGACTATTACTCTTTAACTTCATAATAGAGGTGTCCAGTCTTTTTTGCCTAGTCTGACAGCAAAGAGGTGATGTCCCTTCCTTTCAATATTCAGTTCATTCCTGAATGTTCTTTTATTTTGGGTCAGCTTTGCACCACAAGCTGAGCTCCTTTCTCATTCACAGTGGTTTAGGAGGGACTTTGCTGTAATGCTGCATGACAGACTTTCATGTACACCTTGGCCAACCTCACATCTGGGTGGGCACATGGTAGTTGCTCTCAGACCAGTGAACTTACACCTTCCACTGCAAGCAGGAATTATTACCAGGCTTCCTCCTTATTCCCTTTATCACAGCCTTAGTAAACCAGTTTTCAGTAAAACATGTTTCAGAGGGGCTTTGTCTGAATGTAATTCAGACAAAGTGCATTCACCACTAATAAGCAGAAAGGTGCTACATCTAGCTCAGAAATTCCCTGAATCATAAATTTTCAGAGGTCAGGAGAGTGTGTCACTGTATGACTGCTCTCATAATTCCTCATCTCTCAGACAGACTCAGAGTCAGCATTCCAGGCTGAGTCTAACCAAATACTACATCTGTTTGTGCACCTTCAGACGTGCCTTACATTTCCCCTTTGCATCCACAAAGTAACCTACTGGATGTCCACTGAGGATTTAACATAAACATACAACCCTTTTTTGTCTAGAGGCTGACGAAGTGGCTAGTTTCTTCTGGAATAAGACAAAAATTTTTACAGTTTACTAGATTCTGGTCTTAAATTCCACTCTGCCTTCATCATTAAAAATACTGTAATTTTTATATCCCAACCCTCTTAAAATTTCTTTACCAATCCATACTCTGACTTTAATTTGCCCCTGTCCCCAGTGAATAAGGAGGCTAAGAATATGGAATCCACATATTGAATCAAGTCCTGGTCCTCTGGAAGATCATTTGAAGCCAAAGGATCATGCCCACTCCCAGTAAGTGAACTCCAGTAAAAGATTATTTCAAAAGTCCCTATTTCATGAGTTTTGGACACTTCTATTTGTACCAAAACAAGATTTCCTACTATTCTTCTCACCTGAATGTTGTTTTGTACTAGGAATAGAGCAGTTTCCTCTGATAGCAGTTCTCACACCCTGGGAATTGCTTGCAATGATGTGCTCTTCACAACGATGTGTTCACCTTCAGATTCACCTCACAGACACAAATGTTACAGCACTGTGTAGTGTCTGGTGACCACTGAGCATGCCACCATGGTGGAATGAACCAGGGAAAGGATGGAACAATGTCCAAGTAGATACAGCCATTCTGAACAAAATACATCAATACTTGCTTTATCATCATGATTTTTCAAGACATTTTCCCATTACATTATTTCATCTCTCCAGGAAACCTGAAAGCAGAGTCTTTATCCAATCCTCATCCTCACTGCTGCTCTCCAGTCTAGCCTCCCAGCACCCTCACTGCCCTTCCAGAAAAACCATTCTCCTTGAGGAACTCCAGCAGTACCCCATCTTCTCTGGATAATACCCCCCTCCTTTTGAGCTTATTTTGGAGAACAAACAAGATCTGTCTTATAGAGCAAAAATAAACACTTGCCGTCTCCTTAACATTCAAGAGGATTAACAGTTAACTGGAGCTACTTTTCCCCCTTCATGTGGCAACTTATTCTGCCACAAAGGCTTGTGGCACTAATGAAATCCTGCCCTATTCAAACAAATGGCACTTCACCTGGACCAACAATTTACTCAGTGTGTATTCCCTTAGAATAAAGACTTTTACATCATTTGCAGCATTGACTCTAAAACATTTATATACAAAATGTATTTGTATATAAATACAAGTATATATATAATATATGTATAATATATACAAATTATATTTACACTCAAAACTACTCCCATTTTGATTGACCTTAAGAACATCAAAGGAATAGTCTGTGCAGGCAACTGTTTTGGTTTTTTTCCCCTTTAGAATAATCCCCAAAGCCTTTATGGCAAAAGCACAATAGAAACCTTGAAACTGAGATTACAGCTGCAACCCCATGTAAGCACTACCTTTTCTTCCCCATTTCCAGTTCAGCTGAAAATTGTCATAGTCCAACAAATTAAAACATGTATTTAAACATGTGTTACCCTGAACAGATTCCTTCCCAAGCTGACCTACAACAGTTTTTGCAGCCTCATGTAGCATGCAGATTAGCTTTTGGGCTTAAGTTGAGAGCTCTGTATGCACAAAATTTCTGTCACACACACACACAACTCTTGTTAACACAAAGCTGGCAATGGTGATTTCCTTCTAAGAGAGCAAAGGAAGAGGAATTGACTGCTAGTGTCTTACTTCAAGCAAAAACCTATTTCCCAGGTATTTTACTGAAGATATTTTACAGCAAAACAGGGACAAATATTCATATAAAGCCAACAAATAACATATAGAAAGTAAGTGAAAGCTAAGGACCACAGCCCCTACTTCCCCATTCTACCAAATCCTACTACAGATACTACAGTAAAACTACATCCCTTGGAAAAATCCCTACTTTATTAAATATAAGGAAAAAATACTGTCAACACATATGCATCCCTAATACCAGTATCACTTCAAATAAACTGCAAACTTCTCATGTCATTAAACATCTACACATTTCAAAACAGACTTTTTTTCTGCTATTAATATGGGAGCTGTCCTCCATACTACAGTTCAAAGTATTCCATTTTCTTTCCAATATCCACTCTAGAAAGACCTTTAAAAGCACACATTTACAGAGTACCATCTGTACTAAAGAGAGCAGACTAAAAAGTGTGTGTCAGCCATCCTGTCCTCACAGGACAAGGAGTTAATCCATTAGTAGTTAAGCCAGTTTATGAGCCAATTACAGGAGAGTTGCAAGCTTCCTAAAAGCCTCTTCAGAAAACTCTTCAGTTATGTCAATATTAAAAAATGGTTAAATTATCCTCTATGACAGTGGCCTGAGGCTTTAAGTAGAGATGCAAGCTCACTGAAATTTTGAACTATGTTGATTTAATGACTATTCCTGGCACTGACATCATCATTTCCTTCTGCCTTGGTCTCAGACTGGCAACCCCAGCTATTAACAGGGAACAAGAATTTAATGACAGGAGAGAAAAGAGAAAGGCTAAACAAGAAGTTATTTCTAGTACATGCTGCTATTCAGAGAAGACAAAAGATGTAAACAAAAGTTAAAGCAAAGCAAGTAATATATAAAAATTATAATGGAAATGGAATAGGAAAACAAAAGAAGAGGTACTATCAGGAAAGGATAAATGTGCTTAATGATGGTACTACACTGATTCTTGTAGGGGCAAGTGAAGAAATTTTAATTTCATGTAGCATGGCAGAAAGCCAAGGAATAGGTCAACATATCAAGGCAGTCACAGAAGCACTCACGTTAATGCAGCGTGGTGAGAAATGCAAAAGGAGCAAAGCACAAAACAGCAACAATTACAATACACAGCAAATTATTAGAGCCAGCCAGCAGCTTTAGCTGAGGTGACTGTGGCCTGCAGCAATCCTAAGTGGAAGCAATGAGATCCTGTCTGTACAGGCTGATAAGAAAAGAAAGAAGAGCAAAAGGCACCATGGGATTCAGACGCAGAAAGGCTGTTATGGCTAAATAATGAAGCCAGACCACGACACAAAAAACCCCCATGTCATTTTTATTTGCTTGGAAAGGTATATTGGTCTCAGTGTTCTGTATGGGAAATACAGGTTTTATGGAAAGAAAACTGCAGTGATCCCTGACTTGAGTCCAAGTTTAACCTGCTCCCAGGAAGGAGCAGGCACAGCACAATCTCTCCTTTCAGGCAGCACTTGGATGTCACTGTGTACATGCATGAGCACATAAGCTAACAAAACAAGCTGCATGAGCACGTCCTGACTTTTCCTCTTCACCAGCCAGCAGAGGCCAGAAGCATCTACAACTATTAGATGTTAAATATCCATATGACAAGAAGGAAGACAAAATGAAGAAGCTGTTGGAATAACTGACATTCATCCCTAAGAGAGTGTGATACATGGCAAAGCAAAAGTTACCAAGAAATCACCCAAAAGCTTTTGAGCCTACTGTCAGAAATCTGACTGTGAAGTTAAAGATAAGGAAAAGGTTAAAAGCAGAAGTTTTAAAGAATTTATGACTCAAGAAGGAAATAAGGCACCCTGGTGGGGAGTGGGTAGGTGTGAGTGTGTGAGTGGGGGCATTCAGCTCTAAGAAACAAAAGAGATAAACAGAAGCAGCCCATCCTAGGGCTTTCCTACCTAGCTGCTGAGCAAGAGTTTCCTTCCATGTGCTGAGTATGGTTATGTCAAACAGATATCCCAGGCTGGCCATAGACAGTAATATTTTGAATAAAAGTTTAGACATGCTGGTGAGTGACCTGAACTGACAAACACCTGGAACAACTGGGAGGACATGAAGTACAGCAGATTGGAAAAGAGCATCTAAACCACATGCTATGACACATCTGAACCACAGGGCCCAACAACCCAGAACTCCTGGGCCAAGAGAATGCATCAGCTGAGAAGCATCTTTTGTGTGACAGGGGATGCACACAGGAAGGGAACACAAGGGAATGAGATTGTTTAATGAAAGCTGTAGCACCAACAGAATGTAAACCCAAATCAGCTTCTTCTCATCCCTACCCAATCCAAGTACAATTTTTCTACTAAATAAATTCTTGAATACTCTTCCACATAGATTTTCACCTCATATATTTAATTAGATGTAGTAACAAACACATCTTTCCAAATGAAAGCAAAACAAAAATAGGTTGTAATTTATACAGAAAAGAAGTAATTATTTGTGGAACTAGAAAGCAATCAAAGGTGCCTTCAAACACTTCACAGAGGCTACAGTCTTCTGTAATGAGAATGCCTTGGCACACCTGAGGTAGATGGAACCTTTAGTGCTTTAAAAAACTCAACTTGAAACAACTCAGAACAACTCTTGATTATATTTATGTGAATAATCAGACAATCTAGAATCTTGATTAACAATAGCTATTATTAAAGGGCAGTGATCTTTGCTACACTTTGCAATACTTTCATTAAGGAATTCAAATTAAGTTGGTTCATCAGCCCTGCTGAGACCTGATGGTAGTTATGTTGCCAACTAAGTTCCACAGTAACGCTGATAAACTGACTTTGTTTTGATAAGAGAACTGGGCTAAAGTTATACAGATTGTGTCACAGTGAACATAAAAATTGTCTCCAACTAGAATTCACAAAATAGTATTAATAACTTGATTCTGTGAGGATTTACATATCTAAAAAGATGTATCAATGCATCTCATTGCAATTACAAACAATGCAGTAATCAAACAAAGGAGGTAAAAAATAAAAAGCACACAGTATTTAACACGGAAATCAAGGCATTATATCCTCAAAAACTGCCCTTTATTTAAAAAAAGAAACCCAACCCAAACCAGAAAGATTCAATTTAAAGCAGATACACCAAGTCTGTGAAAGGAGGGAAGCAGAACAAGAGTCTTCTTTAGTAAACCAAATAGCAACCGACAGATCAGGCTTGTTAACTTTCATTTACCTAAATTTTTTACACTGATGCAGATAGAGCTATTCATAGAATAGTTTGGATTGGAGGGACCTAAAAGATCAAAAAGTTCCAACTCCCCTGCAATGGGCAAGGGCACCTTTCACTAGACCAAGTTGCTCAAAGCCCCATCAAAGAAGCACAATCATCATAAGGATCAAAAGGTGCATTTTCTAATACTCTTCCCTATGAAATTAACTGAAAAACCCATATCAATGTCCCTGACTTGGCAAAAGGAGAGATCAAACAGGATTCTTAAACCATTTATTTCAAAAACAGCTGTCACAGGATGGTGACTTGGCTAATTTGAATCAATCCTCTGGTCCTACAAGGAGACATGCAATAGTGTTCTGTGCCTAAAGGATCAAACTGTGAATACAGAAATTCCATGAAGGATGTTTTGTGGCCATTCTGTAGCAACACCAAAGCAACTAAGTCCAGCCAACAAAATCTTCCATTAGCAGTGAAACTTCCTTAATAAAGCATCATCCTCTGCAATGCTACAACTGTAAAGCACCAGACTCTTAAGACTCTCCACAATTTTTTTATTTAGGAAAATATCTACTACTCAGTAGTAGGACTGCCTACTACTGAGTCATCACAGAGCAAAACCCAGAAGGTGCCTAGAGAGGAAGCCACAGATTTCTAATGGAAGACAATCCCTTTGACCTGTTTGACAGGAAAAAGCACCAGTTGCAATTACCTGCAGAACAAAAGCACATCCAAATGGTAAACCTGGTAGCCCCTTCCAGGAGCAAAGCGTTACACAAATTGTAAATAATTTCCCCTGGCACACTGTTCCATTTGACTTTCTACTCTGAAAGGTCAGTCATGTCATAGGTTTAGCTAAAACCTGCGATATCCCCATCCAAAGAAGAACATGCTTCACCAAGTGGTGGTTACACCATTACTTGTACAGGACTAAGCCTCTAGAGATGAAAAGCAATGTAAAGTGCTCTTTATTAAAGTTTTTAGTGGCTTGTCACTTCAACTTATGGAAAAACAAGATGCAAATTAGGGCATAGTCAGATAAGTATGTTGGTATAACCAGTTGTAATTAGTAGCCCACATCAGCTTTTTTAAAATTCCAGTTACAGAAGGAAGAGCTCACACTGGTGCTATGTTTATCCTCATAGTTTGGGACAAAAAGGGATCTTCGGGATCACACAGTCTGGCCTCTTTTGAGACAATGATGAAAGCTCACACCTAGTAAATTTGTGCAATAAATTCATGATGCTTACTTCATCTTGAGAGCATATTTCTGAAGAGCAATTGAGGCTTAACTCAGAGGAATCACAACTATTAAAATATCCTCACAATGTTTAAATTGTTTGCTGATTAATGATCATGACAAAAAAATAAACAAATTCCCCACCCCAATTGTTTTACTACTTGTTTCCCACTAGTGTTGAGCTTCCAAACATTGGTAATCACTTTTGGTAGGAATAAGTAACCATACATTCAGAAGGACTCTCTTCTAAATAATGTGCATACTGAGATCTCACTGAATCAGCCAGGTTGAAAACGATCTTTGAGATCATCAAGTCCAACTTATCACCTAACACCACCTTGTCAATTAGACCATGGCACTCAGTGCCACATCCAGTCTTTTCTTAAACCTCTCCAGGGGTGACTCCACCACCTCCCTGGGCAGCCTTTTCCAATGCCCAGTCACCCTTTCTGTGAAGAACTTCCTCCTGATGTCCAGCCTAATCCTGCCCTGGCACAGCTCAAGACTACCTCTTGTCCTGTCGCTGGTTGCCTGGGAGGAGAGGCCAATCCCCACCTGGCTACAGCCTCCTTTCAGGTGGCTGTAGAGAGTGAGAAGGGCCCCCCTGAGCCTCCTCCTCTCCAGGATGAACAACCCCAGCTCCCTCAGCCACTCCTCACAGGCCATGCTCTCCAGACCCTTCATCAGCTTCATTGCCCTCCTCTGGACATGTTTGAGCATGTGCAGAGCCTTCTTGTACTGTCCATAACACCACAGTACTCATAAGAATTGGTGCAAATTAATCTGTTTATATGGAAACATTTTACTGCTGTTGGGTTTTAATGTTAACAGTTCTTATATTAAGAAGTCAATTCACAACTTTTTGCTCATTCTTTGACCTTGAACAGCCTATCAAAAATTCTAGATTTTCAATAGGAGCTGTAAAAGCTCTGATAACTTTCAAATCCGTGTTCCACCTGTGCAAGACCCACTCAATATTAGTCATTATAATGTTTGAATGGTGTGAAACAGAGTTAATAGCCATTATCCAGGTTTGATTTAAATGTCTTTGAAATTTGCTATGAATTCTAAAAGGAACAATTTAATACCAGCTAAAATACCCTAGGAGAGCTCCAAAAGAGAAGGAAAACACTCTGACAAAGCTATTATATTGGCCTTATTCTAATACACTGTGATTTTAAAACTAGCAATGAACCAAATCTAATTTTTTCCCTCAGAAGCTATCATTATTTATCAAACATGCTTTGTGAACCATTTCAAAGATCAGACCAGTAAACAATAAAAGACTTTTCATTCTTAGGTAACAGAGAGTAGAAAAACAGATATCCTACAATTCAGCTTTCAGCAGAAAAAATTCCAGCAAACTTGTGTTTCTTTTAAGACTAAGGTTTGATTAACTATTTAT
Source organism: Alethe castanea (assembly GCA_024734035.1). Classification (NCBI taxonomy): domain Eukaryota; kingdom Metazoa; phylum Chordata; class Aves; order Passeriformes; family Muscicapidae; genus Alethe; species Alethe castanea. The sequence continues at coordinate 87,025,794 of JANRGV010000051.1, read as the reverse complement.
TCAAGAAGGTTGGGTTTTTTTACTTTTTGTGTAGTTGAAAATCCACTGAGAATGAAAGAGGATGGCAAAATGTAGAATTCTGATACTGATATATTGCCAAAAATATATGTTCTGAGTCTTCTATTAATTATTTTGCAAAATCAACATATTATGTATGATACACTTCTCTCTCTTGCACTTGTTTCTTCTCTAAGAAACAGAATCATCTCTCTTTTATCTAAGTGATAAAAGCAATTGTTTCTCTTAGACAATGCTATTAATTGGTATATACTAGTGTCACAGAAAAATAGGGAGATTATCAATAAAGGAAAATTCATGCAGCTCAATATAAAAGGTGGGAAGTGCCCCTTAGTTATTAAAAGCCAAAATAGATCTCACAGAAAGGGAGGTTTTATTAACACTACATTTATAGCACCAATCACATCTCAAACTTTCTGTCAAGGCTGCAAACCACCCATGATCTTGTTTAATTCCCACTCACATCAGCAAAAAGAAATCCTGGTACTTTGCAGGTTAGTGTCTGGTGGTATGTCTCATATGTCTGCTTTGGTATCACAATCACAGAATTGCTGGGGCTGGAAGACACTTCTGGAGGTCTTCTACTCCAATCCCCTGATGAAAGAGTTGACTAGAGCCAGTTACCCAGGGTTATATACTGTCAGAATTTGAACATTTCCAGGGATGGCTGCTCCACTGGGCAACTTCACTCTGGGAAATATGCTCCAGTGTTTGATCACTCTTCACAGTAAACCAGATTTTTTTTATGTTTAAATCCAGTTTCATCTATTTAGTATGTAGCTAAAGCCCAAACAAAACTCCTGTTAGAAATTATTGTTAGGTATAGACACAGGACAGTAAACCATGATGTGAAAATGCATAATAGAAGAGATTCACTGCTTGACAAAAAGCTATTTTACAGCTAATATAAAAATTTAAAAGTAATTTCTTAAATAGTGGATTTAAATTCTGCTGCATGTTTTCTTTTTCTGTAAAGTTGAATGCCTGTCTTTTATATTTGTATTCACTACTCATGAAGAATTGAAAATTCCAATAAATGCCACGGAAACAACTGTGGGATCTCCATGGTGATATTTGTTGTATCTGCACTAGCTGTTCTGTAGCCCTCAGCCTGTGTGCTGAGGCTGCACATCTTGGTCCCTTGACTGCACTGACCCTGGGGGATTTAGGTATGTATTATCCCTGGGTCTTTTACAAGGAAAAAGAAGTTTGAAGAATTATGGTGTGCTCTATTAACAAGACAAGAGGAAATGGTCTCAAGGTGCACCAGGGGATATTTGGATTGGCTATTAGGAAAAATTTCTTCACTTAAAGTGTAGTCAAGCATTGGAACAGGCTTCCCAAGGAAGTGGTAGAATTGACACTTCAGAAAGTGTTCAAAAGGCATGTGAATGTGTCCTTGGGATTTAGTTTAAAGGTGACTATGGTGGTGCTGCATTAATAGTTGTGAACCAATGATTTTAGAGGTATTTTTCAACTTCAATTATTCTGTGATTCTATGATTAAGTCCCTTTATGAGAAGTTGACTGTGACATTGGGATGGATCCTATTATGCCCAGACAACTTTTTGCCCCACAGTTTAACCTCGGCCATAGAAACCCATATTGAAAGACAAAGTTAAGTAATAAGCTTGTTGTCTAAAGGCTGTCAGAAACCATGATAACAAGCAAGTCAAGAGACAACTTCTTGCTGGAAAAGGGGACTGAACAATGATTTCTCTTTCTCTGCATTCACACCAGAAGGAGAAGGGTCGTCATTACTCAGACCCTCTTTGTGGAGCTGATGGCACATGAAGTGTCTGTAATGAGGGATGTACCTATGCAACATGGGCTGAAAAGCATTTAATAAAGCATTCAACAAGTAGCAGACTATATCAATGGATCATCAAGAAAGATATAATAGAGCACAGAATCATAAGACACTCTGAAATTTCCTTCCCCTTTCCCTCTTTGCAGCACAAACTACAAGCACACAATACAGGTCCCATTATATTTTAAAAATTTTCAAGGGGCAATTAGGAGAAGCCTAAGCCAGAAATACTTGAAAAGTCATCCAGGAAAGTAAAGGGATACAACTTTTAAAAATGAGAGAACTTAGATGTTACTTCTCCCATTGTCTCCTTTTCAGATTTATTTTAGGACAATCATAAAGCTCTAATAACCTTTAATAGATTTTTTTCCCAATCATACATCCTCAGACAAAGAGGAATTCCATCAAAAGCAGTAATAATTCTGTCACAAAATTAGATTTGTTAAGAGAAAATGCAACCCATCTCCGGTCTTATTTTAACCTGAGAGTTATAGACTTAACATTTGCACTTTTGTACTGAATGTTCTGACCTAAAAGTACTAAATGAGAAATGTCCTTTTGGGTAGAGACAGCTCCCATCTTAGGGCACTGCTCCAAAGAATATAGGACTGGAAGGACCCTCTTTAATATCAACCCTGAGTCAGCACTGGCCATGCAGTAGATAATGTCTTCATAAAGTAATCATCTAGCTTTGTCCCATGAATTACTTTATCTCTAGCTGGAGCTTGTTCTACAACAGCACTGACCTAGTGTTAGGAGACATACTATTTCCAGTCTAAATTTACTCAGAGCCAGTTATTGTGCTTAAAGAGCTTTTCTTCTTCCCAAGAGGAAACTTATCCAGTGATCTTTGTTCCCTTATTTACTCAGATATTATTCACAGAGAAAATTATCTCTCCTTCAAGCCTTCTCTGGCTAGCTTTAATAACCAAGATCTTTCGGTTACCTCTTCTTTGCCTTCTTCCATCAATCTCACTAGAAATTACTGAAATTACTGTTCATTAGTGCCAACAATCAGCATTTGATAGTTTATTTAAAGCAAAATTGAGATGTGCCTGGCAGTGTTTAGGATCTATTGAATGAGAGACCAGACTCCTTGTCATTTCCTCTAATGGATGAAGAGATTTCATGTATATTTTTTAATACATCTATTCTATTTTTTAATGAAAAATTGTTCCTGGGATTCTGCCTGACCCAGGTGTTTCTTTGTAGGTTACTGCATTATGGTCTCAGGGATGAGAGTAAGAAAAACTCTCAGAAGATGAAACTACATCCTATATTAGGTAAAAGTTATAAAGCTGTAGGACAGAGTCTCAAAAATACATCTACCAGCTTTCACTTAAAGGCTGGACCTCTGTGTCCCTGCCTAAGGTAAGGGGCCCACCCTGAAGTAATATCAAGGTGAAAAACATGTGAGAAGGCAGGTCTGCAACCATGGGAGTTAAGAGGGAACATTTATATTAAAAAAAAAAAAAATATATATATTTTACAGATTCCCACTTCACAGACCACCAGTGAGCATTCCAGTTGCTAGTCTATCTATACTAGGGACACGAAATTAAACTTCTGTTTTTAATGTAGTGAGAAAGAAAAGAGACAACTTTTCTTTGGAAATATAGTTTAAAGTACATTACAACACTGCGCAGTTTGTAGGTGTCCAGTTGAAAAAACACAGGAACACTTCTAGAGACTGATCTGCACCCACATGACTTCCATGGGAATTGTCATCACCAACAGGAGCACACAAAAGGACATTATGCACTTTTCCCTGCTCATGAGTTTCTGGGCTGTTTTAATTTGTTCTGTTCTGCTTTTATATTCTTTTAATAAATCTGAAGGCCTTTCATCACTAATGCAGCACTAGACAAAACAAGTGGGAAGGATTATATGAAATTTGATCAGCAGCAACAAAAAGCCAATTTAACTGGGGGGTTATTGCTCTGCTTGTGATGTTTTAACTTTTGTGAGAGGCAGAGGCTTAGTTTACACTGGGATTTCCTGCATGATTTATAAAGCAGGAGTGAAACCCCTCACATCTATTCTAATAGATCTCTCCCTTCATCCATCAGTGCTGACAGCGTTAATCTGTGAAGAATTAGTGAGCTAGAAGTTCAAGTCAGCTCTTCCCTTCATCTGGCTATAACACTATTCATGGAAACTGCATATAAAAGGTACCAATAAATGTCACTGTGCAATGGAAACAGAAATGATTGATTGTACATTTTTGCATGGGAAAGTATTTTATAACAAAAAGACTGATCATCAAATCATTGACATAAAAATGGTAATGGAGACAATGGAGTCTTCTGTGAAGAACTTGATTTTTGCTAGATAAATTGTTTCTGTTCTCTTTTCAAAAGGCATAATTTGATCAGAATTAAGTGGCAGCACTGACATTGCACCATACTGTCTATCTACAAGTCAACTTCTAGTTTCGTGTGAGACACCTGATTTCTCAGTGGACTAAGAGCATAGATAGTGTGGAGCCAGGCAGGATCATCTATGTCTAATTCATAAATGAAATGGTTTAGTGGCACAGCACAGAGGAAGTCACACTGACTTTAAAGACTCAAAATGCCTGTGATTGGCTCCTGTCTGATTGAACCTGGGAATATCTGCTGCCTCCAGCTGACCATTTTCAAAGGTTTCTAACTGATGTAGCTATTGAAGCCATGAACTGGAATTGATGTGCACAGTTCAGAGTCAAGACATATAAATCTTTGGTCTTTCCATGAAGAACAGCAGCATATTTTCTCAGCAGGAATACATGTGAGGCACAGTTGCTGTACTGATACAGAAGACATCAGAAACAGAGGCTTTACTTCTTCTCCCCTCCGTCACTGCAAAATATGCAGACTGAAGAAAAGAAATTTTCCCAGGAGCAAGAAGGCAAATATTTCCTCACAATTTTTGTCCTCCTGCAGTCTTATATAAAAACAGTAAGAGAGTCACAACAAAATAACAGGGGTGCTGACTAGACCTTACAGTCATCCAGCATGATTCCCAATAAATTAGTTGACTAGTACAACTGAGAGATGAGAAGTAAAATAATTGAGTGTAGCAGTAATTAGGGAATCCAGTGTAGCAGTTCTCCTTTTCTTATTCTTAGAGTACCCTTTTAGGCTTCTAAGGCCATTTATTACCATTTGCACTCTAGAGCCTTTTTAAGCAAGCCTGGCTAACCCTAGACAGGGCAAATAGTATGCTTGCTCTGGGTACTGTATTTTACACAAGATTCCCTGAAACCTCTTGACTGCATTTCAGACAACACCTCCTTGTCTACAGGCTTGTGCTTTTTCTCTGTTTTCTGGGAAAAGAGAATGTGTTTGACTTTTATAGGAGATCAGTGCAGGCTTCTCCAACAGACATCTCTTCAAAACTCTGTCTGGACTGGAGATAGGAGAAATTGTTCCTGAATGCATTTAGCATGTCAGTTTAAAGAGTTCAGAGCTTGACAAGGAGAAATACTTCACAGTATCACAGAGCTCCAGCAATGCTGGGCAAGTGGTCATGACAAATTCCTTGGGGTGGTTATGGAAAAGTACTTAAGCATGTCTCTTATACTGAGATGGGCTTGGGCTTGCAGGGTCTGGCAACCTCTTCTCATAGCACCAAATTTCACACAAATCCCTTGGAGGAAGTGAATTGATTCAGGTTGAAAGAGTCACTTGGGACTTCTGCTGTGACTGGCTGCTTTCTTGTTCCCTCCAGTGTTACTTTGAATTATGTCTCAAATTACCATAAGATTTTGGCTATCTGGAAGATCATAACACTTGAGTACTCATTTTCACAGCCTCCTGCAAATGATAAAGCATTATTTCATGATGGAATAGAAAGACTGCAGAAAAATAAGTGTCAAAAGAGGGCTGAAAATGAGCTTGAGAAGAGCAGATGCATTTCATATGAAGAAAGGTTGCATGGGTTGGAGGTCCTTGAAAGACAGGAGAGAGATTTTAGTTGATATTCAATAGGCTTGTCATATTTCCCTTTTGATGCAAGATACATCACAAGCCCCAGAAAACCGTGTGTTAAAGGCAATAGGACAAGCCTTTCCCTTCCCTACAAATCCCAACTTGGAACAAGGCAGAAGATGGGAAATCATTATCTATTGAGAGAAAATGATGTGACCAGCATATCCCAAGGCAATGCTCACATATCAAAAGAAGAGAAGCCTTTAATGTGTTCACATATTGACCACCATTGTAAGGAGAAGCTCAAAGCTCTGACAGTGTCAGAGAGCAACTTTTCTGCGCTGTGCCTTGAGTGTGTGCCTAGATAGTTTAGGCTGCAAGGAAGAGAGGATTACTGCCTGCCTGGGACAATGAAAGGGAAAAAAAGGCCTGTTCTTTCATAGAAATTATTGTAGTTTAATTTAGGCTTTATTCCTGCAACAATTTCAAAAATAATTTTTAAATGTATGGTGGGAATTCGCATAAGGTAGCAGAAAGAAATGCAGCAGAATGTATTTGTAATGCTTAACTTAAAGTTAGTCCCACAAAAATTACTGTGCTTTTTCAACTCAGCCTGGAAAGATTATTTGTGAATGTGAAGATTCCAAATTTAACAATTAGTAGAGTTTTGTATACACAAATGCATACTCATACATTGCACCACCCAACACATAGCTCCTAATTCACAGGCCAACAGTTTGGGATCTGCAGCAAAGATTTTATTTATCATAATTTTAAAATCAGGGCCTGAAAAATGAAATTTTCATTTTCATAATTGGAAGAGCATAGTAACATAGGAACAACAAGTATTCAAACATTCTTTTAAGCATTTGTCTTTCAAGCCCTATGCAGGAAGTAGAAGTTAGTTTTATTGGATAGAAAGGAAACTTCAAACCTTGGATAGAAAGGTTATATAGAAAACATCAAGGCAAATCATGACAGGGAATCTAGTCTGTCATATTTCCTTTAGTCATAAGAGTTATGAGAAAATGGGATGAAAAGACATTTTTACTGCAATCAAAACCTTTGGAGGAAAAGGGTACTGAAAAACATTACCCTTTGTCTTGGAGAAATATATAAACTAGTTATGCCTTAAAAAACAACTAATGTCAATTCCCTCCTCTCTCTACAACTTAAATCCAAGTTCCCAAATGACCAAACTGTTGACTGATAAGACATCTTATCACCTAAGGATAATTTGCAGAATGTCCATACAAGCTTTTCTGCTGCAATTTATTTGATTTGGTAGTAATACACAGAATTTCCCTGCATTTACAGAGCATGATCATATCTTTTAGGTGACTATGTCACCAACAGTGTCTCTGGTTTGTTTCTAATCAACACAAAAATCAGAATTTTTAAATTTAAGAATAATATTCTTAAAGAATAGAAGAAAGCACAGAAAAGATATGTTTTTACTAACATTGAAAATAAAACTATTTGAATAGTAAATTAAGGCAGTATGGACCCACAACTGCTGTTCGAAGGGACTGCCCAGTCCTTAACTGGACATATGTGAGTGAAGGTTTATGATGAGAAACACATCTTACCTAATGTTCTATATTATTGCTGGAAACAAAAGACTGACACATTTCAGCTGTACTTCCTTCTTGGAAAGAGTTCCTAGAATTTTTGTACAACATCAAATTTATTTCATTCATGCAAATTCCCAAAGGTGCCATTGAAAATCTCAAGAAACCCTGCTTACATCACCATAGTTTCAGAACAGTATGCCCTTGGCAATTTTTAGTTTCATATACAGCAATGAAGCTGCCACAATGAAGTGTGTGTCTTTAAACTTTATCCACTGCCTGGCACCACTTTCTAATCAGGTTGTTTCTTTTTTATTTTTTTGCATTCTTTTTTTCATTGAAACATTGACACAGGTAACCCATAAAGCAAACAAAAGAAAGCACTTCTGCTTACATAGCAAATATTCAAATTTTGTATTTGCTATTTTAACTCCTAGTCATTGGAATGCCATTTCTCTCTCTCTACATACAACCGGCATACACACATGCAATACATATAAACATAATTTTCTTTGAATTGTCATTCTTTCTCCCTCTCTCTCTCTCTCTCTCTAGGTGTAGGAATGTGTATGTAAAAAGTCATAATTTCATACATATGTTCAAGATCAGAAGTAGATTTAATTTTTTTGCCGGATTCCTTGTGATCTAAGCTTAAATGCATTAATTTCTAAAAAGAGATTCCAGAGGAGTCACAATGTAATTATACAGGCTTGCAGTAGGAAAAACAGCCTGAGATATGTATCTATAATTTACCCTTCCACCTTAAATGGAAATTTTGAAAGAGAAACTTGCGGTTTCAAGCAAAGTAACAAACTGTTGGTCCTATTTCTTATGAAGGAAGATATATTTATTGAGTAGCTATACTTACATGATGACAAGAACAAGAGCTGGCACAATCTGTCAAGAGTACTTTAAAAATCTGAGTCAATTTAATTAGAATGAGCTATGGTACTGTGCAATAATTTTCTGCTCTTTTAGTGTGTCAGCAGATAAGTTTTGAAGTTCTCTGGTATTTTTACAGCAAGAAAATCGTCCTGGAATATAGTGTTTATGCCTACACAAGCTTAAGTAAAATTCCCAGGAGAACTATTGAACACTTGCAACTGTGTCATTCATAACAGGACTCACTTGCTTTCTTTTATTGTACAATAAATTAAGAGCCACTGGAAAGTGGATTCTCAGGCTTGTTTAGTTTGGAGGTTTTCATGAACTTTCAATTACATGAGTTCCCTTAGATCCCAAGTCAAGAGAGGACACTTATGCTACACCCTGGAGAAGTCAACTGCTTTGGACAAAGATAAGGAGCAATGTGATGTGTTTGCAGACTGTCTTGTAATAGTTTTTCCAAGATTCATATTGGAACATTTTGAAATATTGTTGAAGCAAGAACTCTTGTTTGGGATTATATTATTCTTTCCCCAGGGTACTTGTGCACTTAATTTGGAATGGGAATCCAGAATAAGTGGTCTGTAGATAAAGACTGGCAGGAGATACGTTGTCAGTGAGAAACTATTTATGTTTACAGAATTAAGAATTAGAAGATTTATAGACAAAACAGATACTATTTACATGAATAATTTAAACAGTATGATTGCTTTGGTTACTATAAAGGTTAAAGTCTTCTGCAGCAGTGGTACACTACAAGGGAAAGATTAGACCTACAAAAATATCTTCCATGAAAGTGGAATAGATATTTCCATATTTTTACTTGATTGATTCATTTACAATTTCAGCTAAGACTTGACTCTACAGAAGTTTGTGGGACTTTGATTTTGCTGGGCTTTTCACTGGATAAGAGCCACGGAAAGTCATTGCTCTGAAGGACAGGAGGAAATGGAAATATAAGTGATTCCCAGTCAGGTTTGAGACTTTCAAAATTTGCTTCTGAGGAGTAATTAATATACTCCTATTACTTTGAAACTATAAATTCTTAATATGTAGACCTGAAAAATACTGACAGGACACGCTTTGTACAACTTAGAAAGAATTTTTTTCTTCAGAAAGCTTAGTCCTTCCTGTGTGTTAGGTCCACAAAGCCAGGGAGATAGTTACTATTTATCATTAAGAAATATGCCCAGAAGGTGTAACTTATTTGTCATTCAAACCGAAGAAGTGAGAAAGTCTAAACATTAGGATTCTAGACAGTTGAAATATTGTACTATTAGCAACATCTAAATAAATAATACATGCTGTGGAAATGATACTGACAAAATTATTGAAAACATTTCAAACTGAGGTAGTTGAGTAAGAAATTAAAACATTACAGAAATGATAAAAAGGGAAAAGCAGTAACTCAAGGGGAAGTACTGAAAGTAAATACAGAGTCTTTACATATCCAAGGCACACCTTTATGTGATCTAAACATCCTCATTTATGGAAAGGACCGTACATTTATATATTTCTTGATTTTACCAGATGGGCAACTGGGGCAAGGAGAAGGTTTTTATCAGCTTTCTCCTCAGATGCATGTGTATACATAAATTCTGTGTCAATGTCAACATTTAACAATTTGAATCCGTTTTCTGGCAAGTGTATTATCAAAAATTAATTGCACTGGTTAATGGTCAATTCCACACACTCCTGATAAATTTCACTGTCACTCATGACTACTCCTCTCATTGTAGATGACATATTTCACTGTGTAACTGTGCAACTGTGAATTTTAGGGAGGCTTGCCTTCCGATTTTCTTGAACTCTTATTTTCATTCTCAATAGTACTCTAGGTGAATACTACAGACAGCTGCTCCTTCAGTCCACGCTGCAGACAAAAGCAAAACAACAATCCCCCTACAGACAGTGCTTAGAGGAACCTCATGAGATGAATGAGGATCTCAATAGGCAAAGAAACCAAATTACAGGTCATCCTGGGAGCTAAGGTGGAGGTTGCCAGTGGGGCAGTGATCACTGTGACATAACTACAATAGTGAAGGATATTTAATTTCATTTCAAGTGATGGGAAGACCTTTTTGTATCTACACAAATATACACAAAATTCAGTCAGAGGCAGGAGTGGAAAAAGAGAATATATTGTTAGAAGGCAATTGCATTTATAAATGTTTCACAGATAGGGTCTAATTATGTGATTCAGGGAAATTTTTGCCACAACTTTGCAAATTTGACCAGGAACTGTCCTACTTTGGATATAAGTCTGTATTCAGCCGTAACAATGCATTTACTGTAAAATTAATTGCATTAAAAATCCACAAACTTCTGTTAAAGTAGGATGGGATAAATGTAATAAGAGACCATACTCTCTAAGGCAGTGTTTGGTTATCAATGGAT
>JANRGV010000051.1:86979695-87015103 GCA_024734035.1 Alethe castanea | reverse complement strand
GATGAACAACCCCAGCTCCCTCAGCCACTCCTCACAGGACATGCTCTCCAGACCCTTCATCAGCTTCATTGCCCTCCTCTGGACACACTTCAGCACCTCAAAGTCCTTCCTAAACTGAGAACCCAGAACTCAAGGTGCAGCCTATATCATTGGATCCAGCCTGTTGAGGTCCCTCTGCAGAGCCCTCCTACCCTCCACCAGATCCACACTCCCCACATCTTGGTGTCATTGAAGTTTTTCCAGCAGTCACTCACTGTAAGACATATTTACCAGCTCTTCTATTTTTCCTGTAGCTCTTCCATGAACACTTCTGAGTTTATCAAGCTTTTTTAGCCTGGTCTCCTAAAGATAGAAGCTTAAGAGAAAATGCTCTCTGTCTATACTTGTCAATCAATCTCCTGCTGACCATTTTTTTAAATTGGCGCTCTCCACAGAATTTGAATAAGTGGTAGAGATTTCAAAAGATACTCCAGTTCTACTAATTTTATTAAACTCAATAGCTATGCAGAGAAGAGAGCACCCCTGGGTGTCCCTATGGAGGAAAGGGCTGCACACAGCTGTTCTCAGCAGCTTCTGACTGAAGAGCACATAAATAGTGAGGGTCTGCTGATACACTGTGCCCGCTTTTACAAGCATGATGTTTGGGATGGGGTTGGGGCACCAAACTGGACAGTACAGCAGTGACTGTCAAACAGCTAAAAGGGTAAAACCATACACGGCAAGTACATCTGCAGCTGTTTACAGTCTAGCTGAATTGTTGCCTCTGTTTGAAGCTTGCATGAAATTATTACAAAACCATCAGTTTGGAAGCAAGTCAACAGTAAAATAAGTCAAAATTAATTGCAGACATTACGGCCTTCAAAAGCACATCCTCCTTGACAATTTCCATGCTTACTGTAGTTTCTTTCAGAGTATTTCCCTTTTTTCTTAGTATTTATGAGGAAAAAAAGAGAGAGAAACTAGCAACCTACCTCGTAGGGCAGAAAGGAGTGGGACAGTGAAAACAACAGGTCTCAAAGTGTTATTAAATTAAAAATGTATACTGAAAGATTTTTAATCTGACTCACAAGTGCTTTTGATGTTGCAAATACAAAATTGGCAAAATAGATTAATTTTTCCACAATCAACTCTGACTGAAATTTCAACAAAATGGTATCCAAGTCAAAGGTTTATACCAAGACAGACTAGCAGGGGGACATACAGTTGATACCAGGTGATTTTAACACTGTGGATTCCAGAAAGTACTCAGTCACAGCTCATAACTACTTGCATTCTCAGTACAATAATGCAACCAGAAGCATGAACAATATTTCAGACGGAGTAGGGCAAGAGATATTTTCTCATTATTACCATGTCCACTGTATGACTTTTTACAATAACTTCCTCTCAACAAGTCCTTCTGTGAACAATGAACTTAATGACAAGTATTTCCTAGGTATTGTGTACCATGTCTCTACTCTCCTTATATCTGAAAAGAAATCCAAAAAAACCCAACAAAAAAATTGTCCAGCCTCAACACTTGGGGCCCTGCAACTTCCTCTTTACCCTCCAGCTTCCCCTGTTTCTATTCTACCTCAATGTCTGTCCCTAGTTCCATTCTGCTACCTAAATACCATGTTGGCAAAAAATTTTCAGAAACAACTGTAATTTGTGCTTCATCACACTGCTCCTTTAGAAACTTCTCCGGCATTGGTTTTGGATGGTGCCTGCCACAGAAGCTGTAGAAGTCCCAAGAGTCATTCAGAATCAAACAGGGTACAAGTTCACCCTTGGATTATGCTAAATATTGTGTACTCCAAAGAACCTTTTGATATAGGTTATGTTGAAAGACAGCCAACTGGTTTTACCTAGGGCCCTCCCTCAAATGTAATTGAACTCCTCCAGCTGATCATCATTAAAAGATATCAGTGAAGTAAAAACTGCAGACATTTGGGGCACTGACACAGCCTGCTGAAGGTGATAACAATTCACAGTTCTCAAAATCCATACACCTTTTACAAACATGGACACTACAGGAATGCTCTCTAATGCCCCCAAAGCACCCTACACTATGACCTCAAGCACATTTAGAAATGAAATAATTTGCCATAAGGATTTATGCTTGAATAATTTGCCTCCATTTATAATCCCAATCTGTGTCTACTCTGTGTAAAACAGGAAGTAGTGTCACATTATTTACACTGCAGCATTTACTGCTGAAACAGAATGGCTTAACACTTACATTTGAGTCTTTAATTACAAACCAAGTTTTATATCTATTCCAAAGAGTCATGTGATAACTATCCAATCTCAAAATGGTGAGCACTTTAAAACATGCTCTGCTGGAGGACAATCTAATTGAAGTTGCTGTTGATTTGGATTACAGATAAAATGACACTTGCATGTGATTTGCATAAAGAATTTCATGAACAGAGAAGCACTGAAGAAACACTGAATACAAAAACAAAGAAGCGTGAAACAAACTTCATTGAAGTGGGAAACACAGCAGTAGAAGACAGTATTTCTATATATCAGAGGTTTAATGGAGAACAATTGAAACTTGATTTAGGCTACAAAACAGTCAACAGACACTATGGTGGGGATGGAGAAGCACAGCACAGTAACTCAGTGTTATGAGAGTTGGGAGGAAAGAAGAAAAAAATTGATGCACAATGTTAAAGCCTTATAAAGATACATATCTCTTCTCTCTTCCTCTCTGTACTCCCAAAACCCACAGCACTGCAGCACTTCATGATAAAAGTACCAGATACTATGTGATTTAACCTCTGAGCATTTTTTTCCCATCAGTTTTTTATAAAACCCATACAAGATTAAAAGCATGATCAAGATGCAATCCTGCAGGAAAAGGCACAGCTTGATGTAGAGCTTGCTGCCCAGAGAAAGGAGATTGTAACACATTTAATGGATGTATGAGTTTATTCAAAATGAAGCCATGAAACTACTTCATGCCTTCATTAGCATTCCTTCCCAGGAGCAAACAGAAGTTGAAATTTTTCAAAATACTGTGAGTTCACCTGACTGATGCATACATTAAAGTGGCCTTCTTGTAGTTAGCAATACCTTTTTTCCCCTAATTGATGCAGGTCATATTTTAGGCAGGAAAATAAGCTTCATCTGACATTGAAGTGAGTTCAAAGCTGGCTGCATGTCTCTGCAGTGGAATGGAAACTTCTCTAAAGCAACACAAATGTATATTCTCTAAACTGGAAGCAGCAAACCCAAGAGGGCTGGGTGGCTCATGGACCCATTCTCAATGTAGGCAAAGAGCACAGAGTGCTTGCTGTAACATCACAGGAAAAGCAGCCATTGCCAGCTCTGGCCTCAAGCTACCTCCACACTCAACAGGAGCTGCAGCCCTGCACCACACCAACCCAACCATCAAGAGCCTGAGACTGAGCACTACTGCCTCACAAAGCAACAAAACACTGCCTCCATGAAGAAACATCCCCTGGTTACTGCTGACACTTTGGCAGAACACCGGCTCCAATCTGGAAAATACTGTATATGGCACACCACACTCAAAAGAGAGAAGCAAACCCTGCTCTACACCACTAACAAGTAACTAGACTTCACTACCACCTATTAAAGAAAACCAGATTACTATGAGAGATTAAAAAAATTTCATCAAGCTAATGAGTCCAAGTGTTTTCTGCATTAAAACTGAATTCAGAAAAAACAAACAAACAAACAAACAAAACCCTCCCAAACAAAACAGCAGAGAAAACTATTATCTAAAACTTCACTGGTCACTGCCTGCACTCCTACTTTCTGCTCTTAACAGCATCAGAGAGAGGACCACAACAGAAACCCAACAAAATTTGGTCTTCAACATCAATAGGTAAATAGAGCCATGCATTTCCAAGCTTTCTCTTTAATCCAACCCTTTAGACAAATTCTTTACCTATTCCTGGTATTTGATTAAGATAGTAATGTACTAGAAAGTAAACTAGCTCCAATGTAAATGAAAAAAGCAGGAAACAAGCTAGTTAGCACAGGGAAGTTCTCTGATGACTCAAAGATGATGCCTCCATGTTTTATTTTACACAAACGTATTTAAGCATGTTCCATGATTGAAGGACTAGCTACACTTCTTTAGTTTTTCAAGGTGTCTTCAAATGCAATCACAGGAGGAAACAGCAAATCTGCACCAGACAAGATGGGATCATGTTTTCCTCTTATGCTTTAAATTTGCATCCAGACTACTGATCCAAAAGCAGGAATGGCCATTATCTCAGCCCTTCCAGCCAGACTTGAGATATGTAACTTGGCCCTTCATGAGTTGTGACCAACAAAACAAAAGGGCTGAGTCTCTGAAATTTTCAAAATGAAGCATCATTTACCTTAACCTTAGAAACATCATATTGCATAAGAGACTTTTAAAGTTACATAATGTCAATCTCATTTAGGCCAGTGATTGTCAACTAGTGAGCAGCAATGGTCATGGACAAGGAAATTCAGATCTATAATGTGAGCAACCAGAGAGGAAGGTCAGATGCAGCTCACTGCATGCTCTGTGCTCTATTCACATGGCAGGGAAGGCTACAGAACCATCACCAATCCCAGGACTCCCACACCTAGGCAGAGACCTTCTGCTTTAACCAAAAACTAAACCTTCTTCCTCTTCAGAAGGCTTTTAAAGCCCGCAGATCAGTCACTGTTCTTTTAATAATCTCTGAAGTGTTTATCTTAGGGATGTCACACCTACTTATTGTCTCCTTTCCTGCTTGCTCTTGTAAACTGCCCATTCAACTTTGTTCCACATGGTCGGAATACATCTTGTAGAGCCCTCAGGAGAGCTGCACAGCATTTAATTTATAAATTAATGCAGAGCAGCCATGTCTTCCATACCAGAACTACAAAATTTTCACTTACCAAATAAAACTTCAGCATTGATAATGTATTTGTAGCCTTATGAACGGTTTACCAGAAAACTGTGTTACTGCATATGAAAGACAGCAGTGGCCTCTGAAGCACATACGTTGTTATTTAGCTATATAGATTTACTGGGTGGGAGAATAAAAGAAGCAGAGGGGAGGAGGGGTGAGCTCTCCAAAGCAGATGTTTCCAAGCTTTTTTAAAACTAAGAGACAAGACATAAGACAACACTTGAAGGAGCAGCTGGGGACACTAAATAAATACAGACATTTAAATGTGACTAATTACATACACATGCTGGAATTCTCAAAGGATGATCAGGAAGCCAGGCTCCCAGCTCACTCTGACTTTCAACAGGAGTTCAGTGGCCTGTTCCTTCAGGCATGCTGCAAGATGTCATCCTGCTAAATACAGAACACTGCCTCTAAATGTTGCCTCTAGTAGCTTAACCACAGCAAAGCCTACAGATTGCTACAGAGCTATCTACAGGAGCAATTCTCTTTATTAAATAAATACTGCATGTATCTGCTATTCCTTGCCTGTGTGGCTCTGACAGATGAGACAAAGTCGTCTTGACAGCCTAGAGGCCTTAAAGCATCTTGGTAACCACCTTTCTGTGCTAAACACAAACATGTTGCCCAAAAACTGCTCTAACAATGGTGGGGAAAGGTTTACAAAAAGTCTAGGGATCATTTCTGAGTACCTCAATTGAAAAGCAGGAAAAGTTTCTGTATGTGGGAAGTGGCTCATAAAAAAATTAGGGAGAAGTACATACCACTGATTTTCAGATCTATTCATCTAATATGGCTAGACACACATGTTCCTGACTTAGTTCAAACACTTCCACCCAGCAAGGCTACAGAAAGAGAATCTTTCTCCGGTCATTTTCCTTCCTCTGCATTACAGAAAAAGAAAAATGCAGTTTTTAAGATGCACAGGATTAAGGTCTGTTTCAGCTTAAAAAGCATGAGAGGAAAAAAAATAAAATACAACATTGCTCAAGCAGCTGCCAGAAGCTGTGTGTCATCACAAAGGGGTGTGTATGTACATAAGCGGCCGAAAGCACGGGAAAGTCTTGACACCTTCATTCCATGGCCTATCGTAAAAATGTTCATAAAATTACAGAGAGATTTCTGGCAGGTGACAAACAGGAGACAGCCTTCACAGCCAGTGGAAGGTGAGGCCAGATGTTGATAGTCACAACAAGCAGTGGCTGATTGTGCAGAGGGCCAGGAAGGCTGTGGCTGTAAAAAGTGTGGCGGAACACTGCACGATCTTTTGTGAGTGAAAGACAGAAAGGGGAGAAGCCAGGCCTCCTGAGTAATACTTTCTTTTTCTCAGCACTCAAGGTGACTCATTACATGACACAACAGTATTTAGTAAAAATGCAGCTACAGGAAGGTACCAAATGTCAAAGTCCATGCATGTTGTTTTTTACCTGCCACACTTGGGCAAAGGTCTGTGGTCAGCAGGCTGCACATCTGCTCTCTCTGTATGGTGTGAACACACACATCAAGAGCCTGCATCCCAAGTCCTGTAACTGGGATACAGGAGACTTACAGGGGCCAGTCACAAGGACCAACAGGTTTTGCACCAGGTCCCACAGGGGGAGCCCACAAGTAGCACACTCTTCCCAGAAGGAGCATCCAAAGTGAGAATTGTGGTTCTTACAGAGAAAACAGAAGAAGTTGCTGGAGGACACAAGCAGTGTGAGTGTCATGCCTACATCTGTACGGCCAATGTAACTTTTAAATCCACTAATGCTTCTCCTTTTAATCTCTTTTGCAGGGATTCAGTCCAGGAGATTGTGCTGTGGCAGCTGGCTGAGCCTACGGCCTCTGATGAAGCACAACAGCTTAGTGGTTTAAGACTAAATGAAAGTACTGAATGCTTCCTAAGAAGAAGCTATTAGGTAACAGTTTTTGAATTGAATTTTTTGCTTCCTCTGCAGGGGCTAAGGAAGCACACTTGCCTTTTGCATTTTTTAATAATCTACTACTTAATGTTCAAGAGCTCAGCACTTAAATATTTTAATTTGCCCTTCCATTCAGATGAATTTTTCCATCCATTCATCCAGCTGACTGCCACAGCATGCTCCATGGGACTGCAGGCTGGCTCAGCCCCAGCTGCTTTCCAGGCTTTTTGGAACGCAGAGGTGGCAGCAATGTGAACAGGCTCAGAGGGCACTCTGATAAATACCTAAGGGTAAGCTCATATCTTCTGGAGAGGTAAAAAAGTTTCCTAATTGGGCCAAGTCTTCATTTAGCCTACATAAGTGGTCTTTGAAAACAAGTACTTCTCTGGGGTTTAAAAAAGCAAGTGTCTCTACGGTATTTTTAAACAGCTGCCCACTGGATGCAGCTTTTGTTCTCCTTGCAAACCTGAACTGTTCAACCAGTTATATGTATGAGGTCATTTGCAGGGTATTGTTTATCTTTGTAGCTAAATGCTTCATTTAAAAAACCTAAATATATATTTTTTTAAAACAAAGTCAAGGAAGTTCACAAGACAAGCATTAGATTCATCAGAACAAGTCAGTTTTTAAGATGAAGTGATTCTAGATTCTTGCTCATATTTTTACAGCCTTATTTGCTCACTGTAACGTCCACGAGATATTAATAAGAAAATCAGTTATTTTCACTCAATACTCAAATGGAAGCTGCACTTCCCTAAAACACATAGTCTCTGCTTTTTGCTCATGACCTACCTCTAACAAAGGTTCTGCCTCTCCTGCCTTTGCTGCTCTCCTCACTGGCAAATTCCAGCTACATAGACATTTAGCTGAGCATTGCTTAATTACCACACTCTTTTCTTACATGCTGAAGCATTAGAACCAAGATGTCTTTGAACAAACCTGAAAGAGATTTCAGATCATGTGGAAAAATGTTAAGAGCTGCAGTTTGCTGTAGACCTTCCTGAAACAATCAGTGTGGCATGAAGAAAAAGCTGGACTACATTCTGAAGTGCTTTTTTTCCCCCTGATGTAATCATTCCCCTTCTTCATTCTGTTCTTCTTTCTTGTAGCTAAGACACATTCCCATGAAAACCTGCATCAACAGAACTACATACTCTAGAAACATTATTCTTTCGCAATTTTCTTATTTGAACTGCTAAACTCTATTGTCACTTACCACTCAAATAACAAATAAATGTAGAAACTAGGCAAAGTCAGTGTCCAGGTCAGATACTAAAGAGAAGGTAGCAATGGAAACAGTTTCAGCAGACAAAAGCTTGTTTGAGCTCTGACTCTCCAATTTTGTTTCTAAGACACCTGGGCTCATTATGATTCAGTGGTTTAAACCTCATGATTTTTCTACATTGCAGCTAATACACTGAACAATACCTAGCAAATCATGGTTACAGAATGCTTCACAAACCAATCTAAGTTTTTTTTCTCTGCATTGTAGAAAGTTAATGAAATAGGCTTCAAATCAAGAATACATAAGCACAGATTTAAAAGGTATCTGACCAAATGAATAGAAAGCTAGAAAATCACACTGTTAAAGTAGTCATTGTCTCACTGCTATTCATAAAGCAATAACTTGCATGTATTACATATAAAGAAGGACTTTTTCCAGACACCTATTCCTAGCATTTCAGAAGTTCACTGAAAAATCCATTGGTACTGTAATGTTACCAGGTCTCACTTAACTGAAGACAAAACCTTTAAAAGACAGCTGGCTTTGGTATGACATACTCTCAGAATGAAACAGAGGCAAACACTTCTGAAGGTCCTTCAGTACATCACCTAACTATTCAAAACAGACAAGAGCAGAAGGGCATTTCAGTTAATCTATGTTTGCAGAGTCACGGGTATCAAAGGATCTCAACCCACAATTAGGGTTCAAAGGATATGGACAGAAGGCTCTGTGGCTGTATCACATCTAAGGAGTACAGTACACACTTTCAGACAGGCCAAGGCAAAAAAATCTTAATGTGGTAATCAGGACAACTACGCTCCTTTTCCCTCTCTAAGCACACTATCCTCCAGGCTTGCTTCAAGGAGAGTCCAAGCCCAGTGATAAACGCACTGCCCTGTATGTCCCACACACATACACCCTCTCTGACAAAGAAATTGCCTTTTTCCACCTTCTATTTTCCCCCAAGGCAAAGCCTTATGATCAATATCAATACAAACAACACTAAAACAAAAGATGCCAGCCTAGGACTTGGTAGATACAGGTTTGAGCTCTGGCTTCTCAGAATGTGTGTGACCATCATCACTTGGTCATATTCAAATTGTGCAATGGAAAATGACATAATGAGGTAGCAGCTCATTGTGCTATTTCAGGTAGCAGCTAGAAGAAGGCTGGGCCCTCCAGGTGGTACACAGCTATACTGACATGGCCATTTTTGTTCTCAAAGAGATACAACTGTGCTCCAGCAGCACTGTGCCCTGGTTAACAAGTTCACTGGGCTCAGAGTCTCAGAGTCACAGCAACTTGCAGCAGACAAATTTACTTAGCTGGTAAGGTCCTCAATGCAAATTAGAAGGACATTAATATTACCCTTTGATGTCTTTTTAGTATTTATGCCATGACTAAATTGGATAAGTGACTTATTAACATTTAAGACTATTAGGAAGAAAAATACATAGATTATGCGGAGAGAAGGAAAAGGAAAAAAATTTCACACCCTATAAATTAATAAGGATGTTTCTGATTAAGAACACTCAATGTCCAAATAAATGTGTTGATTCCTCCAGCTATTTTTAAGTGAAGCACTGCACACTGTTTGCAATCAGAGTGTTTCTCATAACTTCACAGCTACATTTCAAGTCCTACCGTGTTGCGAGCTTATGGCAGACAACACCAGTGTCTGTTATGACTTCACTCAGTCTCAGCTCCAGGTGGACCTTCCCCTGAAACACACCAAAAACACCATAGGAAAAGTTAGTTTTATGCATAGGCACTCACATCATTCCAACTTCAACCAAAGCAAGCCAGTCTGTGCAAGTAATTCCAGACGTCTGAAGATTAAATGAGAGCTGTATAGCTAAGGTCTTTGAACTCCCAGAGAATCCAGACTAGTAGTCATTCAACTAAATTTGGGTGCATAATCCTCACCATTATTTTATCTCTATGTGTGGAGTGTCCACGGTCTGACACAGAAATGTTGTGTTGGAGTTGTAATTAGCATTTTAAATATTAAGTAAGTATCTGCAACACTATTGTTAAAAATGATAACACGGAAGTGTGTTATAAATTAGCACCTACATATTTTAAACATTATAAAAATAAAATCTATTAAGCAATATAAATTGCAAGACAAGTATCAGTAAAACTATACCAAACAACTATTAAAAAAACACGTTAAAAATGTTCAATCATGTTGCTAGCATTCACAGCATCTACTGTTACACAGTCTTCAGCTCCTTACCACCACATCATTTATTGTGACTTGGGCCATGATACTATCCTTCAATACACTAAGAAAATAAAGGCAAACATGAATACCAAGTGCATTTCTCTTACTAATTCCACTGTACTTCAAAATGTGAGTAGCCACTCCCACTGACAAAGACTCAGCATCATTTTACAGTGCGTACACAGTAATGCAAAACACATTTTGTTATTGACCAAATCTGACATGCCAGCAGTGCCTAGTCATCTTCTGCAAATTATCATAGCCAAAACTGAGCCTTTCATTTTCATTACTCTCCCCTCTACCCTTTGTATTAAAGGATGCTAAAATCCACCCTGTTAATTAGTCACAGCTCTAACCTGAGTATCATCTTTACCTCAAATCACACAAAATTCTTTTGCCACCCCTTTTATAAGATCTTCTAGATTCAACCTTTGCTCTTTTTGCATAGGACCAAAACTCTTGCCAGTGACTTCCCTATCTCTTTTGACTAGTTACTACAACTTCCTGCTCTATGGGGATATCTGTCCTGGGCAATAGAGGAGAGAAAAGATGAAACCCTGGCCTCAAGTTGCACCCATGCTGCTAAGATTTTCTTTCCCTACAGCAGATTTGTCTGGACAAAAGCTGGTGAAGGTAGTCCAAGGCACAGCAAGGAGTGCAGCAATAGTTAAGGAGCATGGACACACAGAAGTTGAGTCCAAGGTCACTCCCTGGTCCTCTCACGTTAAGAAGCACAAACACTGGACTCAGTGCCTGAATACGTGTCCTGAAGGCGCCTATGAGGCATCCTGTATCTTACTGCTGAATTCAGCCATTTTCTCCCCTTCCTAGTGTATATGCCTTATTTTGCACCATTCTTTCTGCACTACCTTGAATGCACACTTCATGCTTTCACTCCTCAAACCTTTGTCATCTACTCATACCTTCAGTATTCTGACTCAGTAACACTTTCTCCTATCTGAGAGCTGGAACACAGACCCTTCAAGCACATGTGGCAGACAATACTAGTGTTCATCCAGAAAAGAAGGAAGACAACCTCTCCAATTGAAGACAAGCTCTTCAATCTGTATAAAGTAGAGGCACCACAGCAGCTCGCTGGCATTTTGAAGAGGGAAGAACCCACATGAGTGTGTGAATTTCAAACAAGGTTTCTGCCTTGTGTCTTTTGCATAATTTTAAACAAAGTAATAAAACCCCTACCACCTCCAATGAAAAAGCCAAATGTTGCATTCAGCTGCCACTCCTGATTTGTGTTTCAGTGACACAGGTATCCTCCTTCACCCTGTCAGTGTGTGCCAAAGTCAGCATTTGTCATTGGCTTCCAAACTGAAGCCAGTCCTCATGCACAAGAGCAGGAATTCTCTGCACAAGTGCATAAAGCCACTTCTAGACCCAGCTCTTAAGGACTCGGTACCACTGCAATGCCCACTGTATCTGTACATGACAAGGGCTGGACATATAATCAGCTAAGAACTCTACTTAAGCAGAACAGCTTTCTTGCTTTTGTTTTACTATATTTTCCTTGCTCTTCAATGTTCTTTCTCCCACTGGCTGCATATTCTATTACGGGATCTAAACCATTAGTCTCTGGAGAATAAATTTATATTATGAACCTGCAAAACCCACTACTGCTATCTTTGTTGATATCCTGCTAACTACCAGAGAAATCAACAATAACACAAATTTTGAAGAAATTAAAATACAAGAACAGAGACTTAGCAACTTCAGAGAAAATATCCCGTTTTAGAAAATAACAAGGTGTACAAATGTTTTTTATAGAAAGACTTCTGCTGGTCTTAAACAAAAGTGAGACCAATCCTTAGCAGGAAAGAATGCTTCAATGCACTTAGATGAGCTTGAGAGCAAACCTGAAGTGGCCATTTGCTCAACCTTACATAGACTGAATAAAATGGAAGCTCCTTATTTCAGAAATTAGGTTGAAAAAAAAATTAAAATTCAGCAGTGTTTCACAAATTTTCCTAGCTACATTAAACATAAAATGATAGTGCTGCCTCTTCTGGGCTAAAAAGCCTTTTTTTCTTGTAGCTTTCATCTTTCTCTTGTGAAAGCTTTGAAAATGGTCAGCTGCTCAAAAAGCGACTCCAAGCTTCCTACAGCAAAACAGAGGTCATGAGATCACTGGGATCAGCAGCCTTCAACTATTCCCAAAACACCTTCCAGTGTTTTACTTCCAGTTAAAAACTCAAATACCTTGAAATAAGGCTACAGTAACACACTTTCACAGGTTTAATTTACAGCAAATGTTACTCTCATATAAACAGAATGCTTGTTCCCAAATCAATTATACCATTATGCAAAACATAAGGATTCATCTGAAAAAATTCACTCCTGAGAAATGGCATTAGTTGGGTTCACAAAATATCACATAATTCATTTTGAAAAGGGAAGACAGAAAACTGCAATAAATCAGTCCATAAGATCAAAAGTTTATCTAATCAACAAGAAGGTCAACCTATAATGGATTAAATGTACCACAGAAACAGGGAACTGCCATGACCTTTGACTGACAGTTTGAGATAAAGTAATTTATATTTTTATTATTAAAATAACTACTGTAATAATAACAAGAGTCTTCTATTGTAGTAGGTCTGCAGAGTTTACAAGCATGAAAGATTAGACAATGCAACAGAAAAAAAAAATTCCTTTTTACCAAAAGCTGAAACAGTGGCTTCATCCTGCTCAGAGAGAATCCCTCCTTTGGAGTCAGGGATTGAGTCTAGGCTCAGTCCTGCATTATGAGGTTATAATGCTTTCTTTTCCTTTAGCAGAGCAAAAAAAATCTGGGAAAAAATCTGGAGGTTTGACAATAACTCAAAAAATTTCCATTAACAAATATATTTCAGAGTGTTCCTAGAAGCAGTTATGCTTGTCAGCATAACCTTCTCTTTTGGAAGGGTTAGGACCCCTTTTCAAGGAACAAGCTGAAGGAGTGTCAGTTCAGCTGCTGAACACTTCCATCCGCTCCAGCTGATATGGAGGGTGGGTTCACAGGTTACACCTCCTTCCTAACCACATCTAACAACATATCATGGGGCCAGCCAGCTTCCAGTTTTCACCTATTGATTAAAGAACCTATCAGATGACTGAATTTCTTGTAGAGAAGCAGATAGTATTCAAAAGAAAATCAGTAAAAAAAAAAAAACTTTTGAAAGGCCTGAGGAAAACACAACTTATACTATGCTTGTTAAATATAACCTTCATTACACAGTCCGTTATCTGAAAACTAAACTGAAACTGATTGCAAGTTGGCAAAGAAAAGAAAAAGTAGACTCAAAGTCCTGGTTTTATAGATACAGGAAAAGCCTGTCTCCAACCATGTCTTTCTGCCTGGAACGCAGCCGTGAGTCACTGTGGATTGAAACACCAGAAAACAGTTATAAAGCAAATAAAAGTACACTAATCCTACCTATCTGTTTCATGTTTCCAGCAGCTGCAAATTTGTGGTTTAATTTAACCACAGTACTTTGAAGGAAAAGAAAATGCACGACCACAGATTATCCTAAAGTTACTCTTATGACAAAGTTCTGCCACCCTGGCATAAAGCAGTTCTAGCATCCTGAACAAGGCCTCTGAGGCAGTGTTTCAAGGTCACCAGGACACCACTGGGAGCTGTGTCAGAGTGCAGTTACATACACACAATATGCGCTGGAATCTGACACACCCCACACGAACCAGTGACTGTAGATTCAGATGTAACATCCAACCTACCTCAAAACAGATGCAATCTGGTGTAGATTCAGATGCAACATCAAATCTAGATCAAAACAGATGCAATCTGGTTTTTCAGAGAAATATTTATCAAAAAGCACTGGCAAATACCAGGAACTTCTGTACCTATCTGAGACTCTAGAAGATGCACAGAAGACTGTCAGTCTGCCTAAGTTCAAGACAGGAGCCAAATCTACCCAAATTTCCTAAATAATTTTAAACCAAGTATCAACCAGGCCTCCATCCTTTTTCTTACTATCAAATTTTTATAAATATTTCACTTTTTAAAGATATCAAAGGAAAAGAACAAGTCTTCACTGCTGATTTTAAACAAAACCAGAAAATACACAGTTTGCTTGAATATTAAGTATCAGGTCAATAGTCTTAATATCCAGGGCTCACACAGCATAATAATTTGCTTCTGCAAAAGAATAATAGTTGATATCACAAAAACTCCTAAATAAGGTATTTGTTTACTATTAAATCTGCTGGACAGGAGGTTTGTGGTCACCTACCTTTCTACTACTCACTAGGCTACCCAATTTTGAGAACTTTCCCCTCTGAGGTGGGAGTGCACCTGGATGAAAGTTTTCCCAAACATTTATTCCATATGGGGACACTTCTCCCAACACAACTCCGCTCTCCTCATTGCTCAGTAGTGTGGAAAGAGGGACTGGAACCCACTTTTGGTTTCTTACTCTTCATCCTGCTGGTAGAATGTGACTGCAAGCAGTCTCACCCCAGCTCCTGGAGATGGAGGAGGGAAGAGATGTAACAAGACATGAGCTGTAGGAGAGGACTAGGCTAAGCCAGTGACATGAACCACAGCTCATTACTTACTCATGCCAGCACTGCATTTTTTTTTTTAATCTCAAATTCAGGGCTGTGATAACACTGGTGTGTTGGTTTATTTTCCCTTGCTCCAAATTGTCCGGAGAAACGAGCATTGGAAGAACTCAGGAGCACACAAAGACCAAACTAGGGAATAACCTGTGCCATTGCTTTCTCAGTATTTCCAATTTTTATTTCAGGATATAGCAAATGTTGTTGGGCAGATTCTGTCTACTCTGAAATCTTTTCAGTCAATTTCCTGAGAAGTCACTTTCTGCCATCAGTAAAACTTAAAAAGCAAACAAGAAAACTGAGCCAAATCCTAAGGGCTCACTAAATGCTGCCCTTGAGGGAGTGGGAGAACACACAAGGTCAGGCCTAACAGCAGGTTTGAGAGCAGGAAGGAGTTTGTTTGCTGTCTACATTTGCTGCTTGTAACAGCTGCTCCTTCCTTTAGCAGAGGGCAGCGGGCGGCTGGGAAAGGTCTAATGATCATGCTAGAGATCACAGCCTGCCTGCTGGACCACAGCACAGCTCACAAGAAACTGGAACAAAACCCAGCTGATTGCTGAGGAAAGTGCAGCAGCTCTATTCAGCACTGCATGGATTCATAAATGCTAAGCAAAGCGGAACTGATATCTGCTTGCTCTCCATATGTGCAAGCATGTCAGAATTGCTCAGTAACTGGCAAACAACTTCACTTGGCATAATGTTCACCTTCCTGTTTCTCTAAAGGAAGAATACTGCCATATGGTCAAAAGCCTTACAATTAATCATGTTTTCTTCTTAAATAGTTTGATAGGATATAATATGTAGATGTTGTGGGTGACAGCATTTCATTTCCCCAGACAAACTGTGTTCTGCAGATAAAAAAAAACCACGTATGTTACTTTAAAACCATGTACACTCATTGTTCAGCAGTAGGTGCTCCTCACCACATTATGTTACAGAGCAGCTATTGAAGTGTAATGGACCAAAACTTGATTGGCTGTCTTAGCCCTTTGTGCTGTTAAGTCTGAATACTGTGCTCTTACATTCACCTAGGGAGGAAGTCTTGCCACAAAGCAGGATCTGGTCAATAGCTGCTCTTTCTCTTTACCACAAACATTATTTACCATTGCTGATGCATGGTTCAGTTGTCTCAAATAATTTTGTCAGTAGGCAATTCGCCTTGAGAATCTCCCCACCCTATCAAAACAGACACGTCACCCCTCTTCAAAACAACTAGAAGACAGAAGCTTAAGTGCCACTGTTCAAAATATAGAGGGTAGCACCCATTTATTTCCTGTGTGTGGTAGAAAGTTGATACCAAACCTGGAAGCAGCTTCTTCTTTTTACAATTTGCATTTACCCATGCTTACAGTAGGCTGTACAAAATGCATCAGTGACTCATTTTTATGCTAGAAGTGTTTAAGTACCTACACAAAGACAGTAAATATCAGTGTTGGACAGTGGGCATGCAATGCTCTTAATTGCTCAACAGATAATGTGATTCTACCAATTACTGAAGTGAAACTGCCCTATACAGTTCCTCCTAAAGACAATTAACTTTGTACCTTCAAATGCATATTCTTAATTAACAATTAGCAACAGAGCCATCACAGTTCAACATGACTTGCTCCACATATACAAAGAGCATTGATTTATATAGAACAGGAAGCAAGCAGACATGGGAAAGACCTCGGAAATTTCAACAAGGTGAACAAAAATAACAAAGTAGAACTTCCAGCTTCCTCCACAGATCTGGAATAAACTTCTCCATCACACAAGACTGAAATGAAGAAGAGCAAATTAAAAAGCCTGTGGTAAAACCTTGGCTCTGATGAATTCATGGCAAAACTCCCACCCCAGGAAGGCCAAGATTTCATTCCCAAAGCCTGACACTTGGGATACAGATTCTGCATTCAATGGGAAGGTGCTGACAAAAAGAAATGGTGTTTTTGAGGACCACACCATGCCTTAGCTCTATTCTTCTAACTAATATACAGGCAGCATTTCAGAGCCACTAATTATGTCCAGCAAGACAAGATGATTTTAGATGTACTCTCCAAAAATAGCCATAAATAATGTTTTCCACTAATGAAGTATAGTACACCACATGACACTGATACCAGACCATACTCAAGAACAGGCATGTTTAATCAACAATAATCAAAGGCCTGCACAGACAAAATGCTAATGTGGTGAAAGGAAGAGGAAAGGCTTTTGGTGTCTGAAGAAAGTACTTAACATCAGTAAATCATTGGCGCAAAGTTTTGAGTACAGAAGGTTAAAATGTGAGACAATTTGCTTCCTCAGTGTTGGTTATCTGCCCTTTACATGCCTTTTATTTTTATTATGTTGATATCCAAATAGATATCTCAGACACATCAAAGTTCTTATGAGAAGGAAGGGGAAATGAGCAATTTTCAAGTTGTCAGACTTTTTTTGCCCCGACAATGACTTTATACAAGACCTTGAGCATAACTGGCTTTGGAAAAGTATTCTGTCATTTAAAACTGAGAACTCAGCTGTAAGAGGACACGACTATTTCACATTTGTCAATGAGGTGGAAGAAGTAACTCAACGCACACTTGGAAAGGGGAACTTTTAAAACAAGAGCCTGCACAGGAAAACGTCAGAACAATCTTACTCTCCTTTCAAGTCCCCCCCACTTTGGCATATACAGACAACACGGAGTATGCTGGTGTATATAGATATCAATCAGAATATCTCTGGATCTTTAACCACTTCACTGATTACATGTACTCAAAGGCTATTTAGGCGTCCAAGCTCAAACTTCACAAAACAGACTTGAACTATGAACTTAATGTGAAAAAAATATAAGGGGAAAACTACTCAAAAGCAGGAAAGGCCTTTTAAAGACTGCATGTGCACTTGGGCTTAAATTCCACTGAAAACACATGGACCACTGAGAGCATCTGTCATCTACAGCCCTAAGCAAATATCTGAATCAGTTACTGTTGGGTAAACTTCCTTCTGTAAAGAAAAGGAAAACATTTATGGATCAAAAGAGAGGTACACACAATAGCATGGCAATTTTTGCTTCCAGACCTCAAAAGTATGAAAATGAGATTAGAGCAGGTCCTGAAAGACAAATGACTAGTAGAAAAGAAACACATCCCATATAAAGTATGCGACATCATGCTTGTACTGACCTCAAGCAACTCATAAAGTTGTCTCTTCTGCTCCTAGCCCCTCCCCTCCAGCTGAAGCTACCTGATTGTTCATAATCTATTTCAATGCAAAAGTTAAACCATTTTCAATTCAGTAATGGCTCAATTCCTGCTCTACTTCTCACTAGAATACTTGGGCAGACACTGGGCATTTAACTCTATGCACAGTACTGAGGAAGACGTAGGCTCCATCAGAAGATGGGAACTTAAAATTCCTTCAGCTAAATGCACACAAACTCACCTGGTTATAGCTTTATACTTTAAGAACAAGTTTCTCAGTCTGGAAAGTTAAGCCATAAATTAAACATTAATGGCTGCTGTCAATTTCCATTCTGTACCCTGTATAAGAAAACTTCCCAATTACATTTAACATTTTATTCTAGATTTTAAAAGGATATATTCAGATGTCATTTTGTATTTGTATGCCGAATACAAATACAAGCTGGAGTTTCATCATTTATTCTCCACAGAGCAGATCAAACTTAACCACCTAGAGCACAACTGCTGTTTCATCATCCAGGTATATCTCAACAGCATCCAGGGTATCCACTGACAGGACTAGAGCAGACTATGCAATGTGTCATTTTCAAACTAGTGAGAGAAAAACCAGCCAGTAAAATGTGGGGGCATTGATGTACCAACAGAGTAAATAAAAGCCTGTCAACTTCAAGGGGCAGTTACAGCCCACTGCTGAATGACACAGCACTGTGCTACTGTTTTCCCCTGACTCGGGCAAAGGGAAAATCAGATGCACCTGATGATGCTGGTTATCTCACTAGGTAGGTTTGCTATACCAAATGGTAAACCAAACCCACAAAAGGCATGTGGGTTGTAATGCCTGCTCTGCATCTGTGGGCTGAGCAGCTGCACAGCCCCACCTGTACTGCTCCATGTGAGACCAAACACAACGTGCGGGTGAGATCACAGCCTCTCAGCAGCACTCAGCCCAGACACACAATGCCCTCCTTTTTCCTTCAACATGAGCAATCATGACAGACTCCTTTACTTGCTGTGAAGCAATAAATGGAGGTGGCATTAAAGCATCTGACAGTAATACTCATATCTGTGTAGTCTGACAATTAATGTAGTCCTGCTGTCAGTAACACCCTTATCTGCAATAAAATTTATGAAGCGATTATCTCACTCCTGACAATACAAAGCACCTTTTTAAGACAGTAAAAATTGGCAATGTTCTAAAACCATAAAACTAGATTCAAAGTCTCAAGCTAAACACCTTGGAAACAATCTGTGATGAAGTTATACAACATTAACACTTCCATACTGATTTTTTAAGTATACAGGAACTCATACAAATGAGGTACAAACCATGTTGAACAAAATTTTAAATTCTTCTCATTAAACTTCAGACAACTCAAAATATCAGCTCTTACATCACAAGTGTTATTATCTGTAATTTCAAATCAGTCTTTCTGTTCTGAAAAATGAGGTACCGTGCCCCAGAAGTCGGCCACAAGAAACACAGCAACCAATACCACTAAAATTTGAACAATCCATTATTTTTAAAGGTGGTTTTCAGTTTCTGACTGCTGGCTGCTCTGCTTAAAACCTGGGTATTTTCAAACTTCACACAGGGTAAAGCAAAGTCCCTCATAGGTTTATTATTCTTACCTAGTTTCTTTCATATCACGGCCTAATGTATTGGAAATAATTAGAAACCTGGTCTCTTTTTTCAATTTCTCAGTCTGACTGTGTAACCCCAAGCAAGTCACACTCTTTCTGACATTTACTCTCACTGTATTCAAAGTGTGGGAGTGACAATAGCTTACCTCAATAGAGTGCTGTGATGCATAACTAAATAGCCATGAAGTGATCTACAACATGGAAAATAGTACAACAGCCACTAGCTGACAAAAGCAGAAGATGCAGGACTTTCCTGGTTCAATGTTTAATCCATTAGATTACATTGGAAAAATTGCTAGAAGGATAAAACTAATAGTTGGCACATTAAAACTGTCTTTGTACTAGTATTTGCATGATTCACTGCAAACGTTAATTACTAAAATATCTTGAACTATTTTCTTTAAAATTGGAGGAAAACTGAGTAACCTTATATAAATACTTGTCATTAACACAACTATTCTATTTTCCCTTACAAATGAAAAGGTGCTTAGAAGGACAACTGAGATACCATAAATGTAAAAGATACAAACACAAAAATACTTTATTTGGCTATCTTCACTTACATAAGAATTCATACAAAATATTTACAAAGCTGCTCCCACTATTATGGAAAGCCAAGCCTTGTTGCAGTCTCAGCATAAAGACCAAGGAATATTTAAATAAATGGATAAAATTAGAGTATCATGTGAATCACATTGATACTACTTGTAACAAATGCTTATCATGGAGCCTAGAAACAGATTTAACAGTCAGGCTCTAGTAAGGATGCAAACAGTGGAAGTCATAAACTGTACAATTACAAAAATCCTGTGCTCCTCATCACTCCAAAACCTAGAGCTGCCTGCAACTTACATTACCAGCACTGCCCTAGAAAGCACCCTGGTCTAAAAAACTTCCACAAACTCACTCTGTTTAAGTATTGTAAAAAACAAACAATGCAGAAGCTTATCTAAATATTGGCTCTCTTAAACTGATAAATTGCAAAGGGAAAGTTTTCATATCCCACAGGAAATAAACACTCAATCTATTGTTCAAAAGCACAGCCATAAGAGGCTTTGGGGTAAGAAGACAGGGACACCAGGGTAAACAGAATAGATCTCATTGTTAAAAGCCTGTTAAAAGCCTTTCCATCACCAGTGACACTGAAATGTGGCATTAAAGAAGATCAATATTTTACATGAGAATGTCAGGCTGAACAGGCTGTCCTGAGGCTTTCTTTGTATCACATGCACAACAGTGTATTATTTGTCTCTCCAAACAAAAAGAAAACCATATCTTGCATGTATGTTCACATATGCTTCACCATACATGACCACACTGTATGTTGGAATGTGTGTGCATTTTAAGTGTCATTTTCCAGCCTGGTATGTGCAGACCTGTCACTGTTGGGACGGACATGATAGACAAAATAACACACAGTAACAGGTAAAATGGCCTTTTATTATGGTTGTGAATTCTCTTTTTTTATATTTTTTAACACAGTGCTTACTTCAGTGATTTGTTACAATAACAGCTTATCATGTTTATTGGTACAAAGAAGTCAGCCTCACCATTTTGGGCAGACTTTTTACAACAATTCAACAAACAGATAATAGTTTTGTTTTTCCAACTGTAGGTGTCCAGTGTTTATCTTTGTTTTTTTTGGTTCTCATGTGAACGATCTTGCCTTCTTTTTTGCTTTACGGCTAAACACAAATCTTATCAATTTTTTTTTCAGTCAACTCACTCCTCTGGCTCACACACCAGCTGTCAGCCCTTTCCACACAGACCTGCACACAGACTGAAAAGGCAAGACACTGTGTCCAACCCTACCACACAGAAGTATTTCCCTTTGCATTTATCTGAGATTTTGCACCGGTCAGATATTCATGTCTCCTCCTAAACAAATGTTGTGGTTCAAATGTGATCTGTAATATATATTTACAGGAGAAAAAAAAGTAACTGGCTATATCCTGTATCCTGCTATATAATTTTGTTTTCTTGCTTTGTTATAATGACTGTTTTCTCAAGACTTAATATTGTAATAGAAAACTGAATCTGCTTCAAAAGAAGGCAAGTACAGAAAGAGGAGTCTCACCGTGTACAAAAATTTGCAATTTAGGCTGAAGTAACACAATTATCAGTATTTTTGCCA
Organism: Alethe castanea; assembly: GCA_024734035.1. Lineage (NCBI taxonomy): Eukaryota > Metazoa > Chordata > Aves > Passeriformes > Muscicapidae > Alethe > Alethe castanea. The sequence goes on along the minus strand of JANRGV010000051.1, from coordinate 86,993,350 downwards.
TTTGGAAGAGGGCCTAGAGATCTGGCAAGGAATGTTTTTCACATTTAAGATGTACTTGTTGCCATTCCTGTGGCAACTTGCCAACACAATTATTTAAGCAGTACCTGCAGATACTATTTTCAAGATGGCTCCACTCCCTGAGGAATCAACTGTTATTTATAGAGCCTGAAGTTATTCGATACTTGAGATAAACACACCCCTCCTTGTATCAGAGACCTGATAGTTCACATAGTTTTAATTATTTCTCTAGGCACAATCCTGACCCCCAGTGATTTATGCACACTTGTAATGCACCCTACACTTATCATCAAAACCAAACTATATTAATGGGCAACACTTCCTTTTTGTAGGGAAGCAGCACATCTGTCCTAGAGCTATCAAACCCATGAAACTGCCATGGCCTTGTCACAAATACTCCTTTCCCAAGATATTTTTTTAATCATCTCACCTGTACTTCTGAATCAGCATCAACATGCTGGAGTTGAAACCAGGTGTCTCTGTTATGATACTTCTGCAGATCTTCTTTCTGTATAGCTACCTTTCCTGAAATAAAACAAACCAGAAGCACAGTTGAAGACATGCTGTAGCTCTACCAAGATATATTTCCATCAAAACCAAGTTTTAAAACGATTTAGGGCCCATCCTACTCAGGAAAGGCTTTAGAGCAAGGAAATATTTTTTTGGGGAATACTTCTTTATACAATACATAATGATGAGCACAATACTGATGGATCATACAATTCTGATGAGCAGCCTTTTCCACTCCATTTTGTGAATGACTTGAAAATTCCTCAAGTTCTACTCACCTAACATGAAGCACTGGACATTATGGACAAGCTTGTAAATATGCTTATAACAAAACTGTCATTATTACTTTTCTGAAGTGCAATTAAGCTTGTGGGAAGAAAAGCTTGGAAACTGTTACAGAGATTTCTTTGTGGCTAATGTCTGTAACAATCCCAAATTAAATGTTCCATGCACATGTTATTGCCAACAATATTTCAGGATGAGCCATTTCACTGTATAGTTTTGTAGGAGAAGGGAAACAACTAGAGATGTCAAGTCACAGCAGATTCCCACATCTGCATTTTGGGGCCCTCAATCTCTCTCCCTCATTCAAATCTTTAAGATCTCACATTACGAAAGCCAGAGCCACCTAAGGGCTATCCCTGACTGTAGAAAAAAACCAGGGGCAAAAACCCACCCCAAAACACTGAAGAGTTTTAACTCTCACATTTTTATACCCCTCTTACCACTACCAAATTCGCTGTTCTGGTAGGTACAATAACAGCACCCAGTTCCACACTGTGAACTAAGAGCCAACATGAATGCAAAGGGTCAATGCAGAAATTTCTGTCCTGCTCAGTCTCTCAGGCAGTATGCAAAGCACTCTCCGAGGGGCAATGAATCTTTTTCCAAGCGTCTTTCTTTGTATACACAAAGCTGAGCGTGGCATGCCTGAGGAGCACGTGAGCCTCAGAAAGCTGCTTTGGGTTGGGTGGCTCCCCAGGCACTGAGCAAAGCAGCATGTTTGAAGTGAAAGAATCCAGGGCAGTCAAACACACTGACAGTGCTCAAGGAAGGTTTGGCAATGTGGTTGGGCAGACTTTTGCTGCTAAATTGAGTTGCTCACATACAGTTTGCAACCACTGCTTCATAATAAAAACACAGACTTTCTTTAACCAAATGTTGTTCGATAAATTACCCAATGGATATAGTTTTGTGGGAAGAAGATTACCAAGGCTACCTAATTTCATGCAGTTTGACCAGATGTCACTAATACATTACCCCAGGAAATGCTAACAGAACACATTTACAAAGAAAAAAAAAGGAAGAACACGTGATCAAAGACAACAAACGTGGCAAACACAAAGCACTCTCCCTTCTGGAATCTAAAAGCTTACAGAAGTCCTAGCAGCAAGTTATTACACACCAGCATTCCCTCAATTCATAGCCTTTGCCCTTAGCTGGATGGCTTCACCCAGCCCTCCTGTTTGCTGGTCTACACCCCATACCATGCTGCAGCTGCATTCTTCTGTCACCTCAGGCTGCTTCTGATGACAGTTTCCAGATTTCCAGTCCCAGTTCCTAAACTACCCTGCCATTCTTCCAAACTGCCCTCCGTAGTATCTGCCAGGGTTTCTGCTGTAGCTTCCCCTTAAGAACTTCTCATCCATTATTTCTAAGTCTTGTTCATTCTGTCCTCAGCACCATTCTCTCACTGCTTGGCTTGTAGAGATTATCAGATCCTGATAAACATTTAACTAGAGATTAACAAGAGAGACTCTCTATTGGATATGCAGAGCAAAACACTTGAAACTTCTTCAAAAAGCAGTAATTAAATTATACAAATCTACAAAATAATATGGCAGGAAGGGTAAATAAGACATCTGAACTGTGCTGAACAGAAGACACCAAGTTATGCCGCTGAGAATCCATGGGATGATGACTGTGTTTTTATAAGGCTTCTACTTTTATTCTCCAATCACAGTGGTTTGTGGGGAACCTAGTTTCTCTAAAACACTGAGAGGAATATATTGAAATGCATGGCCTTCCACTAACTGCTTTGGACATCACTTGAAATTGTTTACTTTCACTGCTTGCTATCCTCACTCCACCCTTTAATCTCCTGCAGAAATCCTCCACTCAACTGCAGCGTTGCACACACTTTCCAATCACTGTCACCCACAATCAGTCCCATTCACAGTCACCTGCCATGTAAGGAGTGCCTTACAGAAAACTCAAGGATGGTTTCGCAATATCTGCATGTTTTATATATATATATATATATATGTGTGTGTGTGTGTGTGTGCGTGTGTGTATATAACATAGCATAAATGGTGAGATCATTGCCCCCGCTTTCAGCAGGGAGTTCCACTGATCTCTGCATCAAGGATGGCAGGGTAACTCAGATGGGTCTGACCACAAAGTCAGTACATGATTGCAGCACAAAGTGTTCACAGGCAATGGCACGTGCCTCCAGCTCCGAGGGAGTTAACGTGGTGATACAACTGTTTTGATTAGGAAACAGTTTGAACAGCACTGTTTGCTCTGCACACAAGAAAGTTTTATTAATGACTGAAACTTATTGACTGGGTTGGCTATTATCCAGGGGTTTTCATTGCATACCAAATGATCCACAAAGAAGAAAAACCTACTGGGGGAAAAAAAGAGGGTGGCAGTAAAAAGAAGGCCTACAGTTTGGCCAGTCTAAACATACGCAAAGATATATTACTGATAAGGCAGGATGTTTGATCTGCCCTGTTAAACAGTTCTCTGCATACACACAGAGGAGCTTCCCTCTGTTCCTGTGAAGGAACAAATTCCCTCAAATTGTTAGCAACTCTTTACCTGCACCAGCCACATCCATAGGCTCATCCAGCTCACATTCTTCCTCCTCCTCATCATCAGACCCACACAAAACACAGTGCAGATGCTGAGCATGGTCATGTTTCTGCCCTGGTCTACACAGCCACTGCTCTTCCACTGGCTGACCTGCGTCTGACCTGGCTCAAACAACTTCCAGCAGCACCAGAACTAGGTTAAATCTAGGCCAATAATCACAAGCTGTTGGCACCTGTCATTTGACCTGACACTACACGATAAGAACCTGTAATTCTCCCTGAAGATAAACCTGACACGAGAGGTCAGAAAGATTTACCACCACTCATTTAAAGGATGTTTTCCTCTTTGTGGTTCTTTAGCACGCTCCCAAACTTGAGCCCATTGTTTTGCACTCTTTCTCAAGACTTGGGTGGCTTCCAGACAGCATCAAGAAACTCTAAATCTTGCACCTGAGGCACCCAGCCACTCCTTCTGGTTTCCCTGGAGTGGCCCCAGGCTGCAGAGTCTGCATCTGTTTAAGCTTTTAGACACTGTATGGGAAGAGGCAGGAAATAGCTGAGCTTGTTGAACAATATAAGGTGTAATTTCAAAACTTAGTATAAGTTACATTTTTAGAAGTTAGATTCTCAGCAATAACCAGCAAAGCTGAAGTAAAAACATTCTTCTCATCTGAACTGATTTCTTTCTGAAGCCTGAGGCTCACCAGGACCTCAGTCTGGGGGAGGGTAGGAAAACTCACACACTCCTGTGTGTTTTCCATCCATATGGCAGCGTTTTTCCTATGACCCACCCCGCCTCCTTCAGGCTAAACAGATCTTCAGTGGAACATTTAAATCCTAAACTCTGTTCAAAACAAGGGTGCAACATGCCACAGCTGAGTTCTTCCTTCTGTGAACCTCTCTTTAGGGAAAAAACAATATACCTATTATTGAGGAGACAGCTTACAGATTAATAAAGCTACTACCTAGGCCCTGGATGGTTTCAAAGCTGCAAATTCCACTTTATAATCCCTGGTACAACCTGATTTAAGAGCCGCCTGCATTCTCCACCCATGCACCGCTGTCATCTCAGCAGGGCATACTGAAACTGTTGAGGAAATCAAGCAAATCTAAAAAAACCCAAACAATGAAAATGAAACGTTCAGTGCAAGGAGAAGAGAATAAGAAGTACGTTTCATGGGTCACATGTGGGTGGTGTTGGCATTTTTAACACAAAGGTCATTTTGACTGAGCTGTTTTAGAGCTTCTCCACTTAAAGAGTCATAGCTACAAGACAGAAGACAGTAGGAGATCAGTAATTTGGGCACAGCAGCAGAGCTTTTGAACAGAGAAGGGTAGGAATTTCTGGCTATACTGCCTGGGAAAGTGCTTGTGGAAGCACCACATCCCCAGTACCCATCTCTCACTGGCACATTTTTCCAAAGCAAGCCAATGCAGCCCATGAATTTGTCTCTGAACATGCCTAGGCTTGTTAAGTCAGGGTCAACATCTCCATACAAAGACTAACAAAATTGGTAATTTGGCTCAGGCATTCTCCATCCGTGGTTACCTTCTGTCTGCATTACCTGTTGGTGACAAAAGGGTTAGGCATTGGCTGAAGGATTACATCCCACCTTTTGAGAGAAATTTTATAGTTTGCAGATGAGATATGTGAATATTTATGACAGATGCTAGACTAGTAGATTTCTTTACTGAAATAGTAGCACAGCAGCAGTAGGAGAGGAGCTTGTCATTTTAAAAGGGCACAAGGCCTGACTTGAAACATGATCCAAGACATTTGGATCCAAGAGTTATTTTACAGAAACCTAAAATCAGAGCATTTCAGGAGCTCTTGTATCTTCTCTTTAGGTTATCTTTATCTTGGAATACCTACACAGTGGAAACAATAGAATTTTACACATCGCTGCCAAGTGAGCTGAAATAATATAATATTGTATTTTTTATATAATACCCTTCATTAACAACGACTGCAGTACAGTTAATTTACAGCAAAGGGTTAGGTCTGAGTCACACACAAAAAGGCCCCAAAAGCCTAATTAACCGAGACTTCTGTCAGCTCTGGACAGAGACTTTTTCTCCTTCCTATATAATGCAGAGTTAGGCAACAAGTGAGCCTCAAAGCTGCCTCAGAAGTAGCTTCATGTTAGTATTTTAAGTGCACAGACACGCTGTTAACACTGCATTGATTTAATATAACTGATACGAAGGTGCACAAAGAAAGTCGCTTTCAATAGCTGGAAAGAGCAAGGACAAATCAGAATCCATTTTAATCAACACTTTAGGCTGTGAGAGCCTAATTATCTTGAAACAAGAAACATCACTGCTATTCCAGCCTACCTAGAATTTTATGATTGTCTGTATGAAAGTTATTTGTCTTTAAGTGAAAGTACAGAAACGCTGACTGCCTTGTTCAAGAACAGCACAAACTCACTCACCTCTCCCATAACACAGAAAAAGATTGAAATAAGCAAACTCCCTATTTCAGAATTACAAAGATAAGGATGAAAATTAGGGGCAACATAAGGCTTCAGAGCCCAAGAAGCAGCAGAATTGCTCCCTCATGGCTCCTGTGCAGTGCACCATGAAGCACAAGCACTATTAGACCATCTGCTACAATGGGTAAGAATTTAGTGGCAATAACAGCAGAACACTTCCAGCACAGCATTAGTGCATCCACAGAGAATACTGAGGTATGTGATATTCATGACCCCAATTTCATTTGTTTGGGTTTTTAAAACTAGTCCAAATACACTAAGAATACCACTTATTAAATCCATTTTTCCCCTTTGTGGGATTTATCTTGGATAAGGCGGCAGAGAAAAAAAGTAGGCTGTGGACAAAACGTATCTTCTATCCTTAAAAGCTGCAAGCTGCAGCATTGCATGAACTATCTTCTCTCAGGGTTGTTTTGCTGGTCACAATGCAAGAGATCTTACCTGGCTCACATCCGAATTTCTGCTCTCCCTTCCTGTTAAAAACAGCAAAACCCCCAAACAAACAAAAAGAACCCTCCTCAACCACACCACTGGTATCAGCTCTCTGCCAGCTGCTCTCTGGGCCCTTAAAATGGCCCTGCATATGGGACACTGGGTATAGCCTCTGGTTGGTGGCAATGGGAGAGCAGTCCTGAGCTCTAGACTTGCAGCCACCGCTGTCTGCCTCACAGCAGGCACCAAAAACCTGAGCCTGCTGCCTACACTGAACAACCACCTCCTCCATTCCCTCATTCTGCATACAGACAATATTAAACTTGTCATGTCAGGAGGAGGGCTGCATGAAAAGACAGTCAAGGTTCTAGCACATTATACTCAGTAGTTTTGTTTATATTTATACTTCTAGGATGAAGAAGAAAAAATGCCACTTTTTGAAAGCTCAACTTTGTTTTCCCGCTCTTGGGACCACCCATCATGTTAAAAGATATTGTGAATGCAGCCTAACAACTTATTCTATGCAGACAGTATTTAGCCTTTCTATGTAGCTACAGAGAACCTTTCCAGGATATTTCTAGTTTATATCTTTTTGAGACTTGTCATTGTGGAAGAGTTGTCTGTTTCCTTTATTTCATTAGTAGCTATATTTGTATCATACTGAGAAGATAGATTACTCCCACATCATTCACCAGTACATTATGGAAACAGTAAACCACTGCCCTAAGCCACAGTCAGGCTAGAAGAAACCAAGGAACACTATTTTCTATTGAAATTCTGATCTTTGCTTCATGCTGCATTGGAGAATCTTTCCTGCACTTAACTAGCAAGAAGCATAGCTCATCAGGGATGATGATTTTAATTTTTTTTTCTTTTAAACCAGTAAAATAATGAAATAAAAAAGGTGATGCTTCAGCTACATTTGGTAAGAGTTAGTGTTACCTAATAACAGTAGATGGTTTGCTTGGATGTTTGGTAATAAACTGTGGCAACTCTGCAAACATACCTCCTCAGCTTTGGAAGTAGCCATTAACAAAGGCACAGCCTCAAACATGCAAGCCTCAAACAACTTTCAATTTCAATGTGTTTTCACTTTTTGTCTCCAAGATTATTTGGTTTCATCAACTTTAGCCCAGATTAGCTAAATTTAACTATTTGTGAAGGCAAATTTGTTTTTGTACTTTACTTTGCTTCACCACATCCAGCATCAAGCAGGAAGAGAGTTACAACCTGCCAGGATACAATGGCCACAAGAGTCTCAATTTGTCATACAACACACCTGACAACCTGTATGAAGGTGACTTAGAGCAGTTAAGTTATTGTAAATGTAATTAACAGAACCACACAATAGTCTTTACCCACTGGCTTTCTGCTCCTTCACTGAGAAGCTTTCACATTTCATATCTGTGCTTTATTCACCACCATTCCATCCCCATCAGCACAGCAGCATCTTGTTCTATTCAAGTCCTGCTTAGCACAGATGTTGTCAAGTTAGTTTCATGCATCTCTTACCAAAACATATGAAGTGTTGAGGTGAAAAAGCCAAACTGACTTAAGTAAAGGATAAATAATTGTGTACTTGTCACCTGAAGGACAGATGATATCAACTAATTTCTCACAGAAGTGTTAAGAGATTTGGTGTGGCATATTTCCTGTTTTTGAACTGATCTGTAGGTTTAAGGTCACAGCCTGGCAGCCTAAGATATTAATTACAAAGCTCAGGGCATATCACAAATATGGTTTTCCTCACTAAATCTAGCTCAGTTACTGAGGTGTGAGAAGCCCAGTTTATTGTTATTGCAGACACAGCATGTCTCATTCAACATCTCTAAAAAGCTGAAAAATATCAAAACAATCATTAAAGAACATTTGCCTCATACAGCAGCAGTAATATCCTAATATTCCTTCTGCTGCATGTAGCCAGAGACACTTTTTTTCCCCATTATTACTGGAGGGGCACAGTTTTACAAGTTAGCCCCATCCCTTCTGTTTTTCTCATTGTAACAACTAGATGGAAACAGCTATTCTACATACAATAGACACATTCTAGCAAATTGGCCTACTAATGCTATTTGATCATTCAGAAACAAACAAATGTGATTTTAAATTGCATTTACCATTGCTTTCAGTAGTATATTTCCTACTTAAAGCATCTGAACATACTACATAAATGAGTACATAAACTCTATCCAGTAACAGTCAATATCAATTAAACAACAACCCAAGACTAGTTTACTTTCACAGTAACTGTTTGCTGAATTTTATCTAATAAGAAAAATAATATTTCAGATCCACTAAACTGTTCATTTTCTTCATTATATTTGCACTTCAACCAGCAACGAAGATTCTTCCAAGACACCACTGTTCAGAAGTTGTGTCTGTTAAACTAACAAAATCCCAGATGCCTTAGCAATTATGATTAAGAAAATGCAAATGTAATAAGCAAACATGCAAACTCAAAAGATATCTTTATCTGCACAATCCTCCCATCCTGTATGCCAAAATACTACAGTATGCTCCAAAACATATCTGCTACACGTGTTCCAGTCTGAGTTTGTTTGGCTCTTCTCGGAAGTTTGTGTCAGAGGTTTCAGGGGGCTCTTGTTTTTTCATATTCTCTGTCCCACATCTTCTGCTTTTGGTAGCTTAACCATTCTCATCTGTCACACACAGAGTTTTGCATTTCTGAAGTTAAAGAATTTACCATCACAAACTTATACTTTGTATTTGAATTAATAAAAGTATGCCTGAGCTCCTGTAACCCTGGAAGTCAGTACTGTAACACCAAGAGAAACTCCTCTAAACATTTAACAGTGAACTAAAAGGAATTCTGCTAACCAACCATCTTCAAAAAAACAGCTACTTGCCAAATTGCCACCATTTTGACCCATATGCTCTCCATTCTCTGCCTCAAAATCAGAAAAAAAAAAAAAAAAAAAATGTCAAATACTGCAAATCTCACATAGGTAAATTCACAAGCTCAGTAACACATGGACTTAAAATTAGTCCCTCCTGGACGGAAGACACAATCCCCCAGCTTTCTCCTCTGAGAAGTTCATTGCTGGATGAGCATGAGTAATCACATTTTCTTCAGCAAAAGTCTGTCATGATAACAGAATATTACAAGTGATCTTTCAAATGCAAACAAAGGGCCCCTGACTTCAGAATTTGATGGTTCAGTGGAAAAGAGCTCATTTTAGCTCTACGCTGACCACCCTTTTCAGCAGGGACCTCTTCCAAACCTTCCATGCTCAAGCCTCTTCAAGTAAAGGTTTAATTCTTAAAACTAAGCTGAAGAGACACATATAGTAACTATTGCTTTCAAATGTTAAAGACTTTTATCAGATTAAAGAGGTCCCTTGTTCAAAAAAAACCACTACTATTGAGCTTTGCAGCTGCTGACTCCCATTCTATAGGAACTACTGAAAATAGCCACAAGCTGTTACTCCAGAGCACTGTTCTCTTTCCAGAAAATTTTCCTACTACAAGCAGAACTTAGAGAGTAGTATCAAACTGACAGTAATTCTGGATTCTTTTCTTCTCTACATTGCTATTTAACATACGTCCGTATCTTTGAAATGCTTTTCAAAATATGCCTGCAATAAGGAGGAAGGGGAATAGAGGGAGGAAGAGAGGAAAAAGCACTGCAATAGATAATATGCACTGTAAAATCTCAATGTAGACAGGAAACAGCAGAGTTTTGACTTCTAGTGCTACCTGAACACTGACACCAAGCCATGTGGTTTGGCTGACACACTGGAGAGAAGGAATGGCATCCAGGAGGACTTTGACAGGTTGAAGAGGTGGGACCATAGGAGCTTCATGAAGTTAAACAAGGCCAAGTACAAGGTCCTGCACATGGGTCAGGGCAATCAGAAGCTCAAATACAGGCTGGGTAGAGAATGGATTCTGAGCAGCCCTGAAGAGAAGGACCTGGCAGTGTTGGTGGACAAGAAGCTCAACATGAACTGGCAATGAGCACCTCAAATTTCCAAGTCAAGTGTATCCTGGGGCTGCAACAAAAGCAGTGTGACCAGTAGATCTAAGGAGGTGATTCTGACCCTCTAACTCTGCTCTTGTGACACCCCAGCTGGCATACTTTGTCCAGGTCTGGGACCCTAACACAAGAAGGATGTGGACCTGCTGGAATGAGTCCAGAGGAGGGTCACTAAGTTGATCACAGGGCTGGAGCACCTCTCCTATGAAGAGAGGCTGTTCAGCCTGGGGAAGACATGGCTCCAAGGAGATCCTCATCTTGGAGAATGCCTCTACAGGCATGTAGTGATAGGACAAGGGGGAATAGTCTTAAACAAAGAGCAGGTTTAGAGCAGACATTAGGAATGAATTTCTTTCTGTGCAGGTGATGAGGCACTGGAACATGCTGCCCAGATAAGCTGTGGGTGCCCCATCCCTGGAAGTGTTCAATGTCAAGTTGGAAGGAGCTCTGAGCAACCTGGTGGAAGTTGGTTGAAGGAAGTTGGTGGAAGGTGTGCACTTCACCATGTTTCAACCAGGAGCATTGAAACTAAATGGCCTTTAAGATCACTTCCAACCCAAGCATTTCTATGACCCTAAGACCATTATAGTAACACACCAGTTTGCCTACCTGTGCATTCTGCAACACATGCAAAAGTTAATATTGCCATTTCCTGAAGAAAGTGAAAAATGAAAACTTGAACAATCATTCAAGCATGAAAACAAAGTCTTTGTATTTTCTGCATGTCCTCTTCACAAACTGCTCCCAGTACCTTCAAGATTACTCTTGCAGCTCCTGAATAAGTCCCCTCAAACATCACAGCTTGATTATTAAAACATGAACTTAGGAAACATGGAGAAAACAAAAGTATTTTCACTTCTCTATCTGCAATTTCACATGTCTGACATGTATTAAGTGGTTCAGGAGACTGTTTTTCCAAGAGAAGGAGTAAAGCCCTGAGCAAGAAAAGTCCCTGGCCCATTGATGGGTCACTGCAACTGCTGAAAACTGGTGACACACAAGAGATCAGATAATTTCAACAATGAAAAACTTATCAGTTGAAAGAAGGGAGATGTTACTTTCAAAGTACAAGGGAAACTAGACATTAGATAGAACAAAAAGCTTTCCGAAAGCTCACTGAACAATCAGAAATTGACTCCCTCCTCCTCAGGATGCTATACACACATGAGCTCACTTATGGACAAAGAGAACCATGACCTGCTTTCCCAGCTCATATGTAAAACAATAATCAAAGAAAAAGCTTGTGATTGCATGACAAATTACTGTCATGTAAAGATACATATAAAATATCTGCACCATCACCCGTGGTTTAAGATAATATATTTTATGTCATTAAAACTGTTGCTCAACATCTGACACTGCCTCACTACAACCTCTGTCAAGATAGCTAGAGCCATGGTAGTTACACACTACTTATTTCAAAAGAGATGAATAATCGGGAAAAAAAAAGTCCAAAGTGATCAGGTGACTTAAAATAGAAACTGTTCTCCTCAATAACAACTAAGTGTTTACAAGATTTTTATCCTTGAAGAGATAAATGGAGAGTCACACAATTTGCTGCAGATGAAATGCACAGCAAATATCTGGAAAAGCAAGAATCTTGTCAATCTCAAACAGGCACTGGAAGTCTTTTGGAGCTATTCTGTAGGTGACAGCTTGTTCTGATACACTCCACAAAATTGTCATCATTGTACTTGGGGTACCTATGGCCAGTAGCTGTTCCTCTGCCTGTTGTTAAGGCAGCCATAGTTTAACAATACCGCATGCAGACAAGTGTGAGGGCCCTGGAAAACTGCAAGACTAATTGCCTTGTACTTAGGAAAAAGCATAAAAAGTAACATTTGCAGAAACAAATGAAGTTGTCAACATTTAAACAAGGTTTTATAGCCTGCTTTAGTTAAACTGTAATCTGCATTCACTATCACAACAGACAGTACTTATCTCCCCAACTTTTTTATATAGAGTATGTAATAATATTGAAGGCATTTTTGACAACTGACAGAAGAAGGTCAATACTTAACAGCACTTACCACTATGATTATCAGTCCTATCGAGACCCCCAACTTGTAAGACTACATATGGTATAAAAGTCATAATTCAAGAGAAATAAGCTGCAAGGAAAGTAGTAATTTATGAACACATACCTATGATGGAATCCCTTCGAAAAACATCTCTGTCAAAAATATAAAATGACAGATGGCGAAAGGTCCGAGGAATTTCACAGTAAAAGTCTTCTCCATAGAAAGGGCTGAGTAGACAAAAAAAAACAACATACACAAACACATACACACACAAAAGAAAAGGAAAATAGATTAGTGCTGGTGTCCTGAACAAGCCAGTGTGTTTATATTTCACACCCAGAACATCACTATGGACTGTGATGGTCTTTCCCACCAATTTAATGTGCACTCTCAAGCACTGCTCCATTTTGACTCTAAATATCTTAAATGCCCACAGAACAAGATTTTTTAAAGAACAAAAAAGAACAGATACTTTTTTCTATCTTGAAAACAAGCGTCCCTTTAAAAAGGGAGCAGAGACCACATTGTTAACATACAGTGCCTTGAAGGGTAGAGGGAGGACCCTGCTGCCACAGAACGCCTACAGTAGAACATTAGGACAGAGATCACAAAAGCATACATGAACAGGATGAGAAAACATACAGTATGGTTCATGGCTTTTTTTTTTTTTTTAAGCATTTAGTATACTTAAAATGCCTACAGCCATTGCATCTTCTCATTCTCTGCAAAGTTTCTTATTTAAAATTGGATTCAGTCAACTGACAGTAACTTAGCCTTGGAGCTGGCACCATGCTTGTTACCTCAGAGCACTGAATATCTATTTTTGCATAGTGGAATTGTATAGAATAATTTTTTTTTTTCAGTAAGATCATATTATTAAAAAAAAAAAAAAGACAGTACTATCTCAGCATGGAAAGCTCTTTAGGCACCTAAGGGGCTTTCTTTGGATTCTACCAATTTAAATGCGGAAAAGAAAAATCTCAGACACCTGACATCAACCCTTTCAGTTTCTTTCTACTGAATTACACGGTTAAGGATTTACTCCTAGGAACTATAAGCATATATCAACATTATTTATTCATTGACAGGTCTACCATTTTACATAGGCCTTTCATTCCAAGTCACTCATGCTTCAGTGGATCTAAATAAGTGGATACAATTCAAGTCACATGGACAAATACAGCAAGCATTGCAGATGTAGAATTAAAAAATAAATCTAATTCCAACAGGCCAAAAGCCAGAAAGCTTTTTCTTCCCCTCTTAAACACAGACCTCCTTATTGCCTTGATTGAGTTAAAAAATGAGACAGAATTATTCTGTAGTTTAAATGACTATTCAATTTTTTTATGTTAGAAAATTAGATATG
>JANRGV010000051.1:86945958-86979595 GCA_024734035.1 Alethe castanea | reverse complement strand
TGAGTTAAAAAATGAGACAGAATTATTCTGTAGTTTAAATGACTATTCAATTTTTTTATGTTAGAAAATTAGATATGCAAAAGTTATTAATAATTTCTTGGACTAGCTTTTAAATTTTTCATAATTTTGTCAGGAAAGGTCATTCCCCTGGCTTCTTTCAGGGATGTTTTACACCACCCTACATTTTTGCTTGTATTTCTACCTACAGGAGAAATATGCTCTCTCAGAATTACCACGTTCCCTCAAGAGCTAGCTGACAAGTCTCCCCTCAAACACAAAGGCACTGCAAATTAGCTAATCAGTCTGTGTTTGAAGGGAAAATGCCACATTAATTTCATGAAATCCAGAGACATCACTCAGTATTCACCAAGAACATTATTTAAGTCACTACTCCTCTAGCCACACAGAAGAACACATGTTGGATGAACAGCAAAGCCCAAGGCATACCTACAGGTTAAACTTCCACCACTGAAATGACTTCCCATTCCCTGAAACAAATGCATCTATCTGTAAGTTACAAAAACCAATGTGAGGCCCACTCAGCCATCCCTACAGTGAAAGCAGGGGAGGAAAACCTGACAGGTGGAAATGGCAGCTGGTTTGACTGCTTGTCCCAACTGCCCCATCCAATCCAGCACTCATTGTTGCATCCTCTTTACCCACTCTGCTCTGAGATGTTTTATTTGGAAGCAAGAATTTCACAGCCATACTTCAGGTATGAAATTCCTTAATTCTTTGTTACAAGCAGCTTCTACCAAACTGGGTAGTATATGACTGTCCCAGCAGCCATGCTTCTGCTGGCAGCCCCAAGAGCCTCATTCTGTGCAAATCACTTGGCACAAGCTTTCACACACAGGCTTAACCCTAGGGGGCCAAACAAATGCATTAATATTGCCCAAATATCTAGTGCATTATACATGCAAAACACTTCCATCATTCTGAGCTTTAATACTCTATTCAGCCATAAAATTGTCCTCTCTGCTGGAAGAACATGACAGATGAATTTATTCACTAATGACCTTAGAATGAAACTATACTTAATGAACTGTAGATTATATATCCAATCCTCCATCAAAAATACGAGGGCAGCTTCAGTGTACTGCAAGTCTAAAAGCAATATAAATAAAAGTGACTTATAGTGAGCATAATTTAATGATTCTAGAGGGAAGAGCAGGGAGGAGACATCAACTGGAACCTTTGGCAAGCCCCCCAGCAAAACAAACAGAAGTCAGAAAAGCAGCATGGACAACAGGAGGTACCTAGCCCAATGCACAGAATCAGAAAGAGACTAATTAACAGAAGAAATGCTGTGAAGGCTGACTTAGCCATGCAGGGACCATATCGAGTCACTACCACTGGCACAAGGCTATTAGTCTGAGCAGCACAGTCTGAGCCACCACCAACAGAAGAAAAGCTTTGTTCTGCTCTTGGCTTCTCCCCTCTGAGATCTTGAGCCCCTTGTAGATTCACAACCTCTCATCACTCAGGTAACATCCCTGAGGTGCGCTGCTTCTTAATTAATTAAAGCAAGCAGATTTCCAACACGAGCATACTCACTCTGCACTGGGTAATTAGCCAGCAAAGCTGTAACTGTAAGAATACACATCAAGATAAATCCGATATGCTCCCAACCCAATCTTGTGTAGCTCTGCAGAAACAGTAACTTCTTTCTGAAGGAATCAAATGCAACCACACAAATACTTCCAGCTTCCAGTTAAATGTGTACTTTTTCTCCATGTATCTCTTCAGAACAGTACTGGCTTTGTCTCCCACCAAGACCTGAAGAGCAAGAGGTCGCAGCAGTCAAATCCCATGATTTATTTCCCAAGCTAACTCATCTTGAGCGAGAAGCCCAGGGCTCCAGAATGGTTTTTCCAAAAGAACAGCTAAATTCCTCCCACAGCGTCTCCTCTCTCCGAAAAGCCAGAATTCGTCTGGTGGGGATTCAGTGAGTACTTTTATTTTGACAGAGCAATTAATAAAAAGCAGCAACATCTGCCTACCCAGCCCTCAGGAGTCTAACAACATCCTCCAAAACAAATACTTGAACTAGCCCAGCCAAAAAGTCAGAAATCTTTCAAGAACCAAGTGAGTTCAGAATCAACTTAGAAGTTTTGACTTGAACTTTCCCTGTAGATGAATCAGCCCTACACTCAGGAAAAATTTTATTCATTCAAAGTGGAGGAGTAACAGTGAGGGCCTCCTCCCCAACCCTGGCAGCAAAGACTGCATATGAATATGATTACAAGGGAAGGGCATGGCCAAGACCAGTGCTGTCATAATTTCAGTTTCTTCTGGACTTCAAACAAGTGATGGGACATAACTGCTGAGAGCAGGAACTTGCAAGGTCAGAAACAGTGAATCTCCCCTGAAAACACAAATCATCTCCTTCCAAGCTGAACATAACTGCATTTTCAAACCCAGCTTCTTCAGTCAGGACTACTAAGTTTAGAACAGCTCTGCTAATTTCGTTTTAGTTTTGCCATCACGGCAACAAGAAGAGTGTTAGTGCAGGTATCAACTAGTCTTTAGTTATGAAACAGCTCTTAAGTTGCTGTCTCTTGTTTTCCTGATGGGGTTAGAAATGCAGAAAGATCTGTACCAATTTTTAAATTCTTGCTCCAAGCTTTTCAGGCAGACAAGCGCCTGATTAGCCTTCTATTCCACATACTCTCACTTCACACTCCTTTCTCATTTCTTTTTCAGTACATGTGCATCACCTTAATATGCCCTGAAAGAGGGAAGCCCAACCTCAGCAGTCCTTTTTTCCTCAGGAAGCACAGGGCTCTCTTACTGCACAGCTTTTGTACAGCCTCTACCACCAACACACACACTGATCAATCTCTCCTCAGGACACTTTCCCTAGTATGCTTCCAGAGCTCTCACCACAGAAGAGATACACACAAAAAATAAAGTCAGATAGATGCATAAACAGTGCAACGGATTTGAATCTTCAGGCACACCCACTCTCCCCTTGCCAACAACTTGCTTGTTCTGAATGCTTATGGCACAGGAGCAGGAATACCAAGAAAACAAAACTAAAAAAGATCCCTCTAGGTATTGTTTCACTCACTTACAGCTGTCCAGCCCTCCCCAATTCAAGATATCTATTTTTGAATGTCTTCTAATGCATGTTTTGGCAGTGGATATTTTCAGGAGGAGACAGGGAAGGAGAAGAGAAATAAAAATTACTGTGCAGGTCAAGTGGAATGAAAGCAAATAAGGAAGAGAATCCTTACTTCAAACACAATAAACCCTCTAAAAAGGGTTCCAAATTGTTCACATTTATATATTTTACTAAATCCCAGAAGCATACCTGCAACTTTATCGCATAGCTTCATATATATACTACATCACAAATAATAGTAACAGAGAGGAAGATATTTCATAAAACAAATGTTAGTGTAAAACATTTCATTAGTTTAAGGCTGTGTTACAAACCTCATGCTTGTTTCTCAATACTTAGGATTCGCTAAAGCAGTTTTGTTTCTGTGTTGGCACCAGTACTTCAGTGGATGAAGTGAAAGAGCTGCATGATGAATAATAATGAAACCCCTCAAACCAGAATTCTTTGTGTATGGAATTTTTTTTAAACCGCTTTTGTGATTAAAAATAAGGACTATTAACATGCCGCAGACAACTTCACATCCTCTGACTGTTTTAAAAGGTTTAGAAATACTGAATTCATCCTGCTGCATGAACTGAACAGCAGAGTTCACATCACCATGTGAGCAGGAAGCAAAATCAGTCTGCACAAAAGAGCACACTTGTTTGTTTCTACTACTAAGCTCTTTCTACTACTTGGCTAATACTTTTTATGCTATGCTTTGCAGCATATGTAAAGGGAGTGGGGTAGAAGAGAAAAGGATTATTCAAAGCAGATACAGCAAACCAAATAAAATCTGAATGCACTTCAGTCTCCTACTAGACACAAAACTAGAAGACAACAGGCAAGTAAGACAGGCTCTGTAAAAGCCAGAGTTGGCAGATGTCATGGTAGCTTTCTGACACAATTTATTAAAAATCACTGATATTATATTTGAAGCACAGATTTGGCAGAGGACATGCAACGGGAAGTATATGGCACAGGAGACAACATCTAAATCCAAACACATCACTTATGCCCACTGTTGAGAGTGCTGGCTGCAGTCTACCAGACACCCACTGAGACTAAGTGAATTTTTTCTCAGTCACTGTGCAAAGACACTCAGATGAACAGTGCTTTGTTACACCCATAACCAGCCCTACTGCACAGAGAAGAAAATAAAGCAGTGTGCATTTTCTCAATCCTGTGCTCAGAAGAGACAGACAGACACATGAGCTATAGTTATCAACCTCACTTGACAGTTGCTGGTTTGGCTCAATGAGGCTTACAAGGATTATGATAAATTGAAGCAGCAGCCGTTTGGCCCCTGGTCACCTCCCAAAATATTCTGTAAGATGACACACACAAACAGCACAAGTCACATTACAGCTGCATTTACTTTTTTTTTTTTTAATCACTCAAAGCAGCCTACAACACCAACAATTGTTACTCACATGGGTGGCTTTTCCTATAGATAAATGCTCTCATTCATAAACCCTGCCTTGGGTCTCAAGGTTCACTTCATTCTCCTTCTTCCATTAAGTCTTGCTTCCCTTATTGGCACTCTTCCCAGCTATATTACGCCCCTGCATAGCCATGAAGTCCTTGCCTTCAATAATATCCCTAACCAGGCTGAAGTTGTACCCCTACCAATCTTAAGCCTTTCCCTTAGAGGAATCAGAACTGAAGTTTGTCATTAGGAATTCAAGCCATGGTTGGGTGCTATCACATGCAGAAGATGGCAGACCCTGAGAACATGCAGAAATGAAGCTGCAGAACACACTACAACATCCACCTCAAGGCCTCTCTGCTTAAGGCCTCTGGGCTGGGGAAAGCTGTTATTTCAAGGAGGTGAGCTGGCAGTGTAAGAATGTAGAAACTGTTAAGGCAGCTAACTCAGATGCAACAGCTAATTTTGGCAACACTCCAACTAAGGGAAACAACTTTGTGTTTAAAATTTGAGAAGTGGCCTGCATCCAAGATGTTATCTGAACATGAGAAGTTTAGCTATGCAGACATAAACTCCAAATACACGGGGAAAAAGGATTTAAGCAAACCTAGAATTAGAAAATAACATTAAATATGGCAATAGAATAACTTAAAGAAAGTTCTGAGAGCTACTGGCTGAATTTGTTACCTGATCTAATCCTAAAATAAAGACACAGCAATCACTTATTAAAGAGAATACAGCCTTAACTACAATTTTACAGCACATTTCAATATACAGTTACAAGCACACTGTGGACTTGCAGTTCTCATTGCTATGTTCACCAGAGACTAGCAAAAAAACAAAATTAAAAAAAAAGGAAGACCAGGGGTGGGAAAGTGGGGAAAGTGCCTATGGCTTCATTTGCTGTTTCATTCAGCACTTTGATCACTACGTTTAGCACGTGAAAAATTCCTCAGTGAAATAGTGGTGAACTAAATAATCACAGACTCAAGATGCTTGGCTCACCTCTCTAAAGCACACACTGTCAGACATTTGATTCTTAGCGTACGACAGATTTTCCCTTTATTCATATCCTTGAAACAAATTTAGAGACGTCACATTCCTTCCATTCTTCACCTATGATTTGAGAAGCTGCCCTGATTTCCTGTTGCAGCTGACACTGCCCTTTAAGTGAATGGGCACATTTGATGCAAACTGCAAAGGCAAAGTCAGTCTTAACACCAACAATCCAAGAAAGTTCATCCTCAGGAAATATCTGTAGCTAGGAAAGAGTCCTGGATGGTGAAGGCTGAAGCAGAGAAAGCTACTAATGGGGGAAGATAAGTAGTTTATTGAGCAAAGGAAATTAACAGGCAAAATTCTTGTCAGGCTGTTTACTTGCAGCTCAGAACTAAAGAAAAATTGCAGATCTCTGCATTTAAAAAAACAGTCTTTTTAACATGCTCCTTAGGACATAAATACATGAGTCCCTTCACGTACATCTTTGCTAGGTTATATGGAATGGATCCAAATCTATTCAGTGTCTTTGTAGATGACAGTAATATAAATATTGAATGACAAATACAAAACAGAGAAGCATATTAAATCCTGGCTCTAACTGACCTCTCCCTCATATCTTATGACTTGCATGTGACCTTCTTAGAATTTAGTAAAAGCTTGTGCCAAGTTTACAACAACAGTGCTGCTTGAAGAGTTCCAAGATTCTCTCCCTGAGAACCTGATTTGAGACCTCAGTCTGACCAATTCACGCGTTCGCTATTCTGGCCCAAAGATCTCCAGAGAAGTGGGATGATTCTGAGCTACCCATATAAACAGCATTTTCATGTTGCTCTGTGATTTTGTAGGAAGGCCTGCCTCAGTGGAAAGCAGCCCTAGACTTGTTTCAGCCAGACACTAGTAAGTTTATTGCAGCAGCCCTCAAAATCTTCCAGCACAAGGCACCAGTGCCCACCATTCAGCTTAACAGCAGCCAAGAGGCTGGATGGCAGGAATGATTTAAGTTCCATATTGTAATTTATGAGCCCCACCTGACTGCTGAACAGAGGAGGTAAGATTCACCATGCTGGCTCCTCTCAGTTTTTGAGACACAAATATAGATAAAGGGCATCAAGCTCATAGATATTCTCTTCAGACCACTAGTAAGGGCACTTGACTGGACAACAGGATGTGCTGGTTCAATTCTTTTGAGTTCTGAATGATTCATGCATTGTTGATTTAAAAGGTTACTGCTCTCAGCTGTCTTCTCATGCCTCTGCCACAGTCTAATAAAAAAAGAAAATATGTTGCCGAAGATTAGGACAAAGCTCAGGGAGGCAACTTCTTACACCGTCCCAGCATAAAAGAGGAGATGATGAGTCAGAGCCTGAAGGTTCTATAACAGATATTCCAAGCAAGCCAGAATTGGAGATTCATCCAAGTCCCTCTGGGAAGGAGAGATAACCGCTTCCTTTTTTCTATCTGCCAGTTCTATTTAAGCTTTACACCAGGAGAAAGCCTGCATGGAAAAATATACATTTATGCAATGCTTAGTAGAAGCCTAAAGAAGCTCAACTTCGAAAAAAGAAGGGGGGGGAAAAGTAATTCCCAACTATACAAAACATTGTATCAATTACAAGCCTTTCCATGCAGGTGAAGAAAAAAAACATTCAGAAATGCTGCAAAAGATTGGCTTCTCCAGGATAAATCTGAACAAGACATCATTCCAGAATCAGTAGTGCTAGGGATGCATATGAAAGACCTCATAATTCATTCAGATTTTCACACAAAGCATCTTGTTTTCTACAGACTACATAAAAATATTTTTGAGCTTATTGCTCAAATAAGTTATTTGTACTTACTAGTAAAATTACAGCATTAGTAAAAATACAAGCAATTCTCATAACTTTATAGCAAGCTAGACCCATACCAGACATGATGTGATAAGAAACAGAAAACAGGTATGAACAACAGATCAGAGCCAGTGCTCTCCCCTTCAAATTGCAGGGGAGAACTGTGTCAAGCTGTGTCACCCACTCCAATGCCAGCCACACAGCATTTCAGGCAGGACTCAATTAATTTAGCCAAGCATTGGCTCAGCTTCACATCCCTGTTCCCAAACATTGTGTATCACTGTAGCAATACCTCAGAAAAAGGGAGCAACAAAACTCACAAGTAAGTTAGCAAGTGCCTGCCAAAGAAACACTGTACATGAGAGCAGGAATTTCTCTGCTGCACAGAAATTACATGGCCCATAGGGCACCTAAGCCTCACCAGCCTAACAACTCACTCAATGGGTTAAATCAATCAGCAAACAAGCATTGAAGATGACTGGCCCCTCATCCCAGAATCCTACAAAAAACAATAGACAACTGTAGTAGGGTCTGCTATCCTCTGAAAACCATCTTCTGAAGTCTATGTACACGTTTCTTTTAAAAGATGTAAACACATTCATGAAAGATAAAGTAGCTGTTTGAATGTGCCTCATGAAGTAAGAGCAATTCCTACCCACAGACTGGGAAGACATCCCAGGATTACCACACATGTATTTGGGATTTTTGTCTGCTTTTCTTTTATGCCCCAGCAAAACAAGGACAGGGAAACGCCTATATGGCTAAATGCAAAACTGAGTTGATATCAATGTCTACAAGTGGATATTCAGAGACTGTAAAGCAGCAAATTTTCCAAAAATAGTATTTGAAAACAGAAGCTCACACAGGGAGAAGGCAGACTCCCACTGAAGACAGGAATTCACTAGGAGAAGAAAGAATGACAAATGAGACCATCTTTAGTCAACCCTTAGATCAAAGAAAATAAGTCCAAAATGGGATTTTGAGAGGTCATCTGGTCCCACCACTGTTTTAAAGGTGGAAGATCCTTATTACTTAGTTGAGACTGATCGTATAGAACCTATTGAAAGCCATAAGCAATAAATACAAAACCCAACAAAATCCACTCCAGTGCTTCAGAACCTTTAACAGAGATTTTTCTTCACAGTTAACCTCAACTTCCTTTCCCACTGCAATTTGAGTTCATTATTACTTGCAATATCTATACTGGACAGACAGACCAGTTCCCTCCCTCTCGAATTTTTCTTTTGGTGGGGGGGGGCTGTTTGGGGTTTTTTTGGTTTTAATTTTTTTATTTACATATTTATGTCTACTCTCATCCCTCTTCTCTAAGCTAAACAATTCCCATATTTTAACCTTTCCTCATGGGTTACATTTTCCAGAACTCTGATCATTGCTCAGTTCTCCCCTGAATTCACCACAATTAACAAAATTAACCTAGTCCCATCAGGAAACTAGAAATCTTCCAGTTTTGCACAGCCCCAGTGTACCTCTGAAAGAAAACCTGAAGACAGATGGAACTTTCCCCACTGAAGAAATTATACTTGTTGCTTATTTTTATTACCAAGGGTTTATTTTTTCAACAGAAAAAATGCTTGGATTAATTCAAGGAAATGACATCAACTATTCTCACACATCCTCACATCCCATCTTCCATTTTCCTGTGAAGCGCTAATGATCATTCAGAAAAAAAAAATTTAAAATCCCAAAGCAACAACAAAAAAAATGTAAATGACCTACAAAATCACTTTCAAAGAAGCAACTGGTTCAGGGGTATTAGGTTCAGGGACATTACATGTCAGCTGCAGGGGTGAGTAAGAAGGCATACAGACCAATTTTTGATTTTTGTTTGTACGCAAATAAAAGAGCATTTGCATCATCACTCAAAAACACCAAGGCCTAAAGATGATAAAAATTTATGTGAAAGAACAGTTAAAGAGACCTACAGGAATAAATCCCACTCACATTCCTGAATGTGTCAGGTACTTCTGAGTGGTTGGGAGTGAGGTCTAGAGATACTTCCTGAAGTACATTATTTGCAATAACAAGACAAATAGCAAATTCCTAACACATTACTCAAATTGGGAAAAGGGTGAGAGTTATCTCTTAAGATAAAAGTTATAAACTTGATTGTTCCTTGCTGCTTCTTTCCTCTCCACTAAAAAAAAAGCTTTGCTTACCAGAATATACATATATACCTAGCCTATTTCCCTTTATTTTTTCAATGTCTAAGGATTTACAGAAGAAAGCATTTTAACTTTCCTAAATGCTTCTCATTCTCTTTTATTCTTCATTTGACCTCTGCAATCTCAAATGAATTGTCCAAGATAATCAGACAGGCATCTTATGTTCAAGCCTCTCCTTTCAGTTACAGCCTCATGACAGGAAAAAAAATAAAATTCTTAACTCCTTAGGGCAGCCAGACCAACGCAAAATTCTGAGCCTAGAAAGATGCAAAATGGAGTTTAGTGCACTTTTTCTAAATTGAGATTTTTAAAAGTTTAGGGAAGTACCAAAAAAATATTGCAGAAACAAAGGAGCACTGGTGGTACAATGTTCGGAAAATAATTGGTATTTGCCTTGGTGAAGGCATTTTCCCATAAATACAGACAGGTATCATGACATTACTGTTTTTACCACTAGTGTTTTAAAAACTGGAAGAAGAATCCTATTCATCCTCTCTTCTCCCCTCAAGAAAGTATCTTTGGAATAATGAACAAACCTAGTAAGCAGAGAATCAGAAAAGTTAACAGAACATTTATATATGTATGTGTTACCATAATGACTTCTCCACTATTTTGGTCCTGAAAACCTCCTCCTGGTCCAGGTTTACAGTACAGTAGCAATCCCTCATCTTGTTTGGCCCCGGATATGTAGGAAGATTCTTGGCTTCACCTAAAGACAAGAAAGAAAAAAAGCAGAAAGATTGCATATTAAAACGTTATCCATGAATTAGTCATCTGTCAACTAATGCAGCGTCAGCAACATGGCTAAAGCAAAGTACTATATTTTCCTTCTCAGATCAGAAGTCTCTTAAACTTTGCAGCAGTCTCCTGCTTTCAATGCAGCAGATCCTCACAGTCACAAGGTTTAGAGCTCAGCTAAGATCTCAGCTGTCTGCTCTATCCAATTTAATAACATGTATTTGGATGCAGACTATCCCCTTCCATACAACGTTTAGGTTTTGATCAATGCTCTCCTAAGATACAAAGAACACCACACAACATAGCAACCTTTTCAATATAGCCCACTGATTTTATCCTAAAGTCATTACCAGAACACAGCAAACTGTGCAGATCACAGCTCCACCATTCACCAGGGATGTGGAGATGGAAAACAGTCACTTCAGTTACAGCCTTAGATCACAAGCTGGACTTCAAAGCACTCTTGATGGGATGATTAGCACTTGTGAAGCTGCCTAAGGTCCTTACACAAAGGTACTATGCAAGTCATGAATATTCTTCACAATAAACATTTGTTTCAAAACTACAGCAAGAAGTATGTATAATTAACAACAACAAAAAGGACAGGACAGAGGAACTCAGGGTAACCAAGAGACTACCAAACCCAAGCATATGAAACAAGAACAAAACCACAGTTTCCCCCCCCCACATATCCATTAACAACCAAAGCTGAGCACTGAATTTCCTTGGCTGACTGATAAAAATCAAAACTCTCCAACAGGAAACTGGACAATGCCCCTCATCGTTTTGCTAAAGTACGTATCACTATGTGTATGAGTGACTTAATTCTGAAGACAAAACTCTGACCTAAATGTAAGTCTGCAATGCTCATGGTCTTATTTACTGTTGCTCTTCCAGGAGCCGGGGATTATTAGCACATAGCATGCGTACTAGATCATTCTCTCCTGGTAAAAATATAAGGATAAAACTAAAACTGCACACACCAAGGGAACACAGACTTGTTTGCCAGTACAGAAGGAAACTCTAAATGATGGTACAAATATAACTTTTTATCCAACCTCTGCAGCTCAGCTTAAGTGCACTTTTCTAGACACATTGTTTCCCAGTCTCCAGCTCCCAAATAGCTTTGTACTATTTAAGAGAATTGCCTTGCTTTTTTCAACCCTATCTTCAGTAAAGACAGACTTTTTCCTTTTGGCAGATATGTTCCACAGCAATCTGATGCATGTGCCTGTAAATACTGAAGATGCATAGCAAGGAAATGCTGAGACAACCTGCACCCTCAGCTATCAAGGAAAGGCATAAAATAACGCAGGACTCCATGTCCTCCTGCCTATGATCTCTTTCTGGCACACTGTTCACACAGTTTTGCTAACTGACTCATGGCATGCCCTTGGAAACGTCACACAACCACATTTCTCACAAATGGCTTGTACACAGGTTACTGACTGTATGTGCATATGTTTTCTAAAGCTAACTGTAGAGCATATATAGAGGCACTAAAAAGGGACTTGAAACTGTTGCTTCAGACAGTAATGCCGCACTTCAGAGTTCTCCTAAATAAGTTTGTTCTTTCAGCTCAGCTGATACAACTTGATAACATTCTTCCCACTCCCTTCAGAGATGTGAGACACTGCATTAAAAAAAAAGTTGTCTCCACTAAATTGAAGGTGTGACTGAAACATCTGCTGGTGCACTCAATGCAGTGTTAAAATAAGCTGAAGTGTTAGCAATAGTTTAACTGCAGCAGCTCCAGGAAAAAAAATATATTGAGGATTATTTATTGATGGCTTGCTCATTCTGCACTAAACTACATCCGGCCATACTAAACCTCCAAGTTTTGTTCTTGCTAGTCTGAGTTCAAGCAAGTTACAAATCAAATGCACTACTCTCACACAGACTGAGGCCTCCAAGCCTGTCTTCTCTCCCCAAGCAAATTCCTATAAATTTTTCTCCATTAAAGTCACACGAGACCAGCCTCTTTCCTGGATAACTGGGTACAGTTCCCCAATGAGACAGTGTCAACAGGAAGCGTTTCAATAGCAGACTGATAAGGAAGTCTTCCTCCAGGGCTGGCAGAACATTGTTCTCACGGTTCTTCCAAGAGAAAGACACAAAACTTTTCAAGCTCAAAATCAAACCAAAACAGTAAAACAGCTTCCTTTTTTCTCCACTCTTCCACTTCCTACTTCAAGATGAATGCATCACATGAAACCAAATCTCTGTTTTCCATCTTGATTTCCATTTTTTTTTGATTGTGCACTATATTCACTTAAGCACTTAAAGGTAATAGCTATGCCAAGTACTCTGTAGGAACCACATTTTTGAAAACTCAGTTCTCTTCTTTTTTGAAAGTCTTACAATAGGAAAGCCCACTATATTGAAACCTAAATGCAGTGTGAAGAAAGACACCATTTAGCTTAACTAGAAAATGGCTATCACCACCATCGCAATGTTAGAAAGCGCACAGAGGGAAGATAGAGGGAGAAGATATTTTACAGTAATTTCTTTCTTCAAAATGAAAAATACCCTGAAAAAGCACTGAGACTAGAACAAGGGATTAATTGACCAACTCAATATATTAATCATGTTACTGACTTGAGTAGCTTACAAAAAAAAAATACTGTTTCTTCCCAACACTAGCAGCAGCCAATGGCTGTTTAGATTCCTCCAGCAATGAACAGTTGAGAAAGAAAAATTTATCAAGCTTTCAAGCATAGCTAAAGACTCAGCTCTCTAGCCAGGCATTTAAAGTCAACAAACACGCTCTGTTAGAGCTTCGGTTGCTCTTTAGATTCCTCCAAGACAAAAAAGTTCCCTCTGTGGCACTGTTTTGTCATCTACAATGAAGCTGAACAATCTCATCAGTATTTTTTTGGATTTGCTACCAGCAAAAAAAAGAAGGCCCTGAATACATGATACAGTCACACACCATTTCCATTTTCTCAAAAAACAGAGCTGATGAGATAATTTATTTTAGGCAAGAATTTAAGCACTTAACCTATCTGTGTAGAAGAGGCATCTTCATCAATTGCATTTTCAAAAGCCAACTCCCTTTTTTTTTTCCTCCCCTCTTCATGTGTATGAAGTACCTGTACACTACAGAACTTGGAGAGGGCTTACAAATGAAAGGTCAACACACTCGCCTCCAAAACCTTCAGTTTTCCACTTCCATTAAGAAGAACTGGAATGTCTCTTAAGATGTCTAAGACCCTGACAATTTAGACTACAGAAGTACTTTGTTTTGGAGCATAAGGCTTCCATTTGGAGCCACAGCAGCAGAACAATCTGTTCAAGTTTGCAATAGCTTTTCCCTCTATCCCTGCACTTCTAATGGACATGGGTCCTAATTTAACTGTGTGCCGAACTCAATTTAGCACTAAGTACTTAAACCTAGCAAAGCTGATTTTAGCTACAGAAAACTTAACATTAGGTATTTTGGACAAGTCTTAAAAAATAGACTGTACAATTCTGAATATGTCACTGGCTTGCTATCTTCTCCTCATTCTCCTCATAGAATTACTACAGGGTTGCTACAGTTCAAAAATAGACTACCACAGCAGCACACCATAGCTTAGCTTAAGCCAGGCACAGGGAATGCAACAAGATGGAAAAAGATGAAGGAAAAACTCAAAATTGTATTAATCTTCTTTGCTCTTTCCAATGTTGCACATTCCTGCCCTGCTAAAACGCTGGCAATAAAATGAAAGCACGTAAAAAAAGCTCTTCTGCACATATGGCAAGGAAGAGGACTGGAAACATAACTGGTAAGAACTAAAAAAACTTTGAAAATGCTTCTAAGAATAAACAAATATATACATACACTCCATTAAGGTTTTGCCATTTGATTTTTTGAAGCATCTAGTATTTTTAATTGAATCCAGATGCTTGTCATTGTGTTATCTTTGCTTCTCACACACTTCCCCAGATACAACTTTCTGAAAAGCAAAGAATGCACGACAGCCAGGTATTACATCCACCTTTTGCAACAAATTTCCTGCTCTTGTGCTGCCAAATATTGGGTCACCGGCACACACAGATCTGCCAATCTGAATGCATTAAGGAAGACTTTGTAATGCATTAGCAGATTTATCTTTCTGTTTTCCAGTAGCAAGATATTTGACCAAGATGGCATCAGAGAACCATTTCTCAAATTGTTTCAGAAAACAAACAAGCAAACAGAAACCTACCTCCAAAAATAAATCCAATAAAAGCAGCTGAGCTTTCAATGCCAGAGCATTTGACTTCAGGGAGCATGCTGAAAGACTTGAGTACAGAAACAAAACACCTAAAATCTGAAAAGGGTATCTTATCCAAACCCACAACAATCCACTTTGTTTCTGCTATGTTCAGGAAAAAACTCTCCAAAGAAGCTTGCAGGGAAGCATTTCAAGAACAAAAACAGAGCAGCAATGTATGTCAAGAATGAAAAGCTTCTCCTGTTCTCCTTTAAGCTCTCTATCTCAATAGAGATGCTAGAAATCTTGAAAAATTATCTCAAGCACTCCTTTCAAGCTTTCTTTCTTCTGAGAAAGCATTATTGCTTGAACATCCACAGATCAAGCAAAAACTGAAAAAGGAAAATGTATGTACACCCAGACCTCTGATTACCATAATTTATGCTTAAAAGGCTACTCATGCACAAAATTTAGCATACATGTAAAATATCAAGATGACAGCAAGTTTGTAATTAATACTTAATTTTACTTTAAACAGAAATATAATAGCACTCAATGTTGATCAAAACACACAGAAATACCTAGAACTTCATGCCTATGCATTGAACTGAACAGAAACAGTTGCATTTATGTTGAATGCTGAGAAAGCAGTTAATTTTCTTGCAAATGAAAGATCATGTTTTTTGTAGATGAGATAGGGACTAGGGGAAGGATATGACTGCAATACCTCAGGAAGAACTTATTGAGAAAACAATTCCTTTTAGTATTTAAATGGTCCCAGTTGAAACACTTCCATTCACATTAGGAAACAATTTTGTTACTGGACAGCTAATGTGATAATTATATGACATCAATGTAACGTTTGAAAGCAGAACAGATGGTTATATTGGTATATTAGTCCTATTGTAGACATACTGTGTGTATCTCTCATAAAAGAAAGTCTGAATTAATTTTTGCCTTTCCAAATAGAAAATAGCAACGAAATAAAATAAAGTTTAAAAGGGAAGTTCCAAGAACCAGTTACTCAGCATGCAGCTATGGAGCTATATAAGTAGCTCAGTGCTCTTTTGTACTTTTGTAGTAAAGTAAATACAATAAACACTTTCTAAGCAATACATGCCAAGTGTCAAAAATGTTCTTTTCCCTCCAGTTCTACGTATAATTCTCACAGACTGAAGAAAAGAAAAGCATACATAAATCAAATATCTAATAAATAAAATTGATATATTAAAAATTTTATTTCTTTTAAAACAGATGTGGCTAGAAATACTACTTGCCCAACAATCTCTTTGCCTTGACCATCGGTATTTATGTACACACACATGCACACGACTTTCCTCTCATGGAAAGGCAGATTGCATTAGATTTCTAAACCAGGTCACAAATAGCCATCTGGGAAGAGATTTTGATGATCTGGAAAATGAGATTTTTAGATGACCTGTTCTTAATCTAAAAGCCCTTGCTTGCCAGCCTCTTTCCACGTGAAATGGTCATCACATTTTATCAGAGAAGGCACTTCCT
The DNA here is from genome assembly GCA_024734035.1 of Alethe castanea. Classification (NCBI taxonomy): domain Eukaryota; kingdom Metazoa; phylum Chordata; class Aves; order Passeriformes; family Muscicapidae; genus Alethe; species Alethe castanea. The sequence goes on along the minus strand of JANRGV010000051.1, from coordinate 86,963,612 downwards.
CAACAAAACAATACTGAAGACCCAGGCATTAGCAAGAACCCCTGAGCAGCTCGATACCATAGTCTCAACACCACAGCACTGCTGCAGCAAGTAGCCATCCAGGACAGCACACTATGTTAATTACAACTTTTTAAACAAGAGTATTGTGCGGAAACCCTCTCGGCTTCAGGGGAAGAGCATCAACCCCAAACCTTCTGGCTTGAAACTGAAGACCAGCACCAGCTGATACCCCCATCCACAGCCTAGTAACAGGAATGTTTGGCATCTGTTAAAATCCCATCTGCACAATCCACTTCACCAGTACACCCAGTGCCATACTACTATACTACCTCCTTTCCCCTCACAGGATTAAACTTATTCTATACCAGTTAGGACCCTTCATGCAGATCCCTCTGTGATGTGGAACCTGTTGTGGCACAGCAAACTGGCCTTTCTATCCACTGTAAAAATTGCTCAGCCTAACCAGCCACAGCCTGCATTGAACAGACTCAGACCTATCACTCAAAATGGCAAGTAGCCAAATTCCCTTTTTCCTATACATGTGTGAGCAGACATTCCAGTGCTCCTTTTGCAGCCCTGAAAGTCCAATAAACTGTCCACATATCTTGCTTTATTTTTCTGGGTGTAACAGAAGCAGCTGAGGGTATTTTCACTGGAGAGCAATGAGAAGTTGCAGGCTGACAGTCTTACTTTTCTTGTAAGAAGAATGAACAGAGAGAAGGCTCAAAAGATCTTGTCATGATCTTAAGTACTTAAGTGCTTACAGCACAAGGGCTGTTAATCAAATCCCAGGGCTGAGAGGAAAGATGCCTATAAAGCAAGTTTCATGAGAGCTGTTTGCAAAATTAAGATTTTAGTTTGTACAAGAGGAGAAGTGTAATTCTCCTCAACTCTTTAATAACTGGTTGCATGCTACTTGCCAATATTGTGGTCAACAGCAGGCATCAGGTTTCTCTAAAGATCCCCTTAGAATAGTAACTTAATCCCACAAAATAAAAAATATACAGTCCAGCTGCTTTTTAACAAGACTGAAGCTATTCCATGTAAAAGGACACTTTGAAGGTATTCTACTATTTTAAAGTAAAATACTGCCAGGAAAAAGGTGTTCTCAAGGAGTTTTCATTTAAATTCCGTTTTCTTGTGGCATTCTGGGGTTAGCATGTAAGTTGCTTTGATGAGATTTTTTTTCTCATATTTCTGCAGAAAAACTGATGAATTAGCTAGACTCTTTATCTGTGTTGACACAAAGTTAGACTCGGTTCCACATATATTATTTTTCAATCCAGCTTCTGTTTTGAAGATGGTACTTTGCATCAAGACACCTCATGCAACTTCTCAGCTACATTTGATAGAGACTTGTGAGGTTTTTCTTACAGTTTCAGAACTGTAGGGACATTTGGCTGCCCTACAGGTTGTTCTGAAACCTCTGAATTGTGACCTTTGTTCAGATTGTGCAGCTCTTGGTAGGTTTTTTGGTTTTGTTCCGAGGTGGGGCATTTGTGAGGGGGAGTTGCTTGGTCTGGTGGTAGTTGTCTTTTAGAAAAAGAAAATCAGCTTCCTAAAGTTATAAAAGACCTTCTCTCAGCAAAGTTTAAGTCACTGAACATCTGTTGTGGGAGGCCATGAGGGAGAGATTCAGGCTGCAGGAGGGGCAGAATAGCTGAGAGGAAGTAACTTTAAACAGGCTATTCCATCATGGAGCTGCATCAAGCAAAAAGCAAGTAATTTCAGCTATTTTTAGAAAAACAGTATGACACAGAAAATGCAAGCAAATTATTTACAACATCAAACAACTAAATCCAACAAGTGTTCCCTTTTGAGAGCCTCTGTACTTTAGTATAATTTAAGATTGTTGCTCTGTAGTAAGGAACCAAGTCATTGCTAAGGAACGAAAGTACTGTTCTCAAAAACATCAGCGTAAGCAAAAAGAAACGTCTGTAGAAATAAGTCTTTTTACTTTCATTTATATTATTTACCGACAAAAACCAAAAGTCACATCACAAAAAATAAGAAAAAGGACAATTTTTATCTATGTGCATCTCATTATTTTTAACTGTAGATCAAAAAGCAACAGTTGTGTGGAAAAAACGATGAAACACAGCAAAGATAAAGGAGTGATCTCCTCTCTTCCAAGACGTGAACCACTTCTATCCCAACAAGCAACACCATAACTTTTTAGAGTAGAGTAACATGAAGAGTTCAAATCTGCCAAAGGTTGTGTTTTGCTCAGATTAAAAATTACTAACCAAAAGCAACAACTGCTGAAAAGCCAAAGCTTTAATGGTACTGTTAAGAAACTGTAAATGTTTCCTCTAATGATTCCACTGTCCACAATGGCTCCTGCTTTAGAATCACATCTTCACCAAGCAGAGCCCCACAGGAACAAGTTTAGATCAGGTTCAGTTTGGTCCTCTGGCTCCACAGTGTTCAAACCAAAATAAAACCTGGCTATTGAGAAACTGGGTGATTTTGAGCACAAAAGTTCAAGGCAATCTTGAAAACCATCTAAGATTTAGGAATTAATTGAGAAAATGGTGTCTTCCTCCACATTCAAAACACTCTTCCTATTACAAAATTAATCATCATAAGGGAGAGAATAAGGTTTTTGTATCTCCTCAACTCGCTTTACTTTAGTCTTTCTTCAAGAACAGTGAAAATAGGTACTTTCCTACAATAAGATCAAGTTTCTTTTTCCCATTTAAATATTCCTCATGTGTTTCCTCACACGTGACAAGTATCCTCTGCACTAAGGCACAAGATAAAAGGAAACCCTTTAAGAGAAGTGTGATCATAACCTGTTCTCATTCTACATGCTTATCAATGGGTTTTGAATGAAAAGGGGAAATCATACCTTTCTAGCTGTAGAGTTAGGTGGCTGAAAAAAGCTATGTTACAAACTCAGCTCTCAGATTAGGATTATCAAACACATCCACAGTATTTGTTTTACCTTAGTTACCAGGTCTTTATTTAAATAATACTTTTTCCAGTAGAGTGAAACAAAAATAATCCCACTTGGACGTTACTAAGGTTGGTGCCTTATATGATTATACGTAACTTTTAAAATGTTGAATAGCCTGTATTCCACAGATGCAGGACAACACTACACAAGAATTTACATAAATTATGTAATTTCTTGTTGCTGGCTTGCAGTTCTGTTAATGAAGCAAAACCAACAGCATCTCCCCCTCCAACATTTTAAGGTGCCTAAAAGCATTTGAGCTTGACTATCAAAGCAATCACTTGCCAGCTTGCAGTGCTGTGCAGCTAAACTCTTAAGTCTGCAGATGCAAGGATACACTACAACTGACGACATGCCTCTACTCTGAAGCCAGACTGCCTTAACTACAACCACCACACAGTTTGGCCCAAGAATTTCAAGAAGTGGCTACTTCCAGAACATCCATACATTGACAGAACTGGACCATCATTATCCAAGATCCCAAACATTCCATTTACCATGTCAGCAGGCTTACCAAACAAGTATCTGTATTTTTCAGAAATCTCCTGCTGGAGATTCCTGGCTCCTTGTTGAAATAAAATTTTTACTTAGAAAATACAGATGAAGATAAACTGACCTGAGTATAGGGAGGAAATGACAATTGTAGCTACCACTGCCTTAAGCCTTGGAAAGTTTTCAAATTGCAAGCTAAGAGTGCATGAGATTATTTTTAAAACAAGCTGTAAAGATCTACCCACAAATCTAATAAAGGAACTTGACTGACCAGCACTGAGCAAAGCGAACTGTAAAAAAACAAACATTCTCCCATCCAATTTCCCAGTGTCCCAGGTGGTGGCTGGGGGAAGAACCTTTTAAGTAAATGAAGTTCACATGCACAAATACCTAAGCATTTACTTGTTCTTGCTTCATCTGCAGTGACAGGATCAGGTCCTCATCCCACAGTACATAAGACCCAACAAATTCATCTCTGCATAAAGTAACAGCCAAAATACACAGTTAGGTTGTCTTCCAGGGGAAGCTAATGCAGCAGGATTAAACAAACTTCAAAGCAACATAGATCTGTTCTACTCCAGTAGATATTCTCACAGAAATACGAGCAAGACTCAAAATTAAATTTTGGCTGTAGTTAATCATCTAGTGGCTGAGTATTTTTCAAATCTGGAAATGGTTTTTGGAAGCTGGGTATCCCCTATGAGCTGCTCATCCACACCCACCAAATTCATCCAAAGATGAATTTTAGCATCTCTCTTTAGTCACCAAATGCATCTTACACAGAACAACAGGAAAACTACAATTGTGAACTAGTATTTGTAACAACTATGGGTGCATAATAGCTGTGAGAATCAGCTGAAAATTGGAGATAGAACAAGACCACCACAAAAACCTTCACAAAAAAAACCCCAAGCCATCACTATTTGGACTTTCTATAGATAATCCCATTTTCTCCCACACTGGTCTGCACCTCCGCCTACTTCATGAGCATTTTCCTGTCAAAACTTTGTTAACAACTTACAACATGAAAAATGCAGCTGTTCATAAGAACCAGAATCAAAGTTTCATGCGGATCATTAATCTTTCCCCCTATTCAGGTTTTCATGTATAAGCTATGACAGAGTTTATAACCATTTATTGCAGCAACTTCCAACTCTTTACCATGTCATAACCCTAATTTGCTCTCAAGGCACAAACCAGACATTGGTCCCAGGGATATTCATAAGATGCAATCCTTTGCACAGTTTAGGGGCCTGCATTAACATCTACTGTTGACAGACTCCAGTGTAAGAGGATTTGGGCCTTAACATAACACATTTTCTGAATCATAATTTGGTGTCCATTGACTAGATATGGAGCTTAGTCAGCAAAAAGCAACATCTGGGTTATGTGTTCACAACCAAACTGTATATATTTTCCCCTCTCTCTTCCTAGTTCTGATCTGGCCACCACACATTTTCTGCATTAGTCTTTCAAACTGCTACAATGAACCATCACCCCTAAAATCTTCTAATACCAAGATAAAGAACTTCAAGAGCCTTCATAACAGCGTATCACATATTAGGGACTGGGAACTGCTACTGTCCTGAAGTTGTTTGAAACTTCCATTAAGTCTTGGCTCCGTTATCTTGATACCATTCCAGGTACACATAACTCAACAAGAAGAGTTTCTGCTCCAAATACTAAAATCTGATTCAGGTACCATAACAGTAAGCCATCTATATTAACAATTTTTGTTATTACCACTGCTTTTATAAAACTATAGGTTTCACTAAGTTCAAGCTACTACTACATTTGCAATGTAGTTTTTATTCTTAACAGTGCAATGAAAGAAGCCAAGTTTAAACAAGATGTATTTCAGCACACTGAGTTACTTAAAATTCACCTGCCTTATAGACAATTCTTTGCTAGTTACTCTGAGTCCCGAATTTAATATATTAATTTCAGTGGGACTCCAACAGTATGTCAGTTACCATGACTATAATAATAATAATTGAAATTTTTCAATATAATGATGCTGCTGAACCCAAACAGCAAGCAGTGGGGGAGTATGTAACGGGTAAGCAGGCAAAAACCTGTGGTGAGATTTATTTTTTAAACAAGATTTCAAACAGTGACTAATCTGATTGCCCAGAGAAGGAGAACATCACATGAATCCTGGCCTGAGGAACAAACCTAATGAAGAAAGCATGACTCATTGTGCAGGCAATGTGATGAGAACCAAATGCTTGATCATCCAACTTCAGTAACTATGGGAAAACACATTTACTTCTTCACTCCTTAGCCCAGAGTATAGATAACACAGGCACAATACTGCAGAAAAACAAGCAGGAAGTTGAATAGTCATTTATTTACAAGCAATGATCAAAACTACAGAATTCAGAAGTTTGTGTAGCTCTGTGCTTCAAAAACACATCACTTGATATAAGGAGCTGAGGTTCTGAAGAAACATCTGAGTCAAAATTACAATATTCCCCTGCAATTTCCACAAACAATCATGTGATTAAAATTTGTATTTACAGGGAAATGTATAACTTTTCATGAACTGTCTGTAATCCTGTTGGGTTTTCATGCAAAGTATAAAGTGGGTATTAAAAATGGAAAGTGACCTACTTTCCTTTTCAAAATTATGCAAAGTGTTAATATAATGAAACTCAATTGTTGTTGGTTTTCTTTCAGTCTTCTGGTCTAGTTTACAAGTTAGTCATATCAGCTGCAGAAAATGGGGTAAAGTCACACTGACTGTGAAGTACTCATGAAGTGTTAAATACTTTGCATACTTTCTACTAGTGAAAAAGGAGAAATAATTTGTCAATGCAGAAGTGAAGGAATTCAAAAACATGAACATGAGGAATATCTGGCAACCACTCCAAAATACATTCACCAAGTTTTATTGTTATATGCATCTTCAGTTTCATAGTTCTGTCTAACACAGCACAAACCTACTCTGACTTTGCCTCAGTAGCAGAGGTCCAGCAGTAATGACAACAAAGCAATGTACCAACAAAGAAGACATTCTCTTTCTTAAAATGCTTAAGCCTAAACAAATATTCATACATGACAAGGGAGGCTTAAGCTTTAAAAGGGAAGGGTAGGTAAAGGATATTTGACAGGATGGAAGTACAAAGGCACAGCATTCCTAAACATAATGCAATACAAAAGATATACTGAAATGTAGTGTTAAGCTTAACTTAGAAGTCTTATTCTGAAAAATTTGCCAAATCAAACCAAGATCCAACTTCAGTCTTTGAGCCAACAGAGCTAGCTGGAGACAGTGGCTTGCTTTCATGACACACAGGTGAAGAAGGCACTGAAACCAAGCTTATTCCTCAGCCCAACCACCAAAAAGGACAACACACATTTAAGTAAATTTAAACTCACAGTTTTGAATCACAGCTATGTGGTGCAACTACTCAGTCACCAAAAGCCCAAAATACACAAAACCTTGGTTAACTCTGTCATCAGCACTTTACAGAATACATCAGGCAGGCAGAAAGTGATAATTTACCCACACACATCAACTTACAGTTCATCTTTTTCAGAGCCCAACAGAAGTGAGAAAATCATGTTTTTCTTGCTGATACAGCATGTACTAGTTTTATCTCAAACTCAAAAAATAGAAAGCAATAAATCCTTTCATATTTATTGAGGGTCACATGAAGCTATACCATCATGTGCACTCAGTGTCAATAGGTATCTAAAGGCCAAACCATACATGTGCAATACTAAGTTGTCTTGCAATAATCTTCTCAAACCCCTGTGCAAATTCATGGCTTGCAAACAGGAGACTGGAGTCAGGGAATGCTTCTGACAATCATGTGTAAAATGAAGTTCATTTCTGGATTATATCACACACTTTCATGGACTGTTAGGAAGTTCTTCACAGACATTTACAATAACCAGCTGCAGAAGTTAAAGCACGTAAATAGATATGCCCATCCAAAGTCTATTTGTTGGATAAAAATATTCCCTTTTTTTCCTTTTAGGGTAGAACACAAGTTACATAGAGTAGATGGACAAATCCATGTACACACTGTACTCATACAGTAGTGGGATAGAGATGAATATGTCAGAGATTTGGCTACCAAAACAAACTAATGCTTCTTTGTAGAGATCATCCAAGATACAAAGTCATTAATTCAGCCTGAGTTAACCCCTTTCTCATTTCATGTGGTTTCAAAAGCGGTCCATTTATTTTTACAAAGCAATACCACAACAGTAAAGCTGTTCTGTGCAGGAAGGTTCCATCCCCATGCAAGAAGCTCTCTCTTTTGGCTGAAGACCTGGATTCCAACCCAGTTCTGCTGCAGACTCCATCTGTGATTGTGCATAGTAAGTCACACAGCAAACTTCCATGGTCAAAATCCATCCCTCTCTAATACCTCATAATCAAAATGCAACTTCAGATCCCTTAGATGAGACTACATGAGAGCAATGCATTACAGTATTTGCTAATGCAACTGCATGAGAGATTGCATAAGCTGCATCTGAGGGCCAGCAAAGCCATCCCAGCCTGACCCACCTGCCTTACACCAAAGGGCTCTCCTGTGCAGCATGTCAAGATAAACACTTTTGTCAGGGAAGCCTCTTGCCTGCTGTCGTAACAGCACAAGGGGGAAAAACAAACACAAAACAGAATTTACCAATGCAGAGCACGAGTAGACAAAGCATCTGGTCCTTTTAACAAACAGGTAAAACAAACAGCTCCCAGTTAGCATGACAGGAAATATCTCACTGTTAGCAGTGTATACTTCCAGCAGTGCTATCACATCTATATAGAGAAAAAAAATGGCCCCCAAGGGCTTTATTGTGGAAAGAACACCGATTTAGGCATGAAAAAGGTACTGTAACTGTTGAAGAGCAATTTGGCAGAAAAATGCCTTGTGACAGAAATTACTTTCATAGGAAAGACACCCTTCATGGGAAGCTGCCTGAGATATTCCATTCTAAACAGATGGGCAGAGGAACTCAAAAGTAGAGAAAGGGTAGGTACACAAAACTGAAGCACAGAGTAACACAGACATAAACCCATGAACAGTTCTCACCAAAAAGTTCAAAGTTCACCTCTATGTCCTCCAGCACTGTTACATCTCAAATTACCATGCCACAACCACAGCATAACCATGCTGTTGCCAGCTATGGAATTAAAGGATCCAAAGAAAGACGCATTCTTCTAATCTTCCCAAGATGTGTCATTTGTGAATAGGAATTTGAATTATTTCAAAAGATGTACAGTCAGAACAGATCTTTACTGTACTGAAGATTTTTGACTCATAGGGGTTTCTGCAAAAGAAATTACTTGTTTTTTATTTCCAGCTCTAACTTGTTCTAAAATTAATATACTTGCATTATGAATTCAGAAGTGAGGCAGTGGGTATACCTGCAACCAGGAAAACAAATTTGCTATTCAGTGGAAGAAACTGCCTATAATGTTAAGCAAAAACATGAGTCTTAAAGAAACATCTATGTAGGCAACAATATTCTGGGCCACTGCTATTTGCTTATCTCTTGGGAATTCTTATAGTTATCAATCAAAGCTTCTCTCCTTTGAAAGGCAGATAGATTTCTGTACTAATATGTTCTTAGCATACATAAGATATTCCTCCAGAGAAACAGCAAACACTGTTTAATAGCATAAGTTTGGCAGGAAAGCTCAAAAGCAAGTATAAGTGATTTTCAACTGAATATCAAGTCAGTGTCTTCCTTTCTTATACTCCAATACACTCATTCTGCATCAGAAGAAAAGAGTTACAAGGGGGGTTTTAAACACGGAGCTGTAATGTCCTCACCAGTAACACTGCAGCTTGACAGCCACTTGAAACCACCACAGGCCAGTTGACTGCTCACTGCCCATCTTCCCCCATGAGGAGCAAAACCACACATTCACGTGCTACACAAATCCATTAAGCAGAACATAGCACATCAGGTCAGATCAGATCTTGTGCAGCCATTAGCTCTGACACTGTAGAGGTTCCTGATGGATCCACACCACAACCTTTTGCCTTGCTGCAAGAAATGGGGCAGCTGCATGGCTCTGGACATGTATTTCATACAGGTTTATGGGATATAAGCTCCTGGAAGATTTGAGGCTGCAATCTCAAGCACTAGAACTACAGGATCATTTTTCACAGCCACTCTTGCTGGCATTGTCTATAATGCCATTGATTCAAAGACTCAAGCAAAAGCAACAAAGTCTCTGATAATGTGGTCTACTTACAGGAAGATCCAGCTCAATTCATCATTCTCCATTCTGCTCTATATTTCCTGACCACCAGTGGTTAGCCTCTCCACTCTTTTTACTGTGGAGCCTTTTGAAAGAAAAAACCTATTAATCCTGGAAAGTTTTCCAGACCTAACAAAGTCTTTCTATCAAAATCAAAGGGAAATAAGTGAAGAAAGCCAATCTATGTAAAACAGTATCTTGGCCACTCTGTAATGCTTCAGCTCAAATAAATCAATTTGAACTTTTTTTCCAAGGCAGTCTTTGACAGTCAACTTCTCTACTGTCATTTATCCTTCCCTTTATTCAGTTGAATCACCACTTTGATTGAAGCTCATACTGCACATTATCTATTTCAGGAGGTTTCTTGCTCCTTACCAAAATGAAGTCTAAAATACAATCAAGAAACCTACAAGGTAATCAGCTATTCAAGCGCATCCATACGCTACTTACCATCAGTAACGCTTATTCTCCATAAGAGAATTAAATATTTTCCCCAAAATGGTGTCACCTGCTGATGCACATGCTACCTCTAATTCCATACAACTGCATACTGTCAGCTGAAGAGGCTGGGTCATTGGCTCTCCATCTCCAGTGCTTTCCCTGAGAGCAAGTACAGCTATTGCCTCTGCTGGATCAGCACACTGAAGATGGCATGGTGTGGCCACGAGTTAGTTTAGTTTTTACATTCAATCAGCAGGTTCAGCTGCCTGCCAGCCACTACACACAGGGCAGAAGCTGCAATAACAGCCCCTCTACAAGACAATGCACAGTTACAGCAAGTGAAGTGTGTCTCATTAGCACTGATCTCTCCAGCTGCATTCAAAACCAGCCATGGAGGAGACTTACCAGAATCACTGCTTTACCAAACTCATTACAGTTTCTACTGCAAAACATTTTCCTCTCCTAGCCAGGACAGTCATTCCCTGTGATGCACATGCAAACCGAAGGTAAGCAGACCTATTAGACTTTATTAAAAATACTGTCTTGAAATTATTCACGACAGCTGTTTCCTCTTCAAGCTAGTGGAAAACAGATGGCAACATAACAAGAGCTAGATAATTTTAAAAATTAACTCTAAAACATGACACTTGTACAGGATGTCTTCCACTCATGCATCTCCAAATGGGATAGTAAAAATAAATTGATGCCAAATGTCATTTTGCTAGTACAATATAGCATAATTAACATATCAAGAAGGGCAGAAAGAATACTTCAAATTGCACAGAAAAGCTGCATGTTGTGTAGAACACAAAGCTGTTGTTGCAGATTCTCTAGAACTGAGAACATTGCTTATCTTCTCTGTCAAACACTGACAAAGCCTGACAGCATCAAGACACCTACAAAGCACCAAGACAGTGCAATTACAGGTGTGGAGAACAGGGGTGTATACGTTTTAATAATAATTAGCAACTCCAGCAAAGATTCACATGGGTGGGAAACAGCAAGGAAAATATTTGGAGTCATACTAACTATCTCTGTGAACATAATGAGAGGATTTTATTTGTGTCAGTCTGGCTCAAGTGCAGCCCATCAACTGCATTTCATGCATACTCCATATGCTTAAGAGTAAAATTTAAGAAACTATAAATACTCCACTGTAACAGTTTAAACACACACTGAGGGAGACCATGTATTACTGAGCTACCACACATTGAAACAATTCCCACCAAAACATCAGCATTTATGGACAGACAGCAATGAATCCTCAATCAGTTATGCATCTACAGGACCAATTTAGACCCAAAGGAAAAATTCTGGACAGAAATGAAAGCTATGCTTCTGACCACCTACTTTATGAGAACAGTTTAGGGTAAGTGGCTATCTTTTTTTTCTAATATGCTTACTGATAGGCAGTATGCAACAAATCCCTGAACTACCAGCTCACATTTCAGGATCTACTAATGCCTCTGAGTCACAAATTTAGAGTAGTGAAGAAAATAATTCTACAACACTTCATTTTTCTGTGCAGATTCTTGGAAATGACTACTTAAGTCTGGTATATGTTGAAGATGCAACTTTTTTTTTTTCCTAACAGAAGAATTCATTTATCTTAAAAACTAACAAAGTAGTCTCTGCCAATCCAGACAACTTTCCAAACTCTACTGCAGATCTGCTGAGAAATACACTCACTATTTCCAAAAAAATAGAAAGTAAATAATCAGTGCAGTTAGACACCATCTTTACAGTACAGCAAAATTGGTCCAAAAGAAAACTTATGTGTATGTATATCTATTCATCCTCTTTCAGAGAAAAACCTCAAGCACAAAACAAACCACATATATAAATTGTGCCAGATGGTTAGCACATTTAAAAACAGAGATGGTCCTAAAATCAGCTCTGGATACACTCAACCCTATCAACAGCACAACCCAAGCCATAGTCCCTGTGATTCTTCCACCCATCATGTTTATTGCTGTAATTTGAAGCCCATGTGCCTCAAAACAGCAACACTTGTGGTCAGTAAAACATATATAGAAACTGAAATACTGTTCTCCCTAATAATATATAGCATATAATAATAAAATACACTACACACAATCATAATCTGCATAATATATACTGTAATAATCATATAACTGCTTTACATTATATGTTATTTTTATACTGTATAGTCATGTGCCACAGAGAAATATGAAAACCCTACACAACATGCAAGCAACTTTTAACTTTGAAACTCTCTGTTCAGCTGACATTTAAAAAAATTTTACTTTCATTCTGACTACTTATTCTGCTGGGTTTTGATACAGCTTTATCTGGGATGAAAGAATTCTCTACTCTCTTTCTACAAGCATAATCAAATATCACATGTTGCTAATCTTTCACTACATCATAAATACACTTGATGTGTCTGGAAGAGAGAAAGTGTTTGGTGCATTGAAGAGCTAAGTAGTGAAAGAGAACAATTACAGCAAAAAAAGATGACTTCTTCCACGCCATTTTATCTTTCTGACTTCCATTCTAAGGGTAGAGGGCTATATTTTGCAACTTGCCTGCCACATTATTCAGCAAATTTGTGATCTCAAGCAAGACAGCAAAGTCTCTGACATACTCATGTACTCTCTAGCTGTGCCTGTATGAATCAACTTCCTCTATTTATGGAAAGTGGGTACTAAATTAACTCTTGCCTTGGCATTTATCATCTACAAGCTTCATTCTCAAATTCACGGGATATCCTCTGTCCGGCACAGTCTGCCATTCCAAGTAAGTTGTGTAACTCCTGCTGGCATGGCTAACCAAAGTCGACACATGTTCATATTGCAGAGGTAAAAAAAACAAACCAATAAATTGTTACAGTCTTGTGAAACACAAAACTCAAGTAAATGACACCCAGACTGCCATTTCCCATTATCAGATCCACACCCAGACCTGTTCAAGGGGTACCTCTTCCATTAGTTCTCTGCCTTTTGTAAAGGCAAAGTAGACATAAACACATGGATCAAAAATTTGTCTTGTAGATTAGGAACTGAATTTCCAACTCTTAAACATAAATCCCACCTCATTTTCTTGAGAAATCAGAAGTCATAAATTTTGCCAGTCAGGCTTACATTTGAATGGAAGGAGATAGGGCACATGTAGAGTTGATAACTTCAAAATAACCACCTAAAATAAATCTGCCAAGGAATCCAATTACATCATTGAGCTTTAACCACTTACAGTGTACTTGCAGAAATGAGAAGGACACCCATTTAACAAGCTTCCTTCCTCTCCAACAAGCTTCCTTCCTCATCCTTTCTCCACCCCTCACCCCAGATCCCCATTTAAATGCTTTACAACAACCACCTACATCATGTGGATTATCTAAAACAAAGTTCTCTCCCTTGTTATCATTAAGAGCTGCAAATTACCAACAGCTCACACCCAGGGGAAGATGTTTACTGAATAGATAGTACAGCTCTGTGGTCTTCCCAGCAGGGAGGAAAAAGCCACTTAACTAGATAAGCCCTCCTTTCAACTTCTCTCCACTTCCACCTCCCTGCGGTACCCTTCAGCTCAAAGGAGCACCTAATCTAACGTAGACAGTGCCAGAATCAACACTGCACTTAAGTAAAAGAACTCACATACAACTCCAGCATTAACAGTCAAGCCAAGCCATAAAGAAACATTCAATAACTTTCTGAACACATCTCATGGGCCCTCTCTGCTACTTTGTTTTGGGAGATCCTATATCACTTTCTTAACTGTTGTGAATTTTCTCTCCTCAACCAAGCAACTGCTGTCTCCTTAATCTTTGCTTAACTTGATTGCCTCTCATATCCCTGCTCTTACACAAGCAAGATACCCTTGAACATATAGGAATGCTTGATGTCATGCAGCAAGGAATTACCAAACCCAAAAAGTGCAGATTTTATGTGCATCTTAAGAGGAGATAAAAATCTCTAAGCAATTTGATTATGCAGAACAAGCCTCAGATACAGTTAATATTGTATGCAGCATGTAGATGCAATACTCCAGTATGTGAATTCACCATGATACGCATTTAGACTACAATTCAAAATATTTTGCATGGGTTATCATTGCCTTTTCAGGAAAGGAAAAAAATAATTAACAGTGATAACTTCTAGCTCTTTTAACCAGGCAAAACTAAAGAGGAAGATGAGGAACCACATGCCTATCTGTAAAACACCGGTCATTACTCTCCCTTCTGTGGAAGGAGCATATTGCAAATACTGCTGTTCTGAGACACACCACTGTCTTTCAAAGCAGCAGGAAACTCAAACGCAAACAGAACAAACCCTTTCATCTTAAGTACAGGTCTGCAGGGAGAACCACAGTTGAGTTCATAAGCTAATTTCTACAACCCTCTGTCTGCAAAGACGCCTTCAGCACAGCTCCCACAGAAATAACACAGAGAAGTCTCTAAAAAAATCCTTCTGGGGAAGGGGGAAAGAAAAGAGGCAGGAAACAAAGGAACACTGAACTCTAATAGGTCTCTTCTGCTGATCAACAGAATGCTGCTGACATGATGTAAGGGCAGACTTGGCACAGCCTGGAGAGAAGTAAGAGCATGCACCAGAAACTTCACAACAATCAGACACGGTTTTCAAACCACAGAAAGAGGGAAGAAGAATAAATCACTAAAAAATGTCATAGAATGAGAGCGCAAGATATTAGTCAAAGTACATGGATGATAAAGGCACAAAAACACAGCTGCAAAAGGTTAAAGAGACTTCAATAGAATTTCCCTTCTGTCCATCCCAACAGTCTAATTAGCAATCATTGTAACATACTGTAGCAAAAGCTACCTAATATCTAGTGCCTCCCACACTTGCCTTATCCACAAAGAGCTGTGGAAATACCCGCAAGTCACAGTGGCTGCAACAATCACAACGGGGGGCTGGCTCCCCTCACATACAGGATGTGTTTTATTGCCACAGTCAGTGTTACAAAACGCACAGACCTATTTTCTGTTATTGCGTCTCCACTTCCTCTTTTCACCCTTTACGATTCACACCACGGTTATCCCGGGATCAGGAACTGCAGAAGGTTTTATGTGATTTAAAGCTAGCCCAGACAAGACGTTCGGGTGCCAGGGCTCTGAGCTGAGCCTCTCCGGCAGCCCCGGGGGTCTCGGCTCCAGGCCAGCTGTGACACAGTGCAGCTGTGTAAACCCCAGCAGCCTGCTGGGCAGGCACTCCTGCGAGAAAGCACTGGAGGAGGCCTCACTGGACACCCTTCCCCACTTCTGGGCTGCATTCCAGCTCAGACCCTGGGCCCTTGTCAGAGCTCTGCAGGTTTGTCTGCACCCAGCCATTTACCTTATCAACCCTGGCTCTGTCCTGATGACTTAAATTCTGGTGTTACCTTGGACCTACTCATCATTGCAGAGCTCTGTGGTGGTCAGCAGGCTCTTGGATAGCCCTGGCTAACATCATGAACCTGCTCTATCCTTGTTTGGCTACCCCACCTCACAGTCAAGCTCATTTCCCTGCCTGCTCCCTGCCTATTTTGTTCTAATGCTCAGCTTCCAGCCTGCCTTTTTTTATCAAGTAATCCCCTTGGTGCTCCGTGACAAGTGGAATAGGATAGCTTCACATTAAATTAATCTTTTGTTTATTCAGTTCTGCTCTAAATATTAATAAAACACACCTTTATATCAGCAGGGCACTGGAGTTCTGTTACTAAGGTCGCAAGGATCAGTGGAGTATTTAACCATTGTTTTTTAGAATAGGGCAACACTTGACAAGGCTAAGCAAAAGGCTATGCTGTAACATAAGTGAACAGCAGCTTTTCCAAAAGGTAAGTAGCTAGAATACAAAATGAAATTTATTACTAAGGCTATAGCAGACATTGCTTAGACTCCAAACAACTAGAACAGAACTTATTTGCACAAAACAATGCTCTACACCAGGACTGAGACCTTGGTAGTGCAGTGCTCAAAATTCCATTACTGTTAGCTTACAGAAAGGCAAAAACTGTACTAAATCCTGCAGATCAACAGGGAGAGTCAAACAAGCAGGGAGGATGGGTACACAAGGGAAAGAGAAAGCAACAACTTAGCACCAGTTTCTCAATAATAGCTTTCTTTTTAGCTTCTGTTCTTCAGAACCAAATAGAGTACTAATGCTGTTTTCTGTTAAAATTTTCCTATGCTCCTAAACTGTTTCAGCTAAAACAGGCAACATCAACTCAAGATAAGTCAGCTTGTCCAGAAAACATCCAGGTGTCAAAATTAAGTATTAGGCAGTCCTTGGCTTTTGACCTTAAATAATCTGATCAAAAATCCCCTAAAATCCCAGAGAATATAAATCAGCATCTTTTCTGATCCTTGTGAGAGATACTTGCTCTAGTGCTGCATTTCATTTCTCCAATACTGGTTATGCCAGGCAGGACTTCCACTGCAAAAGCCCTATCGTGTCAGGAAGACACAGAAGGCATTTGACTCCAAGTGCAGATTGACAAGAACAGGATCTTGAAAGGAAGGAAGCAAGACTTGGCTAGGCAGAGAAATAGAATCCTGCTTGTCCTCCCCTGTCCCTTCCCCTGGCAGGGCTCTCTCATCACTCTGGGCACTGCTTAGCCAAAGCCAGTTGATTCCACTTCTACATATAGCTGGAGAGATGCTTGTGAGGCATCTGCATTCTGCATCTCAGCAGGGGAAGGCACATCACAAATGAAGTAAGCAGGAAGAAAGAAGATTGCCACAATGGAATAACTATGGCTAGACACATATTCAGGTCCAAGATCCTTGCCACTTCAATGAAATTGCCTTCCAGAAAAATGTAGAATTAGATGGAAATTAGCACCATGACTGGTAAACACCATTTTTCTATCCTGTCCCCTACTTAAGAGAGTCAACTCTATCCTGAAAAAGGCTGGATGACTAAAGATTCTACTGTACAGTAAGGAATGCATCAAAAGAGCTCAACAATGCCTGAGCAGGTTTTGAATTAAACATATGGGCAGAAAACCATGTATTCCACAAGAACAGAATGCAAATGATGGTAATGATAGTAATAATAATAATATTAATAATAATAAAAATTGGTCATTCCACAAGTACCACACATCCCATGGGCTGAAAGCAGCATAGTGTTTTTCTTTTAAAAGTAAATATATAATCCTGCAAAGGTGAGAATGTTGTTTACACAAAGGGACTCGATGACAATGAACAACCCTCACGATTGTAACCCTCAGTTTCAAGTGTTTGACTTTGGAAGCTCACCAGTGCTTAAAAGACATGGGTAAACAATACAAGCCTTTTAGACACTGCTTCCAGCTGCCAGGAACATGAATGAAGACATATGTCTGATGTCATAATGTCACAGTGAGACAAACATCCAGGCTGTTTTACAGGCAGAACAGCAGATATGTGTTTCAGTGACTTTCCTAAATCAGGCTGTCTTTCAATTGATTAGCATAAAAACTCATTTATCATTAAGGCTAATTAGGCAATTAATGAACTTTAAAAATTATACCTGAGGAGACTGTAAAATGAATTAAGCAGACCAGGTCAAACTTACTGTCTTATATCTTGAAGGT